>JAWWMP010000001.1:13016742-13094174 GCA_035047865.1 Dendrocincla tyrannina
ACGTAAAGAAATGAGATGGAATACTTCCTTAGTTATGACCCTAGTTACCAGGAAAAATCAAACCAAAACCACTACAGTTTTTACAGGTTATAAATACTGTGGCATTTTCTTAATAGAAATTGTAACCAAGTCAATCAAAAAAATCAAATTCTACCTCAGTTTATAATGGGAGTTGCATTTAGATAGTGAATAATGAAATTTTTTTAAACTGATTCTATAAAATCTTTTTTCTTTAATTCAAAATTGTATCTGAATAAGAATATAATATGTTAATAGAATATGAACAGAATTTTTTTCTTCAATTGAGCATGGTTTTTTTCTTTTTTTTTTCTTTATTGGGTTATATAGCTTTTTATCAGTGGTTATTTATTTAAAAATTTGCTATGACTTTGTATTCTTTCTCTCTCTTTTTTTTTTAATCTTCAAAGTCATTGTTTTCTGATTTAATTTAAATGTTTCTTTTTTTGTCCTTTTCTCCCTCTTCTTTTTCTGTAGGACTACTGCATACGAAATTTTACACGACAGGACCAAACAGAACAGAGAGACCTGCCCAAAGACCCTGGAAGTAATACAAAACTTCCTCTTCTGGTGACAGTGGAGAGCAAGCCATGATCACAAAAGGGCTGCAGGACTGAATATTGGAGGGACTGGTCATTCTTGGCCTGGCTGATGAGTCTGGGGAAGGTGCAGAGGGATGTAACTAAATATGAGCAGCACTGTCCACCCTTCAGCATTGAACCAAGTTCTTGAACCTTGTTGAGTTCTGAATAACATAAGCAAAGGAGCTTTCAAGTTAAATTAGACATTAATAACCTTATCTATGAATTCCAAAATGTCTACATTCATATCCTGAGCACAATAAGGTGTGGGAAGTCAAGAGCAAGTTAAAAAAACATATCTAGTCCCAAAATTATAGAATCATAGAACGTTAAGGAGCTGGAATGGACTTTAAAGATCATTTAGTCTCACCGCCTTGCCATGGGCAGAGACATGTCCTACTAGACCACTTTGCTCAGAGCTTCATCCAACCTGGCTTAGAACAATGTCAGTGTTGGGGCATCCACAACCTCCCTGGAGAACCTGTTCCAGTGTCTCACCACCTTCACAATAAAGTATTTCATGCTAATAGCTAACCTAAATTTCCCTTCTTTCAATATGTACCCATTACTCCTTGTCTATCACTATAGCTCCTGGCAAAGAGTCCCTCTCCAGCTTTCCTATAGTCCTCCTTTCAAAATCTTACAGGATATGCCATTCAGGATATTTGGATTGTTTATAGGTAAACAAGCAAAGCAATAAAAGCCATAACTCTTTCTCCCGGTATTCTGAAACAACAACAAAAAAACCCCCACAAAAATCCACTCTCTCAAAAAAACAGAAAAAAAAAAAACAAAAACAAACAAAAAAAAACAAAGCCTCCCTTTACATCCACTGAAGAGACCTTTTAAAAGCAATATGATTTGTCCTTCTATTTTATTCAAGCCACTTATTTGTTATAACTTGCCTTCTTCATTATTCATGGTTTGAGCAGAATCTCCATTGTCCATCACTGGCAATAGCCAATATTTTATTTGACTTCATGCTACTTGGCAGGTTATCTTGTGCTGGTGCCATTTCTTTTCTTAGGGATATTTCTATTTTTTTCCAGTGTATAAAGTTTTGGTTGAGAAATGTGCTTATCCCATTTCTCATGACAGAAATTGCCCCTTCTTTCGCTTCTGAGCCATTTGCAGTGGCTAGTGCCTCTATAGATTTGCAGATAATAGCCTCAAAAGCAGTAATTACTAAAAGAAAAAGACACTGCCTCTATACCCTTTTAGCAGCTACTGTACGAAGAAAAAACATGTTAAGAATAGAGGACCTTGATATCAAAAGTTCTAGAATTTGACTCTTTCCCTTCCTATAGAAAATTTTAGAATTGGCAGCATGGAATAAATATTCTAGAAAGGGAATAACAATAGATAAAAAAATGCTGGTTTTAACACAACAGTCTTGCAAATTAATGATTTATAATCATTGAATCATAGAATACCAGGTTGGAAGGAACCCCAAGGATCACCTGTTTCAACCTTTAGCTTGGCAAAATCACAGTCTAGACAAGATGGTCCAGCACCCAGATGAAACTTCAAAGTGTCCAGCACTGGGGAATCCGCCACAAACTTCCCTGGGCAGATTATTCCAATGGCTGATTGTTCTCATTTTGAAAAATTTCCCTCTTGTGTCCAGTTGCAGCCTCCCTAGAAGTAACTCGTACCCATCACCTCTCATCTTTTCCATGCAATTCCACTTAAAAAGGGAGTCTCCATCTACTATGTCTTTTTCTTTTTTTCCTCAGATGTAGATTTGTACTGTTTCAAAAATACAACTGAGTAAAACATTAATTTAATTTGTAGGATGACATCTATCATCATCTCAACACATCTCAATATATTTTAATTTAGCAGTTTAATCTAATTGCAAAGTTCCTGACATAGACTAAAATACCTAAGCTTTTTGAATCTCTGTCTTAACAGCGTCAGCCATAATGATTTTTACACAACGAATAGTATATAAACAATATTATTTCTCTGGAAACCTGATACTTTATAAACCCCAACATAATGGATTTCTGATATTCTTACAAAAGATAACAGGAACATTTATTTGCACATACCTAAAACTTCTTTGGTTTCAGAGAGCAATACAAACAAATGAGAAACAACAGGTCATCTGCAGTGAAAATTATGATTCACACCTGCAGTTGTTCTGAAAAAGACAATAGCCTATGTTTATTTACACCATTGTTATCAGAATCTTTAAGAAATGAAACTGACTGTGAAAGTTGTGCTTATTAGATTCCTCTCACAGAAGCAGATGAATAGACCTATGTTAATGAGCATCTGGAGGTGCAAGGAACAGACTGAAAACTGAAAGCCAAACATTCACCTTTTGGTCAAAGTGGGCAGCAATTCAGTCAGATAAGGAGAAACAACTTCCTTAGAATAAAGAGATTATGCATTTCATTTCAATTGTGTCTCCTGTCATTATGTTCATTACTGACATTATAAATATTTTTGGGTTTATTTTGTATATTTCTTTGATCCAGCTTAAGTGCAATTGTAAAGTACCTGGCTAATAAAAAAGCATTTGTAACTGAAATGCACCGCAGGATTTACCAAATATCTTAACAAAAACACAAGTTTCATTGCATATGTCTCCTATAGACAAAGGTTAAGAGTGGGTTTCTCTTTCAGATGTCTAAGACAAAGGGAAATGATGCACTGCAGAGTCGAAGAGAAACAAAACACTAGATCATAATCAAAACTGCTGACTGGAGAGTTGAATGTGTCCTTTCTGTAAAGTTAATATGGAGCCTACCTCAGTGTTGGGAAAGACTTCTATCACAGCACATGCATAGCAGAGACAGAGGATTATCCAGAGTGCGCATCGTGGAGGAAGAAATCCCTGGAGACAGTACCAGCGCTGTGACAGCTTCCAAAGGACCAGAGACTTTATAATTCAACATTACTTGCGTCTTTTATGTACGGGTTTTCCCCTGTTTAGATTGTAACCTTTAGAAACCCCTGAACACATGTGAAAGGAGCGTTCCTTTTTCCCGGGTATCCAGCCCCGCCCCTCTCCCGACCTTATTGGATGTATCATCAGTCAATCCCTATCCCTGGGTTCCCCCTGGGTTTTGGTCCTCCTGCTCCCTTACTGGCCCCTGTGCCCCCCAAGCCACACCACTCCCCCTGAACCCTTACCCTATCACATCCTACCTCCCAAACCCCTCCCAAGGGGTTTAAATACCCTGGACACCTGTAATTAAATGCTTTTTTATGACCACGCCAGCTAGGACTGCTACATCTCGTTACTCCCGACCACGTGGGGATTTCGCAATCCCCTCCAGGCCCCGGGAAGCCGTGGGATCTTAGAGGAGCCGGTTCTCCCCCACCAGAGCTGTTACCTCAGCATTTCTCTGAATTCTGTGATTCCAAAGTGTCTAGACGTGAAGAATAGAAAAATTCCAAGTATATCCTCATTAGAGATAAAAAGATGACTTTTTGTGTTCCTAGTATATTTATTTAAACATTCCATTTGGAATGGGCTGAAAGTATTTACATATTCATGGTGGATTCTATTATCAGCAATAAAAATGCAAAGTACTTTGTAACTTATAATAATTTTAACATTGCTTTTGAAATATAATTAGATAGAATATATATCAAAGAGATAAAAAATAAATAAATTAAACAAACCATAAGTGTTTGATACAAAACATTCAAGTCAGGTTTGGGTTGAGGTTTTTTTATTAATTGCCAACAATTTCAAATTCAAAGAGTCAAAGATGCTGATGAAATAGTTTTTATCCTCAAGCAAAACTAGTAAAAGAACACAATCATCATAGCATCCTTACTTCATACTATTCAAATAGCAAAGGCGAAAGATTTCTGCAGCCTAAAGACTAAGGCAGACCCTGGGGCTTTAGCAGAGTTTTAAAATAGAGTTCAGGAAACTGTTCTCTGCAGAGGAGTATTTGGTGAAATTGGAACCCTGCATATACATAGATACTCAATTGTGAATCTCAGTTGCTTGAAGCAACTCAAGATATTCTCAGTCAGCTTTTGAATCACAATTTCAGGATGAGCTGTTTTCGGATAAGCTATTTCTATTCTCGTGATAGTCACACAAATTGGGCTGAGGACTAATCCCTTGCTATAAAAACATATCTTGATACTCCAGGATAGGAAGATACAATCATTCTCACTTCACTGTTAAAATCCTAACTTCCATGAAAAACAATAAACTGTGCAGCTGGTGATAGCAGCAGTACAACACATCTTCAGTTGCTTTTTTGCCTGTTTTGTCAATTTTCAAGGGAACAAAATTCATATTCAAGTTTATACAGAACCAGTTTTGTGCTATTCATGAGTTATGATTTTTGATCTTCTGCTTTAACTGTGATTAAAAGTTTCCTATACCCTTTATGTTGTCTCTTCATTTCATGGATGTTTTCTCAAGTTAGCACTCCTATACAGATGAAATTTCCTATAAGTTAACACTTCAAGAAACTCACACAACCCTGGGAGGTACAAAGACAGGGGTGAATAAGACTTTTTTGCCTTAAGGATCTCTATTTTTTTTTCTTATGCCTGTATGTAACTTTCCAAATCATAATTTGGAACAATTGTGGCTCCAAGCTGTTGCTTAATATTATTATTCAATAGTGTTCAGCATCAAATAAAACTTTGTAAATTCAGTGTACTTTTAGCTATTTTTCTTTATTTCTTTACTCTTTTTTTTTTTTTCTTTTAATTGGATTTGGTAGTCCCACATAGTGATATTGTTTAATAGCATATCCTGAGTACTACTGGTAATGGAATTATTTTAGAAGAGGAAACAATTTCCAGTTTTGGGATAGAAATATGATTGAGAATCTCTGATAACCTCAAGTTTTAGAAGCCCTTGAGCAGCTTGCAATTTATAAGACACACGTTCATATTCTATAATTATTGATAATTATATGGTCATACAGATGTATCTTCAGACCAAACCCTGTAGTGACCTGAAAGAGAAACTACAGAAATATTGATTATGTTATATGACAAAATAAAGCTTTCTGGGAGAAATATATTGCAATACTTGACTGCAAATTACTATGTTTTTTGTATTTTCTTGAGACGAATTCATTTTTCTCAAAGTATGATACATCTGATACAAACTTGGAAAAATATTGGCTGAATAAAAAAAGTATTTTGAAGATGTATTTTTCTTTTGGGAAAAGTAAAATCATATTTGTGTGGAGAAATTTCTCTAGCAGGTCTTTTGATGAGATGGTCTCTTAAACTGTTTTAAAAATTTTTAAGTACTTGTTAATGTAATGTGAAATATTAAATATTGTGTCCCCTCTCTGAGCTTTTTTTTTTTACTTCCAAACCTTTCGATTTTTATACAAAATTACTTAATTAAAAGATCTCAAGTGTTTTTCTGGACTGTGGTACAGCAATGGGGCCTCTAAAATATCAAATTAACATAACTGCACCATTTTGTAGAGAATTATATGCTGAAACACATAGCAAGTAGTTGTTAACCTGTTCCTCTCTTTTGATTTATGAAAAAGAGAGGAATACCTTATGCATGGCTTGTGGTGCTATTTTCTTTAAAAGAGGTACCAAAGTAAGAGAAACAGGGTTTTTTAATTGATGGACAGGATATGGAATAAAGTTATACTGAGATTTATTTTTCAGTAGCAGAATTATACGAAAACTTAATAAGAGAGAGAATTTCTTTGTGAATGACATAGCATTTGTTGTTCCTTGGTTTGTTTTCTTGTAGTTCAGGAAAGCACATGCAGCTTTATGAAACTTTCCTTATTTGCTGGTTTTGCACAAGATAGAGTTAATTTTCTTCACAGTAGCTGGTGTGGGGCTGTGTTTTGGATTTGTGCTGAACACGGTGTTGGTAACACAGATATGTTTATGTTATCACTGAGCAGTGTTTGCACAGAGCCAAGGCCTTTTCTGCCTCTCACACCACCCCAGCAGTGAGTGGGCTGGAGGAGCACAAGTTGTTGGGAGGGGACACAGCTGGGACAGGTGACCCTGACTGACCAAAGGGACATCCTATGGCATCAGGCTCAGCATATATATATAAAACTGGGGGAAGAAGAAAGAATCAGGGGGATGTTTGGAGACATGGCATTTGTCTTCCCAAGCCACTGTTCCACTTGATGGAAGCCTGCTCTCCCAGAGCTGGCTGAACACATGCCTGCCCATGGAAATGAGTGAACAAATTCCTTGTTTTGCTTTGCTCTTATGAGCAGCTTTTCCTTTCCCTATTAAACTATTATCTCAACCCATGAGTTTTCTCACTAATACTTTTTCAGTTCTCTCCCTCATGCCAGCACAGGAAGAGGGAGTGAGCAAGTGGCTGTGTGGGGCTTAGTTGCCAGCTGGAGTTAAAACCATGCGTTTTAACCATAGCACAGAATCTGACACTGTTCTTACGACTGGCATTCTGATCTGGCTATTTCATAACCAAATTCTGAGCATGTGTTCAGGCATCTGCTGTCTGTAACATAACAGATAAATAAAAAGGAGATTTGGCTAGTATGAGCAATAAAATCAAAAGCAGAGTTAAATCAAGAGTGAAGTTTGAGAGCGGACTACTTGAAATGAGAAAAATCAGAATGCAAGTCCAGCTAGCCAGTTTGGGTTGGGGGCAATCAAATACCTGTTTACCACACTAGTCTACAAACTATCTAGAAGCTAGTAAACATGCTATATTTAATAATTTCTAAACAAGTTCTAAGCACATTTTCTAAAGAAATTCATCAAAGTTATGTGTAAGAAATATATTCTCATATTTAAAATGGGAACTACCTTGCCAGGAAAACAAAGGGTTTCCAACCACAGTCCTGTGGTCACAGTCTATAGCACCCTCTATTTTCTAATCAGCTTTGGCTTCTCCTCAAGTTTGTCCTGTCTTCCTGTTGCAGGGATCCTTAAAGTACTGAGATTATGCTAGTCTTTAAATTTAAAGTCTCTAGAATTAGTATGCTACTTATTGCCAACGTCTATATCTTTTTAATCTTCCTTCTGTTGGGTGAAATTAAAAGAGAGAAAACAGAGTTAAAGATGTTTTCAGCTTTTGGCGATATGCATCTATAGTGCTTAGGAGGTGACATTCCTACTGCCTGTAGAGAAATTTTTTTATTGACTTTACACTTATCTGGGTCTGTGGAATAACAACTACATGATTTTTAGGGGGAAAAAAAAGCAAAGCAAAACAATAAAATAAACCAAAACCAAAATCAAAAATGTACAGTTCCAATACCAGAGTGAAGAATATCCACTCCTTCACTTAACACTGCCAAATTCCTGAACACAATTTATGTTTCTGAGTACAAATATTTAGAGAACCTTTTCCACTTCAAGATCAGTTTTCCATGATATACATGCGTTGAGATTTTCCGGCTGACTTTGTTCAATGGTAGGTGTCGTGTTGTGTTGTGTCAGTAAAGGCAAGGTGACTGAAGCAGAGCAATGTAACTCTAACTACTAGATATTTCAGCAAACATTGAAACCCAAATCTCGCTGTCTTTTAAAAGTAATTGCTTTTTCTTCATGGAAATAGTGTTTTCCAACATATTTTGTTGTTGTTGTGTTTTTTTGGTTTTTTTTCAATAAAGACATTTTTTCAAATGTCTTGGCACAGGGTACAGATGGCTCTGACTTGGGTTTGTTCTGAAATGCTCAACACACCTCTAATTGGACAAAAACATGATTTAAACCTCTGACTGTAAATTTATTTTGTTTTGGCATAAAATACAGTAGAAACTTTAGTAGCTTGCAATGGTGGAGAAGAAATTTGAAAGTAAATGTTTCTATGTTAATAAGAAACACAAACTGCCAGCAAAAGTGGTTTTTAACTAGATGCGCTATCAAAAGAAACAGGGAGAACAGTAGAAAGAATGAACCTTAGCCACAGCACCTAATTTGCTTTTCCACTAAACTGGGGAACAATTTCCAGGGGAACAAATTCCTTTAAAATTATTCATTGATCAGAAAATATCAGTGTTAATAGAACATGTATATATATCTGTTAACATGTTTAAATATTCTATACAATGGTTAATACTTTAACCTAGGACGCGGAAAATCTCACTTCCTCGGGTTTCTTCTTTTATTACAGCTGTAGTCAAGTTTTCTTCCAGGTGTAGCAGAGCCAGTTGAAGATTGTTCTCAGCTACTCTTCAGGACGTTCTGGCTGAAAGTTACTTTCCCTTCTCTCAGCCTTCAAGTGTAGATATTTTTATTTGCTTCTGTTAAACTGGTTCAATTCAGCTTTTAGTGATAGGTTCAAACTTGACTGGCCCTGGGTTAGCATTGCTCATATTCATATATACACTCTAACAAACTGAGATAGGTAGCAACTTCTAGTGAGGTGAGGTTAGCTAAAAGTATCACTGACTAGGACCTTGCTATTGTTTGAAAGTCTGCATTTCTGGGATATATATATAAAATATGTTCACAGTAAATGAACACAAAAGGAGCAAACCCCTGTTATGTGACATTTTACCACTTAAAATTAAATTATTACTTGGTTTATTATATCACAGTAGCTATTTCATACCTTTCCTGTCAGAAGCTTGAATCTTTTTTCTGTGTTCATGCAGGATTAACACTGGTTTCCCAAGTCATATCATTATATTATTTATGTAATTTTTTTCTCCTTCAAATAAGGTAGATTTAACAAGAGCCCTTGCAACAGTTAGTACTCTCAAACAATCTATTATTATAATTGGAAGCTGTGCAGGTGTACTTGAACTTCGCTATTTTTCATTTAAATTTGGATTTAAAAAAAAAAAAAAAGAGTAAATCAACTAACTCCTTGAGCAGATACTTAAGGCAAGATATAAAGAACTTTGCTCTTTTTTTTCTTTTTTAAGTGCCAAAGTTGACAGCAAAAGTTATTTTGGTTTCAGCATATATTTTTCTGTAACAACAAAAGACTACTTGAGAGAACAGAAAGAATGAACAGCCAAGTATATTGCAAAATACTGCACTTCGAAGGAAAAATTCAAACCTAGGAAGAAAATAAGAAGGACTAATGTTGGATCATAAACAAAGTCAAAGCAAAAATCATCTTTTTTATTTTCTTTTTTTGACACATATGTTTATTTAATTGAAAGGGAGAAGAAAAATAAGGTCTTCTCAAAAATCTAGACATTATTTCACAAAACTAAATAAAGTTTCACTCTCCTCTGTAAACAAAGTGGAAGGTGAAATTTGCTGAAGATGTGGCCCTTTTGGTCATCATTTTAGCTCTACCATCTTATTTCAAATTAAAAAAAAATAAATAAAAATTAGGATTTTATTTTGTCTGGAACTTTTATTTTTTACACTCATTCTTGGCTGCTTGGCAACCAAGTGAATACCACAATGCAATAGACTGCATAAGTGAGATGACTGCATAGTTGCACCTAAGGGAAATTTCTTTTCCATAGTTGGTTTAAATTAAAAAATGCTGTGAACTCAATTTGTCAAGGCATTGAAGACACTTCAGTCTTCTGAATAGCCTTGCTGACCTTAGCTGACACCTTTATCTCACTGCCATCCTTTCCCACAGAGGAACGATTTTCTGTGTAAAGAACTTTAAGTTATAATGCCATGCAGCAGTTTAGATTTTCTTAGATGTGCCTTTGGAACATTGTGTAGTGATTCTTCCCTCCCATTGAAAACACACAGGTCTATTGTATAAATAAGGAGTCTCAGTCTTGCATCTTTATATGTGGATTGAATAAAGAGTTATGTGAAGAAAAAAAATCTTACAAAACTGAGTTGAAGGATAAAATTTTAGTACTGTTGAAAAAAAATAAGGCTTCTTCTCCAGAGCCCTGTAAATTCATTGGTGCTTCAGTAAACTTAGGTTTTCCACCATGCACTTTTTTCCTCATCAGGGGATAATCATGGTTTGGACTGTATTCTTTAAATTCTAAAATCTATGTTATTGAGTTTTTCTCTAAGCTGCATCAACCTGGAAGCAAAGAAGAAGAAAAAAAAAAAAAGAACTCTTAACTCTCTCACTCATGCAGGTATTCACTGTGATATCAAAATATGATGAATATCAATGAAATAACCATATAAATACTAAAGCAGCATGTTTCTGTGGAGCGGCTTCTATATGAAAGTTAATAAATATCTAGAAGTGCATTCTTTCCTCTGATAATAATTATGAGCATTCTATATAAATATTTTAAAGAACAAAGTGCAGACTCTTGTATAACTTAAAAAAAAAAATCAGATACTGTTCAAGACTCTGAAGCATGTTCTGCTGCACAAAATGAATGATGAAAAGGTTGGATTTAGGATGTAATATTGGTTTTCTATCTACTGTATTGATATCAGTTTTGCATGCTTTTATGCTTAAGGTGGCCCTAAACATAAAAGAAGCTTATGCTGTTTTGTGATAGTGTCCTAGTTATGGCAGCTGGGACCAGTTTATCACTGTTTATCACAGATATCACCTTACTATCACCTGGGCATCAGTGTTTCTACAAATGAGGCATGTGGAAAGGGCCATTGCTTCTGCACACTGCAAAGTGAGACATATGATGAGCTATAGAAGATATCACATGAAAAGCATTTCAAAGGAAAAAAAAAGTTTTAACGTATTTTTTAAAGGTTCATTAGTATCTTAAGATCCTATATTCACACATCCCATCCCTGTTCCTCAGGGCTGAGTTTAAAAGAAAACATTCTCTTCCACCTTTCTGAGTACCTCTCATTCAAACAGGATGATTTCAGGAAGCCACTACCACCCCATTATTGATTTAATGGAAAAAAAAAAAAAAAAAAAGGATGGCAACTTCATTTGTTATTAAAGAATATTAGACAGACAAACCCCTGCTTATTGCCATAACAGAAATGAAATAACTCTATGCCTTAATTTGCACAAGATATCTGGGAAAAAAAAAAGAATAAAACCCATAAAGCAGTACACAAGATAGATCACTTTGCTTGGTTAAAATGTGATTTATCATTACCAGTGACAGGAAGACACAAGGACTGACAAGAAGACACAAGGACATAAATAAGTAACAAAGAAAACAAGAACTGCTTAAATTAGCTATGTTAGTGAAAGAAAAGTCAGTGGACTTACATGTTTCACTGTCAACAGTGCCTGTAAAATTCTAGAGACTTGTCCCTTGCTGCATTTTTCTGCTGGTCTAAATCATGGAAGAGCAGCAGCCCATAGTCATCATAGATCTAAGATCCCAGATAACTCAACTAAAACTTTCTTGTAGGTGTGATGTAGGTGTGTGGAGAGTAGGTTCAAAGAAATTTTTTTTTTCCAGTAATACATATATTTTCCTGATGTGCTGGAAGATGGAGGAAGAGCTAACTCTGAGATATATTGCACAGTCAATTTGACAGATAACTGCCATTTGAAAAGTAAGCATGACATGTGTGCTTGATGTCTTGAAAGTGTTGTAAATTGCTAATAGTTTCAGACTTTCTGTCATTTTTTTTACTCATATATGGGGGGAAAAGAAAAAAGAAGAAAATTGTTCAAGGTTTAAAAAAAAACAAACCTGTCTCTAAAGCCCTTAAAACATGTTGAACTTAAATAACTTGAGCCATTTATACACATTTCTTGTAATCTCCATTCTTATGAACACAGAAATAGTCTTTGCAGTGACAAATAAGTACCTTACCCTGAGGAATCAGAACATATTTTCCAAAACCATAGAAGAGGGAAATATAAACTTTCTAAGCCTGGCGATTCTAAGCCATGTCATAAGCCATAAAAAAAAATAATTTACTCTGCCTTTTGAAGAGAATATGATTACAAACAAGTAGTAAGCAAACATAGGCACTGCAGTGGTGTCAGTTTTTTAGTCAGGATTGTAGGACATGGAACAGAAAAATTCCTGACATGTTTCCTCACTTCTTTTCACTTGTTTAGTGTTGCTCTAATGAAGTACAGTTCTGACCAAAGGAATGTGGCACTGGTTTGTCATTCTGTTGGCATGAAGGTAACAGGAATTTGAGTCTGAATATGTTCTTGATGATAATAACAAAAGAAATAGATAATAATTTAAGAGATAGTAACAAACCAATAGGAATAGAATACATTTAATCACTTCTCATAAAAACATAGATTTTAATCACATGCTACTTCATTGATGATTTTATAGATTGAAACATAGTGACATCTACAGCTCTTAAAAAATTTATAAATCTAAACATCCTTATCTATTTTCATTGTAGGAAATGTGCAATATGTTTAGGCAGAAAATGTCTGTTAATAATACATTAGTGAGATTTAAATTATAAGATACATTCACCTTACTGTAACACATAACTCGTGCACGAAGGGCAATTAAATGGTCTTAAATGGTCTGCTTTAAATAGCCAAATTAATCTATTTCAAATGGTTTAAAATAAAGTGGAAAATAAAGTGGGGGAAAAAAAGCACTTTAAAAAAGTCACTTGATCAGAGCAACACTTCAAGTATCTTGACTATTATGTGTGCTGGAGATGACTTTCGAGACCTGTTTAAAATATTTATTGTTTAATGGAAATGTATTCTTAAAATCCTAAAATTTATCAATAAAGTTAGCTACAGAACTGACACCAATGACTTTCACACCTAAAAGTGAAGTGTGTCAAAAAAACATGCAACACTGAGGTATTTTTGGAAGTTCCTGGCTTTCCAAAAGAGACTTTCAGATTATCTGAGATTGCAAATTATCTTACCATACAAGCTGCATAAGCTAATTTCCAAAGTGGATTAAAAAAACCCAAACAAACGAACAAACAAACAAACAAACAAAAACAAACCAAGAAGCACTCTCCAGGGACCTGTCATTAAAGCAGAAAGGAAATAAAAAGCGCTTCTAAACTGTGGAAGAATTTGTGATCTGTGATACTGCATAAACCTTCATTATTCATTTTAATAGTCTAATGTGGAGCATCTAAAGCAAAGGTGACAAATTTTATTTCTTTTAGTGAATCAACAAATTTGAGAAGAACGTGCCTGTCCTTTGCACAATACATATAGTGCCAAGTTTCGTTAACTTATGTGTTTCATGAAATGTAGTACAACTTCACACACAGATGTGTCTGATTTATTCCTGACAATACACCGCAGCTGCAACACCAAAGGCTTTCTCTCTTAATGTAGGTGTAGTTCTTTGCAAAGGTTGTATGTTACAGTTACCACTGTCCAGGCAAGTATTCCACATCCCTAGAATTCAACAGCAAACACTGGGATATTTTGTATGTGCCTGACTTTTGATGTAGTAAATTCTTCTGTGACTTAGCTGGGTAGCCCTCATTAAAGTCACAGCTGACTCTTGTCATTGCTGCCTTTTCAAAGGTGATAATCATTCTCTTGGCCAGTGGGAATAGATACTTTTCTGACATCCCTTGTGATATATTACAAAAAAAGAGGCTTTGTTTCCATAGAACTTTTTGCACCTCTGAGAAGTTATCTCATATATATATACGAACTAGACACTGCTTGCAAGCAACCTCTGAAAATGATTGTTTGAACATGGTCCCAGGAGTTCAATTAAAGTACAGGAACTTGTCATTGGATTCCATGTCCATAAAAATCTAGATACTGGAAATTCACTGTGTGGCAAAAAAAACTTGAAGATGCTCTTCCAACTTGTTGTGTGACTTTCCTTCAGAATTGTCAGTGGATTTAGGGGTCTCTAGTAAAGGGGGGGGGAGTGGGGGGGAAGTGCATTTTGATTTATAGCTACAAAAAAAGTTCGCACTTCTGGAAACTCTCCTGACTGAAGACACTTTAGTATCTATACAAATGTCTACACACTGTTGTACACAGTAAGTAGCACACAGTGTAGACATAACTGCAGATTCATGATGTTGTAACAACATTTCGCTTACACTGTAGTAACTACATGTAAGACACTAATTTTCATCTGTTTGCATGAGAAAAAGCTTGTTCTGAATGTGTCTGTTTATTGCTTAAAAAAATCAAAACCTTTAGAGTAGAGAGGAATATATGTACCTTTAACTTTTGGAATATATGTACCTTTAACTTTTTGAAACCCTTTTGTGTTTACTCAAGTATAAACTGACATATAAAATGATCAAAATTCAATTCCTAATGTTTTCCCAGTTCTTTCTAGTCTTTCTAGTCTTCTTAATTTTCTTTTACCCATTCTAATGTCTATAATCTAATGTTCAACTTTGAGTCACTGTTTTTGAAGTTTGCAAGCAGTTTTGAGTTCTACCAATTCTTCTTGTTCTGTGTCTAGGCTTTCTCTGAGCGAGTGTTAACAGGAGTCAGCACTGAGGTTCTACTCATAACTTTTACCTCAAATCCTACTTAACATATTCTTTAAAAAATGTCAAAGAAGTTCTAGGACCAAACCGTAGAATAATTATTACTTTTCATATTTGTGTATGTTTTCTTACCATATTAAACTCAATTGGTCATCATTGTAACTTTTCAGTTGTTAACTTTGAAATTGCATCTACATGACAGAACTACGGCTATTATGTAATTCATTCATGTGTTAACCGGGTTGCAGAGGAAAATGTGATTAAAATGATTGCTCACATACATGAGGAATGATGACAGGATTTCCTAAGCCTTTGGATAACACAAATTTTGATTGGAATCAGTTTTGTTATGGACCTAATTTTAATATATTTTTACTCACAGTCTCTCAGCAGTGTTGATTATCTCAAACACAGTGCTGCACTGGTATGGTTGTCTAAATCAGACCTAGATCATCTTACCTCGGATACAGACAGAATTCACCTATATTGGGGGCTGCTTCAGTAGTTTTCAGATGCTTTGGAGTGGAATTCTGAACAGAATGAGATTAGTGCTCTCATTCAGTTACCAGGGTTCTCAAAGTAAGAATATAAAAATGTCTGCTCAGTAAAGTGGAAAATGCTGTAGAGACAGAAATTTTATAAAAACCTATGACTATGTCTCCATCTCTGGACACTTGAAAGACTTGCCACTTCCTTTATTGTCATTGTCATTTGTAATGCCTTAATCACAAAAAGTCAGAATGGCTTGCAGGAGTGGTTTTAAGCAACAACCAAAAAAACTAGGCTCCTCATTTTCTTTAGCTTGGAAAGGCAATTAACTTTCCTGACTGATTCTGTAGGCAGATAGTATAAAAACTTGGAGAATTATTATCTAATCCAGAATTACATTTTTCCTTTTTCTAATGGGAAAAGTGAAAAAAATCTCCTACAATGCTATCAATGCTAACAACCTTATCTGGGTGTTCCATCATTAGCATTTCTTTTTAAAAAAGGCTTTTCAAATACTAAGGAAAAACTGAGCCTATACTATTTTGGTTTTAATTTTTGACTTTCTTTGCATGTGAAGAAGGCACAGGGCAGAAAACATGAAGTACTGCTGAGTCAGATTTCAGTCCAATTACATGAATGCTTTGTAAAGAGCACAGCCTCAGCAGTGATGTTTCTATAGTGTATTTAATATGTCTCTTCAGTACTCATTTGATCAGGCTGCCCTCTCCAACCTCTGCCTCTACTCTGGTTTCACTTAGGAACTGAAACCATCCATTGAAATGAAACTCTTAAATGTATTTTTAAAGCTGTTTTCCTTTGGAACCCTTGAAGCTGATACTTAGATGTCAGAGATGTTTAACCCTTGCACTTTTAATAATGGGATTTCAGCAGGGAAGGTCAGGAGCAGCACACCACTCCATTCAATTATATTCAGCAATGGGCTTTTGCATCAACAGCAGTGCCATTAACTGGATGGAACAAGCCAGCCTGCTAAGTCAGAAGGAAGCCAGTGTACTGACAGGGTTTAGATGTTGTCATGTGAAAGAGGAAATTTTCTCAAACTGTTGTGTTTGATTAGTCTGTCAGTGCCCCAGGAAAGCCAAGATCCCTGTGCCCACATCTTTCAGTGTCCTGTTATGGGGACCCTTCACTGAACAGCCCTGCTGCATCAGAGGGTGTTTTGTCTGCCCTTTCCAGGATCACACTGAAACAGAAAGGCCCCGTCCCAAGTCTCCCTTTGATGGGTCTGTTGGCATTCCAGGAAAAGGTGGAGGGAACAGCATAAGAGAGACCCTCTCACTCCACAGCTGAGTGGAACACCAGTGCACATTGCTGCCAGTGCCCGTGAAGGACTCGTAGTTAACAGTTTATGGAATAACAATCTTTATTAATGTAATGGAAAATTCTGACAAGTTAAGGTTTGAAGATTAGCAGTGATAGTATCTGGCTACAAAAACATATTCAAAACAATACACAAAGACGTAATTCCTAACAAAAGCTGATTTGAGATAATCAATGTGCACAGTCTAGTTTCAACCCAACAGGCATCCTTATGGAGGAGGGAAAGGTTCAGCACATTGACTGATCCCAGAAGTTACAATGGAGTCTTCCCTAAATTTCCCTATTCTTACCTTAATTCTATACTATTTTTACATTTAAGTGGAGCTTGAGTTACTCTAGTCATACATCATGTTTGGTGGGGGGTGATTGTACCTTGGGGGTACGTAACACCAGTCTTACATCTGAGGTAACCTTTAGGATAGAGCTGTGTGTTTGTGATCTCATCACGTTGCTGTTTCAACAGCAAGAATTTTTTTTTTTTTATCTCTTGGTTGACAGCTGTTGTGTGGCTTATCAGCTACAAGGTACCACTGAGTTCCCCTTCTTGCCAGGATTTCAGCAGAGCCTGGCCATGGTGTGTCCACCTTGCTCCACCCTCTGTTTAGTCCCCCTTAGCATCTGTTGGGTGGGGGAAGAAATAAAATCTGGAATATCAGACAACAAAATCATGTAAGATTTAGAAAACTAAGTGAAACTTCAAGGGCTGAGTTGTTTTAACTCCTTAAAAATGAAATAGTGCTTGATCATGTTCTAAAACTGCCTGCAGTGGTAGAAAAATATTTTACACAACAGAGCCCTTGAATGTTTCAGACAAAAGCATAAAAAAATGCTGGAAGCAAAGCTTCTAAAAGTCCTGACTATGAAAAGTTATTTTACCATTAAGCATTGACAGTGCTTATGAAGGGCACTGCTATTTATTTGAGAGAGTTTCTCAGCTACAGGCAAGAACTCCCCTTACTTTTGCATGCCCACATAACCGGCTCTCATATTGGCCCATGCATTTAGGCAGGAAGAATCCTATGCTTTCCGGACATCCTAGAAAAGGCTTTCGATGGAGGAAGCAGAGGCTACAACCCCACTTACAAAAATTTGGTCCTAAGCTGCAGTGGTAGGAGACTTGTTCTCATTTTGCATGTCCCAGGTGTCTGGGTTGCAATTAAAGGAAATGCATTCATTAAGGGATGTTAGGATAACTTCTATGCTCTGGTTCCATTCTCAGTCCCCTGTTTGCATTAATTTTTCTCTCCCTTGCATTCCTCCACTCCTGGAGTAATTCAGGAATTGCTGTGGTTTGTTGACTTACTCAGAAATATTTTCAATAATCTTCCCCTGTATAATAGACTTCTTTTACTTCTTTGAAGCTGGATAATCTCCTGGATTATAACATCTTTTTTAATTTGACTAAACACTTAGCAAAATATGAACCTACTAGAGAGAAATGTTCTCCTTGCTTTCTCAGAAAGCAATGGGTAAGACTAAGAATACAATTTTTAAATACACTGAACTTGTATCATATCAAATATCTGCCTTAATTAACAACTGAGTGTAAAGAGTTTGTTAAAGAATCTGTTCTAATCATGTTGACATAATAGGTTTTAACGGACACCAGGGTTAATTGAAATGAACCAGGAGTTATCTGAGACATATTCCTTTACCATTTGAAAATTTTAAATTTAGGACCTTAAATTACCTTAAAATCCCACCTAATTCTTTTCTATTTTAAATTTGATCAGGTAATTTGTTTCTGTCTGATTCCCAGTACAAATAAGTCCAGAAGGAAACCAGTTTGCTTGATAAATACCCCTGTTCAGCTGAACTGAATCATTCCTTTGGTATTGCTGAGACAACTGGCTTATTATTTCCATGTTCTACCTCTCTTGGTTGTAGAACAAGACCAGCTAATTATTATATCTATTTGATTGAGATATAAATCATATTTGCTAATAATTGATTTTGTTATTGTTTAAAGGGGAACTAAAGAACTTTTTTTTATGTCAGTCATGGGTTTTGCATCTGTCATTGATTTTTCTTTTTTCAATATATTTCATAGATAGAATAATAAGTTCACTCAGAGGAAAGAGGAGAAAGACAATTACTCAGATCTGTTGTTTAATACAGCTGTAAAAGAAAGAAAAGAACACGAGAAATACATTCTTATAATAAAGCACCTGCTGGTAGTTTTCAAAATAATTCTTAATTACCTATGTATCTTACACATACAGTGTAAATCCAACAATAACTGAGCAATTATGCAGTTAGAGTATTAACTTTTATTACTAGTGTGTATAATAATATAAATTAATAACCTGTCAAAGCTCTTACAAGATCTTGATGAGATACAAGATAAAATGGTAATAAAAATAGATTTTATGTTTTGAAGTGAAACAAAACAAACTCATAAATGTGAAAGTTATAATAAACTTGAACATAGCAATGTATTTCTCAATATACCGTGAGATAACAAATATTTATGTTCTGACAGCCTCAACTCAGATATTTAGGAGACACACTATCTAATTAGGAATTGTCAATAAATAACTACTTTTTAGCAAGAGATTAAAATGGTAACATTTCATCAAAACTGGCTTTTAATTTATTATGCGAATATAGTTTTCTAGTTAGATTTGAGTATTTTTACATGGAATTATCCACTATAAGCCTACAAGGCAATTAAGAATCATGAAGAATGTCTTATTTGGTAGAAAGAAGAACAAAGTGGGGGAGGTGAAAAAGAAAATTGATTTTATTTTGATTACTCAATCAATTTCTGTGGAAAAAATTGTGTTACTGGGTTTTTATTTTTCAATAAGAATTTTTTTCAATGAATGTGGCAAGCAAAAAAGAAAAAATTATCTAAAGAGTTAAAAGCTTTCCCCTCCTGCCCTGTATATTAATCTTATTGTTTTAACAATTCAAGTGTACAGTAATCACGCAGATGGGGGAGTTGAAGTGATCTACTGCACTCGTTTTGTGACTGTTCATGTCACACATCACTATGCAAAACAACAGACCATTTCAGGTTAATCTTATGATGATAAAAATGTAGCTTCTCCAACCAAATATAACACAAATAATAGTTAAGTAATCAATTTTGATATACTAAAGAGTAATTCCATTGGTTCTGAAAGCAGCAAATGCTTGGGCTCAGACTCTGCATGACTGTGAGCTTTACTGGCAAAAGGCTCTAGTAGTGCCTTTCTTAACTTGCTTCCCCCTGGGGTTTAAGGAAATGCCATGGTTCCCTTCAAAATATGCATTTAGTTGAGCTGAAAAAATGATGTGATTCCAAACAAGCCATTTATGGTGACAGAACTGGGTGTGAGCATTATCTTCCATGAAGAAACAGAATGTCATTTCAGTTGGTTACTAGAATTCTCTATTCAGGATTATGAAGGAGGGTTTTCTGATGTTTCTTTGAAAATTACAGTAACTATTGTGAGTAATCAATAAAATTACATTTACAGTCTGGTTTAATAAGATGTTAAAAGTTGACAAGATAGAGGTTATAGATATTGTTCTCTCATTTGAAAGCAATAAACAGTGAACAAATTCGGATATCAATGCCCTATTTTCGAGACAATAATTTCCTAGAAACCCAGAATGGTTTGGGCTGGAAGGGACCTCAAATATCATCTAGTTCCAACCATCCTGCTATGTGCAGGGATATTTGTCTTTCCCCAGTTTATTGTTTAGCATAGTGTTGAGAGACTAAAAATAACAGAAGGTGTTCAGCTTGTTTAGTGTCAGACATTGCATTTGAGCTACTCGTACAGGACTCAAAGCACAGTTAAGGTAGCAAATAACTTCCAAGGAATAATTAATCAGACACTCTAGGGAACACATTAGGATGTTTTCTGATCATACAAACTTATCTAAATTTCTATTTCTTTCCACTGACATTGTCTTATTTTATAAATCTCCTCATTTCTGTCTTCCTTCAGTCTGGGCCACTTAGCAAGAGGCTGAGGCATTTTTTCACCTGGCTTCAGGCAGACACTATGGGTGCGTACCAGGCATGGATATCTCCATCAGCATCGTTCTTCAACACTGTCAAAGGAGGTCACTGAGTCTCAAATGCCCTCAGCTTCATGCACCCCCACAATCTGAAGTCATAAAGTTATTTTTTAAAGGATCTTTCAACAGAAAAAATTATAAATAGTATTTGTGTCGCATGCTAACAAGGATACCTCTTGGATCCAGCAGAAGACTGTTATGCTACAAAGCAATGACTGTGGAGAAGGGTAGTCTGCTCCTGAGTGTAATTTTCCACAAATTACCTCTGCACCCAGTATTCTATGTCAGGTATAACTCAGGAAAAAAAAGCACAGGTGAAACATATGGTGACTTTGTCAGATGAAAATACCTACCATGTGGCAAGATGACTCCCAGACCGTATTTCTGAATTGTACAGAAATTATTTTAATTTAATTTAATTTATTTTTTTTTATCTATTCAATTGTGGTCCATTACCATCTTGGAGGTAGCATGTAGTAAAAATTCAGTTGCTCTGCATAAATGACAATGTGCTCCCACAACTACTTTTTGGGACTGTTTTAGATGATTTCACTCTTCTTAGAATTGTCTTTAGACAACTTAGTTATTTCCTTCTCTTTAAAAAAGATGAGCCTTCACAATTAATGATGTTAGCATAAAGAAAAACCTTGCAACCTACTTTTGAAGGAGTTTGCTTTTTGGCTAATACTGTCTGCTAGATCAGACTATTTTTATGCAAAATTTGCATTTTTTCACTCTATTGATCATCTTTAGTTCTTTCTATGGTTTCCAAAACTTTTAACAGTATTCCTCTACTATTTTTCACTTGTTTAAAACATTATATCCATTATGAATGGAATTTCAGGGAAGAAAAAGAGAATAAAATGAGAAATAAAATATATAAAATCAAGCTTTATCTCTGTTTGAATGCAAAGTGTAGCTTTGGCTCTCCATCTCAAAAGGCTAAGCCTAGAAATTACTCATGAGAGAGTGAGAAGATGATCAAAGGTTGGAAAGGTTTCTGTATGAGATGGCAAAAAATAGGCTTCTAAACTAATCTTGAAAAAGATACAGCCAAAGTAAGATTAGATGATCTCCAAAATTATCACTGGCAAATAGAAAGAGAACAAAGTTCAATTAATCTGATTCTTTTATAGTAGAAGTTAGAGCTAGTAATCAGAAAATGCAAAACCCCCAAGGAAACAACAAAAAAATTCCCTACCAAAGCCGGTAGTAAAATATAATAAGATGCAGAGTTCCCTAGGATATTGTGGGCATTAAATTCTACTTGAATTCCAAAGACAAGTTGACACAGAAAATCCACAGAGACTCATTATAAAAATGCCATTTCTGACTCAAAAAGCCTCAAGCTGTTGGAGGTTGGGAGAGCACTCTGCGTGATCATTACCGCATGGTTTCTGCATTCCTGCACTCTTCCATAGGCATCCACTGTTGCTCACTACTGGAAATCGTATACTGAGAAAAATGGATTTTTTAGCCTAACTCGTTATGACTCTTGCTGTCTAAAAATGCATTAGACTCTGCCAGTAGGAAGCTTGTCAATAGCCAAACTGCTTCTTATACTCCTTTCCCAATTAATATTTTGCTTGGGGAGTTATTTTTGATTTTATTGTGGTTTATTCCCCACTAAACTAAGCTGCAATTATTTCTTAAGCCAGACATTTCTATCACTCCAGAATTTGCATGTCACATTTTTCAGCCTTAATTCAGTTTCACAGTTTTCACTTCTTTCTGTTCTCTCTTGTTTAAAAGCATACAGATTCTATGATTTATGCCATTTACATGGCATGCAGTGCCCTTCAATACAGCTCTATTCTTAGGACACTTTTAGTTGAAATAACTCAAGTCTATTGAAGCATGTTTCACAAGGTTCTTCAGAATTAGTCATTGTCAAAAGAAGAATCATGTTCCTGTCTGTAATACTATGTTTTTATTTCCCCTTTGTTAACTGTAATTGGTTTTATGGGAATATTAACTGCTTTATTCTCCCATTCATGATTTTTTTTTATAGTTTCTTTAATCTCACAACTAAACGTTGTTCAAAATCAGTTTGAAATGAGAAGTTCATGAAACCATGAAAACATGGTTTTCTCTAACGACATTAGAAGACAAATAGTGAAGTACCCATTCATAGTTTTGGCTGAATAAACTGACTTGCTCAAAGTTGTCTATTTTGATTCAGCTTCAGAAGCTTTGTTTTCTGTTTCAAAATTTTATGAAGACAGGTCTTTAAACTCTGAAGTTTAAAGAGAGCGGGTGAGATTTGGTAGTTTTCTATTTTCATGACTTCTCTTGAGCTGGTTACTACTCATATCTATCTATCTATCTATCTATCTGTCTATCTATCTATCTATCTATCTATCTATCTATCTATCTATCTATCTATCTATCTATCTATCTATCTATCTATCTAATTTCCCCATCATGATTGCCACAAAACCTGTCTTTTAAAAAAAGGTTTTCTTTTCCTTCTTAGAGTTATTCTTGTATTTGTTTCAGAAAATGTTCTTACATCTCTGTAAAAATAAGCTTTCCTGAAAGATATTTAATCATTTAATTTGCATGTCCTGTGCTATATCGTGGGATTAGAGAAGGACAAACACCTACAGAAGCCATTACCAGTTTCTTCTCTGAAGTAGGCTTCATCAGAAATTTCTGATTTTGAATGCCTACATTAAAAAAAAACCAAAATCTAATAAACTGTTTAAGTACATATACAAGGCATTTCACTTACACTTTTACCTACCAGTATGTCTTAAAAAATATCCTCCACAGTGGACTTTATATTCCCTGTGCAGAACCACCCCAAAAATCATACCACATGCCTGAGAGCATTAACATAACAAAACCTCCCACTTTACTCTTTGATGGAGTTTTTCCCCACATTCAAGAAGTTGAAAGAAATGAGTCATATCTACTCTTACATAATTGCAGTGAAAAGAGCTTTTATCTTGTGAAGGTTCTTCCTCTCTGTGAGAAACCTTGAATGCAGACAGTATTAATGCATTTTGTTAGGTATGATCTTGCTATTTTATTCTCAAGTGTTGAACTCACAGTATGTTTTTTCACAGCGCATATCAGAGTATCATCAACTGGGGGAACGTGTTGGTTTGTTGTATTTCATAGTATAATATGTCTAATGCCTTCATTTTAAACTCCTGAAAGATGTCACTGCCTTTGCATGTCCTTCAGTTCTCTTAGTTTTCTCTTGAAATGAAACGAAACAAAACAACCAACCAAATAGAACAAAACAACACAAAACACCTCAAACAGGCTTATTTTTTTTCAACAATTCCTATTTGCACTGAAGTGAAGCTGAAGCAGTAAAGGTTCTAACAGAGTGACTTGATAAGAGTTCATGGGAAAACATTCATACAGCACTAGTTTCCTTTTAAACACTTTTTATTAAAGCAGATGATAAGCAGCTGTGATAACACTTTCATTTTCCTTGTTTCAAGACCTATTCTGTTACAATAGTGTTCAAAATACTAACATTTTTTCACTCAAATATTCAGGCTGCCTGAGGATTTTGTTCTGTCTTCAGTGTTTTGATTTCCAGGCTAGAACTTACCCTAGTTTCCCTAACCTCTACTTGTTCCAGTTTTCTTTTCATATTATTTTCACAGATTAAAATTCCTCATCCCTAAATGAATTCTCTCTAAGAGGCTGTGTCTTCATGACAGTCTTTCCTGACTTTATGATACAGTATCAATCACCTTTTTGTGTGGGAAGTTTGGAGTAAAAAACAGACACAAATACATATTTCTCCTTAAATTCATAAATTACTGAAAGCAGTTATAAGGTTAAAAAAATGTACTTTACATATTTTGAAGTCTTCTGTAAAGTCAAGTTAAAATTAATGATTGGCTGTTGGATTTTTTAGTTACAGAGTTGGTCAGGGGTGACATCCATAAATGGAACACACACATGCACACACACATGTGCGTGTGTGTGTGTATGTATATATATATACCTTCTTGTTATCTTCTTTGTCATATATGGGATATTTTACTTATATTGCAGACTGTACTTTGCTCTCTTCACTCCGCTTAGAGTCAGTGTCTACCTACTTTTCAAGCTGATTTCTTTTTACCAACCCATAATTGACTTTGTATAGTTAGGATTTATTTTCTTTGGGACTTTCTCTATCATCCTGTTCTCTCAGAGATCTCTAATATATCACCAGATTCGTGTTCCCCCCACCAAAATTCAGAGTCAGGAATACATGGGTGTAGGTGTGTGTTTGCCTCAGTTTAATGCAGCTATATGATGAGTCTGCCTATGAAAACATAGCCATCCATGGCAGCCCATTTGAGCTTCAACTCTATGATTGCTGTCAAGGCGAAGGGGATGACATCCCCAGGCCATCCCTGTAGGACAAAAAGCCCCCTGGGCTCATGAGTGCTGCAGAAAGATTTAACTCCTTCTCTGAGAGTAGGAGGGAAAGAACAGATGGTGGTGGGAAAGTGTGCAAGAACAATCTCAAGCAGACCCAAGGCAGGGGAAGAAGGAAACCCATCTGTTGAAAAACTGAGGGACAGAGATAGTTGTCCAAAACATTCTCCTACAACTCTGCTTCTTAGCAAAACTACCAACTGGAGGACCAGAGGGTCTTTGTGGGGGCAGGTAAGTGCAACACCAGAAAAAATGCTTTCATGTGAGAAGATTTGAATGCAATGCAAGAACAATTTAATTAGGCCGAGATTAAAGTCTCAGTACCCATTACGTTTTCATTTACCCTTAACAAGATTTTGAATGTCACATCTGAGCTGTTCACATCTCAGGTGACAGTTGCCACCTAATATTCAACTTCTCTGTGTGACTTCAGAAGGCAGCGTGCACTTCACCAGTTCTGACTGTGGCAACAATCTCGATAGACATTTATAAAGGCTGTCAGCCATGAGGCATAAGCAAAATGTAAAAAGGAGGTGGAAAAAATGTGTTATGGTGCCTTGAGTTCTTGTAGTTTTAATAATCTGGAGATTATATCTTGAAGGAAAAGAAAAAAAGAATTTTTTTCTTTTAAAAATTATTTTCTTCGCTTAAACAACACAGGCTACGACTGTCAATAGTCTGTAATTCAGCATAGTTGCCTTGTGCTTGCTGCCACTCTGCCTGAACTAAGAAGCTGTCCAAGGTACTTTCAAAACACTGGATCATTTTTGAACACCTGAAATAAGCTGGCTAAAACACTCTCATTACTTTGGAGGTCAAATTCTGCCATCCTACAGAAAAAAAGTCCATTAAAATAATGTTCTGCTACTTTAATATGGATTCATATGTACTAATGGAGAAATTTGTAGCTTTGAATATTCAATTTAAAAGAATAATCTTTTTAATTAAGCTCAATTTGGCAAAGGTAATTTTAATCAGAAAAAAAAATCAACCAACCAATCAAAACAATCCAAACAGAGAAGATTCCCTCTATTCACTGCTTGCACATCATCTATGTTTCATCTATATAAACCCTACCATTTCAACTATATAGTGCATCTGTTTTATATACTAAAAAATGTGCAAATACATATCTGTCATCATTGAACTGATACATATGGCTTACAGTGAGACACCAGGAGCTGGTGGTTAAGTGGAAAGCAAAAAAAAAGACAAAAATGTAAAAAAAAAAAAAAAAAAACAAACAAAAACATAAATCATTTAAAGCCGACTGATATGATTGTTCTGTACTTTCCAGATAGGCAAAATAGTTTCATTTTTCTTTTCTCTTTTTAATGCAGTTCATGCATATTGTGTTCAAAATCTGGAGACATTCTTTGGAAGTTATTCTTAAAAAAAAATAGTCCTAGAATTTATAGCATATGTTCTGCACAGTTTACTCCATCTTAATGCTAGAAAATAAATACATGTGTTGATGAGGTTTTCAGACCCCAGAGCGTAGCTCGCTCTGACAGTGGCACAGTGTGGCTCATTTTTAAGCTAATGAACATACATATAGTTATAGAAAAAGCACTGGAGCTTTAAAATTCCACCTGCCTGAAAGCAAATGTTACTATGCTTTGAGAAAACAGTGTTATTCAATAGAATTTATTGTCTCCTTCAGGAAATTTCAACACTTCATTATTATACATAGAGAAATCAGTGGTGTATTTGCATATTCATGTGCATGGTGCAAGTAAATATCCATATCAAATGTTTCACATTCAAAACACTTGTTTACTTTGCATTTGACTCTGATTCCTAAATTTCTATGGTTTGTGATGTCATTAAAATTAACAATGTTTTCTTTATTCTTTGGTAAGGACCGAAAAATAGCAGCTTCTAAGGATCCTTAAGCTGAATCCCTGAGCGTGAAAGAATCATTCTGAATTATTAGGACAAAAAAAAAAATAAAAAAAAAATTGGGAAATAGCTTGCTTATAAATAGAAAGCAAAGGGAACATATTGTTAAGTGTGGACCCCAAATAATGAACCTTAACTAGAGTTTTGAAAACAACTGCTAGAGAAAATTATATGAAATAATTCAGCAGGGTTGTGAAGTTTTTATCATATGGCTTGGATGCACCAAAGGGAAAATACTGGTCATTGCTCCCAAACCTAGCCTTGAAATAAGAAGTGAAAAGCACCATAAACCTTGAATTCGAGCATTTCCTTGAGGAATTGAAGCTAGAAGCTTGAAGAGTATGCTAGAGTTATTGCTGAAGTACTGAGTAAAAAAAGAATTGCTTTTTTACTAGCTACTCTTTTTTGGTCATAAAATAGATAACAAAATTTGTCAGATACTGTAAGCCCAGTAAGCATATGAGAAAATAATGGAAATCTCCTTACATAAACCTGTATTTACAATTAACGAATATACACACACCTATGAATAACTAATAGATCTCTACAGATAAATACTTGATAGAAATATTAGTTCAGGTTTTTAATTGGTTTACTGTGTGTTTTAATTATTTCTCCTGTATGACCTCATAACATTCAGCTGCAAAAGCAGTTGCACTGAGTCCAGAACCTGTGGCCCTTGCCCTTGCTTGAATGTCCAGGGATGTGTGGAGTACCCGTGTGTGTGCTGCACTTGGTCATGCTCATCATCTAGAGCAACCACAACCCCTGGCTCTGGACACCTCCCAAGGGATGGGCCAAGTCTGGGCAGATGCCAGGGTGAGCCCATCTCAGCTGTGTCCACTGCCAGGCAGGGATGTGGGAAGCTGGAGACTGGCCTTGCTGCAGCATCACTATGGCAGGGGCTGATGGCTCCTGGGGGCTGATATGGGGTTCTGGGACATAAGCAGGGTGGGAAAAGTTTGGGGGGACAAAAATGAGGTCCTTGTCCATGGTCAGGTGGGGGAAGTCACAGTGGAATGGGCATGAACAGTCGGGGCTAATGGTGTGCTCAAGGACCTGACAACGAGCCTGCAAATACTGCTCCATTTGATTTATTGCAATCAAATCTCTCTTCAAACAGAAGGGCACTATATTTTGTAAATAAGCTTAAACTTGTACAGTTGCACACTTGAGGCTTAATCTAACATTTAAGTGCTGCTGTATTTTGAAATACAACATTAGGTATTGAGGGAATTCTGTGTGGTTTTTAGTATCAAATCACTCATCAATGAGCAATCTGGAACTACTCGAGTCTTCTGTTGGTGAATCCTACCATAAAGCAGCAGCAATAATGCATGCCAGATCCAAATAATTTTGCTACTTCTCTGAAGAGCTGTTTATACAGCAGTTTTCCTCTCCAATATGTCTGCTTGTATACATGGTATTTTTTTTTAATGCAGGATATTATTAGTCACTTAATCAAGAACACTATTTGTACCTGCCAGAATTTCCTATACATTTTCTTTTCTCTTTTTTTTTGTGTGGTGAAGACTTATATACAAATTAAACTCAGTGATCCTTCTAATTGTACTCCAAGGAGAAAGAGCATACCAGACAACAGAAGGAAGTAAGTATTCTGGGACAGGGCTTTGTCTGGAAAAAATTGGCAATTCTATACCCAGCTGTCTCTAGTCCCTGTGGGCCACCATGGCAGCAGGGCACTGGTGGAACACTGGCATGTTCCTATTTTTCACTGCTAACCACAGAAGATGAACAAATGCTTGGATTGTGGAAGCAACATAGTTTTTACAAATAATCAGATTTCATGTCCCATTTACTAAGGTGGCTTTTTGGCTAGAGATCGTTTTTGCTGTTTTGGGCTTCTTTTCACGGTTTTGTTTGTGCGTATTTGTTTAGTTTTTGTTGGTTGGTTGGTTTTGTCTGTCAGAAAAGCTAAAATGTGTAGTCCCATATCTATTCATGACATGTACCTCTGGCTTTTGTGAGCTTGATTTCTAAATACACATTGATGCATGCAAGACAAAATCTGCTATGGTGATTTTTTTAGTCAAAGCTTGACTATAACACTGCTTTGCACGTAACTGGTTAGGTCAGTAATAACTTCAGAAAAGGACAAGATCAGAGTAAAGGAAGTGGCAAACTGAGAACCAGATGTTACTACTACAAATTTAATTTTAGGACTGGCTGGACAACATAATTTGCAAAAATAGAGCTGGTACTATGAGGAAGTGCAATTTAGAAGTCAGAGAAGAGCAACAAAATAGGATTATACACTGCAGCTACTGAAATTCACTCTGAATGAACTGATTTGCTCTACATCGTCTTTCAGGGTGACTTTGGCTGGATATGAAAATGTGGTTGGGGACTGGTGAGCATTAATACACTGCTTTGGGTTTTGTTATTGTACAAAATTAAAACGCGCTCTAACCCAAATTGATTCTCTGAGGGCTCCGTTCCAAAATATTTTCATAATCATTGTTGTGGGTTTTTTTTAATCTTCGCTGTAGTCTATTCCCTATATAATACTTCTCAGGCAATGACTCCTTCATTAACCCTATTTAACAAATCCCAAAGTGTCAAACCCTTTGTACCATATCAGCAACACTAATTCCTTAATAGGTGCTGCTCTTAGTATTCTAATAGAATAAAATCCATTAGGCATTCTGTCATCCTGGATTTTTTTTTTTTTCAATTATTTACACGGAACTTTTGTTATTACTTATGTTGCTGTCAGGAAGGCTCTGATGTCAATGAAGTATTAGATAGCCAGTCTAAATTATCATTTTAATTTATAATGTAAGTGAGAAAAGGTAAAAAAAATCTGTGATGTCACTTGTAAAGGTTTCTAAATACTTATTTTTCAAAAATTATTCTATTATAATTTATGTATTAACTCAGTGTGAGGACAAAATATTTCCCCTGACTTTTAAATCCTTATATCTTATTTTTATTATATCTATTCCTTTTCCACTTTTTTCTTCTTTAAAATTTAGAATAACTTATTAGAATCACATTTTATATATTATTTTTTTCTTTTTCTCTGTCATCCCAGATGTTTTAGCTTATTTTGTCACATGCATTTCTTTCAGAAGAAGCCAGTCTTCCTCTTTCCTCTGCCATTACTGACTCCTCACTTCAACCCACTTTTGTTCAAGCAATTTTTAAACACAGTAGAAACAAAATGCAGACAGCAGAATAGAACTGAAAAATTTTCAAAGGGATTTTTCAGTTGATCAGCTATTTCTTTTTAAATGTAAGATCTCACCTGGAGCACTTTATCCAAACCTGGTCTTCACAATTCAAAAAAGAAAAGGACAGACTGCAGTGGCTCCAAATTTGGTCCAAACCTCCAGTCTATTAGCAAAGTGAAATTTGGGGACCATCCTTAATTTTAACATTGGCAAGTTACTTGTGAGTTGTCTGTGATAATTACCTATATACTAACATAATTGTATGGAAGTAAAACTTTAAAAATTTATTGTGAGGCTGAAATAAAGAACTTGGAATGAAGGAGCAAAACCTTTATTACTGTCCATATAACCTGTATTTCCCTCCCTCCTTGTACCTGGGCTCTAAGCTATTGACAGGGTTATGAGCAGTACTATTGTCTCCTTCATTGCAGTACTCATGAGGAAACAAACCAACAGAAGCTTTTTATACCTGAAAATAGGGATATGATATCAAAAAACATTGTGACAAAGAATCCAAGAATTTAAAACAAACAAAAAAAAAAAAAAAAAAAAAAAGAGAGGTCTTCTTTATAAAAGAATCTGTCTTGAAATACTTCTGTGTATCTTCCCTTATCTTAAGTTCTGAGCATTTATCTTCATGCTAACATTTCGAGGCAGAGAAATGCTGTTATCCCCACTTCTGTGCATGCAGATCTTCAGGCTTATATTCTCAAAGGAAATAAAGTTCTTAAATGAAGTGTAGCCCTCAGTGAAAGACAGTGCCTTGGCCCCTCAGGTGTTCACTCAACTGACATAGTCCAGGGCTTTGTGGCTTCTTACCAAGGTTTGAACTCCTGAATCCTGCCTTTTGTTTTCCTATCAGCCAAGACACCTGGCTTACAATCTCTGACTTAGCTTAATATAGGGTAGAAACACTGCTGATTTTCCTAGTGAGGAATAAAGATTAAATTCCCTCTTAGAAATTCTTTAGCATATTATCCTTGAATTGTACTGGCCATGCTCTATTGATTGTAGGAATATACATCTATATACACCAAAATATCAAGGGGCAAGAGTTAGAAGTACTTAAAGATATCTAAACAGGGACATACAATTAGATGTTTTGAGGGATTGTCAGACATGTCTTAGTAGCTAACTTACTATAAATCAACAACAATTTAGAGAATTTGATAGAGAATGTTGGTTATTGGAGGACTATGCTAAGCCTTGCAATTTTCATTTAAGAAAATTTTGGAGCTGTCTTCTACCAAGGAATTGCATTTCTCATAGTAGCAGGAGATGTGGGGGACAAAAAACGGATGTGGTTTACTCAATTAGCTATCCCTTGACTCATTCCTTCATACAGCTTTTAAAGGAACTTTAAAAGGTTTTTTATACTGTTGTTAAAAATGTACTGACAATAGCGCACACATCAAATAAGAAAAAAAAAAAAAAAGAAAAGAAAAAGAAAATGGTATTGTTCCCAAAACAAGCAGGTTATATTACTTTTCTCCTGAGGACTTAATAGCAGCAGACTAAAGTACAAAATAAAGAATAATAAGAATATAAAAAATAAAACCAGAAAAACTTTCATTAAACTTCACAGAGGTTGGAAAATGCAGTTTCTCAGTTTAAAAAAATGGTTATTCTTTAATGTCACTTTTGCTATTTTGCTGTCAGAATGTCCAAATTTCAAAACAGCAGGAAATTTTTGTTGCTTTTTGTTGACTTCAAAATAGTCAACCTTTTCACAATTTCTGAATCTGTCCTGTCAGGTCACTTTAACTGTGGGAAATGTAATATTTATTTCCCTTGGTGCAGAAATTCTTAAAAAAAAAAAAAAAAAAATCAAAGCTGATTTTCAGCTGGGCCTTTCAAAAAGTCCTGCCCCTTCTAATTAATAAAGAAGAGAAATAGAACACCATTAGCACTGACAGTGTTGTTCAGATATCAGGGTTCCACCAAGGTTCTGACAGACTGAAATTTATTTCTAGCATTCCAAGATATTGTTCAGTTAAGCTTCCAAAGTTTTCATTGGACTTTAAAGGTATAATACCTAGGAAGGCTGTTTTAATCATACAAACAGGAACAATTTGGCAAGGTGGTGTGTCTTGACTCCAGCCAGAAACCAGCACAGCTGATCACTCACTTCTCCACCAGCAGGATGGGAATAGAATTGGAAGGGTAAAGTCTAGAAAAGTTGTGTCTTGGGTAAAGACAGTTTAGTAGGAAAAGAAAAATCATGCATGCGACCGAAGTAAATCAATGAATTAATCCACTGCTTCCCATGGACATGCAGGTATTCAGACATCTCCAGGAGAGCAGGGGCAACACAAAAGAGGGACTTGGGAAGACAAATTCCATCACTTCAAATGGCCCCCCTTCTTACTTCTTCCCCTCAGTTTATATACTGAGCATGATGCAATATGGTCTGGAATATCCCTTTGGTCACCTGAAGTCACCTGTCCTAGCTGTGTCTCCTTTCAATTTCCCAGGCACCTCCAGCGTCCTTGCCAGTGTCGTAGTACAAAAAGCAGAAAAGGCCCTGGCTCTGTGTAAGGCCTGCTCAGCAATAACAAAAACATCTCTATATTATCAAATCTGTGTTCAGCACAAATCCAAAACATAGTCTCTGTGAAGAAAATTAACTCTACCCCAGCCAAAACTAGCACATGAGAAACGTGGTCTTACTCAATCAGCATCTGCTGTGATTACTATGAAAGGACAAAGATGATCACAAACCTTTGAGTCTTGCAACAGAAATCAAACTTAAAATTATTAAGTTCAGATCAGATACCTCAAGAAAGTCTGTTTAAATTATTCTGCAAGGTAATTATAATGTGAGAAAAAAGGCAAAATGTAGTATCTACTAAGAAGCAAGAGGATTTTGATGTTTTCTGGATATGCCATAAAGACGTATAAGCAATATATGCTTCATGGTCAGAGTGCACTTTGTGAGATGTTCACTTTTGAACCTTCAGCACAAAAACTCAGGGGAGAACTATGGATGTGATACCAGTTGTCAAAAAAACATGAAAAATTGAGGAAGGATATTGGTATGTGAGGATTTTTGAGCCAAACAGGCAGCATTTATGATAACTTTTAAAATACTTGTTTCATCCTCATTGAAAACCCTTTCTTTATTGTTGCAATGGGTCATAAGTTTGAATACATTTCTTTCAGGACTTTGAAGCATCCTGAGCAGCAGAGACAGCCCTAGAAGAAATCTGAGAATTCTTCTGACAGCATCTTATTTGTACCTTCTGAGGGAGTCCAGACTATATCCCTGCTATCTATCTATATGCTAAAAATGTCTATTTTTGTCTTTTTTCTTTTGAGTTTTGTAGATGGTCTCTTTGACTACATGAATTCAAATCCAAAGATATTAAATTTGAATAAGAAGATATTAAATTGCATTTAAAGTGAATGAAGTACCAAAGAGATTAGAACATGTTTAACCCATTTTAAGTAACTTATAGATGTAAGAGTAATGGTGTCTATATTTGCAATGGCATTTTGAAAGCAAAAAGTATTTTTTTTTTCACATCAGAATAGTGATTAAAAGGAGAGAAAAATCAGCAAAGCCCCTGTGAGATCAACAAAAGTAAAGCTACAGAAATACTCAAACTTGACTGATTGAACTTCTTTGTTTGAAGTAGGAAAAGTAACTGGGCTTACATAGTGTTTCGTGGACATTTTTCCAATTAAAATCTTCCATTTGTGATAAAACATTCTGATTCTGGCCCTGGATCTTCTCTATATTCAAGTCCAGATTTCATTGTTTCATTCTTTAAACAGCATTTTTTAAATAGCATCTCACATATATAAATATGTTTCTAATTGAAATTAAGTTTTCCAAATGTTGAACACATGTTCTTCATGGTAAATAGATTTTAAAGATCTCATATTTTAATTTCAATGCTATCTCTAAAGTTACTGGACCTGCTTTGGGCAAGTAATTTTGCAATTGAAAAGAGAGCTCTAGGGAATGTGAAAACTAAAACATGCTTAGAAAATAATTTTCCATTCCCTTGGAATTTTCCAGGATCGCAAATTGTCTTGTTCTTCGATGTGTAATGATGAAAATGTTAAAAGAAAAAATGTAAGTGAAAGACAGAAAGACTCCTAGACAATCCTTCCTTGAAGAAGTCAGACAGTTGGGCACAACATATAGCAGGATTAAGAAAGTGATTTGAATTCTGGTATTAAACACCTTGGCTTCTCCTTTTTTGTGACTGTACATATGACTATGACCATATGTACATATGACTAGTCATATGTACATATGCAGAGACTGTACATATGACTATGCTCTAGTTATCATCCTCTCTCTGGCTGAAAAGAAACTTTCTTTTATATTCCAAAGTAGGAAGAGTCTTTTACATCAAATTTTATGGAGTCAAAAAGTTCTTTCTTACCAAATGTTGCATCCTATGTTTATGAAAATTTTCCTGATTAGAAGTTTAACTGAAACATGTATTTCTCTGTAAAAAGGAAAATAGATCTGGAGCTCTTCAGACAAGAAATAAAAGACTAAATTGAATTTCAACCAGTAATGGTAATTAGACTCAAATTTCTAAACTTCTGTTAATAAGTACCTTTTTGTAAAGACTCATACTGATTAATGCTTTGAATAACTATGTGATTTACTGTCTTTTTGTTAATCATCACACTTCTGAAAATAATAATTGAGTTTGATATAATTTATTTATTTGAAGTTATAGTCTCACTTTCAAAAACTGAAGATTATCAGTATTTTTAAGAACAAAAAAATTCCTCTGAGTAAAGAAAAGAACACTGGGAGATCTCTGGGGGTTTTGTTTGTTGGGGTTTTTTTGTTGTTTAGTTTTTTCTCCATGCTTTCTACATGTCTGCAAAATGCTTTAAAAGGCACATTCAGTTTTGAAGGCATGAATCAGAGACAGCCTTCAAAAATGAAATCAATAAGTTATTATAATTTTCAAGTGCACAAAATATTTTTAAAGCTTGTACTAATCATATTTGCAGTGTTCACTCACAGTCCATCCGTATGTGATGTCACAGGCATTTCATGAGATAAATGACTTGACCTGAGTAATTTTTGCATGTTCTGTTGGTTTGGGTTGGAAGGGACTTTACAGGTCACCTTATTCCAAGCTCCCTGCTTTTACTTCCCCCTGGAATTAAATAGAAACATTTAAAAAGATAGATCTTGTTATACTCAGCTCAAAGTTGTTCTAATTGAATTGATATGGGTTCTGTATTTATAAAGTTTGCATTGCTGCAATGTTTCCTAGGGCAATAAGGTGCAATTTACAGATTTAGAATGAAGATTTTTTGCTGTCATAATATGAATGAAGAGCCTATATGTTTCTCCACAAGTAGATACAAATTCTGTCCTAAATCAAACTCTATAAAACAAATAAATTGTTTAAGGTGGAGTTCTTGTGCTTTTTCTTCACTTCTCTAAATGATTATTGATGAAAATTCACTGAATCTTAAAATCCTTTAGAGAAAGCACTTTATGTGGAAAAGAATCAAACAAAACACCAGAAAAATTGGTGAAATATATTTTAGTATTTCTTACATTCTAAGTCTTACCTCTGTTTTCCCTCAAGAGAGTTGTAGTCATGGTCGGGAATTTACCAATTATCAGTGATGAAATTGAATGCTTGGAGGGGAAGCAGTTTGTCAGGGGAGACAAACAGGATGCTCACTGAGTCAAAGTTGCTATTAAATTATGACTAAAAAATGTGCTTCTAACCTTCTGTCTCTTTTTTGCATAATTTCCCCCTGGCCCCACATTATTGTACATACACTATAAGCACAATATGCTAGTTTATCAAGGATTTGTTGCTGTTATTATTCCTCTGTGACTTGAGATATTTAACCCAGTCAGTTGATTGCTCCATTTAGGTGGAATTTGTGCCTAGTTCCTAAATGTCACCTCAGATTTATGTGCATTCTAACAACCATGACTAATTTTTTGAACCAGTATTCCCATAACCTCTGTCTCTGCCACTTAACAGTGTTAGTTTATTTCTGTTTTACTTAAGAATTACTGGCTATCCTTATTAGATAAAGGTAGTTCTATCAATATCTTTGTCTTGACCTTTTGTCTGCTAGTCCTTTATGTCATACTGTCTTGTTCCTCTTTTTTAACTTGCTCATAACAATCCTCTTATAATAAGTGCTTCTACTGTTTTTTTGCACAAGGTCTCCTGAAAGAATCTGATGCAATTCTTTTGCATATAAGGGCTTGAAATTACACAGTTCATAGTTTTAAGCATTCAAAACAGGCAATCCTTGCATCTAGAAAATTGAAAATAATGTCAGAGTGAAAGGACTCCATGATAACATTTGTCTCACATCCTTTCAAATTACTTGGCTTGTTCTGCCAGCAAATGTGTGGTTTAGTGGAAGGGAAAGAAGGAATGGTTACCATAGTAACTGTCATACAATCCAGTGTGGTGCTTATGTTACTGTACCTCTGAGACAATACAAAGCTGCCTTCTTAATCCCTTTAGTGCTCCTGGTTGAATGGTGTATGCCCAGTAAAGTGGCACTTGTAGGTCCCTTGGCTGTACATTCTATTTTCCATCTCCTCAGCAAAGTAATGGGCCTCCTATAAAGAGTGTGAAATAAAAACCCAAGCCCAACATTCAAAGGCAGAAACTTAGTGCTCTGCTTGAAAAACACACAACTTCCCCCCAGACTGTAATGACTGTGATTTTATGAGCTTTTTTTACATCCTCCTAAAAATCTTTAAACACTAAGTGATGTCAATAAAGATACAATGAACCTTGTTCAAAGCATAAGAGATGCCTCAGTACAATGTAATTTTTCCTGAGATAATTTTATGTATTTAGTTTGTTACTTGCTAGAGTCAGTGAACTTTGGGGACAAAATAAGACAGACCTCATAAAATTAAGGCTTAGTTGATTGTTTAGTCATAGATTTTGACACATTTAACATCTGCTAGGTTTCATCTAACACTGTGGAATGGCTGAAATTTGTGGTCCCAATGGAGTGGACAGCTTCAAATTAATACAGTATTTTGTAGCAGCTTTCTCATTAGACTTTTATGTCAATTCTATTTCATCAGTGTTTTCTACATAGCCATTAGAATTTTCACTAGAGATGAGGCTGGCATCTGTATCATAGGAAAATGGTCCAATAGTTCAGGTGTAGGGAATTTTGTGGAAGACTTAAATGTCTTTTGTTATTGCATATTGCTTAACACATTCGTATATTCATTCAGAAAGAGGATAGACTGAAAAATTAATTAAGCTTGGAAATTATGACGCTTGTCTGAAATGTAGGGCAAGGGAATATTTGTACTGCTGAAAATTTCAGGAATTTTCATTTCTCTCTTGTGTCTGAATCGTGGTGTGTGTTCTAGTTTCTCCACTGCCTTTTATCTCAGGATTTTTCTTTTTTGTTTAGCTGCATCTTAATTTAGGAGGTACTGTAGCACAAACACAAATTCTCTCAGATACCTTAAATTACAGCTTGATCTTGAAAAGTTTCAGTTTCCTTCATTCAAAAATGATGATTTTGTCCTTTTTTTCAAATGCCTCTATAGTGCTTAGTTGTAGGTCAAATGTGACTTGTAGGTAGCTATGAAAATGCTTCTGCATCTGTGGATGCATCTCTAAGCAGTAGCACAAGTGGAGTTATACTGGCAGTATTTCAATGTTACAGGGTAAGGTATAAATAATGTCTTTACAATTCTGCATCTTACAAAGCATAATGATTTAAAATGTTGAACTTTCCTATTTGCATACATGATGTGAGTTTGGAAGGTAAAATGTAGTACTTGTGTGTCATCAACAACACTTCAAAAACAGTTCTAACAAATACTTGCCTTGTCCTTGAACAGTTTTCAGCATCTCCTTTCAGTTACAAGTGTGAGATCATTGCTTTGACTTACAGAGAAAAAAACCACAATTGAATGAATCCATGAAAGACTAATGGAAACCATAAATATTTTTCAAAGTTAATGGAGGTAAAAAGCATAATATATATTTTACCATTTTATATTTTGTTCAATACTATAGATAGCATGAGTACTCCTTATGAAATTTAATCTGAGAATGAAGGGAAGGAAGTGCCTTGCTCCAGACCAGGGTTGTTGACTCTGGTTCCAGCCAGGAAGCAGGGCAGGTCACAGGAAAACTGCTGTGTCTGGGTCAAAGACAGAGGTGGGAAGAGGCCCTGGAGGGTGGCCAGGTAAAGTCAAAGTAATTGTTCCCCTCAGGTGCTTCATATTTATGTTCATGTAGTTTGCAAATAGAAAGAATATTGCCCATTAAACACTTCTTTGGTATTTTTAGTATGGCCAGATCATGGTGCAAGCCTGACATAATAATCAGTTTTGATAACATTCATTCTAAATTTGAAATGTTATATTCACAGGCACTTCATGGACAACAAAATAGAAGTTTAAGTATTTCTCTAGAGGCACGAATAGTTTGATTTTTTCCTTTTAATAAGTCATAAAATTATAATGAATCGCATACATATATCTGAAAAAAATGCAATAACTTAATTATCAGTTTTCTAATATAAGTTGTGAGAAGAACATTTTAGTTGAATACCTGAAGTGAATTTACTTTGAGATCATCTGTAATACTTACTTAGTTCAAAATAGTAATTGTTTTAAATGTACAAGGATATACCAGATTTTATTTGTGATCATAACCTGTTTTCACATGTGCTTTTCCAATGGGAAAAGCCAACTAAAAGCATAATACACATCCCACTTCCAAAGTTCCAAACTTTTGTATCAAAGATTTTCTGTTCATCTATCTGAGTTAATAAAAGTCAAGAAGGAATCTGAGCTGTTGATGTGTTTCCTCCTTCCTCAAAGTTGGTTGACTGGAGAAGTGATGGATTTATCCACACAGAGACACAGGCGTAGGGCTATTATTGTACTATATCATGGTAAAATGCTCCATGTGCCACTTCACTATGAAATGATTGTGCCTTTTTCACCTATGGCAAAGTTTTTGACATATCCAAGACTTTAAAAAGTTAGATAAGAGGAGAGGAATTGTGGGTGAGCACAAAGAGTAAGAATTCTACACTACCATAACACAGCATCTCTGAGATGTCAAACACAAGTATTAACAGCCCACAGAACATTACAAAGGTCTTTTGGCCAGGAAGGTTATCCTATTTTATAATCTGGAGAGCTGTAATGAGTAATATGAAAGCAGAATGGATTTGAATTAAAAGAAGATATCTTTTTTATTACTTAAAAAATATTAAAATATATTTTAGATCTCATCTGAAAGAGTTTGTCTTCAGGACTGTAATGTCACTCGCATCATGTTGGTTTTCCTGAGCACTAGTCCAAAGGAAAAAATTATAACTTTGTCATAACCATACAATTTACTGCAACAGCTGGTATTTCTCTAGAAGTATTTTATATTGGTGTGACCTGACCTCCTATTTTCAGCATTTCAGAAGGCCTATCATTATATTACTAGTCAAAATATAATGATTCACTTTCATTTAGGGCATTACTACTGAAATTTTATAGCCCTGAAATAAAATTTAATTGAATTTATATAGAGTTAATCATGGAAACTATTAGTAACTTCACAGATGAATGATCCTGAAGATTTATATTTTATCCAAGCAAATGGTTTTATTTGAACAACTGTTGATAGAACTCTCTTTATGCCTGTTTTGGTTCTCATAGAATGTAGAATATTTGAAATGAAATTTTGGAAATTAATATTTTGCTAAAAGAGTTTTTAAATCATCACCAAATAATATGATATATTGCTATTTTACCCCTCTTGTATCATAGTTTGCATGAATATTGTGGTTTTTTAACTCTCTTTAGAGCTTTTATGCTTTTTCTTTCTGAGGGAATACTTGTGCACAATTAATAAAAGTCCAATTTTTGATAAACTGTTTAAGATTCCCCAAATATATGTTTTCTGTAAAATAAAGGAAAAATGAATGCTATCTAAACCCACAAATATTTAAATGGGGTACTTGGAAATTTGCATTTCATACGAAATTTTGTGCTCACAAATTTTCTTCAAATTATTTATTTCAATAGAGAAGAAAGGTCTGGAAGAAGAAGAAAATATTTTAACATTGCAAATATTTAATATAAATAAAGGTTTTGATTCTCAACAGGATTTGAAACTTCCTAAGAATTTTTGTTTTCTTACTCTTAAAGAGTGATTTTCATGGTGTAATGTCTTTCTAAATGTTTTTGCACATTAGTTTACATTGCTAGGTTAATATTCTGATTAGATTGTAGTTTCCAATAATTTCTCATTCACAATACATTTTGCAGAAGAGGCTCCACACACAAAATATTATGTTGGTAAAGTCTATAACATACTAATATCAAGTGATTCAATAGTAAATGAATGGAAATTGATGTAATTACATCAATGTAGAAGTTGTGTGAGATTATAAGAAGTTATTCTTCTGGTTTGGTCTTAGTTTTTTTCAGTTAGTAATATTGCATGAAGAGGTTAGTTTTGATTGTGGTTTTTTTCTGTCTTCAAAATGATGCAATTTTTAGAGAATGCCATGTCTTTATATATCCCTTGATAAAATTTTAAATTATGATAAATTAAAATTATAACCATAATTGCGGCTGCAATAAAGGAAAGATGTAATCTAAGGCAGAGATGAAAAAGGATAGTTTGCTTTGATTGTTTTAAAAGGGTGCCTTCTAAAATATTTAATATAATTATAAAACCAATACAAAATTAATTTCTTAGTTTATTTAAAAAAATAAAAACATAAAAAAGACCTGCACTACAGTTACAATTAATGTTTTTTTTCACAATGAAATAAGCTAATATTCTTACTTTTTGCCAATAATACTCAATTTTGACATTCTATGTAAATTAGAAAAAAACTATGCAGTCTGTCAGCACCTTGCAGTCACAGATGTAACTATCCCTCTTCTTTAATAACCTTACACAGAAAGTGCTTGCAGATCTGGAACTTGAAAGATACCTATGCCTATTTCTTGAAGTCTTCTCGGTGCAATACTCTCAAGCATTTATTTAGCTAGCAAGGTAAGGAGTGATATGGAGGGATGGCAAACTCCAGGACTCTGAACTTCTCAAACACTGAGATTATTTGATGGGGTTCGCAGCAGTTCATAGTTGAGTGCAGTTTCAAGCAATCTCAAAGCTCTCTGAAGAAAACAGGGACTTCTAATACAAATTGTAAACAGAGAAATATTTAACCTTAGTGTACCTTGTTTGGCAAAAGAAATCAAACCCTGGGGCTAATTGCCATGGACAGTTGGAGCCCAAAACCCAAGCACCAGTGACAGATACTCTTAACAACTCAAATATCTGCTCTCTTGGGTAGGTCCTTGTGCATTTGGTTAGATCAATTTAGGACATACTTGTCCTGCTATTTACAGTCTTTTACAAATAATTAACCCACAAGAGAGCAAATTAGTTTTTACCTAAGACAAGTAAAAGTCAGTAAAACATTGCAAAAGAAAAAAACATTATTTTCATTCCCAGCAGAATATGAAAAGTTACCTTGTATTCATAAGGACAAAAAATGGAAAAAGAATTCACAAAATAAAGATAAAATTATAAATAAGCCATGTGGCCATGAGGAATTAGGGAAAACTAAGAGCTGTGAACCACTGTATGGAAAATTGCAAGCATGGAACCAAAATGAATCAGATCAGTTCATCTGTAGAGCTGTGTTTTACCAGGAAAATCAACTGTTTAAGGATTTAGAAGTTCCTTTATGTTTGAAACTTGAATAATTTGGATTAGAAAATACTAATAAGACATTATTTTCAAATAATGTGTTTGCTAAATATGAATACATGTTATTTATTTTTATGCCTTTAATTATATGCAATAAAGTAAAAAGTTAACAGTTTAACATGTCTTGACTACCTGTGTTTGAGGCCAGCTCTGACACTATGCAGTCAGAAAACCTTGTATCAGACTTCCATAAGAAGTCTCTTATACTGCTGTGCAAATGTTTCCTTGGCTAAAACACAAGTTCAAGTAACTGAGTAGTTTGATTGAAGATCACATAAAAACAAATATATTTCCATTAGGAACTTGACTTGGAGATACATCTTTTCCATCAAAAAGAATTGAAAGAATCTTTTTTTCAAGCCTAAGTGCAGGATTCAATCTCAGTTAGGAATATTTGCAAAGTGCTTATAAGATGGGTTTCATGGGATCATCACATTTTTGATTTATATATAGAATGAATATATTGTATTTATATCTGATCCTAATTTCTGCACAAATATTTTCCAGAGTGCATGCATATGAATATTTCAAGGTACATCTTCTAGGTTTTCACATAGATAGTTTGGCCTATATCTTTCATTTCTACCTTTTATATATGCAAAAAATAAAAATTCTCTCATGTGGTGAACTCGGTGAACATATAATCATGTTACTTCACATGTCCGTCATTACTTCATGGACATTACTATAGATGAGGGACAGCTTGGTGTTTACAACTAAAGAGCTATATGTTCTCAATCAAAATTTTATTTTAAGCAGTTCTTAATTCTAATAATTTGAATAGATTAATTTTGTTTAATAGATATTATTTTTCCTGCAAGAAGTAAAAATAATGATTATAGTCTTAGTAGAGCAACAGGCATCCCCTGTACATTTCTTTCTTCCTTTTCTCCCTTTTTTTTCAATAGAAATAGCATTTCATACATGTCTAATTGCCCACTGAAATTCTGTGACTGAATACAATAAACTTATTACCATCATCCCCCAGCTAATTTGAAGAATTCAGCATTAAGGCATTAAGAAAATGAGAGAAAAACAGTATTGATTTTGTATGGCTAAAAACTTCCCCCATTATCCTGGCTCTCGTGAAGAGCCTGGATGGATCCACATTGATGGCTACTTGTATTAGAACAAGAACATGACAAGCATGTGTAATATTCCTTCCTTACATTCTCTCAGTCTCCAGCTATTTTGAACGATTTTCTGGTCCTCTTGAGGTTTGTATGTTTGTAAAGTCCTTGAATCTCTCTGCCCATAATTCATCAAAGTGGCCTATGAAAACACAATAAGATTCTTGTGCCAAAGAAAGTCCTTTCGTTGTGACTTCTGTTGGAATACTTCCTGTTGAAAAAAAAAATAGCCTTTTTTACTTCTTTATATTTATTGTGCACATAGTATTTGGTACTTTCTCTGAGCATTTGTTAAAATTGTTCAGCTCCACTTGAACAAATGCTCATTTTCTTCTTCCATTTTGGTTTTAAGATTCAGTTTTCTGTCACTAAAAAGCAGGGAGTTGATAGTAAAATGAGTAATAGTAGTATAGTAAATTGAGCATTGAAGATAATCTTATACAACAAAAAGTAAAGCTAAGTGGGACTTGAAATATATTCCCTCCAGTAAAATGAGGGGACTTATTGAGTCATAGAATCATTTAGGTTGAAAATGTCCAAATGTTAACCCAGTTCTGACCAGTTCACCAGTAAACCATGTTCTTAAATGCCACATCTACATGTGGTATGGGATGGTGACTCCACCGCCTCCCTGGGAAGCCTGTTCTGATTTTTGACAAACCTTTTAACGAATAATTTTTTCCCCCTTATATCCAATCTAAACCTCCCCTGGTGCAACTTTCTCGATACAAAACAGTGGTTGATTGCCACCTGCAGTCTGGACTAGGGCAGGACCTGCAAAGTACAGACATAGACAAATTAGAAAGGGAGAGCTCACTCCTTTTTCTAACCTTTTCACACTTAAGTTATCAAGACCTTTATTTTATGTTTTCTCCAAGAAATTTAGGTGGTTGGAGTTTTTTTGCTTGTTTGCTTTTTTCCCCCTGAATTTGAACTAATCTAAAGGAAGAAATGGTCTCTATAGCATGGAGAAAAAGTGATGTCCCAGTGTTTCACTGCTGATAAGAAAGTTTCATTATCACTGATAAGCACAATCCATGGCACTAGGAGATTTTTACTGTGGGAAAAAAAAAAACAAAACAAAACAAAAACCTACTAGTGTCAGATCTGTGGCAGTCCCAGTGACTGGCTCAAAATAGAGATATAAAAAACCCTGGTATCTAATAAATATTTATAGGGGTTTTCATCTTCATTTTTTTCTTAGTGAATAAATGAATGAGCAGACAATACTATTTGCCTGTTGCCCTTGAGTTAAGCTGCAAAAATACAACTTAATTAAAAAAGACTTTTGGCAGGAGGACTGATTTACATAAGGGTTAGATAGGTTAGAATGCCAGAAATAACAGCTGTTAAAGAAGAGGAAATGAGCTGGCTTTTATAAAGAAAATGGTCTCTGTTACTAAGCATTCCAATATTACAGGATGTCAGGGGAAAATAAAAGTACTGGTCTATACACTACACGGAAAGAGAGTCTTTCCTAAATAAGTAGGAGGGCTGTTCAATGAAAAAGCCAAATGAAATCCATGAAAAGAAATGTTTCATAAAACAAGCACTCAGATTATTTTATTATCAGCAAATGATGTGAAAATTAAAAGGCAGTCATATATTTATTCTTTTCACAACCAGCAATTTCAGAAACCATGGGATTTTTTAAAGAAATACTTTCTTTCCCTCTTTTTTTCCTGTCATGTAGACGATAAAGATATTGAAATTATGATGAAAACTTTCTCTGCCAAAATAACAGTAATTGTCCTGGTAATATACATTTGCTTCCCTATGAGGAGAACATAAAAATAGACATCAAAACTGTCTTCGTGACAGGGTGGCTACTATTGTCAAATAATCTAAAGGTGTTCAAACGGTAGCTATTTACAAAGCTTAAAAACAACTAAAAAAAAAATTTCTAACAAATGTTTCCAAGCAACATCCCCAACTTATTCCATAATCCTATGGAATGTTTATGTTTATATTTACAAGGTGTCTCACTGATATGCACGTATTTTTAATCCCACTCTCTCTGAAAGCTGGTTGGGTACTGCATCTGCTTTATAGATTCCATCAGTACTCTTGCATCAAGCTCAAAATCAACAAAAGTGGGAACTAAGTGATGTTACTTAAATTCTGTCTCTAGGCATAGGTTTAACAATGTATTCCCAAAGCTCTGTGTAACTTGTATTGCTCAAAGGAAGAAATATGGCTTATATCATGCTTATATTGAATGTCTTAGAGGAGATAAAAATCTTGTAAGTATCCAGTGATTTCTCTCTTAGAGAGAATGTGCAACTTTGAAAGAAGAAGAAAATCCTAGCACAAATAAGGAGAATTTCAAAGATCAGTTTCTAAACTTGCCACTCAGAGTCCAAAGTGAACTGGATAGGTTCATTAATTCATAGTATCATAGAATCATAAAATTGGGGTTGGGTTGGAAGGGACCTTTAAGATTATTTAGCTCCAACCCTCCTGCCATGGGAAGGGAACCTTTCACTAGTCCAGATTGCTCAGAGCCCCTTCCAGCCTGGCCTTGGAGACTGACAGGGATGGGGAGTCCACAACTTCTCTGGAAAATCTCTTCCAGCGCCTCACCACCCTCACAGTAAAAAAATTTCTTCTTAGTATCTAACCTAAGCTAATCTAAACCTACCCTCTTTCAGTTCAAAGACATTCCCCCTTGTCCTGTCACATGCCCTTGTCAGAAGTCCCTCTTCAGCTCTCTTATAGCCCCTTTAGCTATTGAAGACCTCTACAAGATCTCAATAGAAACTGTCTTCTCTGAGCTGACCAGCCCCAACTCTCTGTCTGTCTTCACAAAAGAAGTGCTCCAGCCCTCTGACCATCTTTGTGGCCTTCTCTGGACTCACTCCAACAGGTCCATGTCTTTTTTGTGTTGGGGGACCCAGAGCTGGATACATCACTCCAGGTGGCATATCACAAGAGCAAACTTACCTCCCTTGACCTGCTGGTCATGATCTTTTTGATGCATTCCAGGACACAATTGGCCTTCTGGGCTAAAAGCTCACATTGCTGAGTAATATTAAACTTTTCATCTGAAAACACCCCCAAGACCTTCTCCTCAGGGCTGCTCTTCATCCATTCTCCACTCAGACTGTATTTTTGCTTGGCATTGCTCCAACCCAGGTGTAGCACTTTGTACTTGGCCTCACTGAACTTCACGAGGTTCGTGCAGACCCACCTCTCAAGCCTGTCACAGTCCCTCAGGATGCCATCCCTTCCCTCCCATGTATCGACTCCCCCGCACAGGTCGGTGTCACTGTCAAACGTGTTGAGGGTGCACTCAACCCCACTGTCCATGTCACCAACAAAGATGCTAAACAGTGTCAGTCTCTATACCAATCCTGAGGAACACCACTCATCACTGGTCTCAAGTTAGACACTCAAAAGATTCTTGAGCAGAAGTGATGATAGAAGTTTTATATTCTCAAAAAAAAGTACCCCAAACACAGAAAGATTATGAAAGATAGCCACCTTCCCTCACACTAACAAAAACACCCCAAAACCCAAACAAACAAAAAACTCAAGAAACAAACAACTATCAAAACTAAACAAAAAAAAATCCAGATGCATAAGTTTAAAGTGAGTTAAAAGGAGAAACAAAACAGCCAGCCAGCAGACTGGAGTCAGACAGAGACAAGTGTTAGAATGACTGTTTATTTGGAAGAAAAGTGGCCCTATGGTGAGAAAGAAGAGCCCCAAACAGCAAAATATGCATGGTGGTACAATTGGAAGTTATAATAAAGCCTTCGGAAAAGGTACCATAACTCCTCATTGTTAAAATTTTTTAGAGAGGACACCTCAATGCTATCAGATCCTTAAAGTTTAAATCTCACAGTCAGTCTTGGCTTGGTTTGATACAGTGTTTGGAACTTGTTCCTGTCACAGAAGATTTTGATAAACTGTACACATAACCTGGAAGGGACAATTAAAAAAGTTTATCTTAATACAGTGATGAAAAACCACAGAAGTGCTGTAAATAGGAAGCACAAATAATTGCTTCTATTCTTTTCATCTGGAGAGATTTCCAAGGCAATTTACCAGCCAGAGCTGAATGCTGAGTGCTGAAGAGGCTGAGTGATTCCCAAGTGAGTCTCGGAAAAGCAAGCTCTGATATATCTGCAGTTGTTTGCACAAATATAGCTATAATAGAGACCTATGACATTGCTTCTAGAAGGCTCATTATATCATACACAAAAGACTGAATAGCAAGATTGCCAGAGTGATGTGTATGGGTGGCACTAGACTGCAAAAAAAAAAAACAACTATAAAAGTAATAAGCCACCTCTTATAAAAGTAAGTATGATTAAAGATCACACTTAAATCCCTTTTTTATAATTCTGACCATCAGTAAAACTCAGGGTTTGAATGAAGAGAATTCTTAATTCTCCTGAAAGTGGTATATCGTGCTGCCAAGATAGTCTGGAGAGAATTATATAGCCAGAACTCAAACATGGAGGAACACTCTCTGCTAATGATGCCATTCACTTAAGAGCCATTTTGGAAGACAAACGTGCCCAGCCTAATAAATGACCTAAATTTCCCATCTTCCCAGGTTCATCAGTGCTTCTGACCCTTCTTCCCTTGACCACAATTTCTTCTTTGGCAGCTCATGGAAGGTAGAAATTAAAATGCAGCAGTTGTGCCATGTACACAAACATTCCCCCCCATATCTAGATATGTAAGACTTGAGATGGTAAATAGGTTGCTATTGTTTTCTATCATTGAGAGTCTGGGTAAATCTACTTGCGATGCCCATAGAAACAGGACTTAAAAACCCCTCAGTGTATTTGTTTGTTTAATGTAATCTCTGATATCTGTGTATCAGCAGTGATTACTGCCCACACAAAAGATATCTAATACAGAAAGCACCAAGATAGAATTTATGAAATTTAATCAGAAAGTACTCAGAATTAATTAAATGGGTATGAAACCAGGCAGCATATAGTAATCATGGAGATCTTGTCTCTACTACCCAGCAGAGACAACAGTGATTGGTTATATGTAGCATAACATAGGAAATGCTGGTGGGATACAGAATTACTACTAGCATTAAAAAAATTATTCAACCTTCAGACATCTTCAATAAAGCAAATTTTAAGATATAGATGTAAATTTAAGCATTTTCTATGAAGAAATGCATGTGTGTGATTACAAGTGAGTTGTGAGCTTAAGTACTGTGCATTAGATCTTCAGAGGACAGGTGTCAGGGTAGTTTATCTCTCCATTTCCTGGGCATTTCCTATCCATATGGTAATTTTTTGACAAGTGTTCTCAATGTCCCAGACTGGATGATGCATACAATTTGTTTTTTAAAAAAAAAAAAATCTTTCAAGCAACTATTCATAGTGATGTTGCAAGAATAATTGTTATGGAAGGGTAATTTGTTTTCTGTTCCACCTTGAAGATGATGAAGGGTGAAGGTGAAATATTACAGAGGAAAATCAAAGAAATGTGGGAATTGCAAAGGTTAATAAATAGAATGCCAGTGGCTGTCCACTTCTAATTGATCTTTTGATGGACATGCCTCCTCTGTGTAATCAGTGTATCATCAATACTTTAAACCTCTTTTACTTTGTGTCTACCTCATGACTTATTGTGTGTGACAGAAATAATTAATAATAGGAAAAAAAAAGAGGTCATAAAACAGAGAGGAAAGGACAAAGCAGCTGATTTAAAGACATATTGTGCCTTAGAAGCAGTTCTTTGGAAAGGCTATGAAAATAGTTGGAACATTCTAGTATCACTATGTGTGAAAATAGAAGAACCTCAATACAATGAAATTGATTAGTAAAACTTCTCAAGTGGCCTTTGTGACTTCCTACAGAACTGAATTTAAACTGCTTCAGGAAGTCACTCCAAAGATTTAAATATTCTTTTCTGTTTCAACCAGTTTAAACTGAAAGGTAAAATTTCAGCACCAGAGCTGGGTAAGCAAAGCACTGATATCAGCAGAGTGAAAAAGGTTAGACAGAGATGTGAAAATCTTTTAAATGAGGAAATAAGTGAAGAGTTTTAAAGTCCAAAAAGCATAGATAGTACTTTTTTTTAAATAGTTTAAAAAAGTCATTGTTCTTTAGGAGACTGAGGCTTGGAAATGTTTTCTTTTGATAATGACTTTTTTAGGTGTTATACATTCCTATCTTTTTTTTTTTTTTTCACTGCTTTTGCAAGTAATATGAATACCAAGAAGCTGAGAAAACAAGCTTTTTGAAATATGTTTTCCCAGACATACCTTATCTGAGAACTACTACCTAACTTTAATATTCCTGTAAAATATTGAAAGGAAAAAAAAAGTGAAAATGTTCTGCCTGTGTCTAAATATTGTTATCTTTATATTAAAGTTTTTCAGGTTATATTCTGTTTACATCAAACTTAGATAAAGCTCGACATCCAATTTTGGAGGTATGAATCTGCTGCATTAAAATATCTGCTCTCATTATAGTTCAAATCTTGAGATTTATTACCTGCATTTATTGTCTTTCTATAACATATATATTGTTTTATTTGTCACATTTTAAAGAGAGGTTCAGTGTGCTGAATAAATCTTCTCAACAGTCTTCTAGCTATTCCAAGACAAAATTTCACAGAATTTTGGAAGCTTTAAGGAAGCTTTTGGAAGAATTAAGGAAGCTTTAGAGACTGGTCAGACACTGCAATATGTATAACTTTCCCTTATATCATTCTTCAGACCTTATCACTCCATATGACATTTTAGACAACATATAGCCAGGAAAAAAAAATATTGCATTTTGAAGCTCATTTTCTATTTCTTTTTGCTTGGTAAAATCAAAGTTTGAATGGTCACTAAATTGTTATATGAGTTCATGAGTAAACATAATTTTCTTTGAAAAAGAAAACCTTTACAACAAAACATTCACATTTAAAGATGTGAAAGGCCCTTTCCAACCCAAATCATTCTGTGATTCTATGATTCTATGGAGCTCTTCTACATAACAAAGGCACACTAATGTTACTAAGCAGTTTTACACTTAATGACTAGTTCATCATCATTAGCCCAAGGAAAAGATATCGTTTGAAGGGAATCATCCTTCACAATACTTCACATTTAAAGAGCTGTTAGTGGAAATTTAAAAAACAAAACAAAACCAAAACCTAGTTTTAAAACAGCTGTTGTTCCAGTGTGCAGTGATTCTAACGTTGCCATTTTACTAATGCTTCATTGTCTTTATCAGAAAAGGATGATGTAAAGCACAAATACAGTTCAACAGGAAGAACTGAGCTTCTGAAATGCCATGTCTTTTCTTCACCATTGCCTACAGAAATCACAAAGCGTGGACACAAAATCAAAGGGCATTCCTGTATATCATGAATTAATTCTGCTGAGGTTGACTACTTTTTCAAGCTTGCTGCCAAAAATCATCAAAAGGACAAAATAAGCCTCGGTGAAATCGTTCTTTATAATTTGTAAATAACACTGCTAGATTTTCTGGATATTTTATTTGAACTGTAGATTTCAGAGGACTTTGCCTATATACCACTAACATTTTATATGTGAATAGGGAAGGAGTTTGAGGTTTTTTGTTTCTTTTTAATAACCGGTTTACTAAGTAAGGATCATGTCTTGTTATCTGATCTTAAAATTTTCTTCAATATTTCATTGGATTGTCTTCTGGGGCTTAACAGATTACAGGAAAAAAGAAATGCCATTAGTGAAGCAGAAAGCTTCTGTATCTAGTCTGAATTGATACCATTTTTATCTCCAGTCTTCTGATTATCTAGGCAGTGTTTGTATAGATTTTGGAACCTCTGGGAATTTGGCTTTCAGAGCAACTGTCATGCAGCAGGACCTAATCAATGTCTATAAGTTTCTCAAGGGAGGGTGTAAGAGGATGGAACAGGCTCTTCTCAGTGGTGCTGAACAATAGGACAAGAGGCAACAGGCAGAAAATGATGCACAGCAAGTTCCACCTGAATAGGAAGAAGAACTTTACTGTGAACATGACTGCACACTGGAACAGATTGTCCAGAGAAATTATGGGGTCTCCCTCACTGGAGATATTCCAGAACCATTTGGTCACAATCTTTGCCATGTGCTCTGGGATGACCGGGGAGGCTGAGCCAGCTTTCAGCCTTACCCACTCTGTGACTGTGTGATTATCTTTTTTTTCATCTTGCCAAACATCTTTCTAGTGCTCCTTAGCAGGATGTCCTGCCCATTTTCACCCTTCTCTTCTATGTGGAGATTTTGCTGCTTGGGTGCCTTGAAGGCGTAACTATCCCCCTCCTTCCTGTGTTTGTCACATATACTGATGTAAAATTTTCCCTGATTATGCTATCACAGTACTGTAAAGTGTTCACATCCTCTAAAATGCTCACATACTTCTGACGGCTACACCACCTTAACATGCTTACTGGCAAGTTCAAGGCAAGTCAATATATTAATACTAACCTAAATTGTACGTTTATAATTTACACGCATCACTGACCTCTGCATTGGCTACAATGACAAGATCTGTCAATATTTATAGATTAAAACCATTGTTTGCATTTAAAGTGTCAATGTAAACTAACTTACTGACAAGGAGAGAGTTCAGTTTTGAAAAGTTTATGGAAGTCTCCTATGTCAATATCCGTCACGAGATATGAATGAGAATTTTCCCATGACTTTGTCTGCTGCTTGTCCTTTCTTCCCTGATTGATGTGTTAGCTCTTGGTATCTTTTAAAGTATTAAATATTTTTCTAAGCACAACTATTTCCTTTAGTGAAGGAGTTCTTTCTGCCTTTCTTTTTTCCTCTCCACTCTTTTGGCAGAATACTGTCTTCCTTTTCTTATGAATGCTAGCATTTCTTTTACTCTCAGTATCTCTTCTACTCTATGCATAAACCTTAAGACATTTCCAAGCAGGGGTTCAGAAGTGTTTTGCTAAATTCATTCTTCTGTCATTGATTTTCTAAATCTTCTGGTTGACTACTCTTCCCTTTCCCTATTCAGCAGCTTCTCTTGCAGAAAATTTCTCAAGGGAAGGACTTTTACAGTCTTCTACAACCTTCTGCACAAAATTCTTTACATGTAAATATTTAAGGATCCCCTGCCATAGTATCCTACTTTTCAAAGTCCCCCAATTAGAAAATGGAAAAGAACACAAATAAAATAAAGAAGTGCTGGTTTTAAAAGATAGCTATGGTATAAATCTTATTTTTCTTCATACTGACAAAATCTTTGGAGAATTCATTAAGAAATTCGCAGTTTCTGAGAAAATTCCTTGTCTGGTTTAATGTGCTGCAAGTAAAAAAATGATAATAGAATGCAGTGGCTTCTTCTAATTCCTAACTGCTAATGAAAGGCAAATAATAATAATAATTTAAAGAAAATGTATTGTCAGAGGACTTAAATAAAAGTAGCTGAAACAGAAATTATTAAAATTCTCTCAAAAATTGTTTTATGTCTGCATAGAAAAATGTATTTTGGATGCATAAAATGGTCAGCCAATTGGCATAGGCAGTAGTGTTGATAATTAAAATAGATATCAAGAGGTATTTGCACAGTGTAATGTTAGAATTAGCATTGCCACCAGGTCAGGGAGGTGCCCCTCCACTCAGCCCTGGTGAGGCACATCTGGAGTGCTGAGTTCAGTTCTGGGCTCATCAGGACAAGAGCTCCTGGAGTGGGTCCAGAGGAGGCTACAGAGATGATGAAGAGACTGGAGCACCTCTCTTACAACGAAAGGCTGAGGGAGCTGGGCCGGTTCAGCCTTGTGAAGAGAAAACTGAGAGGGGACCTGTCTGTCAGTGTCTGCAGGGAGGGGTCAGGGCATGGACCAGGCTCTGCTCAATGGTGCCAAGCAATAGGACAAGAGGCAAAGGGCAGAAACTGATGCTCAGAACCATTCCATCTGAATAAGAGGAAGAATTTTACTGTGCAGGTGACTGAGCACTGGAACAGTTTGCTCAGAGATGCTGTAGAAACTCCCTCACCGGAGATATTCCAGAACTGTCTGGATGGAATTCTGTGCCGTATGTGCTGGGATGACCCTTCCTGAGCAGAGAGGTTGGACCAGATGACCCACTGTGCTCCCTTCCAACCTGACCCATTCTGGAATTCTGTGATACAGACAGACTGCTGGAATCAGCTTAGGAATATCTTTGCTTACTTAGTCAGACTGAATTTTAGCTGTTTTGTGAGGTTGTGAAGTAGGTGAAAATTTGTAATGGTAATGGGGACAGAATTTGTAAAATGTTTTTTTTTGCTCTTTTTTGCAATATTAAAACATGGCTTCAAATTATAATGGCACAATCACAGTTTCTCTGGTGAGTTCATACTGAGAAACATTGACCTAAATTACAGATGTTGCAGAAAAACTAGTGGCAAGAAGTCCATAATGAAGTCAGTTGTTTCTGGATCAGTTTCAGTTTTCAGAGGCATTTCTTTTTCTTGTGTCTGATAAAGGTAATCTTCAGATTGATTAGGTGGGTTAATATTTGGTGTTCCAGGAAGATAAGTGCCATGGCTAGGTGCAGGATAATGTGGCAAAAGGAAGTTAGAGTATTTTTATACTCTCCTTATTTGTTGTTCATTTGAAGACCAATGCAGTCCTTGGGATAAAACAGTCTGCCTGCATTCCCTGCAGCCCTAGTCTAGCACAGAAACAGCAGGTCTGACACTTTGAGATTTTCAGGGTCCCATAACTCACACCCAGCTTTATTCTTACATTTCTTTCACCTACCTCTATGTGACCTGCACAGACAACTCTGGGAAGAAGCTGATGTGAGAATTTATCTGGGGAAATGCTGAAGCCTTGCCTAGGCTGTGATAGCAGAACATAATTCATGAAACTTATATAAATCTTTCTAAAAATAAATGCTTTTCTTGGTCAGAAAAGGGTGGGAGTTTTCTGACAGAGAGAGGAAAGGAGGAATAGTTCCTTCTGAAGAACTACTTGCAGATTATTTACTATTTTTTGCAGGGATAGGTCTTCTACTCTACTCTGTTACTGTAATAAAAATGTCATTTGCCACTTGGGTAAGGACAAGATTGGTGTTGCAGTCCTCAATATTGATATAGTAAGAGTAATTTAGTTTATTTCTTATGGTTTGTATTTCAAAACACAATATTCAACAAAGTGCTGGACTATTTCAGATAGTAATTTACTTTCTTGCAAGTCAAATATCCCAATAAATAAAATAGTCTAACCTCATGTTCTTTGACTTAGAAAATAGTTTTTAAAGCTATTTTGAAGGTAGTATGCTAGCTAACAATTTGTTACTTGGGAAGAATGCTCCTGACAGTACGTCTTTTTATGAACACCAGTATCTGAAAGAAATATAAATTTCAGTACATAGATCTTGTTCATTTAAATTTATCTTATCAGGTTTTGTTCTGGTGCCTGTGATCCACATGTAGTCATACTCAGTAATCAAATTTATTGCAGTTTCATAATTATTTTTTTTTTTTAGGTTGAAGAAAAAACTCTTGATAAATGAATCCTCATCCTGTGCAATTAAGGTTTAAATGGAGGGTATAATTTCTTTTTGTAGAGTATTTGACTTCAACAACTAATATTACTGTTTGTATTAAGTAAAATATTATTTTTTCACACATTTTAGTATATTATCTCCATAGACTTCAGGTGGTGTTAAAGTAACAAAAACAAAGGAAAAATACTTAAAACAGAAGCAAAAGCTCAGTAAGACCTATTTTGCAAAACCCTTTGTCCTCAGAATTCCCCTGGAAACAGAATTAACCCCCAAATATTCCTGAGAGTTGAGGAACCACATTACTATTAATTTACTAAACAAACCTGCTTATTGTGCAGATGAGAACTTATGGGCATTTTATGTGTGAAAACAGATGTTTAGTAACTGACACTTTTCCTCATCCTCTCTTTTGTCAAGAAGTGTCTGGCTGGTTTTTTTGGCCTAAAGTAGCAGTGCTCTGTGGGATCCTCGGTGTCCACGTCACAGAAAAGTGATTTTATCTTTTTTATTCTTTTATACATTTGCATATGTATATGCATTTCAGAAGTCCTGTATATAAAAATCTTACTCAATATAAATTATCTTTTCAGAAAATTTACTGAAGTATGTAAAATTATTATAAGACTCGAGGTGTGAGTAATGTGTGGTGCCAACATATGTTTAAAATCTTTTAGACCTACAGACACAAGGTGGTAGTATCAGTCTTTAGTAATAATTGGCTGGGGTGTCCTTGTTTTTCATTAATAGCCTTTGTTCCTTCTCCTTTCCAAACAATGGCTAGAGAAAAGCCTCATCATTTGATTTTGGTTCTGCTAGCATTCAGTGTATGTCTCAAACTCCTGATGCATCAATCAAGTAGTAAACTGGTAGATTACAGACATGCAAATGAAATCAAAGTAAGGATCTTCATCTCTTCCAGAAGATAATGAAATTGTATATTTTTCTGGTTTGTCACATTTCTTCATAGATTCTTAGACTATTGAAGAGTGAAAAAAATAAAAAAGGGGTTAAGATAGAGTTTCAGATGAATAGATTGCCTTAAAAAAACTATGTTTACTATGAAATATGAATCCCATATTTCTTACATTCTGACAAATGGTCAAGTCATGGGTAATTTGTTAGGAAAATGCAGGTATTTTACTCCATAGAAATCTCACAAAGAACAGGGATCCTGACTGCTAGATATTGTTAACCCCCCCTTTCTACTGACCACCCTCTCAAGGGAAAAAACAGGCAAAACATTTTTAATGCATGCAGTAAGAAAAGCACTAAGTAAGAATCTATTCCTTAGCATCTGTCTTTTTTTTTTTTTTCCCCAGGAAGCATATTACCAAGCTTTAAAAATAATTCCCTATTACTTAATATTTCTACTCCATTTATGAGCCAGATTTTAGGCAGACCTGATACTTAACTTGTTGTTCTGGTGGACTGTCTGCAGTATGGTATCATTTTCTTAGGGTCACACCAAATTGTGACAGCTCAATCCAGTGATGACCTAATACTTTTGTACTACCTCTAAGAAACTCCAGACCTTCAGAATGCTGATTTTTTTTTTTTTTAACCAGTTTGTTGTGGTGGCTGCTCATTCAGTCCACTCAACTTCAATATACTCTGTGATATTACAGAAAGTTCAGTTCATTCCTTTTCATTTGAAACCTGTCAAAGAGGAAATGGCGATGTCTGTATTAAAATAGTAGGAAGGTGAGTTGGAGCAGGTTGCTTAGGGCTGCGTGAAGTCAGGATTTGGACATCCCTAGGAATGGAGGCTCCACAACCTCCATGGGCAGAACTCATTGCAGTGTTCAACTGCTTTCTTATGAAAAAAGGTTTCCTTAATTTTCAATTATATTTCCTGTGTCTCAGTTTGTAGTCTTTGCTTCTTGCCCTGTCACTGGTCACCACTGAGAAGAGTCTGCCTCGCTTTTCTTTGCTGCCACCATCAAGTATTTATACACATGGATAAAATTCCAGGAAGCCTTTTCTGGTCCATGCTGAACAGTTCCTCTTCAAACCTCTCTTGGTTTGAAGAGCAGACCAAACCTTGATGGCCCTTCACTGAACTTGCTGCACTGCACATCCCTGTCTATCTTTTACTGGGGAGCCCAGCACTGCACACAGCATCTAAATGTGTTTCTGCAGGGCCAAGCAGAGAAGAAGGAACACCTTCCTTGACCTGCTGACAGGGTTCTACCTAAGGCAGCCCAAGATGCTCTTGGCTCTTTGGCACAAGGGGGACATTCAGAAGGATAGCATTTGTCTTCCCAAGTGACCATTACACATGATGGGGCCCTGCTCTCTCGGGGATGGCTGAACACCTGCCTGCCCATAGGAAGCAGTGAATTAATTCCTTATTTTGCTTTGCTTTGCATGGCTTTTGCATTTCCAATCAAACTGGCTTTCTCTCAATCCATGAGTTTTCCAGCTTTTACTCTTCCAATTTTCTCCCTCATCCCACTGATGAGGGCAGCAAGCAAGCGGCTGTGCGGGGATTGGATGCTGGCTGGGGTTAAACCATGACCCAAGGCTGCAAATCAGACGTGCCAGGTTCTCCTAAATGAATGCCAATAAAACCCTCTTATGAGTCTCAAGAATGGATTAGCAGTGACAGGATGATTGAGCAATAGCCAGAGAATGGCTGAATAAGAATAGCTCATGGAAAATCAGCCCATCACTTTGATGACTGTATTTTAATAAGAAAGCCCATGTGTTTTCTCTAGGACTTTGTTTGAACTATGTATAACTTGTATGACCTGATTCAATTAGATGAGAATTAGGAAAAAATCTTATTTATCTCTAGGATAATTTTAGTTTGACTAGATATGAATTATGAGTATTAGAATGGTCAATATTATCAAATCTAGGCTCTCTGTTGATATAGGGTCTGAAGAATTACTTGTATTAGCATATTATATTTCAGTAGTTTTGGTAAAAGCTCATTTCTTAAGCAGTGAAATTCTGCTGTCAAAGGAGTTTTTTTGCATTCTCACCATGTAGGCCAAAAAACCAGATTTTGAGATTCTTTCTAAATAAAACTGACTTTATGCATAGTGTGAAACAGAGTGAGAGCTAGAAACTCTAGAAAGCTGTGGAGATATGGAGATCTAGGTTGGAATCCAAGCTTCTTGAGATCCAGATCCAGGCCTTTTGATTTAATCCATTTCTGAGCAAAGCAAAGCTACAACAGCTTTAGCTTGAAGCACTAATAGTGTGAGATGAAAGAATTGTTAAGATTGTAGATAGGCATTATTTCTCACTCTTTAAATTTAAATGGATCAATACTTTGTTCTTAAATTATATTTTCACTGTAAGACAGACAGTCACTTTGCATCGGTTGCATTAAGTGCTCCCAAATTTCAGAGTGAAATAATTTTGTTAAAATAATGTGTGATTGAAAATAGTTAGTTATATTGATTTACACTGCAGCTCTGAGAATGGAATTTATAGTCTTGGCAGGTTTGTAAAATAGAACCTTTTAATAAATCTAGAAATATTAGTTATACTATAAAGTCAAGTATTTAACTATTCAACACAGCATTTAGCTATTAAAGAAACAGAAGCACTAGCAATTTAAAAATGCTCTGATTTCATCAAGATACATTAATCTATATGCAGGAATATATTTCCATGATAAAAGTAGAAATAAAGGATTTACTTCAAATCTGGATGCAGCAACTATTTCAAATGTGAGAAGAAAATTTATATAAAATTTAAATAATGAATCCCTGTGAGTAGATCAGATGTGGGCATAGTAGAGTGGGAGTACATCATGATTACACATGGTACACCAGTACCAATAATTAATTTCTTATGTAAGAGAATGCTTTTCAAACATAAAATTTGACCTAAAGAGGAGTCATTTTCCTCACTTCCTCTTCCTTTCCTATAACATGGTCTGAAAAGGCATAAGGTCTAATGTTTCAGGGGTTTTGGCAGTTAAGCTTTTGATTTATTTTACCTTAAAATTTACTCTGGATCTCAGGGTACAGTTGTTCCACTTCTGCGTCATTATTTGGCTGTTCCACACTATAACTAGTATAAATCTAGGATCAAGATGTTTTAGTACTGACATTTCAGATGTTTAAGGAGATAATAAATCTCCAGTCTCAGATTTATAGAAATCTAGATTTCTATAAATCTGAGACACACCTCTTGTGTCATTGCATTATCTAAATTATGCTCCCTCATAAAAGGAATTGTACAGTGCAGTTTTTGTTTCTCATAAATGCTATTATTTAGCTTCACATTTATCCATAGCTTCACATATAACATTCCTTGTGCTGTCCTCAAAAGTGAGATTTGCTTATGGAAAGTCTTCTTATGATAATCCCAGAAGCCTGGCCTGACGGTTTCAAAATCAATAGAGAGAAAGAGTTCTAAGACTAATATTCAGAGATCAGAGAAATAAATAAATGAATTGCAAATGAACTGTATAGTTTTTCAATGTCACTGTTAGAGTTTTAAGTACAAAAAAGCAATATTGCTTTTTCCAAAATAAATTACTTCAAAACAGGTATCATGCTATTTTTAAGAGGAATAGTCAGTATTTAAATCTTTGCTATGAGCTGCAGCTTCATATCTAAAGTTTGCAGCTCAGACTTTTTAAGCAAGGGAAACAGTAGAATATTTTTTCTGCCTAACTACATGCACAACAGACAGGTTATTTCTCTTTCATTTTTAAGGCAAAAAAAAATTCTAACCTTAATAAATAGAGATTAGGTCTTTTAAAGTGTCAAAATCTTGACTATTCACAACTTTTCCAAAACTTCAAGCTGTTTCACCCTACTAATAATGTTAAGCAGTGGAAGTATGAGGCTAGCTTCTCTTATGGTTTCATTCAGAGAAAATTTGTGTTCCTTCTTTATTAAAATGGCAGTTAGATGGAAATTTAAATGAAGGAATACTTCTACATCTGACTTGCTGTTCTCCCTTTGTTTCATAGAATCACAGAATGGTATGAGTTGGAAGGGATAGTCTCATTCCAACTCCATGCTATGGGCAGGGACAGCTTCCACTAGACCAGGTTGCTCAAAGCCTCATCCATCCTGGCCTGGAACAATTCCAGGGATGGGGCATCCACAAATCTGAAAAACCAGCTCCAGTGCCTCACCACCCACATAGGGAAGAATCAGTTCCTAATATCCAATCTCTTTCAGTTTGAAGTCATTCCCCCTTGTCCTGTCACTCCAGGACAAGGACTACTTTTAAGTAGTCTTTTTCTATCTTTCCTGTAGACTCCCTTCAGGTACTGGGAGGCCACAATTAGGCCACCCCAAAGCCTTCTCTTTTCCAGGCTGAACAACTGTAATTCACTCTACCTTTTCTCATACCAGTGGTGCTCCATCCCTCTGTTCACCGTGGTGGCCTCCTTAGGACTCACTCCAACAGGTCCATGTCCTCCCTGTGCTGGACCCCAGAGCTGGAGGCAGCACTGCAGGAGGGGTCTCACCAGAGCTGAGCAGAGGGGCAGAATCCCCTCCCTGCCCTGCTGCCCACACTGCTCTGGATGCAGCCCAGGATGTGAGTGGTATTCTGGGCCACCAGAGCAGATTTCCAGCTTCAAAATACTTCTAATAGTTATAACAAATACTGAGCAATTCAAATTATATTATATGCATTAACAATTACACAACTGTTTTTTTTGTTTTTTTATTTAGAACAGGCTAGTTGTTTCAAACAAACGTCAGTCATACTCTTGATTGTCAATAATGCCAAGTCATGGAAGAGTATGTGAAATGGGTAATAAAGAATGGGAAATTAAGTGTGTATGCTCTCATTTGTTGTCTTATAACACTGGACCAGTGGAAAAATACCGGGAAATCTATAATTGAAAAACTATAATTTTAGATGGCTTTTCCATTTGGTGTTTCCTATTAGTCTCTATTGTCTTACAACTAAGGATAAAAACTCAGATCCCCTGCATGAGGAGAGAGATTTTAACTGCTTGGTGTCATTCTGCCCAACATGTAGGAACAGGATGTAAAATGGGATTATTTTACACACAGATCAGTATTGTGGAATTTAACAATCTAGTTTCAATATGAAAAAAAAAATTCTTTATGGAAATGTAATAATACCTACTCTGCTGTCAAGTAGTACTTGAAGCATTAGAAAGATAAATGTGCAGACCTTGGAACAGACCAGAACAGAAAGAGTAGGTGGCATGAACTCTGATGGAAAAGTGAGACTTGTGTGGAGGGCTCCAGGATATCTGTGATCATCTAAGTCTAATTCCTTTTGTAACAGCAGAATGGAGAAATTCTTACAGGTATTTATTTCCCAAGAGAGTCAGCCTAAATGCAAGTCCTTTGTCCAACAATTGTCAGAACAACAGTCTTCATTGCATGATCTTTTTAACCTAAAAAAGAAATTTTGAGTTCCAAAAAAAAATCTGCAACTCTGTCATCTCTGCTTAACCTCCATTAGAGACTTCAATATAACTGTCTGTCTTCTTGAAGACTGAAAGCTGTTTCTTGATTATCATAAACTGGAATGGCTGATGGTCATAGCTACTGCAGAGGATAAGTGCTAGAGCTGAGAGGTAAGAAGAATTAAATCATGCTGCTTGCTTTGTGTGTGCTACACGAAACACTACAGTGAAGATGAAGTATAAGCTTTTGCATATCAAGTTGTCATTCTGTCAATTTTCATATGTAGGCCTTCAAAACATTTAAAAAAAGGAGGACGATTAAAAAAATCAGTTGCAGTTCTTCAAAACATTATGTATTATATTATTGACAATATGTAATTATAATTCCCTTCTACTTTTTAGAGTGTTGAAATCACCCAATGTTTTTGAAGGAAAAGAATGTCATGAAAAACATACAGTAACTTGCTGAAAAGTGTTACAACAATAAAGAATTTAAATTTTCAGTGAAGAATTTAAGTGAAGAATTAAGATTTCAGTGAACTCAGGTGAACTGGTTCTAATTACATGCATTTGGTTTGAATTTCAAATGTGGAAAACCACAGGAAATCAGGAGCATATTTTGAAATCTGTTTGGTACATTAGAGAAAAGAGAAAAAAATTCTGAGGTAAATGACTCCTAAAATATCAACCAGAATAAAAAGTACATAACTGTCAGGCAAAGACAGTTGCCTCCCCTCTATCCCTATTTCCTTTGAGACCTTTTGTTTTAAAAGACATTTTACTAGAATTATATGCATAAAATGAATAATTCTAAATGTTTTAAATTTGGTTTATTGTGGTGCTAAGATAAAGATACAGGGAATGAAAAAGAAAATTTTACTTTAATACATGATTTTAGGAATGTAATGGCAAAACTTTCAGAAACTGCACTGAAATATGATGGGAAGACACTCAACCTTTCTCTTGGCCTACAAAAAAGAAATTTCTTATTCTGTGTCTCTCTTTTGTATCAGCAACAGAATGGCCAACAGGACCAGAACAGTGATTGTACCCCTGTGCTGGGCACTGCTGAGGCCACACCACAAATCCTGTGTTCAGTTTTGGGCTTCTCAGTCCAAGACAGACACTGAGGTGCCGGAGCAGGTCCAGAGAAGGGCAACAGGGCTGGGGAGGGTCTGGAGCACAAGTCTGATGAAGAGCGGCTGAGGGAGCTGGGAGTGTTTAGCCTGGAGAAAAAGTCCCAGGGGAGACCTTCTTGCTCTCTTCAACCACCTGAAAGGAGGGTGTAGCCATATGGGGCTTGGTCTTTTCTCCCAAATAAAAAACTAGGCAGCATAAGGACAAGAGGAAACGGCCTCTCAACCTCAAGGGAGGTTTAGAAGTGACATTAGGAATAATTTATTCAAGTGGTTTTCAAGCACTGGAACAGGCTTGAAGCACCAGAACAGGGAAGAGGTTGAGTCAACATCCCTGGATGTATTTCGCAGCTGTCTAGATGCGGAACATCTACATGATTTAGTGGTGGGCTTGTCAGTGTTGGGCTAACTCAATGATCGTAAAGGTCTTTTTCATCCTAAACTATTCTATGATTTTTTCTCTTTACTTTTAAAGAGAAATCTGTTCTACATGCTCTGCTATTTTGGGGGATTGAACGTCCCACCTTCATCTCTTTATCTCTTCAAAGAGAAGAGGGACATTACATCTATTTTATTCTCCAGGTGGAATGAACCAGCTCTCATTTTCTCAAAAGCAAATGAGGTGAAAAGTCCTACATGTCCCCTGACATGTAGCTCACTCTTTTTCCATTATGTCAAGCACCTTGGTTTAATGAACTTCCCATCTATCTTGAAACAAAGAAGCTGAGACTACAGTTATTCCTTCTGTGTACACTCTTGCTTTCTCTTTTAAATGGCATGCACAAATATACCTTTTTTTTTTTTTTTTTTGCAGTGCCATGGAAAAATTTGGTGTTCTGGAACAATTTAAATTGAACACTGCTCTTTCTGATATGTTCTCCATACCATGCACCACCACAAAACGAGGTTCATCCCTGTGTGTAGTAAGGGCTCTAGTAGTACTTATTCCCAGGACTGTTTCTGCACAATCTTTTACTTTCAAAGTAGACTACGGGACTAGATGCTAAAAGATAAATCAGGACTATCAGTGATCAGAACCCTTTTAAAAAAACTATTTCTCAGGGGTTTCTTAATCTTTAGACCTTTCTAGTACGAGAAAAAGACACAGAGGATGGAAAGTTTTAATCTTGTTTTGTTATTATTCTAGTCTTATGTGGCCATGGGGGAAAAAAAAATAGTTTATATTCCAATGTGGCATTAAACAAAATTTGGTACCTCAAAACTCCTTTCCCAGAGAAAGTTTTGATCCCGTCCCCTCAGGAACAGATAAAACAAAAAAGAGCAACATCTCATTTTGGTTTAGGAACCAGAAAAAAGTTACAGCCTAAGTAAAATCTAAACTAACAGCTCAGCTCCATGCTCCCATTTCAGACGTGGTTGCTTTCCTTTGCTATTATTTACATTCTCTGCAGCTGCTTTAAAACTGGGTAGTTGATGAGAGCAGTGTTAATCACTTTTACTTCTTTGAAGCTGCTCACTGAGGAGTAGGAAATAACAAAACTTTACTGGGAGTTTTTAAGGGAAATAGATCCTCTGTACTAAATGGCTGATCTGGTTTTTTTGGCCCCTCTTCTGCCAACAAATTAAAGTTGTGCTCTAAAATACTTACTACTTATCCTCTAACAAAGAAACACTGAATTTGTTGAATTAGGGAGTAGCTTGTCCTTGATACATCTTTGTACAGGATCTTTGTTAAAATATGAACAGAGGGGGAAAAAAGCATTTATTTTCCAGTATATATGACATTTTATTGTCTCAATAGAAAGATTTCATCCCTTTTTATGAAAAAGAACATAAGCCAGATTATATATATTAATGTTATTAAATCACTATTAACTGTTCAAGAATTTTCCTGTCATGTTTTAGTTTAAATGTGACTTAAAACCAAAATAATGTATGGAAGCCATTCTTCTGCTAACATACAGCTACTATGTGCAATTAACTAATTGCTAACTCATAACTGTGCTGAAAATTTCCTTTCACTGTTAGTTTAAAAGATCTTCTGTGGAGCATCTTGTCTTTCAAAGTACCTGGGATGCTACTACAAAAATATTCGGTTTTACATAGCTCTTTTTTTCTCTTGGCTGGTCTCAAAAATTGCACTTATGAGATGTTATATTAAGATACAGAATTCCAAATCTGCATGTGGTGCTAATCCAAATTAATGAAAAGCAGCTGAGTGAAACCACCGGCTAAATATAGGAATCTATATAATTGAAGATACTTTAATAAAGGTAATTTTTAAATGCAGCTATGGGAATTGGGAAAGGAAATTAATGCACCTCAATCATGGTAAGTAGATGTGAGAAATTTTGAAAACTGGTCCTTATTTAAGAGGGTTTTTTCAAAGATATTTTGCTGCTTCAAATGTTAACAGAAATATGATTAGTAAATTTTCTCTTTTGGATTTCACATGACATTGTAGGGATGTAAGTTTTGCATACAGTCACATATTAAGAAAAAACCAAACCATATCTAACCAACCAAGCAACCCAATCTTCAGCCTGTACTAATACATGCCAGTTCGTTAATTTGTTTTAATTGTTTTAGGTTGCATTTGCTCTCCATTCAGAGATGCTGTGCTGGGGCTCCATGCAAACCAGTTCTGGTGATTATGCACAGAATTACTGTCCACACTAATTCTCTCCTTAGACAGGAGAAATAAACTGAAAGAGTGGGAAAATATAAAATTCCAAAGGACGAAGCGTGGACTTGTGACTGTCCATATTCATAGCAGAGCTGCTGAGTTCATTCCAAGTCGGCAACAAGAAGTCAGAAGAGTAACACTGATTTCAGTTAAGTCTTTAGTGGGCTTATACTGTGAGGATGTTGTCTTGGATCATTTGGGGAAAGTGCTTGTCACAGCAGATTGCAGCACTCTATGGACATAGAGCCAAAATTCATCTACTTTATTAACTGGAGATTCTATTTAAGATATTGCCACATTAGAAGAGTATTTGATTAATGTATCATTAATTATAAAATTTGATAAAATAGACATCATTAGTAACAAAGGCAAATGAATATGTAGGAAGAGAAAGATCAGAAAACATGAGTGTTGTCACTTAGGATAATACGTGCTGGCAGCTCTTCTAACTGACATGGGCTTAAATTTTAACTGCACTGCCTGTTTGAAGACAGCTAAAGGTATAATTCAAAATAACAGCACTAAGCAACTCTCTTTTAGTATTATTTTTCATGAATATTCTTGAACACAAAAAAACAGAATGCAAGGTTTTCACATAAATCAGTTTTTAGGTCATAAGATTCCATCACTATTACTTAAATTAATGAAATTATATTGATTTTCCTTTTTATTTTCCTAGTTGTAAGAAAATAATTTTAAGATTTTGGAAATTATGTGTGATAGTGTGTTCAGTCACAAAATCATTTAAATCACCAACACTTGCAGTTTGCAATCACTGCTTGGTCTTCATTGTTTTTAGGAAAAAATTCCATAAATTGATACTAGGACATCTTCTTTCTAGTTCCTATGACACTGAACACACTGTATGGTTGCATCAATTTGCAGAGGACTATTTACCAGTTGTAAACTAGACATCCCTGATCCTAATTCAATCATATTATACACCCATTTCATGAAAAATGTAATACTAGGTATTGATTTCCTTATAGTGTTAGATATAAGCAGCCTGTGCTAATTAAGGAATTAAGAACACTGAGTTACTATAAAATGTATAAACATTAATTTTAACAGCCATAGTTTAAGAGAGAATGATGCTGATCAATACTTTGCAGTAGAAATTCTATTATTGCTGTTTGCAAACAATTAATTAATTATTAATCATGAAGCTGACACATGAACCTGGGCTGAAATGCTCATTAAAAGTTAATTGAACAAAGTAAAAATTTAAGTTTTCCTAGAATCTTGACTTGCTCTCACAAATCTTCTATACTCGATATACATGGCCTGCAGGGATGTGCTGCTGAGGAGCAGGTTGAAATTTATAGCTAAGGGAAGAATTTAGCCTCAGACATCATCTCAAAACCTACTGATCTTGTTAAGACTCACACAGATGTTATATATTAAAGCAAACAAAAAATTCCCAAATCTAAAAAGAAAAAAAAAGGAAAAAAGTTCCCAAATCAAATCAACAAAACCAAAACAAAAAGAAAACCAAGAAACAAACATATTTTTCTATATTTGACAGTTAGATAGGAGAGAATTTGGTGGGTACCTATTCCACCTGTATTTCATATTTAATACCAGTTACAATGCAGGTTGTAAAACTGAAAAGTGCATGACAGGACTCATCCATCGAAATTTCATTTGATATCTGAGATCAATGGTGTATTTAATGCATCTAGAACCATAGATAACATCATTTTAATTAAAAATGCTAGAAGAGTAATTACTTTTTAAGCATATGGCCACAGATAAGAAAATTGAATGACACTTAAATTGGGTTTGTGAGAAAATGAATTTGCATTAAAAAGTAGCTATTAGCCATTTCAGTGACAGTGTGGGAGATCAAGGTTACAGATCTTTGCTCTGTAGGTTGGGAAACCTGTCTAAAGTGAGGTGATGTATTTGGGTTTTAAGGCAAAATGGGGTCTTACCGATTTTCCTCATCTCAGCTTGTTTAATTAGTGTCATCACATAGAGTAGCATCTTTTCCTTTTATGGAATAGCAGACAAATTGCCCCTTCTAAAATCAGAGGAAAATGCCATGCCTCTGTAAATGAAGCAAGTGGACAGTCAAAATTGGGGGTGAAGGGACTGTTTAAATTGATTTTTGCAATTTTTTAAAATTTTAAATACACTATTTATCCCATTAAAGTTTCGGTATATTAACATTCGAAGGAATAAAGAGTGAGGAAGAAAACACAGACAACTTTTTCTAATGTTTCATCACCACTTTTTTGTTTCAAGATATCCTTTTCCAAGTGAGAGTTGACATCGTAGTAGCTCTAAAATTTCCTTTGATTACTTTTTGTTATATCAAAAAAAATAAAGCATTGTTTATTTCATTAACTTAATTGCTCAGCTTATCTCTAAATATTCAAATCAACTGTGTAAAGATAAATTCTTATGAGGGCATCAGAATAAAAAAATCAATGTTACTTTTCAAAAATTAAAAACTTCTATTTATTTCTACTTTCAGGAATTCTTTTTTAATATTTAACCTTCTAACAATAATAAGTGAGTGGGAGTTGAAAGCACTTACTCTTTGCTCAAAATGTTTTTCTTGGTAGATTTCCTCAGAAGAGAATAATTTAAAAATCTGAATTATCTTGAATATCAGCATCATTTTTGGGCTTTTTAGTTCATATTCACATATCATATGTTAAGTCCTGTCTTGTGCTCTTTAGAAATGAGAAATAGTGTTGTCATTGTCCATTCTCAACAAAACCCAAACAAACAAAACCAAAAATAAACAACAACAACAACAAAAAAAAACCAAACGAAGCAAAACAACTTCAAAGCCAAAACAAAACACCAGAAACAAGAAACTCTCAAAATCAAAAAACCCCAACCCCAAAGCTGTCTTTTAAAATGTAGAAAAAAAGGCCAAGGTCTATGTATAGATAAAGAGTACTTTCACAAAAGATGATTTTTTTTTGGACGTTATTGAGCCTCTTATATGCCTTTTTTTTTCTTATTATTTTTGGTGTTCTTTGGAGCCCTGACATGTTAAGCTCCCAGCGACTGCTATGCTGAGATTAAAACCAAAGTAAAGCAGAACAAAGCAGGATACTTCTCATTGCAGAAAGGGGGCAACTGACCTGAGTTGCTCAACAAAAACAAGCAATATTCTGTTTCAAAACTACAGTCTTGTGACAACTGGGTCTATCTAGAGTGTTACCATAAACCTGTGCAGCCCAAAAGATGTTCCAAAAGTTCTGGCAGCCTTGGCTTGTGTTAAGAATGTGCCTGAGTAGACAATAACCGTTTCATCGGCAAATTTAAATGCCTGCACCTGTATGTGTTTCCCTGTCTTCTTACTGCCACATAGAAAACCAAAACCCAAACAAATAGAACACTTATTGTGTATGCTTTATTGCATATTGCTTCTTAGAATAATTAGCAAAGTTTATTTATGTATTAATAAAATTGTGTAACTTTTTTCTTAAATTTTTTCCCCTAAGGTAACTTGTGGCTATTATCACAAATAGTTGAACCTTCTTGAAAAGTTCTTCTCTCTCCTTTTACCTTTTTAGCTTCCTTTTGCTGAAATTTGCTTTGCATATTCCACCATGAATACCCATAAATGTTTGTTATTGTTGAGATTGTTTTCACTAATGAGTGGTGCCATCCCAATAGGTCTATGCATTTTTCTACTTCTTACCAGCAAATTTACATTTTGTTTCTCAGCACATTGAAAGTTAATTATGTGAAGCATCAGCCAAAACATACAACAGTTCTAAAGGTTGCTGGCCCATGAGGGTTCTACGTATCTTCTTGGATATGTTCTTTCCTTTTTAGCTGCAGATTCTAAGGCAAATTTGCTTGGTTTAACATCACTGAGATCCTGAAACGTTGCTGTGCAGTTTTCTTCCTGGAAGTGTTGATTTCCTCTATTAAAAGATAGTCAGTGCCATGAAAGTTGGAAGAGACATCCTTCCCAGAAATCCTTCAGTTCAGCCTCCAGCTGACAGTAGGTTAATTAGTGAAAGTTGCTCAAGGCCATATCTAGGAAAGGTCTGAATGTTGCAAAGGAAAATCAACAACCTCTATAAATGGCAGTAAGATCCTTCCAGATCTGATTGGATTTTCCTTCTGAAGAAAACCAAATCCTCTGGGCCTCTCCCCATATAATGCAGTCCCTGGCCACTTGACTTATATTCCAGTATGTACATATCTATCCTGTACTTGAGAACTTAGATGTGGACACAGTTCTGCAATCATGGGTTCACAAGGAGTGAATAGAGTGGAAGTATTAATGACATTAGTCTTAGTCCAGTGTGCCACTGTCCTTCACTGCTGGAAAAACATCCTGCTGACTTATGTTCAGTTTGTCCTCTAGGACCCTGAGCCTTCTGCAAAGTTTCCTTCTATCCAGCTGGCACCCAGCTTCTATGGTTGCACAGTGTTATTCTGTACAGATGCAAGATTTAGCACTGCCTTACTTAACTGAACTTCATGGAGTTCCTGTCATTGCTTCAGTCTGTCAAGAGCCCAAAGTATAACAGCCCTGCCCTTTTACACCCTGGTTTGGCACTGTCAACTACAGAACGTGCTCTGGGCATCTGTAGCAATTGTCTGCCAGTTGGAGATTTTTTTCTGCTGATTGCAACTCTTTGAGGCTGACAGTCCAAGTAGACTCATATATTGTGCCCCCACCCCATTCATATCAGTCCACTTGGATTAAAATGGTTCACTGTTTGCCTTTCCATACCAAATCATTCATCTCATCCTAGAAAACTGTCAGACTCATAAAGCATGCTTTGAGCCTTAGACTGGACGCTTTGTTTTCCTCCAGTGCAAGAACTTGGAAATTCATTTACCTAGTTGATATAAATGTAATGATGAGCTATAGATAAATATCCAAACATGTTATGAGACTTCTCATTAGAGGATCTTCTTTGACATGTTTCTCTTTGGTAAAGAGGGTTTTCTCTGCAACACACACCGGAGAGTTTATTTCAAGTTACTGGGGCAATGCAAACACTTCAGGAACTCCTCCAAACTCAGCCTTTGTACTTATGGCAAAAAAATCTCAACCAAGCATCAATGTATTTAAAACAAGTTTAAAAAACATGGCCATCATGCATCACAGATCATGACATGAATGTTCAGAGCTGATCCACACAGCCCAAGAATCCTCCTGAATCGACAAATTGCAGTAAATACAGGTTTAGTCACTTAGGGTAAAACTGATGATAGGCCTAGCAGATTGCCAAAAAAACATGCAATGAGCTTGCCTTTTTTTGTCTGTACAAAATAGCATTTGATGACAGCTGGAAGGTATTAAATTTCCTTTTAAAGAAGATTTCACTTCTCTTTTGAGTGAATAATTCACTCACATTTCAGAGAATACCAGCTCAGCACTCTTCTGTGCAATCATGCTGCATAATGGTTTTTACTTAAATGGGACAAATAATAGATGGTCTAATCCCTAAGTATTGTTTTTTGTTAGACTTGCTCTCCTTTTATATATTTTTATCACAGATGGAAGAATGCAGCTGTAGTAGAAAGCTCAATTGAAGCATCCCTTTCCTCTTGTCCACCCACGTGCTCATCCTCTTTCCTTTTTCTTCCTTTTTAGTTGCAAATGTAAGACATTCTACCATTCAGAGTCTCATGTTATACCATGAAATTATGGTTGAATGCTATTAAACACCCCAAAATATCCATTTCTTAATTGAATTAGTCAATGGTGCAGATTCCTTGTGTAAAAGAAAAGATAGTTTCAGTATATGTGTATGGAAGGTTTAGTTTGCTTTTGGAGTAAGGAACTTTAATATCCATAATAAACTCATTCTAGCAGTGTTCCCTCTTTTCCAATCACCTTCCTGTAGAAAGGTCAATCTATGTTATTTTTTTAGCTGAATGTACACCTAAGTCAATAAAAATGTGTCTTTTAAATCACCTCACTGTAGAAAAGACTGTGAGGCATTATTGAGTAAGCAATATTTTTTTTATTATTATTTTTTTATATTTAGAATTAATTTTAACACAGTACATGAGAAGCTTTTATACTGGCTGTTACATTTGCTGGTAATATTTTTGAATCCAAACTAGTGTAAGAGATTAGGGCATAAAACAGTTTCAAAAATGAATATACAAAGAATTGATATTTCATTTCCATATAAAGTGCAGTGACATGAGTTTTATAGCTCAAGCATGAGGGTAAATAGATTTGCTACTGGTTTTGGAAATCTATTCAGAATTATTTTTTTTGCTGAATATTGTGAATTTTACTTTATTGCTTGAATTACAATTTTCTCAGCCTGAAATAAAGAAGGACATGGATATTTACATGTGTCGAAAAAAACAACTTTTTTTTTTTCTAAATATTTCAGAGTAATCACAAGTCTAGACAGCTTTTAATAGCAATCTAGGAAAAAAAAAACGTTAAGTTGTTAGTAGGCAAAATATGACAGGATATAAAAGAACTGTTAACATAATATATTAGTAATTAAAGACTTTCTAAAGCCTAAAATAAGGCTTTCTAAGCAGAAATGCTTTACTGACTAGATAAGCTTTGCAAACCATGATTTCTAAAGGTTGATCACTTGCTGATGAAACCACTAAATTAAAGTTCAAATTGTCGTGTTCCACAAATGGTGCCAAACCTGATGGGTGCATGTAACAGCATTAGATTTCCAAGAGGGGGAGTAGGTCAGGCACAGGGTAGACGCAAGATCTCAAGCAATTCTTTGCATGGTATGTTCCAAAGAGTTTTGTTTTCTTTCCAGATAAAAAAGTTAAGACCATTTTCAACAAGAGCTAGATCGACAGGAGTATGTTTCTTTTTAATGGAAACTACAAAGCAAAGCATTTAAAAACTTCAGTTTTTTGTAAACTGAAATTATTTGCAGGGGCTAAGGAATTAACTGATAAAGTTTCCAAGAATAATGACAAGTCATCATAATCTCCTTTCCCAGAGTGACATTAACACATTGATAGCTCTGTTCTCTGCAAAGGCCTGATCTCTTATCATTGATGCTTACTCCTATGGGATTCTTTTTAGCCTGTAAAAATAATTTTATGTATGTATCAGTGACTATTGATATACTATATTTGTTTTCCTATAGGAGCTTATCCAGAGTTTTGTGCACACATGGTACCTCTGAGGTAGATGTTTGGAGACAGGTTTTAAAGGCAGAGGAAAGAAGAAAAGACAGACTATATTCATGGCCTGATGACTTTTCAAGCTCATCTCATACCTCAGGGTTTAAGTGGTGCAATTCTAGAACTATAGAGTAAGGGGGGAAGAAAATGCACTTTTTTATATGACAAAACATATCCTGGAAGTTCTTAGTGAAGCTGTTAGTAAATTTTTGTGGGAGAAGACATACCTTGCCTCTCTGCTACAATGCTAACTTTTTTCCCCAGTAAATTCACATAAATTTGACCTTATGTCATATTTAATTTACTAGAGATTATGTTTCTTTGTTCTGTAGGAAGAGGAAATCCTTACCTGCATATTTGGCTTTAGCTTTATTATACTATATTTGTTTAATTTTTAGCAGCTGTATTTTTAATAAATAAAATACATATACTTTCCTGGATTTTTTTTTTTTAAGAAATCTAACTGAATGTTAAATGAATAGCATTTTAAATTGTTCTTTCTCAATATTTTTCAAAACTGTACCAAAACAATTATGGATGTTCTTCTCTTTCATATGTTTGGTCTTTCAAACAGTAACTACAGTCATTTAAACTTGTTACAAATTCTCTCTGAAAAGTTTCATACAATTTACTTGATGATTTTAATAAAAAAAATAAAAATAGAGCAAGGAAGTACTTGGATTTTCTCTAATGTGCAATCACATTCACTGCCCAGAGCAACCATTTTGTAGTCCTTTACACTAGGGAAAATATCTAATCATTAGGTTCTTTAGCTAATTCAGAGACATTTATTATTTCCTAAAATATAACTGCTAAGTAGGTTAAGAATTCTCTCATTAAAATATCCACTGTTTCTTTCATATACTATACTTTAAAAAGTAGGATGCTTGCTTCAGATATATATATACATATATATTTTCAACCACTGTCACACCTTACTTTTTCTTAATTATTTGCCCAATGCTCTTTGTGATTGACCTGAGTTTTGAGTCAGAAGTTATAGCTGAATTTAATGCCCCTGCTTAAAATTCATATTTTAATATTCAGGTGTCCAGCTTATTTTTTAATAAAATAAGATCCTTTGTAGATATTCTTCCTTTTCCATGTTCCAGCAGACACATTTCCCAAGTGCCACCACAACTAAGTGAAGAGTTTAAAAGTTCTAAAAGAACTTGTTGTGGAAAGCTGTGAAGTCCAGAGAATTTATGAGCAGACATAAGCACAATGGCAGCTATGCAGCCTATTGCTGCAATGTTTTCTTGCATTGCAGAAAGCTGTGGGAAAGTTCCTAGTTTGTTGATTTTAGTTTTGGAATTATGCAGGTAGACCAGGTTAAATACAAGTCATTAGTTATGTTTTTTGGGTTTTTTTTCTTTATTTTTCCCCTTCTTTTTCAAGCAATATTTTGTTATATTGATTTTTTTTTCTTGATCTTTCATTTTGTCCTCACTGTAGCATTTCTGTCTGGTATCAAAAATATCTAAAAGTGTTATATGTAACAGCAGAGTTTTTGAGGTCTATGTGGGTTCATATAAGAATTTTTATTTCAATTTTTTTTATGAAATAGTTAATACTTTCCATCCCTAGGAATTTTGTTCCTTTGTTAATCATCACATAAGTGAAACACTTCTCTTGCTGACAGAATAAATGCTTTATGTGCCTTGACTGTTGTCTATGGATTTGCAGTTTTCCTTTTTCTGACTTGCAGTCAAACATTACTAATTTTTTAATGTCTCTCACTGTGTGCCACAGTTCAGTTGGGCAGTATAAATCATAGGCAATAGCCAGCTTGCTGGCTTTGTTATGTGCCTCTCAGATACGCTGACTAACTAGGATTTTCAGGGATTGTGTGAATGTCTACAAGGTCAATTTTACCATGTTACCTATCATACCCATTAAATACAGTTATTCTTATCTTGCTTCACTTGTCTGCTGAATTTGTAAGTTTTACTAGAATCATAGAAAGATAGGATCATAGAATCATAAATAATTTGGGTTGGAAGGGACTTTTCAAGGTCATCCTGTCCAACTACTCCTGTAGTTTGCAGGGACACTACATCAGATTGCTCAAAGCCCCACCCAACATGACCCTGAATGTTTCCAAGGATAGGGCATCTACCACCTCTCTGGGCAACCCCTTCCAGTATTTCACTAACCCCATTAGAAAAAAGTTTCTCTTTGTATCTAGTTCCAATCTGCCCTCTTTTGCTTTAAAACCATACCCTTTGTTCTATCCCTACAAGCCGTACTAAACGGTTTGTCCCCACCTTTCTTACCCTCTTGGATATTTAAAGGCTGCAGAGAGGTCTCCCCAGAGCCCTCATTTCTCCAGCTAGAACAACCCCAACCCCCTCTGCCCGCCTTCTGCTCAAGCCCTCTGATCATTTTTGTGGCCCTACTCTGGACTTGCTATGACAGGTCCATGTTCTCCTTATGTTGAGGGATCCAGAACTGGGTGCAGCACCACATGTGTGGTCTCACCAGAGCAGAGCAGAGGGGCAGAATCCTCTTCCTCCCCTGCTGCCCACACTGCTTTGGATGCAGCCCAGGACATGGGTGGTTTCTGGGGTGCAAAATGCACTGTTGGCTCATGTGCAGCATTTCTTTCACCAGTACCCCCAAGTTCTTCTCCTCAGCACTGTTCTCTACTCCTTTATCTCCGAGCACAACCTTGCACTTGGCCTTGTTGAACTTCATGACACTCACAGGGGCTGAACCTCCCTCTCAAGCCTATCCAGGTCCCTCTGGATGCCATTCCTTCCCTTAGGCATGTCAACTGCACCACTCAGCTCAATGTCAACTGCAAACTTGCTAACGGTGCACTTGTCCCCACTGCCTGTGTCATTTCCAAAGTTATTAAATAGTTTTGGGCCCAATACAAGATAAGAGCTTGACTGCAACACCTTTTGGAGTAAGAAGGCTCTGTCAATAGGCTCCCCTTGCCCAGGCAGCCTGTAGTAAACATCAACCACAATGTTCCCACACCATTCCTAAAACAATGTTTTAAAATCAAAAGGACACTGTACAAATATTCTATCTCCTTCTAATCTATATTTATATTTAGAAATCCAGACACAGAATTTAAATAAAATGTAATTTTAGTTTGCTTTTTATTTTGTCAAAAGGCAAAGAAAGATGCTGGTAAATAGAAGACTAAACTTTAGTTGTGTCCTCAAAGGAGAAGCTATTTTACCCTCTCTTTCCTACCATAGGAAAATATTGTGAATTTTCACTTTACCTTGTATGGTCTCAGCTACATTCAGCATTCCATCATTGGATGGGGTGATTTTCTTTTCCCCCTCCCCTCCCCTCCCCCTTTCTCCCCTCCCCTCCCCTCCCCTTCCCCCCCTCCCCTCCCCTTTTTTCTTCTTTTTTTTGGGGGGGGGAGGTGTTGTTTGTTTTGCAGGGTTTTTTTCGTTTGTTTTGGTTTGGTTGTTTATTCAATGTTTTATTTCTTTTAATGTTATTTAATTGCTTATTTGTTTATTTTATTTGTCCAAAGTGTCTGAAATTTTAAGAAATAATGTGGGCCCCAGTAAGTGTATAACTACTGAAACATAATGTAACTTTATTCTTTTGGGAAAAGGGAGAAGCTGTGTGGGTGTGGCTGATCATATATCTTGGTGCTTCCTGTATCAATCTCAAACAGGTAGAATGGCCTTTTAATATATTAAAAAGGTAGTTGTAAATTGGAGGGGAATAGTGGAAGTACCATTCACTTAGTGAGACTGCTTGTTGTGTCCTTTTAAGGATCTTGGAATGTTGCCTGGAGCCACTGTGCTAAAAAGCCCCAGTACAAACCCTGTTAATGTCAGTGGAACAACCCCCATGGACTTACATGAACTTTAAATCAGGATAAGCAAGTGCTCATGTCAGTATTTTATCTGAGTTGTACACAGGCCCACAGAGGACAGGAGGGGCTTGCAGGATAGAATAAAACACTTTCAGCTCCCGGCAGTAAATCTCACTAGGTATGATGTGATGGTCCTAAAATGTACTGAGCTCTTTTTAATATTGGCATTAATTAACAATATGAGCTGATAAGTTCTGGCAGACATGCAGAATAAACTTACATGGACAGAAAGACCCCTGTTTATCAAACTAAATTAACTTACAAGACTTGCAAAAACTGTCCTTCCTTTCTAGGAGCTTTATTGGTTTTCGAGTTTTTAGAAGCTCTTCTATATCAGAATTTAGTGCTGTTCTACATCTGAGGCAGATTTTAATAATTCCTTTTCACAGCTCAAAATCTAATGGTGTGAGACTTGGATGTATCCATATTTTCAGATGGTAATGAGCAGAACTTTCCAGATACAATTACAGCCATTATTATTCACTGACTAGATCATGAATTTTTGCTTTAGCACAATTCAGTGGTGTGGTGATGGACAAAGAAATATCACAATCTTGTGCCTTGTGCTCTGGGATGACCCTGCCTGAGCAGGGAGGTTGGACCAGATGACCCACAGTGGTCCCTTCAAACCTGACCCATTCTGGAATTCTGTGATTCTGTAACAGGAGCTGCTGTCAGATAACAAGTCCCATCAACTGTGGAGTTTTTCAATATAGGGTGTAAGGTAAGAAGAAGGAGAGAAGTCATGGGAAACAGTGTTATGTATTTGATTTATTGATAGATTTAGTATTGAAATTCTTTTGTTGTATTAAAGACTGGAAGCTTATTGACTTCTTAACCTAATGATCCCTTTTTTCTTTCGAAGCATTTTTTTTGAAATTGAAATCTTGAACAGATGAGACATGTCCTTAACAAAATCCCTGTGAACATGTGAAATACAGTTTTAAGATGATCACAAAACAGAATGTTATTGTCTTTCAGAATATCTCTGAATTGTTGCTTATAGTATAACAGAATAAAAGAAAGGTACATAATTGGTTCAGTTTTAAGACTAATTGCACATCATACTGTAGTGCTAGATCTGCCAGTGTTTGTGCATTATTACAGACAATAAAAGTGCCAAAGAATGAAAAATGTACTTTACAATGGCATAAGAAATTGAGTTTGTGTGCTTTAAGGAGATCAGAATACTTGTCAACATCAAAAAGATTAATTCAAGACCTAAAATGTACAGTGAGATCAAGAACAACTCTGGAATAAGTTTCCACCTCTCCGTATTTAGAGTGAGATGTGCAATTTAACAGTGGGTGTTATATAAGAGTGGCTGGTGTCCATGTCTCAGATGAACTCTACTGCCACCAGCTGAGGGGAAGATTCATTCTCTTTCTTTGCAAATGTTCCATTTGGGAGACATCCTTCATTGTACAGTGAGCTGAAGGAAAAGTACATTTACATTGGAAACAAGTGCCAAAGAAATCAGATTATGATTAGTCAATTTGCTTCCAATAAACTTAGCCAGCCTCAAGATACTAAAAAACCAAAAACAAACAAACAAATAAACAAAAACCCAACAATGAAAAATCCCACAGGCAAGCAACCAAACCAAACCACACCAAACCAAATCCATCAATTAAAAAACAAAAAGGCAAAACAAAAAAAAAAAACACAACTCCCTGATGCCGTAAGGAAAGGGAAAAAACTTTCCAAGACAACTTTATGTGGGTAAGGAAGAGAAGAGTTCTTTTACTTATAGGTTTTGGGGTACAGAATATAAAGGAGTATGAAAGAGTATATAAAGTATAAAAAGTATAAAAGAGTACAACACGTGTTGATAAGTAACAGATAGAAAAGACCAGTGCT
>JAWWMP010000001.1:13094274-13121682 GCA_035047865.1 Dendrocincla tyrannina
TACAAGCTATGCTATATGTGAGAAACTACCTAGAAGTATAAAAATCTACAAATTCATGAAAACCCTACGGCAACACCCCCAAAAAAAACCTCCCGAATTACCCTCCGCAAACCAACCAACCAGAAAAACACCAACAGTAAAAAACTAAAGGAACAGGAAGGGTTTCTCTTGGCTGTCAAGTTCAATTATCTGCTACTGTAGTTTTCTTGGGACATAATCTTGTTCATATACTTACATTTCCCTTCATTAGGACTAGTCCATGTCTGTAGGGTCTTCCTTTCAGGTACTGCTTCACAGCTGCATTTTATCATGGTTAGAAATAATCTTCTAATTTACAGTGCAATTTTCAGGCCAAATTACATACCTTTGTTCTAGGGCTGATACTGTCTTTTAGCTTTAATAGCTCTTCCCTCTCCCTTGTGTTTGTTCCCAGAGGTACTTAGAGAGAACAATCATCTTCCCTCTTATCTTGTGTTTTGCTAGGCTAAACAAGCCAAGCTCTTTCAGTCCATCCATGTAAGATAGGCTTTCCCAGCTATGTACTAATTGCCTTTCAAAAAAATTATCAGAAGGCGCAGTTATTGGAAAATAAACTTTCAGTGTATGCTGCAGAGCATACAGAAAGCCTTCCAAATTTGTTTCAGACCTAAGCCTAAAAGTTTGCACAAGAAACTGTTTTTAAACTACAACTAATTAAATCTGTGAGTTGAAATTGCAGGTAATCTAAGTTCAGTAATAATGATGCTACTCTAGCTACAGAAATTTCTGGAAAATTAGACTAGTCCAATTAAATGTGCAGCACAAAGCAGCCAGGAAGACCTTATTTTCCTTGTAGAATAGGAATGGAACTGAATTTAGAAAAAAAATAATTTCAAGAATATAACATTACCTCAATAAAAAAGCCAGGTGTCTACCCTCTTTTTCCCACAAAAAAACAAAAAAAAAAACAAACAAAAAACCCACAAAAAACAAAAAACAAACAAACAAACAAAAAAAAAAAACACAAAAAAAAACAAAAAAAACCCCTCAAACTATTGAAATGCAGTCCAGTACATATGTTTTTACCTTAGGTTTTACACTGGAACCATGTATAGGACATATCTGGAAATGTTTGGGTGTCAGAAAGATGTGAAAGAGTTCTTGAGCTGCCCTTGGCCAGATTGGCAAACAGCAGAAACAGTCCATGGGGCCCAGCACTGCAACAGGCTCAAACATGTTTAGGAAAGGTCATGAACAATGAAGGGCATGAGGTGCAACAAAGACACTTATGAGAGCACAGAAGGACCTACAAAAGCAGACACTGAGGGGGTATGCAAGGAGACTTGCGTGAGGAAAAGGGACGAGACATAGAGAAGACACATGTAAAGGTAAACTATGAGGGGCATGGCTGGAGATGTGGCTGGAGATGCAGCCCTGGAGGAGGTGCTTCATGACAGAACCAACATCTCTTGGGGATCTCAGCCCATGGGGAAGGCCACAGTAATATGTGGATGATCCTGACTAGACTGTGCACCATAGAGGAGTCCATGCCAGCGTGGAGATGCCCCAGGAGACTGTGACCCGCAGAGGAAACCATGCTGGCATGGGAACACCACTAAGAGGTGGGTAGTCTGTGTTGGTACAAGGAGAATAAACCAGTGAAGGAAAATGCAGGGACTAGCAGAAATAAAACACTGCTGACCTTGACCTCCTGTACTACAAGAAGGCTAAACAAAGGGATTTGAAGAGACTGTGTGTCATCCTGGCGCAAACGTAATAATCTGAGCAGATGAAGGAGAAAGGAGAGGTATTGAACAGGAGTCAAGCCTGAGAAATGGAAAGGAAAGATGTTCCCCTAAATGTTGGTTTAATTATTTGCTGTCTTTTTGTTTGGTTTTTTTTTTCGTCCTTACTCAAAAGCTGCATCAGTAATTAAAAATTATTTTAATTGGTCATTAAGGAAATAAATTATGTTGAGACTTCTTTGTCTATGACAATCCAACAGATTATTGAGGCTGGTGTTTCAGATCAATTTTCCAATTTAAACACAAAAGTGTTACATTTAGAATCTCAGAAACTAAGCTTAACTGTCATCCTCCAGTGACCTTAAACCTGCTGTCATCTAAGTTTCTGACAGTATTTAAACTATTGGCTTCTGAAGGGCATGTCCATGAGCACCCTGACTCAGACAGGACCACCTTTGTGTGTGAGGCTCAGCAGCTGCCGCAGTCACAAGGAATATAAAACTGTAATTCAGCTCTCTTCTCTGAAAGAAGTTCAAAGAAAATGTAAGTCGCTTTAATCAATTTGTGAATTAAACTCATTAATGTTAAAGGTCTGCCTCTGTATGTCTTATCCCAGTTCAGCTAATGAAGAGAAATAGTTTCTTTCTGGATTACAGATCACCCAGCCTATTGAAGCTCGTGCTGTCAGAAGGGTCTTTGTTTTTATTTGCTTATATTGATAGTGATGAGGTGGGCAGAGGCAGAAGTAGAAATCTACACCTCAAAGTTCTGATTCTGAAGGATGCTAAGGATGAAAACCAGTCTATACAACCCCATTATAATGCTTTTGCAGGACTTTGTGATAGCTGCTAGTAGCAATTACTACATTTTTGAAGTGTCTTTCACGCTTGAAAGAGAGTAAGTTTAGATTAGATATTGGAAAACATTTCATTACTCTGAGGGTTGTGAGGCCCTGGAACAGGATGCAGATGCCCCATCGCTGAAGTGTTGAAGGTCAGGCTGGATGGGGCTCTGAGAAACCTGATCAAGTGAGATGTGTCCCTGTCCATGGCAGAGGGTTTGGAACAAGATGGTCTGTACAGTCCCTTCCAACCCAAACCATTCTGTGATTATGTGATTGAAAATATAACATGCTCTTAAATCTTTTCTTAGTGTCAGTTTTTAATCCATTTGTGTATGCATCTACTTAAAATTTTACTACTCTTGCATATACTACTGTTTTACTGACTCTCAAAATTTTATCATCTCTTACAATATTTGATGATAAATTTTCATTAAGTACAAAAAGTATCTGAGCTGAAACAAGTGGAGTTGTAATTTATTATTAGAGAGGATCTTAAAACCCAGCTCGCTGAACCGTATATACGAGACTATTTTTTACTGGCATTGTACATTTGTAGCCATCAGTGATGTTGTTTGTAAAGACAAACATTTTTCTTTCTTTTTCTTTAAATTCTAATGAAATCAACTTACTAAGAAAATGTAATCAAAGAGTCCAAATTACGTATCTGATTTCAGAAAGTGATTATACATTTCCAAAGTCAAAAAAGCATTTTAGTCACATCTCAGCTAAATCATAGATTTTCTACAGCATATATAATTATTTATGTATATGTATATTCACACACACACAATAGTTTTTACTCCAAACTCATAAGTAGTCAGTAAAATAAAATTGTCTTCTAATAGTGCCCCCTTTATGTTGGATTAAGTCACTTTATGTAGCTAAACGGACTTTTGGACTTACTAAGAAAATTTTCATTACTTCATTACTTTCATTACTTCAATGACATACCTCTAAACTTTTAACTGATTTCATGTCCCATAATACAGTTTATTAAAGACCCAGAGATGTTATGCCTTTTTGATGTCATATTTATTAAAAAAATAAAAGATCTATGTTACATCGCTTTTCTAATATTTAATTATATTTCCAAAACCTGCCAGTTCTTAGAGTAGGCCCATTAAATGTCTGCAGTCTTGTATTTCTGTTTATCAAGAGAGGGACAGAACAAAGTAAAAAATGAAAGAACAATTAATGAAAGAAGAAAAAAAATCTTTAAAAGTCTCAAAATCTTTTAAAATTTAAATAGCCATGAATCCAAAATAAGTTTAATCAATTACACACACCTGTCATCTGCATGGCATTTTTAAGATACAGCAAACAAAAAAGCCAGCCTAAAAAAACCCATCAATGTAATGTCATAAGAAGAGCATTTAGCTAAACATTCATAATGACCCTCTATGTAAGGTACCGAAACCTGCCCTGTGTTCACTGTTGTCAGTCTGTGTTCGGTCAGAGGGCAACCTCTGTGTGCTGCAGAGCTGATGTGTGACTCAGTATACTCTGCTATTGAACAGGAAAACTGAGGTCATCCAGGAAAAGGTTCAGAGGTAAGAGCTAATGTTTTGGTTTTGGTTTGTTTTTTGTTTTTCCCCCAGAATGACTTATCCTGACATCCCCTAAAGGACGAGTTTCATAGAATCAGATAATTGTAGAATGGTAGATGAAAAGTTCAACATGACCTGGCAATATGCTCTAACAGCCTAGACAGCCCCTCTCCTGGGGCTGCAGCCAGAGCAGTGTGGGCAGCAAGGGAGGGGATTCTGCCCCTCTGCTCCGCACTGGTGAGACCTCACCTGGAATATTGTGCCCAACTCTGGGCCTCCCAGAGTATCTCTCTTAAGCAGATGGTTTGGGAGGGTTGGGATTGCTGATAATGGAGAAGGGAAGGCTCTGGGGAGGCCCTATAGCAGCCTTCCAGTGTCTAAAGGAGGCCCAAAAGAAATCCAGAGAGAGTCTTTTTACAAGTGCATGTAGTGATAGCACAAGGGGAAATGGCTTTAAACTGGAAGAGAGTAGGTTTAGATTAGATTTTAGAATTTTTTATTCTGAGATTGATGAGGCACTGGCAGAGATTGCCCAGAGAAGCTGTGGATGCCCATCCCTGGAAGTGTTCAAGGTCAGGCTGGATGGAGCTCTGAGCGATCTGATCTAGTGGAAGGTGTCCCTTCCTGTGTCAGGGGGGAGTGGTAATCAGATGATCTTTAAGATCCCTTCCAACCCAGGCCATTCTATGATTCTATGACTTATGACTGTGTAACAAGTAAATACGGAGTTCTGAAGGCTCAAGGTCGTTATTACCAATGAAAGAATCAGTGGCCAGTGTTGCCTGGTTTGTTTGTTTGTTTCTACTGCTGTATCTGGTTGAATTTAAGTCGACTGAATTCACATATCAGTTGACTATTTCCATAGTAAATGTAATACAGGAGGTTTTTTGATCCTAGGGAAGCAAAGGCTGTGACTGCATAATTTTGCCTCTCCTTTTCTTTTTCATGCTCTCAGCATACAGGGCAGTCAGACTGTGAGGCAATCAGGTTATTCCCCTCACTACCACGGCCTTCCTTTCAAGGCTTGGACAAAGAAGGGGAGACAATTAACCTTGTGAAGAGTTCAGCATCTTTCTTTTTTCACTGAACAAGAAGAATTTTCTGTCTGAAAAGCAGTCAGTGTATTACCTTGTATAATGTTGAAGCTATATAACTTTGTATGCAATAATTTCTTTTACCTTTATGCTTTGGCCAGAGTAAGTACAGCAAGAATCAGAATGCAGAAAGAGGCTATGTTTAAATGAAAAGCTGAAAGATCAATGAGGCTGGCTTGCAACTGATTCATCCTCCCTTTCCTTCTGCAGCCATGCTGATATCCCCTACCGTGGCAAAATGAAATTTAAGATGTTCTTGACTTACTAGAGTTGCTTGAATTTTATCACCTACTGGTGATGACTGGTTGGTAATAAAGCTTCAGAGTTCATATCTCAATAAAATTCATGTTCCTGTGCTTGCTACTGCTTGATTATACCAGGCCTATGCATTCAGACATCAATCTCCATAACTGGGTTTTCCTTTTGGATAAAAAAGTAAGGGGGATGACCAAGATACTATTTTAATCTCAAATAAACACTTGATTATAGTGATAAAAATCACTGGAAAAGATAAAGGGAATTATTTATGTAGCAAATATGGATTTTTAAAAAACCTAAAAATATGCTTACAAGTTGTTTCTGCTCAAATAGCTAGATATATTCTTAAAACCATTAATTAATGAGACTGGAAATTTTGTACTATGTTTTGCATGTGCTAGGATCATGGATGAGTACTTTGTATGATAATGAAGGTTCAGCAGACATCTAAATTATTCCTCTTGATACATTCTTCATGAATAGAAGAAATATCAGCTTAAAATCTTTTCAAAGTATCTAAAAATTCTTGTACTTATTATGTATATAGACATAATATGAAGACTTGAACCTCTCTGCTAAAATGGACAGTAGAACTGTTTAGGATTTTCAGTTAAGATGTTTATTCCCCTGATAAAGATGTCACATCTTGAAAAAATGAGTTCTATTATTCAAGACCTTTAAGGATTTTCTACCTAACTTCTAAGACAGCTTGAACAAAATAAGAATTGGTTTTGTTTGTTTCTTTCTTTTTTGTTTGTATTGCTTAAATTGCAATCTGAAGATACTTTATAAGCATGTTATAGCAAAAAAAGATATCCTAGAGACAGAAATTTATTTTATATCCCCTTAATTTGTAGATGGACATAGTGAAATGCAATTGGAATATTTTAGTTAAGAATATGATAAACTTTGCTGAATCTTGCAAGGTGGACATTAAGTGAGAGTTGAAACAGTCACTGTGGTAGAAAGTTCAAAAGTGAGTGATATTAAATCTTAGATGATGCCATAAAAATGATATAATAATAGAGATTCAAAGATAAATTATAGGAAAACATGTAAAATGGAATTCTTCATACACATGGCTTGACAAATCATATGGTTTAATTTGGTAATCAAAAACATTCATGAGACTGAGTACAAGTTGGGAAATGTCTAAATGAGTATCAGAACTAGCTTTGCTGATGTAAAGAACATTGTTAGAGGCTTCTTGCAGAAAATGCTACAAGAGAATAATTTCATAGAGAGCAAGGACAAATAGGAAAAACAAATATAATTGATAAAAGATATATTTCTCTTGAGGGGACTAAATCCATGCAATAGGAAAGAGAAACAATAAAAAGAATGCAAATTAAAAAAAAAAAAAAAGAAAACATAGCAAGACAACAAGAAGAAAAAAAACCAAAACACAGGAGATCCTGAGATATAACAGGACATGACTTATTCCTTTAAGTTTAACTCTGTTCAGGGAATCTATAAAACCATGAGGAGTTTTGATCAGTGTCAATAAAGAGGAATTGAAAAGCTTCTTCTGAAGTTTTCCAGCACAACTGAAGTGGAACTAACTAAACCAACAGACAGGTCTTTTTCTAAAGAGGCAGTCATGGATGATGTAAAGTTATCTGGAGGTAGGAAACAGAAAAAATTTGCACTATAAAATGTACTTATACATTTGTAGACTGATAGGTAATTGATAGTGACACAAGTAAGATTAAATGTTAAGATATGTCAGGTAAAAGCATCATGCTTATCAGGGTAAATTATGCCAAATTACAAGACAGTTTCATACTCCTGTTATCTTCTAACAAATAGAGATAATAGGAACCTTACTTTTCTCACTTTGTGCAGAGTAAAATTATAGTCAATGAATTAAGGAGAGAAAAATATGTTAATATTAATCTGCCCAAATGTCTGACATGTTCATTGAGCCCCACTCAGCTTTTGTTGAGTGGGAAGAGAAGAGAGCAAAGGGGAAGTTATTTTAAGGTCATCACAATTTACATCCCAAGGTAACAAAAATAGGGCAGGTTAATGGTCTTTGCAAGTGGATGCTTTATCACCAACTGAGGTGTCCATTGTGTCTTACCTTACATAAAAAATCAGGTGAGATCAGCAGTGACTCTACCACTCTAAAGTTCTGGCAGGGCTATATTTCCCTCTCCTAAAAGCTCACATGGATAAAATTAAATTCATCACAGGGATATCACAGTTGATTGTCTCAAATGTGGATGAGGGATGAACACAAGGTGGCTGATTTAAGGAATTTCTTATTGATGTTTAAAAGCTGCTCCACTGGAAGCTTGAAATTAGAAACACTTCAGAAATTACAATAAACAAAGGTTGCATCTTTGTGGATAAAAGAAGAAAGTAACTGAAATATTCATTTCAGGTTTTTGGGGTTTTTTTTTGTATTTTTTTGTATTTTTTGGTTTTTGTTTTTGTTTTTTTTTTAATAAAACCATCAATATCAGGCACATTCTATTCTTTAAAAAAAAAAACAACACAACAAACCAAAACCAAACCAACCAAACAAACAAAAAAAAAAACCCAACAAAACTAAATGTCCTGAAAGATACGATTTTGGATTAATGAGAGAGAACTATTGTAAAAATCAGAAGAATTCAGAACTAAAAAGAATGTACAACTGTTCTATTAAAAAAAAAAAAAAAAGGCATGTTGTTCCTCATATTTGACATAGGAGTTCAGGGGTTGCCTCGGTACAGAAAATGTAGGAGGTGTTGCATTGAGTCCAAGAGTGAGTCCGGATGTGCTCAAGCAGATTTTCCAAAAACAGTGCCATCAGTAGCTTCTGCACAATGCTGCAGAAGGGGAAAAAAAAAACAACAAAACCAAAAGCAGTCTGATGAATCACCCTTGCCAAATACATGGAAAATATCCTAACAGGCAACTGAAGGATACAGAGGAGGCAACACCAGAAAAAGAATAAAACTCTTCACACCTCTCAGAGGTTCATTTCACCATTTTCCCTAAAGTGTTAGGTGTCAAATAAATAACCTGGTCCTTCTGTACTATACTTTACATGTGTCTGTGAGTGTATGTATAAATAAATAACCAAAGAAAGTTTCTAAAACTTTTTCTTATTGTTCTATCTTTCCCACTAAGTACCAAATACAATAGGTTAGAGGGATTCTTCTCTTGGTTTTGTTCTGCTAATACATTAATTTTACTATGAGAGGACAGGTGGCAACTGAGCAACATGAGAAGCTGGAGGGTGAGGGAGTGAAAAATACTAATTTTCTGGAAAATCCCTTCTGCAACTCATTGTTTTCCTTGCCCTCCAGTCACCTGTTTGCTCTATCTCCTTTTATGTAGGTGTGGCACTCGGGTAGTTGTGGTGTGTCAGTTGACAAGTTTTTTTTCCTAGCATTTGTAGGATCAAGGATTAATGACTGCAATGCCTGTGGGAGAGCTGGCAAGCTTGTTACACAGCTATATTCTGTTACATAGAAAATAGGAAGTCACTGAAAAGTAAATTAATCTGCAAAGATGCCTCCCATTTTGAAAGGAAACCAATACTGTTCACACACTGAAAGTTAAGAGATGCGGGTTTTTTGTGATACCAGTGAACTTCTACTATTCAAAAAGCACATTAGAAAAAATGTAATCCTCTTTGGCAAAAAAAAAAATAAATTGTTTTTATATAGTGAAAGTCAAATTTTATTAAGAGCATTCAGACACCGTTGAAGTTATCCCTTTATTTGAACAAGGTGATAATGCCTGTGTGTTTTTATCTACACAGTCAGAAATGATGGAGTTTAAACTCCAGCAAAGAATGAAATAATGCATCCTAAGGTTTAGAAAAATCACTCAATTGAAATAAAAAAGAAAGGATAATTCTTACTTATTTGATTGTTTAATACAAGAGACTTTGTGTCAGAAACATAGCACATTAAGGAAATTTGATCTTAATAAAAATGTCTACATGAAAGCAGTTAAATGAACAGATCTTCATGCAATTTCAGTGCCATTCAGAATTTTTTGCCATATGTGGCCTTGAAGATAGAATTACTTACACTTTCATGTACTAATACTTATTTTTTTTTAAAAAAAAAAAAAAAAAAAAAGAAGACTAGATGCATAAGTATACTCTGGGATAATTCAGAATTAATAAAATGTCTGACAGTTAACTAAAACCTATTAGGTTTTTTTTTACAGATGGACTTGGGCTTCAGGTTTTATGTTCTTTTGCTGCAGATCATCTGTTAGTAGGAATTCTCAGTAACGAAAGTTTGGATATGAAGGAGATTAGGACTACATAAGAAAAATAAAGACTTGTCCTCTTTGGATACTGGAGTCAGACTCTGTATAACATCCTAATTGCTTGTACTGAGGAACTGTTTAAGTTGAGAGTAAAACATTTTCTTTTTCTTGGGATTTCTTTGCATCTGTCCTCTCTGGGCATGGAGAAAGGCTGGTCCCAGCTTTCTTAGACTGCATACAGACAAGGTGAATATATTATTAACTAATACCTTACACTGACATCAGACGACAGGTCGATCATTGTCATTTTCACTCATTTTCCATAACTAATTAATCATCAGCATTTTTTTTTTTCAAGAAAGTTGGCAGGGGAAAAAAAATATGTGATCTCATTCTTGATAGATGGAGACTTGGCATTTACACAAACAGATTGTCAAGAGATTGTTTGGTGCTGTAGCATTGAAAATTGATATCAAAATAAATTCGTGTTAGTTAAAAGAAATGTTCTATTATTTCAATCAATAAAAGATTTGTGACAATTCCTGGCATTAGTTGTGGAGCAGATTTGTAAAAGAACAACACTGTTTTGAGTGGCATACGTCCAGTAAACAGTGTCGTAGATAATTTTGATATAAATTGGATAAGGTGGCTTTAAGGTATTGCAGAATTTCTCTTTTTGCATTGAAGTGTATGATCTTCAAACTATGCTGGGCTTTCCTGAGGATTCAATCTGTAATATTTCCAAGTAAACTCAAAATACCTTAAAATATTTCTATGCCTTACTAGTTGTGCATGTTATCTATGCAATGGTACCTCGTGCTTGCTTCCAAAGTCTGGATTGTATACTTAAGCTTTTTTTTATAGGATATTATAGAATGAGAGAAGTCAAGACTGAAAGAACTACTAGAACATGCAACTGAATAGCCACCTGAATTTCCTGAAATGGTGACCAGCTTTGCTCATGCTTCTCTAATCTGTTCTCAAAAGATCTCCAGAGACAGAGATCCTATCCAGTCTCCAACCAATGCATTCCATGTCTTATGTTTAGACTGACTCTTCCTTGCTTCAGCTCAAAACTCTTACCAGCCAGGATGAGAAAACAGAGAGATAATGTCTGTTCAGTTTACACCAAGGTAAGAAGGCTTGATAATACGCTGGAACAGGGGTTTAGAATTCAAAACTGCTAATGAGAAGATATGGGAAGAAAATGGGATGAAGTATTGTAAGGAGAAGAGTATAGTGGCACCATGAACTATTTGATACTTTGCTGCCCTCGTGTTGTTGTCATGAGTGTATTCCCTGCCTTGACCCTGAGCTTATTATGGAAGTGTTTCTTCTCTTCTAGGAATAGTCAAAACCTGCTATTGCCTCCTGTGAAAGGCAGGTACCTATGCACAGAACGACAATTGATGGTGTTGACTACAAGGAGTCTGAGGTGCCCCAAAAGAAGTTGGTTGTAGGTTGCTGTAGTTGTTGTAGGTTCCAAAGAGATGATCACATACTCATTTCTGAAGTAAAAATACCTAAGCAGTGAATAAATTTCCATTGACGCTCAGTACATTGTTCACTGTAAGAGCATTTTGCTTTGAATGCATCAAGAGAAATGTCAGTAATAAGACCACAAAATGTGCAGTTATATGGAATTATGCTCCTGAGGTAAAAATAAAATTTGTTTATCATTGGACTTACCCTGTGGATCTGTGCATTGTAACACAGAAGGCCAACTGAGCTACCACACAGTTGTGGGTGTCTGAAATGCAAGCTGTTGTGTCAGAGAATGTAATCACCAGTGCTTCCATTCCTTTCCACTTGTTTTTAAGTGTTCCTTTAACACAGTTCACTACCTTTTTTTTTTTTTAAGTTGATATCATATGCATCCAAATATTGCACTATAGCTTTTTTTTAATCTGAAGCCAATGAACCTACTGAGATCACTGCCATTCGTAAAAGTAATTTGTGGTCATACACACATTGTATTTATCATATCATAAAAGTGTCACAGGCTTAATCTGATATTGTATTCCAATCATACCATTAGTGATTGTGTATAACTTTTACTTGTGTGTTTCATAGGACAAAATGGAGAAAAGAATCCAGTTTTTACTGTCCAAATTCCTGTTTTCCTAGATCTGTATACTTCAGGTTTTACTTGTTAAAGCTCCTAAAAGTTTGGAAAGATAACATTCAAAGCACTGGCCCAGAAAATGTTTATTCTCAGAGATAATAGTTTCTTGAGTGTGATAGGAGATGCAAATTCATTTTTCAATAATGTTATTAAGAGGGAAAACTGTGACATTTATTAAGATAATTATGTATTAAATGAATTATATATGCTAATATATCAGTTAATGATATGTGAAATTATACATTATCTTGCATACCTTTTAGTTGCCACTCATCTTTACTCTAAATTTCTCAAGGTCTCCTTGGAAAATTGTAGATGAAATTATCTCCCTATCAAGAGAAGTTAGTAGAGTTTTTCCCGTGGTAGAAGGTAGAGGTTAATTAATAAGCTAATAAGGGGAAATTGTACTTACTAAAAGTAACAAGCAAAAATCTTCATATTGACAAGACATTGAATTCACTCTTGATTAGTTTTTGTCACCATCACATGACAAAAAAAATTTCTTTTAGCTACAAATAGATAAAAGCCTGAAAAAGCCTGGAAAATATCTAAGCAAGATTTTTGAATTCATGTTAAACCAGTGTACAATTTTAACTCAATTTGAGTCATTTAAATATATAAATAGATTAGGGACCACATTAGATATTATGCAATGAAAAAGCTCAGCAAAGGATGTGTGGTTGCAATTGGTTTTCTGAGAGACATTATTATGCCAAAAGATTTTCTTATGGAAGACAGAATAACATACAAACATTCTATTTATAAATGCATAGAAAGTAAAAAATTAAGAGACTAGATATAGTTAAAATGACAGGTTTTTACTCTAAGTAACTGTAACAAGTAAAGACAATTCAACAGTTCATCTCTTTCCCTATTTAATCTTTTGCATCCATTTAATACAATGGAAAACCATTGTATTAAAATCTATAAATTCCTTGGGATTTTTTTCCCACAAAAGGTACTTCAGTTATGAAATATCCATTTAATGGAAATAGCCACAATAACAGTAGCCTTTTCAAAAGAAATCTTTAATCTTTTTTCAACTCATCTGGCTTGATGGCCTTTTGTTGGTAACTCAGACTTCTCTAAGTCACTGAATGAAATGTCGATCAAAAGAGAAGTCTATCAGTGCTCAGTTCTCTCTGATCTTTACACTTGTTTGTATTTTATTTTTACCCCCCACAACATAAAAGCATTTCATTTTCAAAATCAAAGGTGAAAATGAGAAATTCTAGTGTCAAAGAAGAGATTGTGTGGGTGAAGTGCAAAGAATTACATGGTTAATAGAAGGTATTTACACTGTAATCTGTAGTGACTGTTTCAAATTTCAAGGTGGATAGGAACACACTGACAATCCTCACATAATTTTGGAATCTTTGGAGAGTTTGTGATGAAGAATACAGTTAACTAGCCCTTTACCCTTTATAAGACATTGTTGAAAGAGTTAACTTTTTCCCCCCATCCAAACAAATGTCGAGAAAAGTACTGACTTTTTTAACCACATATATGAATTATATAGAAGAATTAATTGAAATATAAAATCCTATTGGAAAAGCCAAACTGGGGTTACAAACCCAGTTACAAACAGTACTAGAAACCTGAGAATTTTTGGGGGAAAAACTGGCTGAACATTTACAGTGGGCTAAAGCTGGTGAACCTTTACACTCAAACACAGTATATATATACAAAAAGGAGGTCTCAGTGAGCTAGACATGGGCTAGACATGTTTATAGGTTCATATTTCAAGTATTGATTATTTTCTTTGGAAAAATATATTTTACCCATTTTGTTCACTTCTATAAAGAGATTTTTTTTTAGTTTACTGCACTTTAGATAGACTGCATGGAATAAACCCCTTGATCTTATTGCATGAAGAGATGAAGAAGATGCTTTAATATTTCAGTAAAATCAGGTTATAGAGGTAACTGCAAACTAAGCTATATGCTAATCTTTCTAGTGTGGGTGTTCAGTCTAGTTTCACCAGACTCAAATGCTCACTCAAATGCTTCTGTGGTACTCAAAGGCTAGTTTCTGTGGTATTCACTTCAGATTCTTAAGGTTAATCGTAAGATTAAAGGAGAAGAAATTTTCATTGAAAAAATTGATCTTCGAAAAATATTAGATTTTGTACCTGATACAGATGTAATTATTATTATTGTATACAAATTCAATGCATAAAATATTCCCATATAAACGCATTCTGGTTTGAGATGTACCTGCTCATTTGTGCAGTATGTCTGGATCTGGATGTCACACAACCAGAGCACGAGCTGCTTACAATTAGTGTCTTTCCATAAACTGCTGGTGGAGAAAATTTGTTATATTATATTATAATTATAATATTTGGGCTACAAGGGCCACTGATTTCCTCAGGGACTCTTCGGTCATGATTCACAAAATTTTGAAGCCAAAGATGTGTATACCGTTTTATTTTTCCAGGGAACTATCAATCTGTATACTGTAATGAAGTCTAAAGACATTCCCTAGATGACTCTTTACTCTGACACCCACATATCTCTGATGTTTTCCAAGTAATTATGGCGTCACAACTGAAGTTATGTTTTATTGAGTTTTAGATTTGAGGTATGGAGTTAATTCAGCTGGAAATTATTTGTTATTCATTAATCTATTAAAACCATATAACATGAATTGAAATGGTATGAATCTGATTGATAATGAAAAGAATTTTTCTGACCAACTAATGCTAGTTATGTATGGAACCAATAGAATGGACTTGAGGCTGCCAGGATGGATGTGTTGTCTTGCTAGCCTTTAGGAGAAAGTTTTCCACTGGCTCAAATTACTCTTCATCTCTGGAACAGCACACAGTATTTCTTTCAGATCTTAGTAATTCCACCAACAGCTAACAAATTCAGTAGAGGTTCAATTTGCAGCTAATTTTCTGCCATCTCAAACATGACTTCTTCACTGGAACATTAACGGGGGAAGAATGTTGCATGAATATAAACCCATAACAATATAATTCATGCAAGCAACTCTACCTATGTTTTATTGTGATATCTGTCATGGTTAAAATCTCTTAAATGAACTGTAAGAAAGATTAAAAAACTCAAGGAAAACATTAATTGCTTATATGTAATTATTCAACACACTATTATGAATTTAAATGTAGCTTCTTCCTTTCCAAAATTTCCAAAAATATTTTCACTTACCTGACTGACAAGCTTCTCAGGGAAAAATCTTTTCTCTCTTCTATATTGCTTTTGGGTTTTATCTTAGTATTTCTTTAAGGGAAATATTCATTTATATGCTCTAGATCAAAATGTAAATTAAATTGCACATTAGAGTGTGAACCTCTTTTCCTGAACAATGCACAATACACAGTAACAGTTATACACATTTTCAAGATTACAGGCTCCAAAATAACTCTTGAAATATGTACAGTGTCACTGCTTCATATTGAGATCTAGATTGTGTTTAGAAAAAGATTTTCCTTTTGTTCCACAAAAGTTATTTGCATTGCAGATGTGTGCTGTACACACCTGAAAAAGCCTTTGTTTACTTCTTGGGAACTCAAAAGTAGGATATTAAGGTATGAGAATGCCTTCAGTATTTGAGATTTGGAACATTTCATTGTTGAGCCAGAGCAACAGGAAGAAGATTTAGATTCCATGTGTTTCATTTCCTGGCAGTACACTCACATGTTGTTCTTTACAGTATTAATGTAATTGACAGTTAATAGAAAAGACATTGTAAACTTATTAAAGCTTCGGGGGAAATTACATTTTATGCAGGATCCTTTTTAAATTTTTGAGAGAATATTTACTTGATCTCCTGAGCTCTATCTCATCGTGACATTTTCTCAGGTTGTTAGAGTCACATTTCACTGTCCTCTCTAATACTTCTTGGCAGAATACAAGGGACACAACTTGATTTGAGCTGTCACAGTACAATGTGTCCTCAAGACAACTTTGAAAACAAAAGAACAAAGTACCATAACACAGACTGTGGCTTTCCCAGTGGGTAATGGGAGGGTTTGGGGTTCTTTAATAATAATGAAAGCATAAATCAAAATAAGTTCTCCTCACTCTCTAGCTGACTTGTATATTTTTTTCATATTAAACAGTGGCAGATCCCTTTATCTTTAGTGAAATGGTAGCAGTGCAGTCTAAAGAAGTATAAGTAGTTCAAATAATAATCTTGGGCAACCTCTTAAAATGGTGAAAAAGAAGGTATCTCAGCATGCAAATTGATTGCTGTTTATTGTTGGCTACTGAGTAGTGAGTACCTGGAGGATTTGAAAGAGCTTAAAGTTCTTGACAGTCAGTTGTAGTTTGGTGACACATTCTCTCTATGATTTTTGAAATTTTAATTTATAATGGTTATGGAAAATGTGAAACTGAGAAACTTTGAGGGTGAAGTTTCTCATTATTCCACAGGAGAGGTGGCGTAGCGGGGCTGGAAGTTCATGACTCCCCATTTTGTCTTTGGTGTTTCACAAACCAGGTACGAAAATCTTTCTGCACAGGTGAGATCCCATTCCTTCCACTTGCACTCAAGTTTTCAGGTATCTTTTTTGTAGACAACACAAGGATTTGGCTCTTCATCTTCCATGATTGTACCTTGCCAAGTTTCATGCAATATTTAATCATTTTAATGTCTTTTTTTCTTTTCTTTTTTTTTTTTAATGAGTTACTGAGATTTAATATTACCTGTACATTGATCGGTACAAGATGGCATGAAGTCTAGTGACAAAAACTGCCAAATTGACAAATGTAATAACATCCTCATTTCCCCTTTCCTGTTTTTTTTTTTTTGCAAAAACGAGTTTTCTTAAGGAAAAAAGGTCTTGATTAATATTTATGATTCCTACATCCTGATGAGATCCTGCAACTTCCTTTTCAATTTGCTATTTCAAAAGCTGTTTAATATTTCACCTTAAACAAATCACTGTTGATAACTTTGTAAATGAACATGGTTGATTGGCCAAGAAATCTTTCATGAATGATTTCTGACCTACAAATAATTATCAAAGAAAATGTTGCCTTGGATAAAGTAATAAGTTACACTATCACAGTAAAGTGAAATATTAATTTACATCTGGCCTCAGAGATTCAGAAATTCAGAAGGGCTTTGTATCAGAATAAATCAATAAAAACTGTTTCAAGACTTGCATAGAAGCAAATATTAGGGTGGGAATGGCTGCCTTTTACGTATTTTTTCCCGTTTATTTATTTATTTATTTATTTGTTTATTTATTTATTTATTTATATAGAGCTCTCTGGATATATGACAACTACTTCTTGATAACTGTATCAACTTAGGGAAAAGTAATTATTTTATTGCAAAAAAAATATAATTTTGGAGCACCCCTTACCTCTCCAGCACAAGTAAATGCCCCCCTGCAGAGCCACATGACAATCCTCCACTCTGTCTCTAACCTCTCTGTGGCAGACTCTGGGGGAATAAGTCCTGGAGTCTCTGCCATCCCTTTTCTCTTAGGGGACCACTGTTAACATGCAACCACAGTTTCACATTTACAGGGAGAAAATGGGGAGAAGAGTTAGAATAACCCTACTACACAATATGATATACTATTTATGCATATGACTTCCTGACCATCTTAAAATCATGTAAAAGTACCTCAGAGTCCTATGAAAATTGAGTTATTTGTTATTGTTACTTATTATAGCTATCTTCCAGCTTTTAAATAATTATTTTGATTCCTGTTGTATAATTTAAAATTAAAATTGGGAATTAAATAAATAAAAGGCCTTTGTACAAAAAGCAGAAGAAAAGGGTGAAAATTTTGCAAGACATAAAGCAAGAGAAGCACTGAAAATCTAAATAAACTTAGATGTCAGATGCAGACAAACTTCATTGCTTTTTAAGCCTTAATATTTGAATTTACGACTTGGTGAAGAAAGCAATGTTTTTTAAGTTCAAGGAAAGATCATTACACAATAGAGACATCACTAGTGGCTGTCTGTGGGTCTGTGAAGGTACTTGAGGCTGTAGACTCACTGGTCTAATAATTTCTTATTCCATTGAATTTGCTATAATTTTAATAAAAAATATTTAATAGGCAAAATTTTCATCATTTTTCATAATAGAAATCATATTTACTACTTTTAAAGATACTTTTTCCTTTCAAGTGAGATTTTTTTATTCCCTGTCACAAGTCATGGTATACTTTATTCCTCTTTTTAAATTGTTTTGACTTCTAAGGAATCAAAATTAGTCTTAGAGCTGGAAAAAAGCCTTTCAGTCCAAAAGATGGCTACATGGCTATCAGGTAATGAAAAAAATTACTGTCCTTCTGCTTTTTCTCTGTCAATTATCACATTCTGAAAACATCTGAGTGTCTTTAGTCTCACTAATGGTCACTCTGATGGTTGATGTGAATTGTTATTAAGCGATGCAGAAATTTTATTTCTGTACTGAAACTTTGGTTCCATATTCCAGAAAAAAACCCACCAGAAAACACATTGCAAGAAGAAAGGAATTTTGCGTAAGATGTTATCCATGCTTGTTAAACTGCAATGCATTACATGATTAAAACAAGAAAAAAATAAACATCATGATTTCCATAAAAGCTCTTTTCCATTTATTTAGTTTATTTTTCCCTTTCTGCAAATTATAGGGTAAAAAACTAATGTCATTTAACAAGAAATTTGGTTAGGAATAGATTATGTTCAGCAAATTTAACCTTAGGAAAATGTCAAGTATACCATATATATAATGGATGGAGTTGTTGATTAGAAAATATATGTACTAAATTTGATGCCTTTTTCTCCAATACAAGATTTTATATACTAATCTTTCCACTCTTGATGGTCAGCTGACTCTTATTTTATGTTGGGCTAGAGGTGGTTTTTTTCACTGTTTCAGTTTTATATTATTCTTCCTATTTGTCTAAAGGGAAACAAATCCCCTGTGAGACATGCAAGTGTGACTTCCATGTTTAAAGAGACAATAGACCAACACTCACTTGTCAGAGAAGAGTTTGTTTCACAGATATAATTAATGCAATTTATTCAGAATTACCTCAAATATACAAAGCAGTCAGCCTATTGATCAGCACTTCTCTAAGTCTCCCTGGTATGTCCTTTTTTGGGAACATATTTCCTCTCTGACAGTTTATCAGTGCCCTTCTGGCAAAACCAACCTCATTATATGATTTCACTCCGCGATTACTGATCACTAAATTTGCTGACTTGGGCATAAATAATTATTAGGCATAAACTGTCATAGCTATTTCAAGAAGCAAAAAGCCTTTCATAAGTTTCAAATAAGTGGCCCTGTTTTATAATCCAGGTTCTTCCATGCTCGAGGCCAGACCCTCAGTTACCTTTGTGGAGCATTCAGAAATGCACAGGTGTGAATGATCCTGAACTGATCGAGCCCATACCCCTGGCAATGTGACTCCATAGTGAGAGACAAGGGTATTTTTGTTAATATATAAATAGCTATTTCTCACAAAGACCCTCCCTACCAAGGTCATTATAAAATTATAATTCTTGGACCACTTATTGTTTATGTCTCTTACAAGTCTGGCCTTGAGATAATAAGAACAAATTTGTTCAGGAATACTTATGTTTTATGAAAGGAAGGGGTCACTTTCATATAGGAAAGCAGTGTGGTTACTTATTTTCCTATGGGCAAACTGCTTTGAAAGCATATGTTGAAGGGTGTACAACTTTAGGTATGGTACAGGAGTTATCTACAATGCTAAAAATGATTTAGGTGAGGAAACAGGAAATGTCACAGGAGCTAAAATTAACCTTTCTAATTGTTAGGTTGGAACTGCCACTACAAGATTTTCATACTGACAAAAGTAAAATTTGATTTCAAGAAGGAAAATTAATGCTTTCACTACCCCAGAATCTTTTCAAAACTGAACAAATAGTTTCTTTTTCATTATCCGACCTACAAGTATTTATTTTATTATTATGATGGACATATAGGCCTAATTATTTCACAGTTTCATTGAGTGTTTCTCCATTGCATTTGGGATGAGATAGCAAGGGCATGCACATGAGGTGGTAAAATACAGGAAAGGATAATGAAAATAAGCACTTATTTCCTGATGGAGGAGGAAGTGCCTCCTAAGTCTGTTTGACTTGGACAAAACAACAATAGCAAAAAAAGTGTTGTTCTCGGTGTTTGTTTTAAGAATGACATATGAATATATTTTATTTCTCATGGAAGAAAAAAATTGGTCAAATAAATGCTATAAAGATATTTATGTTCACTTACGTTCACGAGAATGATGAAAACAAGGAACCCTTACCCCCTTGCCATTTTAACTAGTAGGAGAAACAAACTGACATAACTAAAAATTGTGACAGTCTTTCTTTGCTTATTTGTATAAAACCAGTGGATCCCAATTAATGACTTGGAATATCGTAATCATGTAAGAATCACATGATTTGTCAGAAGCATTATACACATAACATTTCCCTCACCACTGTTTACTTAATTAGAGAAAAAAAAAATCCTTATTTCAAACAATTTCTTAGCTATTTTTTGGAAATTTTGGAAAAATAGAAAAATTTTGAGGACTAAAATATTACATGAATGTTCGTAGGATTTATAGGACAGTCATTTCTAGGAAAAAATAGCTTTGAATTTTTTAAAAGTTCTTTTTCAGAAGAACTGTGCTTTTGGGTTTGTTTTTGGTTTGTTTCTTGTTTGCTTGATTGGTACTTTTTATTTGTATTTTTCAGCAATCCCATGTTATCTATTTAAAACTGCACAAAAGGATAGGCTTATACACAGTCCATTTTTCTATTAATATATCATTTTTATTTATATCCAAATAATAGATTTAGATTTCTGGAGGGAAAAACTAGTTTTATATTGTTAATTTTTTCTTTGGTCAAATAAGCATTGATACCCGTTATTCTGATTAACTCCTCCAAAAAATGGATTAAAACCAAAATATGCAGACACTGGCCAATATAAAATACAAGTGGATTGGTAGGGTCCAAAGCTCTGTGCAGCTACCATTTAGGAATCGACTGCAAAGATAGTTTGGATTTTTTTTTTTTAAATCTCAGATATATTTCTTTTCTTGAAGAATATACAGTAGTATTTAAATAATTATTAGAAATTTGCATGTAAATAAGTTAATTTGTGAAATTCATTTTCCTTTAGTTGTTCTCATTTAATTGTTGGATTCTTGGCTTTATTGGCAGTCGATTATCCTCATACAAGATAAGATTTTAGTCTTGTGGAACTCACTGTTCTTCTTTTCTCCTCTCAAATGATAAGTCACACTTAGAAAAATTATCAATTGTACGATATAATTTTTAAAATGAGTTTTTCCCAACCTCATTGCTCTGTTCTTAAAATTGGCAGACTCTCCTTCCCTTAAAACAGATATCATACTGTGTCTGGAAGAATGAACAAGGGTATTATTTATTACCAATATACATAATTAGGAGTGCTTTCTCTTTTATTAACAGCATTCACCAAATGGAATTTAATCTGAGGTAAAATTGACAAGCAAAAGAAGGAAGAAAAAAGGTAGTCTCCAAATGACTGAGACTGATGACTCCATTTCAGGAATGCATTCCTATTCAGGGAGCATAGTAAAGCCTTGGTAATTTCAATATTTGCTAAGAGTTAAGCAGTTGCCAAAGTGTTTTTCCCTGCTAGGGAAGAAAGCCATATTCTAAATATCTTCATGAAAAGAGTATTGATATCAAGCTGAGTCTTTCACAGCATTCAAAAGCTTGTCTCAAAGCTTACAGCCAGAATTTTCAAGCTGCTTTATTAAACCTTTGCTACTCAGGTACTTTTTAAAATTTAATGGTCTAAAATAATTGTAACTGTATTATTGTTTCAAAACAACAGGCTGAAATGTTCAACCAGCTTATCCAATCAAAATATTAGACCCCTAATGGTATTTGGTTTACAGATGGGTTGCCCTTTGAAATATGTCTGTGACAAAACTTGGTGGGTTACAATTACTTCAGAAACATTTTCCTAGAAAAATCAACTTGTCTGTTAACTCTCAAATTCTTTGGAATTTTAATGAGACAACCAGTGAATCTCTGTATGGATAATCAGGTGAAACCTATTTTCTCACTTTTTTTTTGTTCATTTGTTTTGTTTTGTTGTTTTTAATGACAGAGTTAAAGCTGTGAAATGAGACCCTCCCATTTCTGTTAATTACCAGCCTGACTGCAGTTATATGTATTGATATTCTTTTTTTTCTTCTTCTTCTTAATAATAAACCAACTTCCATTCTTGCCAACTCCAAATTTTCAGAAGGTGCTAAGAACATAAACCAATTAAAAAATGAAAAAAATACATCATTTACAGCTTTACATTACTATTAATGCGAGTACAACTGGGACTTTCATAATTTTTGAGGGAAAGAAATTTAGAAAATGGTATTCAGGCTGACTCAAGAATGAAAATAGATGCAGAGCCCAGTTTGGAGATGCTTGACTGAAACCTAAAATCAGTAATGTTGGATCAATAACACAGTTCAGCCATATATTGCCTCTGTGGGTTCAAGGTTTGTGGGAGGGTATTTTTTTTTAATTATGGTGAGGAGTAATTAGACATATAAACGCCAGAGATTAATTGAGATCCCTGTTTATCCAAACAACTCCACTTTTGTTTAAGTGGACTGTCATGATTTTTTTTTCAGAGTCTCTTTGCCTGTAGTAGTTGCTACACTATAAATAAAAGCTGAATGGCCTTCTCACATCAAAATAATCTCATTCAAAATAATTGCATAAAATTTTTGAAATAACAGCACTGCCTTCATTTTTTTTTTTCCCAATTGATAATATATGGGAGTTCTGGGTTTTTTTGTGTGTGTTTGTTTTTTGGGTTTTTTTAACCCACTGAATTTAACGGGAGCTAGTAGTAAGTGTATTTGGGAGTTGCATCTGTTAAATGACAACTCAAGGACATTTCCAAGTATTGAATCTAATCCTTTGAGCAGTGCTTGCCTATATATGAACACAACCAACAAGAAAAAATGGTCTCAGCTTTAAAGAAGGAACTTTGACTACTTCAGTCATTGCCCCAGGTGATACATTCAGGTTAATTTCCTTCACTATTTTTTTGTTTGTGATTTGTTTTTATTTGAGGTTTTATTTGTGTGTGTATTTTACAAATCATAAATGATTTAGCAGGTAGCATTTGTCTTCTGTATTGATTTTCAAAAAAAAAAAATAATAGAAAGAGTTCCCAATTTTTAAAGTAGTTTCACAAACAGTAGCATTTTTCAGTCAGACTTTTTGGTCAGAATTTTATCTTTCTTCTTTTTCTGATAGTGTATGAAATAAGTTGAAGAAAAAGACAGGCCAAAAAGTGAATCTGATTTCACAAGGTTTTATACTGTATTTGAAAAAAAATATCAGAAACAGCAAATTCACATTGAAAAATCTCAGGAAGAAGGCTCAGATAATATCTTCTTAGAAATAATATACCCTTGTATGGTTTTGGTTTCCTAGAACCCTAAGATATATAAACAAGGTTAAAAAAAATAATAGTTTCATGGTCTATAAGTTAGAAATAAATCTTTCTAAGGCTCAGCTGGAAGGTGGCAAATCATTTATAGTTTCACTGTAATTTTGTTAATTAATAGTAACTCCATTTCAATTACTGGGAGATTTTTGAGATTGATTGAGGCCTTGATAATTGAGATCTTACTGTCTGTGACCTTTATCTTTACCTACAAGGCTTGAGAAGCATTGACAGAGTGTGTTGAACTGTTCACTTTGTTGAGCTGTAATGTCTGGAGGAGATTTGAAGTGCACTAGTAAGACATAATAATACATTCAAACTTTTCTTCTTTCTCTTGACATTTGAAATATAACGAGTACTACATAATCATTTCCGACTGCTCTTCCCAGGGGTTCTTGACATATGTCAAAAGCATAAAAGGTAATAGCACAAGCAGTTGAAAACTGAAACCAAAACAACCCCATCCCAATCCATGTCAGGTGAGTAAAAGATGGTTGCAGTTTGAATCATAGGTTTTTTTAGATTGTTCAGAACTTTTAGGATTTTGCAGTAAAATGAAGAAGTTGAAGGTGGTAAGGCACTACCACAGGTTGTCCAGAGAAGTTGTGAATGCCCCATCCTTGGATGTATTCAAGGCCAGGTTGGATGGGGCTCTCAGCAACCTGGTCTAGAGAAAGGTACCCCTGTCCACAACAGAGGGGTTGAAACAAGATAATCTCTAAGGTCCCATCCCTCCTAAATCATTCCAGGATTCTATGTTTCTGTACTTACTGGGCTAAATATTTAATCATGTGACTTGCATGCTAATGTTTATGATTTCAATAAATCCTTGTTTGTTTAAGATCTATCTCAACCTTTTCTTTTTTTTTTTTTTGTATGCATGAAGATAATAGAGCTCTCAAATGCTTCGTTGAAAGAAACCTATGAAAGCACAAACTTTTTTTGAATTCTGTTTTGGTTAAAATAAATGCTCTTTTCCTTTTGTTTGCTTGTTTGCTTTGTCCTTTTCAATTTCTGCTACTATAAACTTTCTCTCCCTAAGTTGGTGACGAAATTCACAAAACTTTCATGATTGGTACATGGGGTGAAGTGTGCCAGATGGTAACATCATCTTGATTCAGGGAAAAAAATATATTTATGGGGAATGTCAGGAAAAAGTTGGAAGAGTGCTCTGAGTCAATTACAAAGCATTTTTAAGGGTAGAGCAGAAATTTCCCTTCTGTTTGGAAACATACATATATAAAGAATAACAATGAGGATTTCAGGGCACATATCTTGGAAGTGAAATGAGTTTATCTCAAAAGAATTTAGCAATGTGTGTCAAAATGTTAAAGCAATGAATATGACACAATCCTGCTCGTTACAATGTTTCTTTGAACTGTTTTCTCTGCTTCTCTTTTTGAACTACCAAGCATATGGAATTTTCAACTGAAATGTTTTGAGCATCTGCAGTGTTGGAGGTGGTTGTCTGAACTTGTTAGATGTGTGCTGTAGACATACAATCATTTCTCTTAGGTTTTCTTGAGAACCATCACCATTTAAAAAAAAAAAAAAGAAAATAAAATTTACCCTACAACTCTACAGAGCTCCAAAATTGAAAAGTCACTCTTACACTGTTTTAAATGAACAGTGAGTGGTGTGAGAAGAAATTTAGAATCTTCTCCAAAAGCAATTCTTTTCATACTCTAGTCTATATATACACAAATGCTGGGACTCGATATTTACAAACTGTTTATTTAGAAACAAAAAAAACCCACTACGGATGGTCTGTGTAATGACTTTCATAACAGAAGCCACAATTCCAATGGGTGTAAAAGAATCATAGAGTCATAGTATCATAGAATCACAGAACGGTTTGGATTAGAAGGGACCATCTAGTTCCAACACTCCTGCCACTGGCAGGGACACCATTCACTAGGCTGGGTGGCCTTGAACACTTCCAGGGATGGGCAGCCACAAATTCTCTGGGAAACCTGTTCCAGTGCCTCACCACCTTCACAGGAAAGAATTTCTTCCTCATAACTAATATAAACCTATTCTGAGTTTAAAGCCATTACCTCTTGTCTTGGCAGTACAGGCCCTTGTAAAAAGTCTCTCTTCACCTTTTCTGTAGTCTCCCTTCAGGTACTGTAAGGCCACAGTTAGGTCACCCAAAAGCTTTCTCTTCTCCAGGCTCAACAATCCCAATTCTCTCAGACTTTCCTCACAGGAGAGGTGCTTCATCCCTCTAGTCACATTGATGGCCTTCTCTGGACTCACTCCAGGTCCATGTCCTCCCTGTGCTGGGACCTCAGAGCTGGAGGCAGCACTGCAGGTGGGGTCTCACCAGAGCAGAGCAGAGGGGCAGAATCCCCTCCCTGCCCTGCTGCCCACACTGCTCTGGATGCAGCCCAGGACATGGGTGGTGTCTAGGCTCCCAGTGCACATGGCCAGGGCATGTCCAGTCTCTCACCACCAGTCCTTTTCAGCAGGGCTTTTCTCAGTCTGTTCATCCCCCAGCCTGGATCGATATCAGGTGTTGCCCCGACCCAGGTACAGCACCTTAGACTTCTTAGTCTTGTTAAACCTCATGAGATTCCCATGGACACATTTGTCAAGCTTGTCCAGGTCCCTCTGGATGGCATCCCTTCCTTCAGGTATATCAACAGCACAATTCAGCTTAGTATCATCTGAATATTATCTGAGGGTGCACATGATGTCCTTCTCCCTGGACATCCCCTTGTCATGGGGGGGAAGCTTGCGTGTCGTTATGAGGTTGCAAGCTGTGCTGGAGGTGGTACATGCCTCTGATAGGGTCTCCCATGCTAGTCAGGTCTCAACTGAAGGGTCAGACAAAGTGTGTCCATGGGCAGGATGGGCTCGCTAGCTCCCCAGCAACAAAAGGAGAAGGACAACTCCAACTCCAAACCTGGGCAGATGGAGCTCACTTAGCCCTGTAAGGCCAACGGGCAGTCAAACAAAACCAAACCCAAAAAGACAAAGGCATACACCTGCCTCCAAAGGTGTGTCCAAGTTAATAGTTGCATGTTGGAACATCAGAACCATGCTCGATCCTGCGGATGGTGGACGTCCTGAGCGTCGTTCTGCTCTAATTGCCCACGAACTCTCACGACTCAACATCAACATTGCTCCTCTCAGTGAAGTTCACCTCCATGAGGTAGGTAGCCTTAAAGTTCAGGGCACCGGCTACACACTCTATTGGTCAGGCAAACCCAAAACTGAAAGTCACCTTTCAGGTGTTGGTTTCATGATTAGAAACTCCATCGCCTCCAAACTTGAAAATTTGCCAACAGGTTATTCCAATCGCATTATCTCCATATGCCTTCCACTACACAACAAACAACATGTTGTTCTCTTCAGCGTATATGTCCCAACTCTCCAAGCTGACCCTGCTGAAAAAGACAAATTCTACACTGACCTGCGCCGCCCAACCCAAAAGGTTCCTGCAAATGACAAGATCATAATCCTTGGTGACTGCAACACCAGAGTAGGAAAGAACTATGAAGCCTGGAAAGGAGTACTAGGCAAGCATGGTGTTGGAAACTGCAACGACAACATGCCTGCTGCAAGAGTTTTGTGCAGAGCAGCAGCTCATCATCACCAACACTATCTTTGTTCTCAGACAACTGCAAGGGAAGTGGAGGGAATAGAACAAAGGACTCTATGTAACTTTCATTGACCTCACCAAAGCTTTTGACACTGTGAACAGAAAAGGCTTGTGGCAGACCTTGGAGTGATTAGGATGTCAAAACAGTCACCCTGTTACACGAGGATCAGCATGGCCAAGTCAGATATGGCGATGCTCTCTCTGAGCCCTTTCCAATAACAAGGGTGTGAAACAAGGTTGCATTCTCGTACCAACTCTATTCACAATCTTCTTCAGCATGATGCTCCAAAGGGCCATGGCAGACCTCGATGAAGAAAATGGCATCTACATCCCATATCGTACCAGTGGAGGTCTATTCAACCTAAGATGACTGAAGGCCACACTAAGACCCTAAATCACCTCATCCATGAGCTGCTTTTTGCTGATGATGCCGCCCTGGTTGCTCACACAGAAGCAGCTTTGCAGCGCTTAACATCCTGCTTTGCAGAGGCTGCTGAGCTCTTTGGACTGGAAGTCAGCTTGAAGAAGACAGAAGTT
>JAWWMP010000001.1:13121782-13140887 GCA_035047865.1 Dendrocincla tyrannina
CAGGCAGAGATCACCAGCATCGAGGCCATGCTGCTGAAAACACAGCTGCGCTGGGCAGGGCACATCTCCAGGATGGGAGATCACCGCCTCCCTAAGATTGTGCTTTATGGGGAACTCACCACCGGCTGCCGCAAGAGAGGAGCCCGAAGAGGAGATACAAGGACTCCCTGAAACAATCCCTCAGCCTTGGCCATATTGACAACCATCAGTGGTCCGCTCTGGCCTCCAATCAGGAGAAATGGAGACACACCATCCATAATGCTGCTGCTTCCTTTGAGAACACACGCAGAATCAGTCTTGGGGAAAAAAGGCAACGTAGGAAGAACCGTGCCTCACCAGTAGTACCGATGGAGACTTTCCACTGTGCCTTTTGCAACCGGACTTGCCTATCTCACATTGGCCTTTTTAGCCACCAGCATGCTTGTGGCAAGTGTGGGTAGAGCCCTTCCTAAATCTCCATTTGCAAAGTCTAGCGATGATGATGATGATGATGACTTGATCCCTTCATCTACGTTATTAATGAATATATTAAATAACACTGGTCCCATAGCAGACCTCTGAGTGACACCACTTGTCACTGATGTCCATTGGGTCTTTGAGCCACTGACTACTACTCCAGTGGTGTATAACAGAAAGTAGAACACCTGGGGAAAAAAAAAAGCAAGCTTGTAAGCATAATTTGTAAGCATAATACTGGAAGGAAGCCAGTCACTTCAGATGACATTTTGGATGTCACACTTGTAGACAACCCATATGGTCTCATGCATTTTCTAAGAAAGAGTTGTTTTAAATCCACATTGTTTACAGTACTTGGGAGCATTTCACTTCCTGACAGGTGCCACAGAAACATTGATTTTTTGTGGGCCGTTGTTTTTTTTTCCTCCAGTGCTGTGCAGATTCAACACATCATATTTATTTTATGAATTTCTTAAATAAATGCATAAATAGAAACTTTGAGGTTAAATTAAAAAAAAAATATTTGTGCTTTTTTTTTGTGTTGACTTGAGTGAAGAAACACTGAAGTTCAGTGCAGAGCAACTAAGAAACATGTCATTAAAATGCAGGAGCTGACATGATATCAGTAGTCCCACTCAAAAAGTTTAAATTAAATGATCATGAAATCAATATCCTGCAATAGAAGGATTCAAATGAAGGTGAAGTTGTAACATGGTTGTGATATTTTCATTTCTTATGGGATATTGTGTGAGCACCCTCTATTTTGATTGCACAAAATTCAGATAGATGTTAAGACCCATAAAGTAATCATTAATATTATGTGCATAAATAGAATCATGAAAGTCTCAAGCTCCATTTGAACATCAGGAAATGTTTATTGTGTGGGTGACTGAGCGCTATCAGAGGCTGCACAGTGAGGTTGTGGTTTCCATCCTTGGTGATAGTCAAATGCCATCTGTACACAATCCTGAACAATGGACTGTGCATGGCTCTGTTTGAGCAAGGTTATCAGACCAGATGACCACAAAAGTCCATTCCAAGAACTATTCTCTGATTCCGTCACTGTGAATCCAGTTCAGGCACACTATAGTATCAACACAATAAATATTTATAACCAAAAAAGAAAGTTTCATTTTGAGCAAAACTTTTTATATCTAAAAGTACACAAAGACATGGAAAAGAATATTGTTTACGTATAACTATTCTTCATCCTCTAAATCAGCCATCAGCTCAGAACTTGCCACTTGAACACCAGTGTTCTATGGGACACACTTCTGTGCTCAACAGTTCTAGCCTGAAGCCCACTCATAGTGTGAATTAGTACACAGTCTGCATCATTTACCATTCAATATATCACTACCAACTCTTAAGAATGCTTAAATAAAATAAAACTGACAACATATTATTTATGTACATAGAAATAACTGAGATAAAGGCAACCACACATTTGTCTTCTGATAATGAACAGAAAGGAAGATAAGCTCAGAACTGTTGATAGTACATATTCTTAAATGAGAATCCAAAAGGCTAAGTCTTATTCTCTAGAGTGTTACGCACATTCTTGGAATATTCTGAAATTCCAATGAGTGTTACAGTAACTTCCTAAAATACATGAAAACAGTTTTTATTTTTTTTTCAAATATGGTGATTAATAGAAATGTTCCAAGGCATAAGATCAGGAAATCATGCTCACTTTCATTAAAATTTAAAAGATCTTATTTGTCAGCTGCAAGAAAACATAAAATAATATCTATCAACATTAGACATCTAAAGAAATAGTGAAAAACATGGAAGAGGCCATATGTCAAGTATGCTTTACATTAGCACCAATGGACATAATTGCCTACCTTACGTCTTACTTCTTTACATGCTCATAAAAATAACATGATTCTGGAAATTATATTGTTACAATGTACTGCTACTGCCTACAATGTTCAGTCTACTTTTAACATTCTTTTGGTAACTGCTTTGAATTTATTTGCCTTTTTTTTTTTTCTTCTTTCTGTGAAGAGGATCAGTTGAACAAAGAGAAATTGGTGTGCTTAAAAGTTTTCCCAAAATTCATAGAGAAATATTTTTGAAGATAGTTCTTAATATTCCGATGTAAATCTGCTAAAACAAATACGTTTTTCTTAATTCTCCTAAACATCATTTTAGTGTGAAATATAAGTAGCCAATAACTTTAAAAAAGACTCAGGTGTCTGTGTCGGCTTAGTTCTTATCTCTGTGAGCTGAGGCCTATCTGAGAAACTGTTGTCCCAGGCGTATGGAGGGGAAGGATCTGCTTCTCTTAAGAGGAATTTGGTGAGAATTTATTGTATTAGTTACCTATTGAGCTTTTCCCTGAATTTACAAGTGTTTTTGTCCCATTTCCTTTCCCTTTCCCCCCTTTTCCCTTTTAGAGTTGTTTGGGGTTTTTATTCTGTAGATTCATAATGTTTGATTGTATATAATTGTAATATATATGAATATATATATGTGAATATATATATACACTTTTACTACAATTGTATTTTGAGTACTTTTTTTTCCCTTCTCTCTCAGGAGGGGAGGCAGAAATCTGTGTGGTCACCAGTTGGGTTTGGCAGGGAGCCAACCCAAACCTCCACACCCCCCCAAAAAAATAAATCCAAACCCAAACCAAAAAAACCCCAAACCCCAAACTTAAATCATGCAAAAAAGCATGCATGCAGTAGCTTTTTTGAAATATGGTTACTGAGACTTAAAAATCCTGATGCAGTTTCCAGGACCAGAATGTTCTATTCTGCTGTTCAGTGACTCGCAACAATATTTTTGGGTACTAGAAGGACCACGAGAGAGAAAAAGAATGACTCTCCCCTTGGATGAATCTGGTTGTACACGATGCATTGGCAGATGTAAAATCAAGGAAGACTAATTAGTCCTTGGTATTCTCAGAAGTAGTGAGTGACTAATGCAAAGCAGAATTTTGGAGAATAGGGTATCTGTCTTCTTGTCACATGGAATTTCCATGACATCTGTCTGCGAGTATGTGAGTACAGTATATGAAATAATCTTTATGGCTAAAGCTTATCACAGAGATGATAAGCTTTATCATCTTTTCATCAATTTAACTCTGCTCTAAAGAGCTCTAAAAAAACTTTTCCCTAATGGAAGCAAATTAGAGATTATGTTACTTTTCCTTGCTAACTTTCTTATAAATTCTTTTTGATTATTTTATTACCATTTAGATGAAAATGTTAGTCCAATTATAACTTTTATAAAAATAATAAAAAAGGCAAAGCTTAATACTAGAAGCATTGATATAATCTGAAAATCATAGTGAACAAAGGAAAAGGAAGAAGGGATGAGAGTCTTGAATTGGGAGAAAATGTTAAAGAAAATTAGAAGGAAAAGAAAAAAGCCAAGGGTATAAGTGTGACATGGAAAGTGATTGACCCCCCTCCCCCAAATATTTATCTTAAACAATTTGGCTTTGTTTGTTTCTAATTAATCAATGACTGTTTATGTCTTGATTTTATTTGTTATAACAGAAACAGGAATGGAAGTTATTGACATTATATGATATTACAGACTCATTGAGATAAGCACGGGATTTGTCTTTATAGTGCTGTTCCTTCTGATTATCATATGGTTTGAAATGGAAGTGCAATTAGATCGGCAATACTTTATTAGCTTTAGCTATGGTCGCTTTGTTTCTTAAATGAAGCACTCACTTTTGTGGTATTCTGTGAGTTCAGACTCTCCCCTCATCTCTAAATAGTTCATGTACCTATGTTCATGATTCGCTTTCAAAGTGAAATACAGTGACTGAAAATTAGCCACCCATGGCTCAGAGACTCAACCTTTGTATGAAGAATTGATTCAGATTAAACTGTTCTGGGCCTAAAACAACTGTTACACAAACTATTGCAATTTTATCTGATTCTACATCACACAAAAATTGGCTGCATAGGCTAATTTCCTGAATATCTATATTTTCTTTCAAGGCTTTCTATTCATCTGTTCAGGGCTTTTTGTTTTTATGTGTGTTTGATTGCTTTTTCTGAGGAAAGGAAGGGATTTCTGCCCCTGTTTAATGTTTGTCCATATTATAGACTTGATTGAAAATTGGTGCCGTTTAACAAGTAAAGGTAAAAATTTATTGATCAGAAAAAAAAAATATTTGTTACAATTCTTTAAAAATGCATTCATATCTTGTAGAAAATATAAACATTTGCTTTCCTATACCTGGAAAGAAGTTTTGAGTAAGTAAATCAAGTAAGTGATCATTGTTTTTCAAAGAAACTTCTCAGCAAGCCTGTGGCATTGAGTAGCTGGAAGGTTTCACAGAAGTAATATGAAAGAGAGGGGCCCACAGTTAAATCCCATTTATTTAAACTCAAAATGAACTTCATTGGGATTACTCACATCTTAAGAAGGTGCATGCATACATGGTTTTTGTTATTAGAGATTAGTTCATTAATATTGTAAAGACTGTATGATTCTAACCCTCACAAGCTCATTTAAAATATTGTTTACATTCCTTTCTTTTTGTTTTAATAACTATTTTCTGACTACATTATTTGAGTTGAGTATTGGCATCACTTACACTATTACACTTTCTCTGGCCTATGATATCTTGTTTCCAAACTTTATTTTATTTGTTTGCCTGAGGTTGCTTATGAGTGAAATTTTCATTGCTTTAGAACATTTTCTAGTCACTCAGAGCAAGTGTATAATGTAAAAAAATATTTACCTACAGATTAGCGACATGATTGTTCCCCATTGCCGCGTTCCGTGAGGGTAAAAAAGATGAGCCACTGCGGGTGAGGGTAAAGCAGGAATGGCCCATTTATTGAGGGAGCACGAGACTTATATAGGGTTCTGGAACTAGGGAGGAGTTCGGGGCCGAGCGCGACAAGCAAGATAAAAGGGGGTGGCAACCGTGCCAAACAAGGGGTTAAGCAGGCAGGGTAAACCTTATAAGGGAGTGGTGCAGTGCACCAAAGCTCAACTAATAGGGAAACTGGGATGGAACAACCAATAGGAACAATTGAACAGTAGAAATGTAATTATGACTATTCTAATACAAGTATTTATCTACTTTATTAGGACAGGAAAAAACTTTTTGAAAGCATCAGGCTATGGTCCATTCAGTTTGGTCTCTTTCTCCTTCCGAGAGTGGGTAATCTGCCGGTGGCTTCCCCACACCCCATACTATTGTCTTTGATGCTTTTTTCTGTAAAAGATGTTTTCAATGTTGTTGCATGTTTCATTGTGTTGAGTTAAAACAAATTGGACCAGAAAAAGTATTTTTAGTTTTATAGAACAGGTTTCTATAATCTTTTGTAAATGCCAGATGTACAGATTTCAAATTACTTTTCAGGTTTCCTTGAAGAAAGTAATTTTTTTTAATGAAGACTGGAGAGTTCCACAAATTATTGACTGTATGTGCTAGTCTGGAACTACAATTAAAACAAGTATTAATTTTAAAGGGAATGTTTAGTCACAAGGGTGAAACTGCCTCCTAAAGTGCATTTTAAATCAAAGCAGACAGTTTTGGGCAGTGTCCAGCAGTTAGGAGGATAGTAATTGCAGTTTATTTTAAAACAGAGAAAGAAGTCAGAAATCAAAAGAAATTCCTGCACAAAAGATTTCAAAACACTGGTTGGTTTTCAAGGTTCAAGGTTTGTGAACTTCCCCAAGGACAGAAAATGTAGTATGAATGACAATTAAAAGTAAAAAGAATGAGAATTATGTCTTAACCAAGACTATCTATCGAATGCCTATTTAATATTTACATTCATGTCATTCTTTCTAAGGCCGTAGACAGAAATGGAGATGGGAATATGTTGGGTGGGGAAAAGAAATTAAGTATCTTAACAATGAATTCCAATAGTCTGGTGTATAAATTTCAGGTCATAACTATTTTATACTTTAGACTCTCCTGTAACAGTTAGGAAAGGCATAGCTGCCAGAAACATTTACATCAACAATAAGTTGATCTTTAATTTCTTAGCTGTCTTAAGAAAAATGTTATTATGATTGAACAGTTATTTACTGATACTGTGACAAATTACCTGCTTTTAGACACTCCTAATTTTGCATATAATATCTTACATATAACAGCAAATTTGGTACAGACATTGGAAGATGCTCTGGTCCAACCTTTCATGGGAAAAGGAGTCTAGGTGAGACTACCTAGCAGCTTGTCCAGTCACGTCTTCATAACCTCCAGTGACTGGGACTCTTCAACATGTATGGAGAGGTCATTGCAGTGACTGACTATTGCTACTGCAAAAACAAAGATCAAGAGGAAACCTCTTATGGTGCAACCTCCACCTGTTGTCCCTTGTTTTTCCAATTTGATTCCTGTCACCCTCTCTGAAGTACTGGCACACTGTGATGAGGTCCCTCCTGAGAAAAGGTGAAAATACTTAATGCTTTCAGCCTTTACACATTTTTTTTACAAACTTTACACAGTTTTGCAGACCTTTGACCATCTTTGTGGCCCTCCTTTGGACCAACTCCAGTCTGTCCTTGTCTTTTTTAAATGATGGGGACTGGAACTGCACATGGTGCTCCAGGTGTCACCTGACAAGTGCTGAGTAGTAGTGTCCCTGTGAATGCAGCCCAGGATATGATTCACCTTTGTTGCTGCAGTGGTGCACTTCTGGCTCACCCTCAGCCCGTTGGCCACCAGGACTCCCAGGTAACCCTTATATCACTTTCTGAAGTTCCTACTGTTCTTTCTAACCCACTGTTCCAGCCTGCCAAGGTCTCTCATAATTTATGATGTTGAACATCATGGAGCCTGGTATTGGTCCCTGAGGGATCACATGTGTGACGGGATGCCAGCCTGAGCAAAAACCATTGACCACCACTCTCTGAGTACAACATGTTATTCAATTTCCTACTCATCTACCAGACCATCAATCTAGTCTGTATCTTGTGAGTTTGGCTAGGACAAGGCTGTGGCAAACAAAGTGCTTTGCTGAAGTAGTGTAATTTCTATAAAACACAACTAACAGTTCTGCTGTACTTTACTGATCTATGGGAATACCTTTAAATTTACTTTCTTGCTAAGTAACTAATCTTATTTCCTGACATTATAAATTATGCTGATTCTCCTATATTCTCTTATATTGTCAGCTAAACCTACTTGATTCAGGCTAAAATTAAGTGGAACTGATGAATGTTTTCTGCAGATCTTTTAATATGCCCATCAAAGAGATGCTCATCTCTCATCAAGATTTAAGCAAATAAATATTTTAGTTCTTTAGATCTTGAAATTACTGATGATGAAAGTGGCCAAAGTGAGAATCTTCAGTTATGGAGCAGAAGGTATTCTAAGGAGATAAAAATCCTGCAGCTCTTATCTCAACACGAAGGAGAGTGTTTTCATTCATGAGCTGACTGAAGTAATTAGGAGGGAATTCATTGCTCACTGGAGCGTGCTACTTGGAGCTAATGACCTACAGAAAGAGGAGCAGAGATCTAGTAGGCAATGAATTCTGCTGCAGAGCAGTAGGGAGGGTTGCATGTGGACAGATGGGTGGGTGACACTAAATCATCAATAAACTGTGATGAAGAGGCACAGGAGCATTGACTGCTGGTGCATATCTCAGAAGAAACAACACTGAAGGCTTCCCAAAAACTCCATGAAGTAGTTGACTATTACATGTCCTGAAGGCACTTGAATATTTATGAATGATGCATTGATTTTACATTCCATATGAAAAATCACATCTTTCCAAACAATTTTATGAAAAACGTAGAATTATAGAATGGCTAGAGTTGGAAGGGATGCTTAGATGACACTTAGGACAACCTGTTCCAGTGTTTCACCACCTTCATTGTAAAAAAAATCTTCCTAGTCTGAATCTTACCTTCTTTTAGTTTGAAACCTCTTGTCCTCTTTTCTTACCCTTTAAGTACTGAAAGGCTTCAATAACATCTCCTTAGAACCTTCTCTTCTCCAGGCTGAATAATCCCAGTTCTCTCCACCTTTTCTCATGAGAGAACCTGTCCTCACAGGAAGAGTGTCTTCCACTGTGGCAACTTCTCTTATTAAAGTGATGAAGTCAACATGGAGGGGGTAAAAAACATGGGTTTTATTGCATTACTGCATGAGAACAGTATTTTTTTTTTAATTACCCCTTTTGCTAAGATGCTATTAGGATGGAAATTTGGGGTTCATTCTCCACAGACAATTTCAAGAATCCATCTGCATTTTCAATTAGAAGCCCTTCATGTGATTCTCTTTGTATTCAGTGGTGACTTCAAATGTATGAAAGAAACAAAGGTTATAACTGTGGGGAAAATGACACTTTTTCCCCCCCTCACTTAAGCTTTAATATTTCTTTTCTGTCACTCAAGTAGAGATGATGCATTATTAAGTAATAGTTGAAAATCTTGCTTTTAATAGGATTCTCTGTACTATAAAAACAAAGGTAAGAAAGGAAAGATATTTCTCTTCAATGCAAAATGCTTAAAAACGTGCTTCCCACTTTTCTTTGTTCTGTCAGTCCCTGTTCTTTGTTCTGTCAGTCCCTGATCGTGTTCCTGGGACCAAGATGGCTGAGGGTACTTTCTCTTGCTCTGCACAGAGTTACATCACTGTGACAACATATTTAAGGCAGAATAAAATATTATTGCACAGAAGTAATGGTGGCCTGAGAAGAGAAGTGTGAGAATATGTGAGAGCAAAGCCCAGCAGACACCAAGGTCAGTGAAGAAGGAGGGAGAGAAGGCACCAAAACAGATATTCCCCTGCAGCCTGTTGTACAGCCCATGGGTTGGCAGCTGTGCCCCTGCAGCCCATGGAGGACCACGGTGGACCAGAAATCCACCTGCAGCCTGGGGAAGACTCCACACCAGAGCAGGTGGATGCTTGAATGGGGATGTGACCTCATGAGAATCCCTCATTGGAACAGATTCCTGACAGGAGCTATGAACCTGTGGAGAAACCCACACCCGAAAAGGTTTGCTGGCAGAGGACTTGTGACCCCATGGGGAACCCAGGCTGGAGGAGTCTGTGCACTGTGGAAGGAACCCACGCTGGAACAGTTTGTGAAGAACTGCATCCTGTGGCTTACATTGGAGAAGTTCATGGAGGACTGTCTCCTGTGGTGGAACCCCACACTGGAGCAGGAGAATGACTTCTCTCCTTTAGGAGGAAGCAGAGGCAAAAATAGTGTGATGAACTGACCATAACACCCATTCCTGTTCCCCTGCACTACTGGGGGGGGGGGGAGGGAGGAGGTAGAGAATTGTGAATAAAGTGTGGAAAGTTTTGATTGATAGTAAATTCAATTAATTTCCCTAAGTCCATCTCTTTGACAATGATAGTAACTGGTGAGTGATTTTCCCTCGTCCTTACCTCAATTCATGAGCCTTTAATTCTATTTTCTCTCCTCTCTTAATGAGGGGAGTGATAGAGTAACTTTGATTTATCCAGCTAGGGTCAAATCACCAAACCTACTGATTAAAAATACTTTGTGGACATTTCCCATGCAGAGAACTTTTAATATTTTAATAGCTTGGTAGACAGTAATTGATTATTTTTCAATGCAGTAGGGCACTTACTCCCCCTTCACTTTTTTCACTAGGTCAGATTTGAGGAAATCAATGTGTCTAAAAATAGCATATTTGTGCCCTTATCTTGCTAAGTCATATCTGGGGACCATGCCACCAAGAAAGAAAAAGCATGAAGCTGTTTTCCAATAACACAGGATTGTCTTTGTAAGAAATACCTGTTTCATGTGCCAATCTTTCTTCTAAGCCCAGAAGAACTTCTTTACTCTGTGAGTGACTGTGCACTGGAACAGGTTGCCCAGAGTCTCCTCACTGGAGATATTCCAGAACCATCTGGCCGTAATCCTGTGCCATATGCTCTGGGATGATCCTGCTTATCAGGGAGGTTGGACCAGATGACTCACTGTGATCCCTTCAAGTCTAACCCATTCCAGGATTCTGTGACCTTTGAGAATATATTATGTGTAGGAATGAAAGAATAAGCAAACACAAATGTTCTCTAACACCCATGGAAGCAGGGAGTTAAAAGGTACACAGTGCTGACTTTGCTGAGAACTATTTACCTTTACAGTGCTGATTTAAGACAGAGATAGAGCAATTATGGACACAATTCACAACCAAGTCAGGCTTTATTATTCATTAAGATACTTACATGTTGCTCCTCTTTGTTGTCTTCTAGTGTTCTTATTTGGATTATGATTAAAACAGATGCTTTCAGGGCTTTTTTACTGTTATTTACTGAGAATAATTAGAATAAATGACACTGAAAATCATGACTGGAATGCACAACACTGCAACTTAAAATAGAGGTAGCTAAAAAAGCCTAGATGCTCAGCTTTTATGCTGAAGTAAAGACAGGGCACAAGTGTTCAGCTTTGTAATAATAAACAACTATAAAAAGAATATAACTTACTTTATTGTCACTTCAGAAAGGATATTTGACTTCTTATCAATGCTGTGAAATGAACTCTGTATTATTAACATCTGATAGCTTGTCCATATGCAATGAACCAGTTTTCTCAGTTTATTCTGATATTTTTCAGAAAACTCCAATACAGTGTACAGGCAACTAATAGGTACACAAACCAAGCTACTTCTGGAATTATCCACACATCCTGAAAAACAAAACAAAACAAAAAAACCAACCAAACAAAATCCCAAAAAACCAAACCAAAACCCACCTTCTGGATGGGAAAGCATGTTATCATTTCAGTATTTGTTTTAAATATTTAAATTCAAAGTTGAACATCAGAGAAATCAGGCAGGCAGGTGATCCATATTTTAAGCCCTTGCATTCAAAGAACAGAAGTGCTAAAATACTGTTATTCACGTAGTAAAATGTATATGCATTAATACATTAAAATACCTGTCTGAGATGACACAAAAGTAAATAATGAGGTATATATGAACATGTACACTCTGTTCCTTAGGACTTCTTTCAGTTTTGTAAATTTTGATCTCTATTTGAATATTGTAGTTTCTAGTACCTGTGATACTTACCAAGCCAGTTGAAACTGGTGTTTAAGGGCTAGAGTATATGAATGTAACTCAAGGGTCTAGAGACACTGGAAAAGAATGAATATCACATTATCTGACAAGCATTTTTTTAAGGATAATACTGTTAGAGAAGATTTAGCAGATAAATATGGTAGATTTTTTTTAACTGTTGTAAGCTGCTAAACCATCTTCTTTAGTCAATACGTTTCTTCTGACTGAAGATATAATTAGTAATTTGAATACTAAGAGTACTAAAAAGACCTTTAAGCTGTTATATGTGGATTTTTTAATTACTTGTTCTCTCTTTGTACTGTCTTTTATCTCATTTTTTCCACAAATATTTTTCCCCTACTTGCTATCCAATCCTCACAAGTGCATGTGCTTAGAAGCAGGCTGTGATTCAAGTGCCTTACCTTAGAGTTTATGTCTTTGCACAGAAGGGTATGTTCTCAAAAAACTTAGGAAAGGAGTTGAGCAACAGAGTAAGACTTTGCAGAAGTTCCTAATCAGTGATTTTTAACAGTAGATTCTTGAACAGATTATTTAATGCTAAGGTTGTGTTCATGAGATCAAGAACCTATTCCTTATTAGGTTTGAAATTAAGGTTAACTCACCCATTAGAAATAATGAAAATATATTCTTGTCTTTTTCAGTGTTTAATTTGCACTGGTTTTGCAACTTTCATTTTTTTTTCAATATTTTTCATTTTTTTCTGTGTACCATTTGGTAATACACAACAACAGTCAATAAGCCTAGAACAAACAGTGGAAGTGATCTGTGAGAATTCAAGATTATAGTAAATATTAGACATTTTACTATTCTTTCCCCTGATTGTTTTCCACAGATCTTAATTTAGCCTTGTGTTGGTTTAAAGGTAAAATGATGGGAGAAATTAACTCAACTAAAAAGATATTATAAATCAGAATTACAATTTACTAAAAAGATTACAATAAATACAATGATACAAAGAGAAATTGGTTTCAACCCACAAAAAAACCAGCTGTATAACCCAGCACCCTGGGGCACGAACAGAATGGTGTTTGTTAGCTCCTGTGCTGAAAGCCACATGGTCCCCCTGCGGAAAGGAAAACCTTTAGGTGAGGATGATGGTCACAGTCTTGTTAAGAGTGGCAGTCGTGTTGAGTTTCTGGTCCTCTTCTGGATCCAATGAGTGGTACCAGAAGGCCCCAAACCCCAAGGTTATATATGCTCAGCTTGAGATGGGAATGCCAAGTACCTCCTCTCAGGGCGAGGAGTTTCACAACTGGTGATTTGACTCTGTGAGTCACAGGATATTTTCGTAATCTTTGATGGCCCATTAGCAGATGTGACCCCTTAGGCTGGGTTGAAGGTGCAACTCCTTCAACTCCCCAGAGGGGAGTTATCACACACTGGTGTGAAAACAAAGAAACACTGCTCTGTCTCCCAGGGTTCCTTAACACCCAGCTTGTAGCCTGAGGGGTCAGGAGTGCCCTAGGCAGCTGCTGCAAATGATCCATTATTAATTGTTCATGAGAAATGACAGAGAGTGTAGAATACACAGTTTTGATTACACCCACACAGTGATAAACTGGTTCCGGCTGCTGTACTTTGTACAAGCCTCTTCATTAACTGATCTATTTAACATGAAATTCAGTATTAGCAGTTAGAATTCACTAGAAGGGAATCATGCTAATAAACAGATTCCCTTCAAATGAATAGACTGGCTTAATATCATGTAGAGTACTGATTTTGTTTGTTTGTTTGTTTTCTACTTTAATTCAAAAATATGAAACCAAATAAAAATGTTTTCTCTTTTTAAAGCATCCAATTAGAGTGCAAATGGGTTGAGTTAGAAGAGCAATAGACTATATGACTTTATGTATCAGTGAGTGTCAGAGGGAAAATTAATTAGAATATTTGTAAATGAAGGTTAGAAGTTACAGAATACAGAAAAGATGCTTTAAAAAAAATATTCACAGTTTTTGTTTTTAATCAACCAGGTGACACCACACTGGAAACAGCTCTTTGAGGCAGAGTTCACAGTACAAAATAAAGAAAATATTTGTAGGATACAGTATCAAACTGCTTTTCATTATATTCCAGAGGCTTTGAAAGCAGAAGGTATTTACAGAAGTTTTCAAAATTTAATGTAAATTTTTTCACAAATCTCAATAATCATAGAATTGTTAAGGTTGGAAAAGACTTCTAAGACTGAGCCCACCCCTTAAGCCAGCACTGCCATGTTCACCACCAAACCATGGCCTCAAGCGCCACATCCATTCAGGAACACTCCTGTGAATGGTGATTCCACCACTTCCCTGGGCAGCCTGTTCCAATGTCTGACCACTCTTTCAGTGACAGGTTTTTTTCCTAATATGTAATCTAAACTTCCCCTGGTACAATAATGCCTTTATTTTCCTGGAAGGTTATCTGGTCCTTTTTCCAAGAAAAGTATTTTTGTAAGCAATGGAAATGGTTGTTCCTCACTGTCGTTCACTTGCAAAAATTAGCAGGGACCTGCTCTTCACAAACTATCAGGAATATTCTAAAGTTCCTCTGTGTCTGGGGGAAGTAATGCCAAACAATCCAGGTAAGGGAATTTCCTTAAAGATTTTTTTTTTCTGCTTTCTATACTGATAATAGCAACATAAGGATTCCATTTTCTTCTTATTTTTATATCAGCTGACTTCAGGGGGAAAAAAAAAGATTTAATGTTCTGACACTGAAAAATGGAATGTTAAGGAAGTCCGGAGGCTGAACATCAATGGAAAGACATTTAAAAATAGATTAAACATCAGCGGTAAGAGTATTTTTCTGTTTGTATAGATACATATGGTCATGATGTAGCAGTTATAAAAAAATCAGCTTTAGCTACTTTATAATCCAACCATATAAAAATAATATGCATATTGACATGCCAACATAAAGAGTAACTCTATTATGTATTATATAAAAAAATTATAGCAATTTAATTCTTCTGCAACTGACTTGGTTTCCAAGCAGTAATATTAAATCTTCACGCAAATGTAGATTTTCCTGGTAATTATACCATAGACATAACAGAATTTTTAAAGTTTGAAGCCCACACCTGTGATTGATATTGCTATGTTGTGGTCTGCAGAATCAGTGCAAACGCCAGTGATGTCAAATATTGCCAAGCTCTAAATAAACTGTCACAACTGTAAGAGACAATGGGTTTAAATGAGAAGGTAGAGATACTTTAAAATATGGAGGTAATTTTTCATATGTTAAGTGTTGTCTGAACCTGTCTCCTGTAGATTTTGTGCACACAAGTGTCATTTAATAAGTTTTCTGTTTTCTTGGGATTTCTGTAAACCTGAATTTTAAGACATAAAAAGTCAAGTCAGCAAAGCTAAAGTTACAGTCCTTCACTTGTCACTTTTCTTCATCTTGTTCAAGAAAAAAATCAAATAATTTTTACATTCCTTCTTACTAGGGACTCTTTCAACCTGCATATTTTTAATAAATTACAATTGCAAAGTTTGTGGGCTTTTTTTAAGGCTTGCTATTTTCTGAACAGCAACTTTTTTTAAATTTCTTACAAAAGTTATACAAAAAAACACCAACATGATGTTCAGGGCAAGAACCAAGAATAAATAAATCAAGTTACTCTCTTGACTTTGTGATATTTTAAAGTAGGAACAAAATGAAAAGCATAAAATTCAGTATTTTAACTAAAAATACTGATAATTAATATTATTAACTCTTCTCTTTTAAAATGTTTCTGCAGTTCTCACCATCATCACAGTCTCTTGTAGACATTTATTTAAGGACTGTTTCTGTACTTGATATTGTTAACTGAAGTTTTATGAAGGTCTTCAAAACTGAAACTAGAACCAAGGTCTCCTTCTTTCTAACTGATTAGATTGGTTTCTTTTGTAATCTGTTTGTCCTTTCTGGTTCAATGAACCATTAACTCCTTTATGCAAAGGGAATTAGGACAGGAATAATGAAACCTTGTTATAAGAGTTTATAATTTGCTGGCCAGGGCATCCATATTGGACAGGTAGTTTTCAATAATCTTCTCAGGTAGTAGGAGTGGTGAAGAGGGGGGAATAAAAATCCTTGATGTGTATTCAGCAATTGATTTCTCAAATGATATGGGGCTGAGAAGGTGATAAAATGGAAAAAGGGAAGTAGTACAGCTTCTTTTCCTAGCACTGTACTCTAAGGCAAAGGGGTTACTCATGTTACTCTTTGGTCTTTTTTTGTTATCCACTGCACAGAAAACCTGCTCTCTAGTCTGCTTGCAAAATAAAGAATGGCTTACCTATCACTGTTGCCAAGCTTTGTTTAGCTATTCATGTGATCTTTAAAGCAATCTTCAAAACAGTTAACAAGACATAGCTTTGCAGTAAAGTTCTTCACCATATTTATGTCACTTATGTCACATTCTTAGCTGTTTTGGTTTGGTTTGTTTGTTTCTGTGGTTTTTAATTAAGAAAATTTGGTACAAAATGATAAGGAAATGAAAATTGGTTTAACATCAAGTCAGCTGATAAGAAATTCTGAAATTTTGCATTACTGAGGATGAATGCCATTCTTATTTAATAGTCTCTGCATTTCACTCCCTTTCTGCTTATTTCTTACCAAAATATGTCCTATTGTAAGGAACAGAAGACATGTAATATTGTTAGCTCAACATAAAAACAGCCTTTTTTTTTTTCTTTTCTGTCACCTTCCTCCCCCCCACCCCCCTTTAGAAATGCATAAGTCCAAAGAAAATAAACTCTCTTGTATAAACAACCCACTGAAATGATGTGAACAGGTCACCTCTGGAAAGTAGTGAACATATTTTGAAATAAAACAACAAAGCTTAAATTTGTTAGCATGTATTTTGTGTGTATGTGTGCAATTCTACTGCATCAGAGAATTTCTCTGCATATTAGACAAACTACTGAAAAATTAGTTATGGCTGGTTTTTTCCTAGAGTCAGTGTTATCATCACATATTTTACTCTGGTTTTTTTGTATGGGTTTGTTTTTCATGATGATGATCTCTCTCTCCAACAAAAATATAAAACACAGTTAAGGTATTGATGTGTAAACCCTTTTTTATTATCCTACACACTGAAATATTCCCAGCACTTGAAGGTTTTTATTGTGTCTCCAATCTATATGCATGTATTGCACGGTTTTTGTTATACTTTCCCTTCTACTCTGTCTGCACTGGATGTTATCAGACATATTTTTCAGTAAGAATGATCAAAGTGTGTTCAGAATGTAAGTCTATTTCTTTACAAATTGAAGATCTCTCCTTCTTTTTATATAAAAGATGGAACAATATATACTTTTTTTCTTTCAGCACATCTTCCTCCCCAGCTTCATTTTCACATAATTCAGCCTGCTGACTAAAGGAAAGCAGTACAATCTTGGTGTTTTGCTTTTTTACTTTCTTTAGATAATTCTTTTTCTTTTTTCACCTTTCAAAGTTAGAGAATGTGTATAGGGCATTGTGGGTTATGGAAAAATTGGATCTTTATCACATATGTAACACATCCAATAGTTTGACACATTACCCAGTTGGAGCAAGTTCAGAGGAGACAACCAAAGTGATCAGAGGGATGGAACAGCTCTCCTATGAGGAAAGGCTGAGGCAAATGGGAAGAGGAGACTTTGGGGTGACTAATCATGCTCTTCAAGTTGGTGTCCGAAAGTTGGAGAAATAATTCTCTGGCCTATTTTTGAGTATTAAAAAGCAAAAAGCACTCCTTTATTACAGTGCTGAGGTGCACAGGAATATTTTGCATTCACTGACCTGCATAGGATTTTAAAACTTTATACTATAAATATGAAATATAATTATGATATATAGATTCTATATACAGTGTATGGACATTACCTCATCTGTTACACCCACTTCCAAAACCATCCCTCCCACAGTACTGCTGTCACCACACCCCTGACCTGCCTCCTGCATTTGAGTTGGAGGTCCCAGAAGACCCCTATCGTCATCTCTCCCTCCTCTTCTTCATCTCCTGTGACATGGTATCATGCCTTTTGGAATGGTTTCGAGGCTTCTGAGTGGCTTTGACTGGTTATCAGGTGTTATGTCTCTATCTCAGTACAGGTTTTACAGATAGAAAAACGCTTTACCTCATTAAAATCCTTGTCTGTTGCAATTATTAAGAAAGAATGATAGACTACATTTTTAGAAATCTTGTATAAAGGTCCTAGCAAGTTATTCTAAAACCTATATAATCCAGATTTTATAGCTACATACTACCTGAAGGGATCCTACAAGAAAGTTGGAGAGAGACTATTTACAGAGCAGGTAGTGACAGGATAAGGGGTAATGGGTTAAAACTGACAGAGAGTATGGTTAGGTTAGATATTGCAAAGACTGTGAGGGTGGTGAGGCACTGGCACAGGTTGTCCAGAAAAGCTGCTCAAGGACAGCTGGAAGTGTTCAAGGACAGGTTGGATGGGGCTCTGAGCAACCTGGTCTAGTGAAAGGGGTCCCTTCCCAAGGCAGGGAGGTGAAACTAACTAACTAATTTGGGTTGGAAGGGAACATTAAGTTCCCTTCCAACCCAAATATTTCTGTGATTCTATGATTCTGTGATTAAATGGAATTTAATTAAGGTTGACCTAGAAAGTAGACACTTAAACTGCAGACAGCTCAGCTCCTGTAATTCAATATTTGAAACTTTTTAAGTCACAAAAACCTCTAATATGTATTTTAAACTGACTTACAGATAATTTCACAAATTATCAGTCCATTTAAAAAAAAGTATTAAAACTTCCTCTTTTTCATTTAAGTGCTAAAGTGTAAAAACATATTGGAATGAATAGATGCATATATATAAAAGAGAATTAATATTTAAAGAACGGTAATGGTGTCTCCAACTTACTGGTGAAGAAGCTACATCAAGTTATTTCCTGCATAAAGAAAGATGTTCACATATTGGGTTGGTTTTCAACTTTCAGATGGATACTGCACATAAGTTAATTTTTCTGCATAGTTAATCAGTATAGCAAAGTCTCTGTTATAAACATCCATGACTTATTTGCAATATAATGTAACTAAAACGATCAATGGATAGAATTGCCAGAAATATATTAAATGACTCAATTATGTGCCAGCAGTTCCACAAACTGAATTATCAGGGAAAAATGACCTAGCTCTTTATTCTAAATTTCAAGAAGCTTAATTATTATTGAATTATTCATACATTTGCTGAATTGTATGTGTCAAAGACAAATTCGCAGAAAGCACAAAAAAATAAGAGGAAGAAAAACATGGCAGAGCTGGAAATTAACCTGGACTGAAAGGAATACCTTGAATTAATCCTTTGCTGAAAGAAAAACAAAACAAAAACAAAACAAACAAAAAATCCAACCCCCAAAACAAACAAACAAACAAAAAATACCAAAAAGAAGAAAAGAAAAAAACAACATGCAATCATACAAACCCATAAAATAGTGTTTTAAGTTTTTAAAATATAAATTACTATGAAGTCTCCAATATACTTTCTATATTCTAATGTGTTCACTCAACAAAAGTAGTTTATTAAGCTCTGGTGTTTTCTCTCCCACCGCTCCCTTCCTCCTTTCCTTCCTTTCTTCCTTTCTTCCTTTTTCTTTCTTTCTTTCTTTCTTTCTTTCTTTCTTTCTTTCTTTCTTTCTTTCTTTCTTTCTTTCTTTCTTTC
>JAWWMP010000001.1:13140987-13157395 GCA_035047865.1 Dendrocincla tyrannina
CCTTCCTTTCCTTCCTTCCTTTCCTTCCTTCCTTTCCTTCCTTCCTTTCCTTCCTTCCTTCCTTTCCTTCCTTCCTTTCCTTGCTTTCCTTCCTTGCTTTCCTTCCTTGCTTTCCTTCCGAGTTCCTTCCGAGTTCCTTCCTTTCCTTCCTTCCTTCCTTTCCTTCCTTTCCTTCCTTCCGAGTTCCGAGTTCCGAGTTCCTTCCTTCCTTCCGAGTTCCTTCCTTCCGAGTTCCTTCCTTCCGAGTTCCAAATTCCTTCTTTCCTTCCGAATTCCTTCCTTCCTTCCGAATTCCTTCTTTCCTTTTCTTTCCTTTCTTTCCTTTCTTTGATTGCTTATCTGTTGGGAACTGGATTTTCCACTTAACTCATTTCTGAAAGGTCACAGCTCATCATGACATGAAAATTAATTTGTCCTATTTAAGTGAAATAATTTTGGTAGTAATTTCTCTGTGAAATTTGATGTTAATTTAAGGGATCTGAGCTTCATAGTGGAAGTTGATATTAATTGTAAAATGTTTACATCCTTCTGAAATCTGTTGTCATTAGGGACGTTTTTTCAAGGTAGAAATTCTGTTTGAATTTGTTGTCTTCTTTTTTTCTTCAATAGATGCTTCTTGTTGGAAAGTTTATGCTTAGTGAGACTTGATGAAATTATACTTGCTTTGTCTTCAATTTTATTTCAAAGGGTTTTTTTTTCTTTTCATTAATTTTGTTAGATAGATTTTTGGTGAGATTTGTGAATTAGGGCATAAAGCTTCTAAAAAATTCCATAGTTCTTTCAGCCTGAACATTTGCAGTATGTAGATTTGGAGGTAGAAAGACAGATGTAACAGTATACTTATGTTTTTGAAAAAAATATAAGCTTTCAAACTTTTATGCACTTCTATGAACTAAAAATATTGCTTTTACAAAAAATTAAATTTAAAGTTCAGTAATATTATTTTTTCTGAATTTCATAGCAATTTCATTAGCTCTCCTTATATTTGTTCATCCATTTTTTTGCAATCTAAACTTTTGAAGCTGCATAAGTTTTAGAAGTAAGTAATTCAGAATCCAAGAACCCTAAAAGTCCTTTAGAAGACATGAGTGGCTCAGCTACAAATAGGTTCTTCAATCAACCTCTTTGATAGCTGCTATCAAGTACAGTATAAAACACTGTGAAGTACTAAGGGCAGTAAGGTCAAAACGAGTTGATAGGTGAAAGAATATTTAATTATAATTTCTGTGTTCTGCTCTCTGCTCAGTTATTCTTGTGAAAAAAAAAACAAACACCCAAAAAACCAAACACAGCACATAAATGAAAAATAGGTTTGTAGGTTTGTTTTTAAAAGGGAAGGAGTATTGTAAAAAACCCAGACTTGTATGGGATTATTTATTGTACATTAAAATGATAATTATACTAAGTCTGTGTTAATGATGATGCCAGAAGGGCATGAGTTTGAATTAAACTAATTAAATATATCCTAAAGGAAAGAAGAAAAAAGAAATTGGGCTCCTCTAAAGCTGAGTATATATAATTAAAATAAGAAGTAGTGATAGAATGTAAATATAATATTGTACAGATCTATAATGAGGAGATAGTGCTGTAAGACATTTAAGGTATTAGATTTATAATTTAGAAGGTATAATAATCCATTGTCTAATGCTCGGAGCACATAAATTTACATAATTACATACCTAAGTACAAAAAAGTCAGTGAAAATTGCTAATTAGAAAGTAAATACAGTAAATATAGATAGACTAAACAAAATTTTATAAAAATAGTCTTTCTCTTGTACCCTCTTGTGAGACACTCGACAATAATCCTTTGGATCCTCATTGTGGACAAACCAAAGCTGGTCTCGGTATGACTAAAATTCCCTATTAGAAAGAACAAACTGTATTCGTTCAAAAGGAACTTAGATAAATTCCTTATAACAAATATATGTAGACAATAAATTAATCTATTTTATACAGTTTTGAACAACTTAGAATGACTGAAATTGGGATTGTAGAAGTGAGTTGGAACTGAGAAATCATGCAGAACATGAGACAGAGATTAGATTCAGATTGGAAGAGATATGAGCTATTTTGCAAAGAACATGTGTTATTTTTATTCCAAACAAATTCACGGCTAAACTTTTCAAATTCTTATAAACCTGTAAATTCACCATGAAGCAATATTCTGTTGTATTTATGTTTTGAATTTAGGGTGAAAATTTAATGAATAGTTCAATTTCTTTGGGGAAAAAAATATAATTAAAAACCAGGACATGTAGAAAATACAGAAATACATTTTAGACAATCTCAAAAATAGTTGCATTTTGCAGAACTCTGTATAAAACTTATTTAAAAATTCCACACTAAATTTTAAAATCTTGGTATCTGGATGGACCAGCAGAATTTGCTGTCCTTCCTATGCATATTTAATTGTCATTGCCTGCCTTGTGATAGTCATGATGATACATTATCCACAAAGAGAAGCATTTGTCTTATTACTGAAGGTTTAAGTGTTTCCACTTGCTTAACATCTGTGAAACTTTTTATGTAGCAGAATCAGCAGCAGTGTGGACCCAGCTTTCCTCAAGAAGAAAGAAAGAAGGAGTGGGAAAATGAGATATGTTGGCAACATCCTGAAGGTTTTGCCAGCAGGAGGCACCTCAGCTCAGGAATTGCAAAATATTCCTATAGTTACTGACCTGCGAGATAACGAGGTATGTACAGTGGTATGTGGGGATAATAATGTTGGTTGCTGGTTAGATCACACCATGGATCATCTAATTTTTCTGGGTCAGGAGAAGTACTTTGTGTTTTTTGAAGGTTGTTGTGGCACAGGTAAAGTGATTTTTGTCCCAGAGTTATGTGGGGCAGGGCATGCAAGAACCTGCTTGACTTTTAGCAAGGTACATGGGTTCACTGCTGTTATGTGTGCACCACATCTTCAGAGAGGCATTCCAGGATTATTCCAAAGACCTGCAGTGGATACAGCTGGTGTTGCCAAGGTTTGAATAACAATGTGGGACTTCAGTGAAGAGGTAAGTGATCAATAGCTGTGAATGCAACCATCAATCCCTGCCTCTATAAATTTTCAAGGTAAAAATTGGATATAATAAGACCCCGAGGGCATCTGTGGGAAACAGTGCTGGACATTATTTCCTCATCTAGATGGAAGTACTATTTATAATTGCCCTCTCCTGAGTTAGACAGACAGCTTTTGATTCATCTAATTGTATTTCTCTTCAAACCAATTTGATTTAATTTCCCCATAGGATATGCTGTGACATAGCATCAAATACATTCTGAGAAATCCAGACAGATCTTCTGTATGTCTTTCTCATAGTGCTGCAATTGTATCAACATCAGAAAAGTGATCAGGATGGCTTGGGACATTCAGTTGCTATGGATACATTTATGATTCTATTTTGCAAATGATTCCACTCTTTTCCAAATAGCAGCTCTAATTGTTAGTAAATACACTTATGTGAATGTCATTAGGTGCTAACCTCACTTTCTCTTTCACATTTTTATATTTTTAGATTGCAACTTACTAGCACTAAAGGCCCACAAAGTTATTCCATACTCTACTACTTTCTGTGGTTCCTTCACTGTTCACATTCATCAGGTATAGCACAGTCTTGAACAAAGTTAACTTTTATGGAAAGTTTTTTCATTGCTTTGTTATAATCCAAGCAGTGCTTTTTTCTGTTCTGGTTTAGCTTTCCAGCTAATAATTTAGCCCTGGATTTTGGAATACTCAAGTGAACTCCTGGTAGGCTGATCTTCCCACTTATGATTTTCCATAACTGCAAGATGTACTCCCCAATTATCTTGCCCTTGAATATGTTGGTCTATAGTTCTTTTGCTAGTTTATTGATTTCAGACATGCAAGCCAGCTGCAATCTTTGTGGTTTTTTGTTTTGTTTTGTTTTGTTTTGTTTTTCCCTTCTCTATACTTCCTTCAGTCTCTAACAAATTTTTCTGTCTAGTGCTAACACCAAGAACATAAAAAATAGTTCCTTCATTAGATCAGATTAGAGGAACATCTTATCTGGAGTCCCTCTGACAGAGGTCAATATCTAAAACTTCCAAGAAAAAAATGCAAAATTATGAACCAAATTGTATTTCCAGGAAAGTAAACTTTGAAGGATTACAAAAGAATTAATAAAATCAGCAGGAAGAAATAATCCTTCATAATCAATTTCAGCTATTTCTCTCTCTTAATGAAAAAAAGATGACACCATCTTGTGATTTAGAATAATTAATTTTTAAGTGCTGATTTTTTCTAATAATTGATCGTGCCTGGCAGAAGAACCCTTGGATTTTAAATGACCTTTGCAAGGCATTCAGCTCTTAATTTCTGAGAGAGAAAAGTTTAAAAAGGCACATAATTTATCTCCTGAAACAGATATGGGCCCAGCTGTATCCAACATATCACAGAAGCTTTAAATTTAGGCTGAAAATTATTTAAGCTTATTAAAGAAAAAAAAAAAGTGGTTTCTATAAGGTTTCCAGTAGTTTGACACATTTTGAAGCTGTTAAACAATTTTCTACCCAATATATCCGTATTCAAACTGCTTTTATTGTACAGAAGTGGCATAGTTTCTAATATCTGTTTTTTTAAAAGATAAAGTTAAGTATATTTACAACTTTTGCAATGTTTAGCAAAACATTAAACAATCCTAGGTGGTTATGTATGTAAAATTAGCATTTCATGCAACAGACATCATCAAATGTTTGTTTATTGCCTAATATTTTGATAAATTAGTATTTCTGATAATGTATTATTTATCTCTATTACAGAGATAAAAAGTCCTTTTTAATTTAATAATTTCTAATTTCATCTTTAATAAGAAACTGTAACTATTTCTTTTCTATTTACTCAGCTATGTATTATTTTTCAGCTCATCTCATCATTTTTCAACTTAGAAACAAAATAATTTTGGTTTATAAAACCCTTTTTATAGCAACCTGTAATGACCACTGTGGTGGGGGCAGCATATGCACTCCTGGAAACAATTTTTTGTGTTTGCAGAGTTAAGAAATAGTGAGTAAAATGCCAGTTTTCATCTTTATTTTATGATTTTTTCTGTTCTTAAACATAGAAAACTAGTGTTGGTCAAGACTACACTCTCGGATTAAGGCTTTGCATCAATGTATGTAATCACTGAAAATTGTTCTTGTTCAAAGTTCTTCCTTTAGATCAATCAGGAACACGCACAAACACGTACACAAAAACAAATCTTAATAAGAGAAGACACCAAAAATTTTGTCATGGTGGATAAAACATTTCACTTGAGACACAATTCTACTTGCAGACACTTGCGGAGACAAGAACAAAATGTTTCAACCAAGGCACATTTTCCAATTTTTGAGTTTAGATACAGATTAATGCTATTTTGGGTATCTATTATGTTTGGCCTTTTGACCAAAAAGACTACATGATGGAAGATTTACAAATTCAAGTGACCCCATTAAAACCATTTTGCTCCATTTCCCTAAGAATCTAAACTATGTTTGAATTTGTGTTCATAAAGCGTTCATGAATAACTTTTCATGAATCACTTTTCAATGATAAAGTTCTAAAGAGTTGAATATGTTGTCATGATTTACATATCACATATTTTTAATATTAAATGTTGGGGAGGATGCTGTATGTACATCCAAGTAGTATAATCTAAACAACCTCTTACAGGTGTATGTAGCTCATTTCAGTAGTGAAGAGCAATTCTGGGTGGCTGATAATGATTGCAATGACTTCAGTTCAAGAGGTAAGGTAAGGACAACTTCACAACCTCTTTTTTTTTTAAAAAAAAAAAAAACACACACAAAAAAACCCACAAAAAAACCCCTAAACCCACAAAACAAAACCAAACAAAACCAAAACCAAAACCAGAACCAAACAAACAAATGGTAGTTGTTTAGTTTCCTAGAGGAAGATGAAGAAAGATAGAAGCTTTTATCCTCCACAAACACAGCAGTGTTTTCCAGGAACACTTAAACTGAATTTGTACCGTATCATTACCATTACTGAATGAGAAGTGCCTTAAGAGAAAATAAAAATCAAGGATGTGCATGGTAAGGCTCTGTTGTTGGAAGGTGTGGGGGTGGGATTTTTGTGAAGAATAGAGGAGATAATGTCCTAATAACAAACAGAATTACTATAGAATTTTGTGTTCTTAGTTTGAAGAATGGAAATGCAATCTTGAGGCTACTTCTAATGAAAGCTAGGGAAATAACTAGATAAAAAATTATGTGAAGGTTTAGTTCTAAAAATAACAACTCTTGGGACCCAATTATAAGAGAAAAATACTAATGACGTATTAAAAGTAGGTTCATAACTGTAGCATTAATTGGCCATAAACTGGGTGCCAGTTAACTGAGAGTGGTTGGTACTTACTGCTATTCATATTTCTGTGCAAATATGCTCTGTATGTAGTTTAGAGGGTTAGTGACACTCCTTGCTTGTTTCCTCCCTTGTTTTGAAGTGTGGCTGCTTTTGCACTTTCTTTGGTTTTGTTGTTTTGTTTGGTTGGTTGGTTGGTTGGGTTTTTGATAACATTTTCTCATCATTTTAGGCTGTTACCTAAACTGGTCCATAATAGCAAAATAGAAAACTTTCACCTTACAAAGCTACCATTGCCAAGATAGAACACAGTGTGAACTGAAAGAAATGAACAAATAAAAAGCAAAAGGAAAGTCTTCTGGAGAAGGCTTAGGAATTGGTAGAGAGATCTGACTCACTGAAGCAGATGCTGAATACAAGAATAAAAAGGCAAAAAAAAAAAAATCAGGTGAGAACCTAAAACTAAGAGAGCTTGTGTGAACCAGTTTTGTAATCCTCTTACACAGTACAGTGTAACTCAGTATCCGTGTAAAGTACAAACTCTTTTGTAATGACACTAGAAAGGTTTGACTTTGGAGCTAGCACTGTGATTTTATGTTAATGGATTTGGAAGCTGAAGTTATTAACTGGGAACTGCAATTATTTTTGTGAAACAATCTGAGTTAGTTAAATATATGTGGCAAAAGCAGGGAGATAATGTTTAAGTCCCAAGACTAGAATACAATAATTCTTGTGTATCCAAAGCATTACCTGGTGAGAAACAAGAATGGTAAATATTTGCCAATTGTTTGATGGAATAAGGACATAAACAAATATCTATTTCAACTGACCCATGTGTAACTTGTTACTTAGGAAATGAATAAAAGAAACCATTAGAAACCAAATCAATAAATAAATATAAATCTGGGGGGTTTGTGTGTTTTTTTTTTTATTATTTTGTTCTGGATTTTTTTGTCTGTTTGTTTGTTTTGGTGTTTTTTGTTTTTGTTTTTTTTTCCAATAAGATGATTCATAAGTATAATCTCCCATTTGGGTATATAATTAATCCACATTTGCCAAGATCCTTACTGTTGTGTTTGATAAAAATTCTGTGAAATTGCTTAGAATTTTAGTTGACAAGTGTTATTGTTTTATGTGGCTACGTGACTTTCTTAGACAATTTGCAAAATGCCTACAAAATAGAGAACTTGAATCTATTATTGCCTTTCATTATTCTTTTGAAAAGGAATTTTATAGCTGTGTTTGACTTCAGCTGAACAGTGTCTCCATTTCATTTATTGATTTCAGTTGAGTTGTTGATGTTACGTTTGGGGACTATGGCCAAGTAAACAGAGCCTTTTCTCAGGGGAAGAATATTAACATTCTGCAACTCTGCTGAAACCCTCACCTTTTCATTTTAGCTTTTCTTTGCATGTAAAATATGCATGGGTTTGAATGCATGTCTGTTTAAAGACTTCTCCCTGAGTTTTGTCTCTTTTCTGTTATGTCAAGGCTCAGTACTTTACATCTTATTGAACAGTTTTTCTGTTAAACCATAATGTGAGAAGAGAGAGAACAGAGAATATATGTGGGATTAACTCCCCCTGAGGACCAAATTTCCCATTTCCGATAATGTCTGTTTATTAATCTCTATGATATTTTTCTAGTTAGGCCTACAAACAGCGCTTTCTTTGAAGCCTGAACTCAATTTACTCAAATGTCAGAGCAGTTGTAACAAGTGAAATTTATATTGCCAGTAATAACTAAATTAATTCATTTTTCTGAATGACTAAGCTTCGACATACATCTGTAAAATTGTCCAAACACCCTTCCTAAGCAAAGAAGGAATGCTTCATTTTGTTTGTTGTTTTATTTAGTTTGGTTGTTTTTCTTTATTTCCATATAAAATTACTTCGGTATTTCCAGAAAAAAAAAGTCTTTCAATTTTAGACTTTCACTTAAATTTATAAACAAGGAGAAATTTTCAAGTTCTTGAACTTGTTTTTATTCTAATATTTTTAAATAAATGAAAATTGAATGTTCTTGTGTAAATTATGTTGCTTTGAGTGACCCAGAAAAATCACTTTTGCATTGTGCCTCCTGCAAAATCAATAACACTTATGGACACCTTGAGAACATTTATCAAAACAATTACATTTTTACACATTTCATGAAAAATATGGATAGAATTGCTCCTAAGAAATTATGATGGACTACTCTATAAAAGCATAATAAATTAGAATTTCCATTTTATTTAGTTCTGACATTAATATGATTTACCTTGCTCCAGTCAGTCACCATTAGACATTTTTTTAGGATCATAACAGTAGTTTTAAATTAGCGGTGTATATTATAGTATTTCAGATACAGGGCCATATTTCTAATTTTCCTTAACATCTGTGTGAAGACATCCAACAACTTTACTACATAGGGTTGGCATATTTAGCAAGGAATCTTATTAAAAATAAAACTGTTCCGTCAGTAATATATGGATTTTTCCTTGTGCCATTTATACACTGAACAGAATATTTCCCAGTTCTGAAAACTTTTAAGACTGTATGGAATAACTTCATTACAAAATAGAAAAAAAAAATCTCTAGTAGAGGTTCATTAATGAACTCTATACCAGTAAAACAGAGTTGTAATTTTGACAGCCTTCTTTTCCGTGACCAAGGTTTTGCAACAAATTTATGTCTATTAATCTCATACTTCAGGCAGACTGCTGTCTGTTTGCAGGGATCAGAATGTCGTAATTCAAATAAAGAACAAAAAGAACTTGGCTGATGTGCTTTTATATGCTTCTGAATAGAAATTAACCGTAGCTGGACATAAGAGGTAGTGCAGATTTGCACTCCTTTTTTTTTATTGCTACTTAAAAAAGAGAGAAATTAGGTTGGCAATTTTTGTTCTATTTCTGATAGGATTTGAAGATGAGACCTGAGTCAGGTGTAAATTGACTCTGTCTAGAGAATACCTTGGGTTGATTTATTTTTCTTTCTCCGTAATATAGAGAGATGTCTCTTTTGTCTGCTATTTAGATAACACACTTACTAAAGCAGAAGAAAAATATGTTGCAGGAACAGAGAAAATTAATTCTTGTCATTTTCTACTCTTTTTGGAGGTTGCATCTATTTATAGGATTTTGATCTTTCCTACACAATTTTGGATTTTTTTTTTTTTTTTTTTTTTTACCTAGGGAATTAGAATATGTTTTTTGCTATGTGTGGTGGATGGAATAGGCATTTGAGCAAATATTCTAGAAACCTTTCAAGACCAGACAACTTTTGGGTTGTTGCTGATTCTGAGGGTCTATATTTGATTCCTCAAGGTCACTAAAGCTGCACCTGAGCTTTTTCATTAGTCTGAGGAAGAAAAGGCCTGGGAGGGAACTAGTTTGCAGCCTCTCAGTATCTGTCAGGTGGATAGAAGAGATGGTGTCAGACTCCAGGTGAACAGTGAGAGGACATATCACAATGCTCACAAGTGGTTGCAAGAGAAACCCAAAGGCAACAAAATCCTAATGACTGTAACAAAGGTAACAAAATCCTACTTAATGACTGTTCCAGTCACTGGAGAGTGTTGGGGAATATATATTCTCAGAGTTTTCAAAACTTGTTAGCCCTCAGCAAGACAACATAAGTTTCAGTCAGTTTAATTTTAAGATTTGAGCGGAAGCATACATGAGGTGACTTTCAGAAATCCCTTCCAAAACTAATTATTCTTTGAATCTAAGTAAATAAATACTTAGTGAGAGATATAGATTTTGCTGAAGATTTGCCTGATTATTTGTTTCTTTCATACCAATAATGAACTACTGTGAAATGTAGTCTGCATGTAGTGTTCAAATACTGATTGTTATAGTCATAAATTGCATGTATGTTTCTAATCACAATGGATTCACTCAGAAATGGCTGGCTCAGTTAATTACTTCTTTATTAGTGTTCTAATGAATAGTTGCAGTCAGGTTTAGTAAATAAATGCAAGATTGTTTTCCTGTGGGTTGTGCTTCTGTTGTGACCACTGCAGCTAATACGCATTGAGTAGTATTCATCCTGTGTGCCATCATCAGGTTGAGCAGTTTAATCTGTATTCAGATAAAAAAAATCCATGTTGTTCCAAGCCATGTGGAAGGAATCCATTGATCACTGAATTGTTTTGCTTGGAAAAGACCTCCGAGATCATCGAATCCAACCTTTGATCAATCACTGCCTTGTCAATTAGACCACAGCACTACGTGCCATGTCCAGTCGTTTCTCGAGCACCTCTACGGATGATGACTCCAGCACCTCCCTGGGTAGCCTGTACCAATGCCTGACAAGCCTTTCCATAAAGAAATTCTTCCTGATGTCCAACATGAATCTCCACTGGCACAGCTTGAGGCCATGTTCTCTTATTCCACCACTCGTTGTCTGGGAGAACCCAACTCCCACCTGGCTACAACCTCCTTTGAGGTTGTTGTAGGGGCCTTTCTCCAGGCTGAACACTTCATCTCCCTCAGCCACTCCTTGTAGGACTTCACCAGCTTTGTTATCCTTCTCTGGACTTGCTCCACCACATCAATGTCTTTCTTTGAGTGAAGGGACCCAGAACTGGACACAGTCATTGAATCTGTTTCCTGCAGAGGTACTTGTTCCATTGCAAACAGTGTGTGTAATTTCAAATGTAAATATTTTTGTATTTTGCCTGATGTTTATTTACTGCAAGTATTCATGTATTCATGTTTCCAATGGCAGCAGCAATTGTGAACTCAGTATGTTAAATACTATCTATTTTGCAGCTTGGTACCTCTCACACATACCTTTATCTAGTGTCTTATTTTAACTACTGCTGATGGCAAATGAAAAGGAGATGACTCTAACCACGTATAAAATGTGATTAGAGAGGTCTTCTCTTCATTTGTCATCAGAAGTAGAGTTCTGGTGTATGAGCATTCTGACACTTAACAGCATAGTCTGGAAATGTGGTATTGAGTGAGATAAAGAAGGCGTTCAGCCACAGTGAGCCATAAATTGGCTCGCTTAGTGTAGTCATTATCTCACAAGTCTTGTCGCACTGGTTCATTGAAATTCCCACCTATTGCCACCGTCAGCTGCAGAAACTCTTCTCCAAAGCAAGTGTTGTACCAATTTTTTTTCACCTTTCACCCGGGTTGTATTTTGACAACTGGATTTAATTCCAGCAGCTTGTCAAAACTGAGATGATATGCAAAGAATACTTATTTTAGTATGATTGTCTAGCTTTAGGATGCTGCCACTGTTTTCTGTTTTCAAAGCAGTGGAAAAACTAAATAATCTTGCTTTTAGATATAATTCATCTACAGAAAAATAAAATGAAAGTTTAAAACAATGAGTAAATTTTAAAAGTTCTATTTATACCTTTTCATAAAGGTATTTTGAATGTTTTTCTAGAGCTAGGCTGTAGATTAAATTATCTTAGGACCATTTTACATAATATTTTTAGAAAGTTGCAAGTTATTTTTAAGCTGCAAGTTTACACATTCTTTTTTGTTTGGTTGGTTGATTGGTTTGATTTGTTTGTTGTTGTGAGTTTGGTGGTTTTAGTTTGGTTTTGCTTTGCTGGTGGTTTTGTGGGTTTTTTTTGTTTTTTTGTTTTTTTTTGAAAATGTGACCTGCACATCCCATGCAAAGAAAATATTAAATATTAGTATTTTATTTGCCATGTTCCAGTTATCTGGCATCAGCCTTTCAGGAGTAATCTTATTATCTCTGGGCTTTTGTCTGAACACTATGCTTCATACTTTGCCAGTTAAGTTTGACTCAAATTTATTCTCCTGCTGTTCTGAGTCTTAGCTGAGCTACTGACAGAAATCTTTGCTGGTTATTTTCTAACGTCGTGTTTTCATTAATTCTCTCTTGCCTCCTTGCAGCCAGGCTGACAAGAATACATAGATCAGAAAGCCTGCTAGTATAAGCTCTTGGTTATCAAATCCCACTGTCTCATTCCTTTATGTACTTTCCAACTGCAGTGAAATAAAATAAAAATAAAAAAAAGCCACTTATTAATTTCTTCAATTTTTACATTGGTATTAGAAGGGAATAGGTAGCAACCTCCTGTTTAAATATTTAATGAATATGTGCTTTCCAGGATCACTGAAGAGAAATGAATGGTGTGTATGGCACTACACAAAACAGAAAACAGAAAGAAAGTGTTTATCAATCGTGACTGGTCAGAGTTGTTTAAATCTATGTCCTTTGTAATCTTTCAGAAAAACTTGGATTCCCTCAATATGAATTGTTTGTGATTTTTTATGACACATTCTGATGGGAGTATCCTTTCCTGATGCCTTCCAAACTTGAAGGTTGGCAATCTCAGTAAAATATCTTTATCAGAGAAATGACACACTTAGTGCAATCACTCATTTCCATCAGTGCTTGAAGCCAGACAAAGCTCACTCAAGGCTTGTCAACAGAGCAGGTAAAATTCAGTCTTATGTTCAGTGGGTTTGGAACAGATAGGAGGCAAAAAGCTCAGGAGATGCAAGCTGTAATTTTGAAGGTGAGGGTAGATGTAACTTCAACTCTGAACGGGAAAGGACTGTTGTGGGCCTTAATGGGGCACAGGTACACGATACACCATTCTCTGACCAAAGTTATCACAGGTATTGAATTCTAACTTTGCTGAAGCACTGCTCTATTGTTAGTCCCTGCTGCCTTTGGGTTTGCTGTGGGACCGGACAGGGAGGGAAGGCAGGAGAAGCAAACAGAGTCAATAGCTGATCCTGGGAAGGACAGACTCCTTTCTGCAGTGGCAGCAAGGCTGTCACTATAAAAGTCCAAAGAAGACTGAGATGAACTGTTCTGTTAATCAGATGGGGATTTTTTTTCTGAGGCGGCTTAGGATTGGAAAGTGTTTGACATTTCTTTTAATCTCCTAGGGATTTTAATTATCTGTGGAACCCGACAATTATTATTTCTTTTTTGGGGATATCCATAGGATGAAGACATTGAAACAAGACTTTAATCAGTCTGCACATTTCTGAATGTCTATGCAGTATCTACTTTCCTTTTCCAGCAGTGCAATTATCGGGAGCTAAAAACCTAGAATTCTTGCATCCCAAACTCTTTTTACAGTTTCCATTTCTTAACCCTTATTCTTTTACCTTAACTCATTTCTCCCAACTCTTTACTGTCCTATTTTGCTGTTCTCCTAACCTATGTCTTATGCTATATATCACTGATGACAGAAACAAGCTCTGCACAGAGGGAGGTCCTGGAAATGCTTGAATTTCTGGAGAAATAACTAAAAGGAAAAATGTTGAACAGACATAGACATGTGTCAGCTGGAAAGCTTGCACCTGTTCAAGGCAAATATTTTTGTACTGATTTGCTTTTATGTGCACGTTCCTTGTTGCTGAACTCAGAACAGGACTGTTTCGGGCCTCAATCTGTACATGAACTGTGAGTTACAGCTTGGCTGCCTCTGCACAGAAAATCTTCAGGGAAATCTTCTGGTATTTTTATGGTCATCTGAAAAGAAATCTTTTGTCTCTTCACCATCATTTGTGTAGCTCTTCCCACCAGGTGAGCAGCCTGGAAAAGCCTGAGGAAGACTGTTTTGGTTTTTTTTTTTCTCTTTTTGTTTTTGTTTTAATTTTTAAATCAGTATTAGCAATCTGAGCATTTTCTTTGTCATTAAACAGGACAATTATTTTTTTGCAAGACCTTTTCAGCCTCTTCTATGAGTGGTTCACTGTCCAGCTGTGATAGTATTAAGGCTGTGAGCCCAAACAACATGGGCAGTGGGAATGGGGTTGATGTGCTTATTTTAGACTTATGAATGTCATTACTCTTTTTTCTTCAGGAATCCTTCATCAGGAAGAATTTCTTCGTGGAAAGGGTTGTTAAACCCTGGAAAGGGCTGCTCAGGGAGGTGATGAAGTCACCAACCCTGGAGGTGCTCAAGAAATGACTGGATGTGGCACTTTGTGCCATGGTCTAATTGACAAGGTGGAGGTCAATCAAAGGTTGGAGTCAATGATCTTTTCCAACCTAAACGATTCAGTGATTCTGTGATTAAATGAGTTTTGTTATGTGAATGCCATGTGTATGTTTGTGTAAGAAATAAATTGTTATTTATGCACAGCAATTTTGAATTAATCATTCAAAATCATTGTAGAGGAAAAGAAACATTTTGGAACCTTTTATTACTTCATGGCAGCAACTTAGTTGTACATGTATCTTCAAAGTTTGCTGCTTCATAACCTTTTCAACAGACTGGGGGCTAATTAATTCGCAAGGAATAGTTCTCTGATCATAGTTGAAGGTGAGCTGTCTTTTCTTGTACCTCAGGCTGACTTCTGGTGTTATGAAACACTGCATCTGGTTCTCAATAGTCATGTCATATTGTATTAAGTTATACAATCCTGTCCTGAAAAGATTGATGCAATGATTTATCTCATGTCATATCTTGATGTGTCAGTCAAGGAAGTAGAGCATATACAGATGGATCTTATCTGTAAAAATGCACAGAATATGAGAAAAACTACTTTTATACTAAGCTATAATGTTTAGAATTGTCTGTTAGACTGACCTATATCTTTGAAAAGAGATGGTAAACTTGTTTAAAAAAGAGTAGTGAGATATATATGACAAATGGTCCTTGATGTAGCAAGAGTTATTAGGGATCCATTTTGAGCCATGCACAACAGGAATCTTCTTTCTAGTAATGTTTGAGGTTGTAATAGAGTCTAAGATCTTATAATGTAAGAAATAAATGTAGTTGGTGGTAGAGAACATTCAAACCAAAACTGCTTTTTGGTATGTTTTTCTTGTTTTCTATTCCTGGTGTCAATACCAAAAAAATATTCACATAGACATTGGGGGCAAAACGCGAAAGCTTTTTTTAAAAATTTCTACTCTAAGAGAAGAAGCAGGCAAAGTTAACTGGGCACAAACCAATTAAAATAACCTGTTAGTTCAGAACTACCTTAAATGTATAAACTTCTTTTTTGTTAGTAGATCATAAATATTTAGGTCCATTTGCATAGCTGAGGGACTTTTTCTTCAATGTCCTCAAGTGTGTGAGTAATGAACACTGAAGGCATTTTTGGAAAGGATAGTTGTCATCTCTTGGATTTGTCTTTGGCTCCCGAGCTGAAAGATTTTGTGGCAAATATTCAGAAATATAATCATAGAACTGTGGAATTATTTGGGTTGGAAGGGACCTTAGAGATCATCTTGTTTCAACCTCCCCACCATGGACAGGGACACCTTTCACTAGACCAGGTTGCTCAGAGCCCCATCCAACCTGGCCTTGAACAATTGTCATATAGGTTTGTTTACAGAGTTTGATGGTGTCCATGACCTCCAGCTCTGTTAAGAGCTTTTGAGGTCTGAAGAAGCACTTAATGCAAATATGTAAAACTGTATTTTACACAAGAATAGCTGTAAGACAGTAAAGTTACAATTAGCTACTAACTTTAATGCCATGTCCCAGAGTTTTGAAGGAGTTTGCTCAGAATGAATTCTTATTTCCATATTCTAGTACCATTTCTTCCAGTTACACTTCATTTTTTCTACCATATTACTGAATTTCTTAGCGTACTGTAAAAGCTGCTTGTATTCAAGGAAAACATATTCTCAACTGCATACTTCTTTAAAAGATATTCTGAAGAAAAGAATGTCTGAAGGTGACAAGGTTGATGGATTGCCTGGTTAATGTGCCAATCTATTAATTATTTTAATTACATCACAGTAATTTACTAGGAGCTGATTATAAATAACTTACATTACAGATAAAAGTACTGAATTAAGGAGATTGCAAGGGTTTAGTCTTTTCTAAGAAAACAAACTGTTACAGATAAAAAGGTGGAAACTTGCACATAAGAGGGTATTTTATGTATAGCCACAGAAATAACATTTCAATAGTACATTTTTCATAAATTTTGTCCTATTTATTATCCTGCCCTGAATTTTATGGATATCACATAATTAGAAGATTACCCTTGGTTTTGTGTTCTATTTTTACATCAAATGTTGATCCATTTCTTTTACTAAAAAAAAAATAAAAAAATTAGAAACAATATTTTAGAACATCTCGACTACAGTGACAGATGTTCTTTTAAAATACCTCAAACTTTTTAATT
>JAWWMP010000001.1:13166778-13199430 GCA_035047865.1 Dendrocincla tyrannina
TTTTTTTTTTTTTTTTTTTTTTTTTTTTTTTTTTTTTAATATAAGATGACTAATTTTTGTAAAAGTGACATTGAAGGGTAGGGGAATTTTCTTCTTGCAGTAGAAAATGGGAGTTTCTTAACCTAGACAGAAATAAGCCATAACTTTTGGGGAAAAAACATATACTATATGTCAACATTCAAAATTAATGTGCAGAGCTTCCAATTCTGTAGTGCTGTGTGGCAAATATGTTTAGAACATTAGCTTCCAACTTCCCACAGTCTGATTCATTGCCTTAATTTTAGCTTTAAACTCAATGCTGAAAATTTGCAGATTCTTTTCTCACAGGAGTTTTCAAAAGTATTAATTAAAATAAAATAAAGTGAGTGGTTGAATGGTTTTCTGAACTAGTTTCAATTTTGCTACAGACAGAAGCCTGGCAGGGTGCGCATGGTGCATTCCAGGGGAGCAGCAGCAATGTAGGAGAGCTCTGAAGACAGCGCTAATCCATTTAGCTCCAGGAAGTTGTACATCAGAAGTTATGTCACTGAAGAAATCTGCCAAAATGCTGTTTGCTTCTTGCAAGACAAAGGACTCAAAATTACTGCAAAAACTTTTACAAGAAACTTAGCACTGTGGGATGTAAAACCAAGAGTTCCTGTTCTGTGCTATGATACCTAGTCCCTGTGGTGGGGAAGGGGAGTTCCACTGTCTGGGGCCTCTTATCCTGCTCCAAAGCATCTCTCCCTCCACAGCCAGTTTGAGATCCTAAAGGATCTTGTGTACTGTATATTGCAGAAGGTGTTATTGGGTATATACTCTCTTCTACAATTTCCCAAACTAAAGGTTTAGAACTGCTCATTCAGCATGGCAGCAGGTCTTGGTCTCACATGAAATAGTGGAAGTTGCAGATATTTAATGCTGGGGCCACAGGGGCACTGTCAAACCTGCATTGCTGCACTGAACAGTTCCACTTGGGACAGCCCCTGCCTCAGCACCCCCTGCTCAAGAGCCTCATTGCAGGTCTGGCCCCATCACCAGCCCTATTCTTGCAGTTCCCTGTCAGGTAAGAATGAAACAGTGTCATCTTTTTTTCTCTGGAGTCATGATTGTAAAGTGTCAAAATCTCTAATGAGTCTTGTTTCTCAAATAGGTGAGAAATATGCTTATATCAGCATATTTCTATGGAAAACCAGAAAATTATGCATTATTTAACCCAAGCAAGGTCTCCTTCAAGCAACTATTTTTTTTCAGAATTTATGGTAGCAAAGAGTGACTTTTCTCAGATCAGAAGTTGGAAATACCTTCGATAGCTGCTTAAAACATATGGAAAGCTATACTACATGAATGTAAGGATGAAGCTTACTCATTACCCTGTTTCTGGGTGTGCACTGGGAAATGCTTCTGGGTATGCTCAGGGAAATAAATTTATATAGACTGGGGATTTTACTTACTTTTAGCTTTGCAAATTATTCCAGTTTCTGACAAGACTCAGCATCAAAATTCTGTCAACAACTATCAACTATCTCAACAAAATCAAAATAAAAATAGTAGAACTTTATATTTCCTGGTTTTAATAAAAAGTGGATAGAAAAGGGCAAAGATGATCAAAAGAATTTAGGAAAACTTATGGAAAAGTCCTCACTAATTTTTTCTCATTCTTTTTTGAACATCCTTATGTTTCTAGTTTTCACATCCTATTATAACAAGTTTGACAGTTTACCTATGTGGTGCCAGGGGTAACGTGTTCTTCTTGCTGGTAGTTCTAATTTATTACCTGACTGTTTAACTGGGTGTCCCCTACCCTTGCATTGTGAGCCAGTTCATTAGAAGCAATTTGTTAAACTTCTTCATGGCATTTGTGATTCTCTCTGCTGAGAAAATATTTTGGACATGTACTGAATTTCTTTTTGCATGTCTTGTTTGTTTGCTTGTTTGTATTTTTTATGTTCTCAATTCCCTCTGTGCTATTATACATTAAACCATTGTTCTGAGAACTGTCCCTAAACTATTTTTTTAAAAGAACATGGTAAAATGTGAATTTTCTCAGAGAAATCCAAATGTCTATTTTTTTTTCCCCAATTGGTTCAAATTTTACCTTTTTTCCCTCTAGGCTGAATTATGCCTGTCTCCATTATTGCCTGGAAAATTGCACTAGTGGTGTTCACTTAACTTGAATAATACTGCATTAGTACACGATGCATTGAGGTGGATTCTTTTATCCTACATGTTTCATTTTTCTCCTTTTATATTTTATTCCCTGATCTTGGAGCAGTCTGCTGATTTCTCCCTCAAGCTGTTAAAACACCTGAGATTTTTATGTTATAGTTCTGGTATATATTCGATAAAGCTCTGAAGGAAAACAAGAGGTCCTTCTGCAAAACTGTCTCCTTTCAGGTAACAAAGAGGTGCTAAAAACCAGTCAGCATGTATATAGGGGTATCTAAGGTTCCAAATTACATGTTTGATAAGTTTTTGGTTGTTGTGTTTTGGCTTGGGTTTTTTTGTTTGTTTGTTTTTGTTTTGCTTTGTTTTGTTTTTTCTTTTTGAAGATACTGAATTTCAGCTCAGGAATAGATTCTGAATATAAAAATAGCAATTTTTTTTTTTTTTAATCTGGGAAGTAAGATGCCTAAATAAGCTCAAACAGCCAGAGAATAATGTTAGAACTTTTCAATACTTTTGATTTGTTGCATAGAAATGTTAGTGTAATCTGAGCCACTCCTTTGCCTTTGTCTTTTTAAAATCCTTAACAAAGAAACATTGTTATATTCCAGTTGCTTTTCAATGGTATCATTATGTATTCTTTAAAATTAAGTATATTTTAATTCATACAATTAATTAGTTCTGCTTTATCATTAATATTTCTATTACTTTCTTTTAGAAGCTTAAATTTACTTAAGAAAAACCAAGTCTTCTAACATTCTGGAGCAGTAGAGACAGTAGAGACCAACATAAAAAATATATTCTGCACATCGCCTTGATTTCCTTCTAACAATTTCAAAAAGAAATATATAACCTGGAGAAGTTATCCATGTGCTGAATTGCTTTAGGAGATTCTCTTTTATCACTTAAAGTACTCAGTGAATTTTACTTCATGGTGCAGTTAAGGACTATAGCACAGAATTCTGAGTCATCTTTGAAGATAATTTCTCATTTCCCGTCTCATGAGAGGAGGAATGATTGTTTCTTTGACCCTTACTTGGTATATGTGAAGTGTGATCATAACAGAGTTTGCAGAGGCTGTTCTGGTTTTTTAAAATGGCCAAGTAACAATGTCAGTAGCGATATCCCAAATAGCAGGTGCTTTCATAATATCCACTTTATTCCAGTAAGCCAAATGCAAATTAGCATAATGGAAATATCCTCATTTGGAAGCAGCATGAAAGAAACCTCATTTCTAACAGTGGAATGACTTTTTCTTTCTTGTCTTGTCTATCTTTAGCTTGACAGTATTGATAGATACCTTTCACATCTCATTCTTTCGTGGTTTAGGATAATGAACGCATGATTCCCCTTTTAGTGAACTGAGATTAATCATTCACTCTCATCTTCTCCACCCTGTTTTTGAAGTTCCCCTTCCATTCCTTGGCCCCTCCAACCTTCTTCTTATCAGAAAAAAAAACCTCCCTTCACAGTAAAGTACACAATGATTATTTTTTACCTCTCTGGTGGAAATTGTTTGTCTGAAAGAAGTCTTTCTTAGACAGTGGCATCCTTAACTCACCCTGTCTCCTGGTTTCAGCTGGTATAGAATTAATTTCTTACTTTCCAGCTGGTCTTAAACCGCTAAGACTTTCACTACTATTTACTATTACTACTTTCTTCTGTCTGGCTTGCTGCAGCTATTTGTACATCCCAAAAAGTTTTTCTTGCTTTCTTATAGTTGTGAATGAAAACAGACTATGTGTGATATAAAAAAAGTGCAGAAAGAGGAAATTTCATGTCTTTCTGGTTGTTAGAGAAAAAATCAGGGAGGCTGTTCTGGTCTTGGATGAGGTAAACTTAATTTTCTTCACCGGAGCTAAATGGGCTATGCTTTGGGTTTGTGCTGGAAACAGTGTTGATAATACAGAAATATCTTTGTTATTGCTGAGCAGCTTTTGTACAGCATCAAGGTCTTTTCTGCCTCTCACACCACTCCACCAGAGGGTGGGCTGGGGGTGCACAAGTTGTTGGGAGGTGGGGGGAGACAGCCAGGACAGGTTACACCAACTGACCAAAGTGTCATGGTCAGCAATAAGTTAGGGAGCAGGGGATCAGCTGGGCATTGATGAACAATTGTTTTCATTTGCATCACTTATCTGTCTTTGTGGTTTTCCCTCTCTCTGATATATTCCTTTTCATTTCAATTTATTGTTTCCACTCTTCATATTATTATTATTAATCAATGACCTGGATGAGGTGACAGTGTACCCACAGCAAGTTTGCTGATGATACAACTAGAAGTGGCTGCTACAGCAGAAGGCTGTGTTGCTGTTCAGCCAGCAGCAGGCTGGAGACCTGGGCAGGCTGGAGAAGAAGTGAGGGAGGCACCAAATGGATCTCAACAAAGGCAGTTGTGTGATCGTGCACACAGAGAGGGGTAAACTCATGCGCCAGTACAAGCTCGGGACTGACATTCTGGAAAGCAGCTCTGCAGAGAAGGACCTGAGAGTCCTGGTGGACAAGATGCCCGTGAGTCAAAAAGGCCAATGGGATCCTGGGGTACATTAGGAAGAGTCCGGCCATCAGGTCAAGGGAAGTTATCCTGGTGAGGTACATCTGAAGTGCTGTGTCCAGTTCTGGGCTCCTCAGCTCAAAAAAGAAAAGAAAATACTAGAGAGGATCCAGTGGTGAGCTATGAAGGTGATTAGAGGACTGGAGCATGTCTCTCATGAGGAAAGGCTGAGGAAGCTGGGCCTGTTTGGTCTGGAGAAGAGATGACTGAGAGGTGATCTTATCAATGCCTACAAACATTGTCAATGCCTACAAATACGTTAAGGCTGTGTCAAGAGTATGGGGCCAGACTCTTTTCAGTGGTGCCCAGGGACAGGACAAGGAACAATAGGCACAACCTGAAACACAAGAAATTCCGTACAAATATGACGAAGAACTCTGCTTTGGGGATAACAGAATGCTGGAACAGGCTGCCCAGAGATGTCCTGGATTTTTTTTTCCTCTGGAGATACTCCAAACCCAACTGGACACAATTCTGTGCAACCTGCTCTAGGTGAACCTGCTTTAGTAGAGAGTTGGAGTACATGACCTTCAGAGGTCTCTTGCAATCCCAGCCATTCTTTGATTCTGTGATTATATATATATTTCATTTCAGTTATTAAACTGTTCTTATTTCAAGCCATGAGATTTCTTCCAGTTCTCTTTCTCCCCATCTGCTAAGGGGAGAAGTAAGCGAGTAGCTATGTGGTTCTTAGCTGCTGGCTAGAGCTAAACCACAACAGAAGCTGTAGATCATTAACAAGCTTTTCCTTGGGAAAAAAAAAAAAAGCTTGTATAGTTACAAGAACGGAAAAAAACCCCTTGTAGAAGATGAGAATGCAAATGATAGATAAGGTGATAAAGCAGGGCACAGGAGAGATGAAAAGATTTAGTTTTCTTCATTAGATAGCAAGTTGTTAAAGTATCTCATCTCTTGCAAAAAACCCCCCAAACCCTAACAAACTCCTGGCGGTCTTTTTCAGTTGGCAACATTAATTCCTCTCATCAAGGTGTTTAAAATATTCTAAATAAGAAAGAAAGAAAATAGAGGAGAAGTTTAAAAAGGAAGATTCTGCCAAAAAATTTCTGTAGTATGTCTTCATAGTTTAATGATTATTTCTTCTGTTTATTACTTGCTCTCACACTCACAAAAAAATGCAGATATTTTAAGAGTTATTAGTTACTCTTGATATAAGGACACAACACATTTCCAGTATATTTTTTTCTCATTTTGATCACTAAAATTTGACATTTACAGCTGCTCTGACACTTCCCTAGAGCATTCTGAAGAAAAACCTAACAATGCCATGCTCAAGAACAGACTGCCACAAGGGCAAAGTCCTGGTGTCAACTCCCTGCTAATTAGGTAAATGTACACTAGAGGTTACATTTAGACTATCCATTTGCATCAGTATCTCAGATTTAATGGTATAGGCACTATTTCTCATAGCTACTTCGAAGGCAATTATTTTGACAATTATTAGGAGAAGTTATAAATAATTCAGGGCATAATAATGCAAAATAAATCCATTAAGACAAAAGCCCTAGGGCAGAAATCCTGACTCTCATAAAGACATGAACAAAACACTTTTCCTGGAGACCAAGTTTCCTACCATGTGAATGTGTGTAAGAAGAATGGCCAAAACAGTTTACAGAATTTGTAATGTTATAATTCTAACACTGTAAGTCCCATGCTTAACACTTACCTAATGCAAATAAAGGAACTGTGATTCAGCCAACAGAAAATAACAGGAATATTTTCTTGAAAAATGTCAGGTAATGGTAATAGAGTTTCCATGTCAAGGCTGAAGGCTCAACAAAGATGGGAGGAAGGGCTGAAGGAGGCCTGGGTTGTCCTCAGCACACGGGTTTAGGGTGCAGAAAGCAGGATGGTCCAGAGTCCTCTGCTCTGAGACATGTATCAGAGAGTGACAGCTTCCTGGATATATGTGGAGAGTTTGTTTAAATATTTTTTCAACTAGCTTTAGGCTGTTGATTTTTAAATCTTCAAATAAAGATAATGAAGCTCAGGAGGAAAAACAACCCCCTTTATACTGAATTGTTCTCTTCCAAAGCATTTTATGTGGTGATTGAGGCAGGCTCTGCTTAGTTCATAATTTGAAAGGATTCAGTGTAACAGTATAGCTGTGCAGAGCACACCATACTATTCTAGATGGAATCTGATTTCCTAATAATATAGAGAATGCTTGCTTACATATTTTAGGAAGTTTATATTTGGTACAATAAGGTTGAGTAATACACTCAAAATACATTTTAATTGTTTGAAAAATAATCTGATTAATGTAATAGGCAAGGCTTACTGATATGTATAAGATGCACAGTTGTTTTCATGATACCTGCAAAATCTTTGGAGCCAAAATATTAACATATGCTTTTCTTTCTTTTCCTGTTTTTATGAATAAACTGGTGCTGTTACAATCCATCTGTGTCTCTTGGATCTTATCCAAAGGCTGTCCATGCTCCATTGCTGTTGCCTATCATAAGATAAAATAAGTGGACACATACAGATACTGATAAATATGCAGCATTTTTCCATTAAAATTATATATTGGAGAGATTAGTCATCAAAGGCTGGCAAGGCATGATTTCTAAAAATATTAAACTAACCCACTAAAACAATTTATGCTGCTTTAAGATACAAGAAAAAAAACAACAGTGTGACACTTTCCAGAGAAATATTAAAAAGGCTGACTTTATTACAATTTTTCAATTTTGTATTGTCAAAAAGAGATGAGGAATTATGAAGAAATACTGATTAAGAATTATTAATTAAGTAGTATTTATTTGTACATGTAGAATGTGGTGGTTGATTGGACTATTTGACTTTCTGATCCCTAATACTTATCATCAATTCTGCATGCTGAATGTTAAATACCAGATAAATCATTTGCTCCTTTCTACCACAAAAAGTTGAAAATGAATATTTTTAAATTGCGTGTCACCAGCAGTAAAAAAATGTGTATCTTTGCTCATTAATACTACTATTTAACATTTCATAACTGACCACTTTTTTTTTTCTTTTTTAGTGTATCTCCAGACAGAGGAAGGACAAGAAGGTGTCTGAGTACAGCCAGATGGCTTTCTCAAAGACAAATTATGTCTGGGCAATCCAGTTGCCTGTTTTAGGGAGATGACTAGTTTTGTGGACAAGGGCAGAGTGGTGGATAGTTTATGTCTAGACTTTAGCAAAACCATCCACAGGGTCTCCCACAATATTCTTATAGCCAAATAGGAGATTCTGGTTAAGCGCACACTCAGGTGGGTGGAAACTGACTGTACCATCAGATTTAAAGGGTTAGGTCACTGGCACAAAATCCAGCTTTTGACCAGTGGTGTCCCTCAGATATTAATACAGGAGGCAGTAGCTTAATGTCTTTATTAATGACCTAGATGATGGAACAGAGTGCCCACTCAGCAAGTCTGTGAACTGGGCCAAGTGGAGGGGCAGAATTTCTGCTCAGAGGACATTCAAGAGGCTGGAGAAATGGGCTGAGGAAAACCCCGTGAACCTGAACAAAACAAAGGTGAAGTCTTTCAGATAGGATGGATTAAACTCATACTACAGTAGGATCAGGGTGCCAACACAGCTGCATCAAATTTTGGGTTTCTCATTATAAGACAGACAGGAACATACTGGAACAAGTCATTCGGAAGACCACTAAGATTGTCAGAGGGATAGAGAACATGGCATATGTGGAGGGGCTGAAGCAGTGGAGTTTTTCCATTCTCAAGTGAAGATGGAGGATGAAGAGGACCTACTTTGTAGGTCCTACTGTACCTACTGGGAAGACAGAAGGTTAATTCAGACTTTTACTAAACATTTCAGTTGAATCTGAACAAAAAGTTGGCCAACCTGAGGGTGTCTAGAGTGAGTTGTTCAGAGAGATTATGAGATCTCTGTTCTTCAAGATTTTTAAAATTTGACTGGTGATTGGACTAGATAAAATCTGGAAGACCCCTGCAAGTCTACTATTTCAGCCTCTTTAACCCTTTATTCTGTGATTGTACATTCCAGAAGGCAGAATCCTGAAAAGTATGAGAACTCTTTTCCTCTACCTTAGCTTCATTAACAACATGAAACAGATGAGACACCAAAAATCCTTAATGTCAAACTTAATGTCTGTGTTCATCTCTCTGCTGACCTCAAAAAGTCTTACTACTTGGCAGGCATCTAAAAAGGATGGCTCATTTACTCTATTGTAATATTGCCTACTACAACACTAAAGGATAAGAAACTTCACTTTACTTCACAAATGATAAATTGTGTACTGTTTCTTATTCTTTTTTTTTTTAATAGTTTATTTGTCAAAAACTTTCTCAAAATTCCTGTAGATGTCATTCTTTGGTATTCATACCTGTAATCACTTACATACAATAGTCCTCAAATCTATATTTTCTAATCCATTGTTATATCCAATCAGGACTTTTCTTTGGTGAATCAGGTAAATTTGCTAAATCAGGATTTAAGTTGTGCTATAAAGCCTAATCTTTTGCAATGTGTACACATAGAAACTTGCATTTTGCTTACAACTATTGTAACATAGTTAATACAACAGCTGCTAGTCTAAATTCATTTTTTTAAAAACAAATTTGTTCCCACTGCAGAAATGAACACTGAAAAATAAACCAAGTAATCTTGTACACTTTAAAAATATCTGTATTCTAACAAATACCTGTATAAGTCATCAAAGTTCCATTAACATTAGCAGGATTCATCTAATGGCCATTTGTTCATTTAGAATTTAATTAATTCAAAGTAAATTTGATTCTGTAGGATTTTTAAAGGAAAAAAAAAGATACCTAAATGTCTCATTTAATTCTTGAAAGGTATGAATTATATGCACTTCACTGTTACATAGGCAAAATAGTCACATGCTATTAAATTTAAGGGACCTCAGTTTTTATTTCTTTGGTTTCAAATAGTCTGTTTTGGTTGGAAAAAGAAGTCTCTCAACTGTCCAGCTGATCTCAGAAGTGGTTTCGAAGCATCAAAAAATGCTTTCATTTGAATTCATGTTCTTATTCAAACTGTTCTTGAACACTTGTTCATCCTTAGATTCATAAGAATTTCCTGTAGGAATGCTTTCTCAGTTGGTGGGTTTTAGCAAATGAAAAATACCTTTATAACATCAGGGAAAACTAATCCATGGACTAAGAAGAAAGAACTTACAAAGAACTGGTATTTTCAAAGCAAAAGAAAAAAGAAGAGATATTTTTTTAAACTTGTTAATGATAAAAACAAAAACTAATTCCACATTCTTGCCTTATCCATATAATTTTTTTTTGCCCTTCTGAATAAGTTTTATAATAAGACTGAGTTTGAGGCCTTTGTGTCAAATAAAAAGTGACTAGGGCTACAGTTTTGAATGCTTCACAAAAAGCTCTAAATTAAATAAATTTATTGAATGAGTTTAAGTGGTGTGTGTTCTTTTATAGCCACATGAAATTTTATAGCTGCATGTTACTCAGAGGCTGAGTTGGGCTTCTGTATGTACAGTATGTTGCTTATTCTTAATCCTGTTGTGGAAACGGTGAATCACTTAATTTACATGGACATATAATGATGAACTTGACCTCAACAATTATTTTCTTTCCGAACTAGATATTAATTAAGTCAAGAGACTTTTCCATTAACATAAATAGGTGCTGAACCTCAAGACCAGAGGAAAGCTTTATATTTGAGATAGGATTTATGCCACTATAAATCTGGAAAAAAGCAAAGTGAATGTATATCACATGCATTCAAACAATAACTTCAAATAAAACTTGAAGCATTACTTTATTTATTGCTGCTGATAAAGTATTTCAGCAAGAAACTGGCATTTATTTGCATGTTTCTTAGCAGCATGAGCAAGTTCCAAAATTATGGATTAAAATTCATGTCAACCTGTATTCATGCACTGCAAAAGATGAAGGGGAAAACATATTCAAATTTGGCTAGACTAGGTCAAGTTCTGAACTGAGAGTGTGTAATGTCATTTGCAATGTGAGTGATGAATAGATATTAGAAGCTGTAAAGGCTCTTCAGTCAGCTATGGCTGCAAAATTTGGGTTTGCATTTCTGATTTTAAATTGTCCATATTTGTTGGTATCTAAAATAGGGAAAATTGAACATTATGCCAGAAAGGATCTTGTTATTGCCTAGTTTGAATTTTCATGAATTTACTCTGAAGGGGCATTTGATTTCTGTAATAAAACTTACCAGAACACTAACTTCTTAGTAATTATAGTGAGAGACAAAAGGTGACTTCTTTTTCAGAAATGTAAATACATGTGAGATCATTTCTTTGGTGCTAAGGGCTACTTGAAGTCTACCTGGACCGTGTTAATACAGTTGATGTTGCTCTGAGTGAGTTGAATGTGCTCCAGCTTCAAGCTGTTGGCCCTGACCTTACCATAGAAAATGTACCTTTTCATCCTCTCGACTGTGTATCTCAGGCACTGCAGAAACACCATGTTCTCTGTTCTATGTAGGGCATGTCATCATGGAGCTGTTTTATAAGGAGGTTCAGCTCTGCACAATTTCAGAGTGTAAAATTGGGCCCTTTCCAGCCACCATTCCTATCCCATTTGCCCTCCTTTGGTGTGTCACAGAATGTTCAGGCTTCTGGATTTCCTGTAGTTTCTGCTCATGACCACCCTGTGACATTTCTCAGGCAATGTGATTTCCACTCCATTTCCCCAGCTTGTGGCCATGAGGTTGATGCTAAGGACCATGTTGAAAACTGTGTGTTCCTGGGGGAAGACACACCATTATAAATCCTGGTGCATCATCCTGGTGCTGAACATCAGTTGCAAGAAAGTCCTTCTCCCTGGGCACCACTTCCATGACCTCCTTACTTGTGGAGAAGGGAGACTTCATTGTCTACTTGAACTTTGCTATCTCTGACTGTGATCAGTCAGCGGGCAGCTGGTTCTAGGGTCTTCAAGTCCATGATATAAAGGCAGTGGTGGCAGACAGCAAAGTGACAGCAAAGTCTTGGATCTACAATTAGTGTAAAAAATATTTATTAGATCTCTAGTTCTGTTTGTTTACTGATGTTCTTCAAAGTGTGTAGGAGCATTTGAATCCTTGCAGTGTCCTCTGCCAGTGCACCAGCTGCAGAAGCTGTCATTCCTTCCCGTGAAGCACCATGGACACAGGACACTAACTAACCCCCTTTGAACCCCCTTGAACCCCCTAATACCCTTTGAATATATCTGTCCTTCATGGGAAATCCAAAAGAGCATCCTGTTCATGATCATGGGCGTCCATTTGCAGGGGGATACTCTGCAACTTCTCAGTTACAAACCCTGATTTCTTCTGTTGGTTCTTTTGGGATCTCACTGAAAACTGCATTAAGTTGTGTGTCCATAATCATGCCAACCCTTCTCAAGAGGCACTCTTGGTGTGTGGTTTTCTGCAGTCCCATAACTTCCTTGTATGAGGATACTGGTGAGAAATTTAAAAATTATGTACCTTCCCCAGCACACTCCCCCCCCCCTCCCCCCACTGAATCAGGCTTTCCAGCTCTCTTTTTATTTGTCTGAATTAATTCACCCTAGGCAATCTTTTATTTAAAATAAATGGTCCGAATATTTTCCTATCCTGGGAGACATTGTCAGTGATTTCTAAGGTTAAGCCTTACAAGAATGAGCATTCTGCCCCAGTCTATATATGTAAATATGTAAAACACTTCGATGTACTTGGAAACTTAAATAGCCAGTCCTGTTCTGGCTAAGCTATGAGACCAGGAAAGCAAATACCTCATCCTAGCCTTTGTCATTACCTTGTATATTATGAATCACTTTTAGCAAATTATCACCTTAAATCATTGTACTTTTATGAAGTTGTATTTCCTTATGTGCTTATAACATGTACGATATTTTAAAAACCCCATTGCCAACTGCAATTTAAAATTAATATTATAAAACTATAGGAAAGTGTTAACAATGAGTAGGGAAAAAAACATTTGGAAGGTTTAAAAATTAAAAAAAATGCAATTTTACTTCATAAATTTTATTTCATAAAAATTACACTTGTGGCAGCAAAACTATTCAATTAAATAAAAAAAATGATATATCTCAGAACTAAAGGGAAATTTATACCTTAAAATTTCCACTTAAATGGTTGGAAAAACCCCTCAAATTTTGGTTTAAAATAGCTGTTAAAAATAACAGACACAGAACTGCAAAATAAACAGACACCTGACAGTGATTCCATTTATTAACAGTTTTTGGTCTGTGTGCCTCTGTACTTCGGGAACCATGAATTTTATAGCAGAATCATACATCTTTCTCTCCTAGTGACCCCAGAAAATAGCATTTTGAAATGAAGTTGGCAATTTCAGTAGACTGCTTCTAATTTCACACCATATTGTATTAAGTAGCTTTTTCTCTGCTTTTTTAGAAATTAGATTACTTAAATTAATAACATATGAAAAGAAGATATTTATGGTTATCTGGAAGATGAAAAGCTCCACATCCAGTCTTTCTGAGAGGACTTGAAAATCTTAAAAAAAAAAAAAGAAAAAAAAGATGTAGAAAAGCATCTAAAAATTATTCAGCAAACACAGCAAACAGCCAGGCTAGATTTGGCCAGTTCATGTGACAGAGGCAGAATGAAGCCCTGGATTAAGATGTTAATATAAGGTAATGCCAGTATATATATGTAATATTCAGATGGTTGAATATTTTCCAGTGACATATGGAAGTTTGAAAATAATTATTTTGTGAAAACTGTAAATTTACCCTGTGAAAATGTACTTTCTGAAAAATCTGAATATGAAGAATGTTTCAAAATTATTACATTTCTGTCTTATTTAGTATTAACATGAATAAACAATTTGTGCCCAGGAATGTTTAGACTGGGTGTCAGGAAAAATTCATTCACCCAAAGGGCTGGCAAACTTTGGAACAGACTGCCCAGGGAAGTGACGAAGTCACCATTCCTGGAGATATTTAAAAGACATGTAGATGTGGCACTGAGGGACATGGTTCAGTGGTGGCCTTGGCAGTGCTGGGAGAATGGTTGGACTGATGATCTAAAACGTCTATGGCTCTATAATTTTATGATTCTAAAATGTCTGGTCTCTGCCTGTCTGTGACTTATTTTCCTGATCTGCCTTTCCCACAGATTCCACTCCCTGATCCACTTTTGCATTTACAAAGGAAAGGAACAAACTAAAAAAAAGCCCAAAGAAATCATCTATAATTGTATTAATATGATACTTGTGTGAAATTTTTGTCACTATATTCTATCACTTCAGTGGTTGCACTAAGTCAAGGTTGAATCTCAACATCTGGTCTAGCAATATCCAATGCTTTATGCTGATTATTGGTTTTCAGAAGCTGCATTAAATGCTTCCACATGGTTATTATTGTCGTTATTTTCTGGCATTCCACAGTGTTATTTTTTTTTCCCTCAAGTTTTTTTGCTATTAGCAAGAGCTTTTCTTTTTCTTTTTTTTTTTTGGTGATGTGTTTGCCACACATTCAACTAAACTTAAATGCTATATATGTTTATTTCCTTAATTTTGTAAGTTAACTTCAGTGAATACCTGTTAGGCCAGTAAGGAATTCCCATTAAAAGGGAGAATAGGATTTGTAGTAAATTTTGGGTTTAATATAATGAATTTTTTAATGAGTAGTGCCTGTTGTCTCCAGAAAATATTTACTGTTTGCATTGCAAAAAAGAAAAGAATTCAAATTAAAGTATTTTTTTTTAGAATAAATTAATTTTGAATTGTATAGACTTTAATAGGAATTCTAATTGAGTATCCCTTATGTAGTTTTTTTCCCTGGGCTAGTTTCCCAACTTGGATAACATTTCCTATAGTGTATAGTTCTGATAATTTACCACAACCTTCTTTCCAGGAGCAAATCCAAGAGCACCCTTTGGGAAATACAATAAAATCTGAGAAAATAGCCCGAAGAGGAGGGTAAGAGTAAAGCTAATCAAACTGTGATCTTCATAAGGCATAAAAGCAGCTTTTTATTATTTTTTATTAATACAATTTTATACATCACATTTTGGCAAAAGTAATGGAATGGGGCTTTCTGAGGAAAAAATAGACAAAAATATAATTTATTTTTCTTTAAAAAATAATTATATTTGTCACTTTTTTCAAGGAAACCAACTATATTAGTTTTAATATCACAGTGAATCCTAAATCAGTTGCTTTGTAAAGCTTAGAGAAAGGGCTGAAAAGTACCCTTTTATTTCAGATGAGTGCAAAAAAAGAGGAAAATTGAAGCATTCCTGTTGTCTCATTTTCCCTTGGTGCATGTTGCAAGAAGGACTTGTGTCAATTATAGTCATTCCCAGAGGGTGACATAAGTCTAGACAGCAAAAATTCTGCTAGACTGGCTCATGGGAGTTTCTGTGCCACAGGAGTATTTGATACCTCCCAGATTTTCCAATACATCAGACTATCAGGTATCTAGCTTAATTAAATAATTATTTATTTGCTTTTTAGTTGTTGGGTTTTTTTCCCAATCAAATATTTGCTGACTTGGAAGAATAAAAGGAAGTCAAACCTCCTTTCATTTTTAGTTTGCTTTTTTTTGGGGGATGGTGGAGGATATTAAAAGTTTTCTTCTAATTGGATGAAGATGTATTTTTTTTTGTCTGTTTGCATTGAAATAATTTTTTAACAAAATTATGTTTTGTTGACTGCATTTATCAGAATGGCTTGATTTTGAGATGTAATATTTCAGTGAAATGCAAATTATTATGTTGCAAATCCTACTGGTGTCTGGGGATTAGGCTGCTACACCTCTGTTCAAGATACCCTACCACAGCAATTCTATCTCATACCTTACTGATCTTTCAAAAGAAATAAAAATGTGAGCTAAGGCTCGATGAGTCACTGAGTTAGTGTATTTGAGGTTCCATTAGCTTGCATTTAATGAGCGAATAAGGAAAGCTGGTAAACATAACAACTGGTGTTTCAGTAAAAAATCGATTTATTTATTAAACTTTTCAGTTAGTTTTCAGAAGTCAGGTGCTGTTCTATTTAAATGTTCTGAAGTGCACATGGAGGACTTTATTACGTATCAATATTTTTCTTAAACATATTTCATAGCACCTTTATCAGTGCTTCACCATTTTTTTACAAGATTGCTTTTGAACATTGGTATTTTTATCATTCTTCACATCACACAAGTTTTTTCTTCCCTCTTAGTGTTACAAAGCAAATTGTATAAACCGGAGGACATGCACATAGAAATGTTTTTGTTTAGAAACCTATAAGATTAAAACCAAGATGCTATACTGGGACTGTCTTGAGAAAGAGGCATCTTGGGCTACCAGAGTGGATGTCCTCACTCTTTCCTATGTCCTATGTCCTCACTCTGGTTGTACTGGCAGAACAGGCTGTCAGAATAACCCTGCAGAAGACACCAGTCAAATAAATGCTTGAACTGGATTTTGACATGGGATCAATCAAAATCCCAGAAAATGTATGTTTTTAAACAATGGGTTTCCTTGTCTAAAAGCAATGATTTTTTACTTTTTTTTAGGAAACTGAGAAACTTGCAATTATCTGGTTTTTTTTTTTTTTTTTTTTTTTTTGTTGTTTTTGTTTTTTTTTTTTAGTGGAATCAAGAATTAACATTTTTCACAGGGGGATATCTACAGATAAAATACTGAGGGCATCAGAAGAAAATTACTCATGCACATATGAAGGATGCATTGTGTACAGTGTTAATCAAGGGGCTCCTAATCTTACTGAAACATGTACATATTATAAAGACCTCAGAGTTCATTCACTAAATTTATAGTAATAATGCAAAATTCAAACAGAACAATATGCTTTAAAGAACAAAACGTGTCTTCAAGGTGATTATTTATTATGTGAGTTCCACTGAACAGGCCTCAAGAATAAATTGTGTTGAATTTTCTCATTAAAAATTAGGGGTGTTGTTTGTCTTTTTATATTGCTTTTAGGTTTGTGTCATTTTGTTATTTGTACAATTTCATATCTGAATCCAGGCATTTAAACTCTGTGGAATTAGAACTGCCATATTACAAATTTGTTTGTTTTCTCTTAATGTCACTTTAGCTGCTGTGCTTGCAGAAAAGATCAGATTTCTTTGAAGCTATATTGGTATTAAGAGATTTTATTATTCTAACATATAAAGGAAATTTAAAACTCTAACAATAATAATAATAATAGTAATGACTTTTTGTGATTTGTTATAAGTCACAGCTTTGGCAAGTAAGGTATATAATGAAGTTACAATAATACAATAATTTGGAATCAAATGCACCCTGAGAGGGGATTTTTTTTAAAATTCATTATGATACTAATAGTAAATCTCCTATTCTTTATCTTATTTACATATTTGTCTAAGGTGACTGAAATCATTATCTGAGGATGTGTGACCTATAAATAAGAACTTTCTCTGGAGCTAGTTTAGAAACATCTGTTTTCTGTCTAGTGAGAAACTTTGCTCAGTATTATTTTTTGGAGTTGGGGGACAGGTGTTCAGAAAGATACCCCAATTCTTAGGACAGTTCACTGACAAAACTCAAAAATTATTTGATACTTAAAGCTCAACACTGTATTTTTCTGGAGGAAACCAGTATTTCCCCTTTTAAAGGTTTGCTTTACCTAGCTGATACCTCCACGTTAAAGGTATTTCTGAAATAGCACATGGTAAATTTCAACTTTAAATATGTTGATGGTTCTAATATAATTGTTTTCTTTAAGAGGTGCTTTAATGAAATTTTATTGTTTCAAGAACTTTGGTTCTTATCATATTTCTTAAAAAAAAATTCAGAATTTTTAAAAATTAATTATTTGTCAGGTTTTACACAGCAACTGCAAAGAGCTGGTAATAGCTACATTTTCTTTTAAAATCTGATCACTTTTTAATGAATCTGTCCAGAAATCACTCTGAGTTTTAAAAGAAAGAATCGTGAACCAAAGTTAAAGGACAAAAATGTGGAAAAGTTTTCCAGGAAAATGTTCTTTGAAACCCTAAACAAGTTCATGTTTTTACTCTTTGCATACACTTTCAAATTGAAAAAGCTTTGCAAGGTGAAAATCAGATTGCTTCCTAATCTTTCTCTGAATTAAAATCTCTTGAAACTCTTATTTCTGAATTTCATAAAATTTAGATAATAAGGTGTTTCCCTATGGAAAATTTTCTTGATAGTTTTTCAAGTGGTTATTATCATTTGAACACTTCCCCTATAAATACTTCCTAACCTACATTGGGTTTAAATTATTTTGCTGCTACTACAATTTTAAAAAACAAACAAAAAATCTTCATTACTCTTTTACTGTTTTGATTGTTCCCTTGGTTTCTCAGTCCCACACTTTAAGTCTTTTCTTTCCAAAGATAAGCTACATGCTTTTCTATGTTTTTATTATTATTTTTTAAATTATTTTCTATTAGGTTATCTATTTTTTTCCATAAATAAGCAGCAAACTTTAAACTTCCCTGCACCGCAATAAGATCAACAGATCAGACATGAATTACAAAATCATGGTAAATTAAGGAATATTTGCTGAATTGCTTCTGCAGGACAGCCAATTACTTGCTGAGACAGTTCTTTCACGCTATTTCAGTAGTCTATGTCTGTCTCTTACTGTCTCCACTGACACTGTTAGAAGACAAATCAGGAGGTGATAAAAATGTGATATTTGACTGTTGACATATGGTAGATAATTGTTACCTGATCTTGTGAGCTGACCTAATGCCTGATATCCTCAGCTGAATCCAAACACAGATTAAACCATAAAAATCTTTCACTGACTCCCTTTTCACAGATAGAATGAGCTAATAATTAGAACACTAGTCATGAATTTAAGAAAATAGGATTCAATTAAATATGTTACCATTCGTATATGACCTTAGATAAATTACTTAGGTTAAATTTTCAACAGTATTTGGTAGTCAATGTGGAATTCATCTCACTTGAATATAACTGTTGAAAATGGACATATTTAATCTAAGTAGTTGATCCAGAGCTCTTTATAGTCAATGAAGGAGAAAAGTATGTCCCTCTAGAGCAAATGTCATCCTACTTCTCTTTGTCTGCCTTAGAGAGAACCTATATAATTAGCTTAAACTAAATGCTTTGCTCTCATAATTTTATCGAAAATGAACTCTAGTGAGTGATACTTTTCCTACACCAGGAACAACCTGAGGATAACTGTGTTATGGGAGGTGGGTCAATGGTTGACCTGAAAGAAAAGTGCGTTCTTAATATTCAAATATGTGAGACACCTACAACATTTTGAAATGGGGCAAGAGGAAGGTCACTTTGAACACACAAAGTCTCCTTTGGAGACGGTTATGTAGGTGATATGTGTGTATGGAAATGTTATATATATATATGTATATATATATATATACATATATATGGAAACCTATACATAGATTTACATGCAGCAATGCGAATATGACTAATATATATGCACTGATTTTCATCTTGAACATCTACTGCTTTTGCCATTGCAAGAGAAAGACATCCCAGGATGTTTTTCCTTAAGGGTGTAGCAAGAGACTCTGCATGTTGAGTCTAAACATGTGCTTTAGTGCATACATCTTAGATATCCAACATGGACACAATAGAACTAATAACTATGTCAGGGGAGGAGAAGGAATAGTGCTTATGGAGCCTTAGATAACATAATTTGACACTTGACAAATTATATGTTGAGTACTTAATTATGCAAATAGAAACTCTGCAAGAATAGGATCACAAGACTCCCCAGAGTGTACATTCACAAATGAAGTAAAGGACAATTAGAAATGCAGTGTATATACTACTTGCTTTCAGAAATGGATCTCTTTTCTCAGTCATTTAATCTTATTTTTTGTTTTAAACTCAGTAAAATGAATTTTGATAATGCATTTCAAGTCAGGATTATTTCATTATTGATCTACAAGTCCTGTTACTGTGCCAACATTGAAATTTCCCCTTTCTGTTCTGGTTTTTTATTTTGTTTGTTTTTAATTTTTGTTTACTTACATTATAAGTAATTTTTATTCATTCTCTTCAGTCTAATTAAACATGATAGAAAAAATGAAAGTGTAACAAAAATAAACAGGTTTCCTTTTTTATTATGAAACTTGTAGATTATTACAGATCAATGTTTTGAGCTCCACTTGATTTAGGCAAGTACACTTTTTCCATCTTTCATTTGAACATGCATGTATGCAAAATGTGCATCTTGCAAAAATATCTGAATAGGTGTTTACAATATAATACAAAGTATGCTCAGCTTTTAATTTCTCTGGGAATGGTATTCTTACCTCTGAAAGTCCCTTAGTGAAAGTCTGAAAACATGCCTCTGAGATGCAATTTCTTTATTGCCTTCATTTTTTTTCAGTTACTTATGGGCAAAATTTCACTCAAATTGTGTCAAGGGTCTGTGACTGACTGTTTTTAGCCATTCTGAGATTCTTTAATGGTTCTATATGCTGCATATATGATCTGAAACTTAGTTAAACATGTTGCAGAGTGAACAGTCTTGCTCTTACCCTTTAAGTGCAAGGAGGATGAAGAACCAGAGGGCATTTGATCTAATGAAATAGCACAATGAGATACAGATTATAGAATTCCCAAATACTAATGCTCAGTTCTTGATTTCAGCAGGTGAAAGTAGATAGAAACAGAAAGGCAAGAAGGCGTGAGCCTTAAGCTACTTCCAGATGTGAAGCAAATACGTAAATATGGTTTTCCAATAGCTCATGGCAGGTCTCAGGGGCCGTTTGGGCTGCTCTTACCCTGACCAGGACTGAGCTGCCTTCCCAGAGCGCCCATTGAGAGTCTGTTTGAGCTCCAGCTCTGGAAATGCCACTGGGGAAAGGCTTAGCAGCCCAAGGCAGCTCCAGCCAGGCAAACAGTCCCTTGGGGCCCTGTGCATCACCTGGCAGAGTGGATCAGCCTGGGGGAAAAAACTTGCATAGAAACATTGCTGGGCAGTCCCTTGACTGAGGCGGAATACTCTCTCTCCCTTGTGAATATTGCACTCCTCCTGGCAAGGACAGAAGGATGTTGAACACCACTGGCTTGTTTTTCTTAAGAGTGGAACAGTCAATTGAAAGTGCCCAAGAGTGTTCTGGAAGACTGAGAGCAAAAGTAGTGAAAATAAGTATTTGAGAGATGTTTTTTTTTTTCCCCTATAAGAATTAACAGTCTACAGCCATACTATCCATGAGGGTTTTTTTTCTGCTTTAATTAAGTGCTTTTGACTGCAAGTCTATTAAAACATTAGTTGGACTGACAGTAAATTCATGGATCTGTGGCAGTTGTGGTTTAACCCCAGGTGGTAATTAAACACCATGGAATTCCTCATTCACTTCCCGCATCTTTGCCCCCCCGCCCCCAGATGAGGAGGAGAATTAGGAAAAAAAATGTGCATTTTAGTAAGAACAATCTAATAACTGAAAATAAGAACAACAACAACAATAATAATAATCAACACCAACATAGTAATGATGCCAATAATAAATACTAAGCATGCTGAAAATGCAAATAATGATAATTGTAATAAGGACAGGGAGAGAGAACAGAACCCAATGAAACTGCTCACCACCCACTGACCCATACCCAGTCTGTCCCTGAACAGTGATCAGCTCCCTTCCAGTTTGTATATTGGGCATGACTGTCTCTGGTGTGGAATATCCCCTTGGCCAGTTTGGGTCAGCATTCCTGCCTGTGCTTCCTTCCAGCTTTTTCTGCACTTCCTCACTGGCAGAGATGGGAAACCAAAAACTCCATGACTTAAGGTAAGCACCGTTCAGCAATAGCCAAAACATCAATTTGTTATCAATATCATTCTCATGCTGATTCCAAAACACAGCATTGTACCAGCTACTAACAATAAAGTTAGTTTTGTCCCAGCCAAAATCAGGACATGCTCTAATTTTTCCATGACAAGACCTCAATTAAAACACATAAATATAAGCTCAAAGGCAAGTAATTTTGCCTCTGCAACATTGCTTGTACTCCTTATTAAATGAACATTTTTGTAGTAAAATCCAAAGTAAGCAGCATCCTCCTCACAAATTCAGCACATAGCTCTAAAGAGTATGCATGCAATAGAAGGGTTTTCCTGTGTTGATGCTCAGTTTACAACAAAAATTAAAATAACATAAACTCACATCACATGAAAATCCACACCTCCTCCAAACACTGCATTCAGGCACAACTCACGTCATTACTCAACTGCTGCTAACACTTTCTCAACATAAGATAGTACACTGACTATAAACAAGATATTAATATTTTCTCTAACATAAAATTTTACTCCATTCTAAAGTTCAAAAGTTCACAAACAAAAATTTAATATTCAGTGCTGAGTTCTGCAGGGCCTGGAATTAAAATACATTGTTTTTTAGTGTCTTTGAATTCAACACATATTAAATTTTCTATGAAGTAGTAAGCTCCTGCAATTACAGTACATCTGGTGAGTTTCACTGCAAAATATTCAGTTGGAGTTTGCTTAAATACAGAAGACAGATTTACACCTTCCCTCTTCTTAATAACTTCTGTAGACATTAAAGTTCATATGTTTTGGGTTTAGTTAAATGATGTGAAGGGTCTGGAGCACGAGTCTGACGAGGAGCAGCTGAGGGAGCTGGGAGTGTTTAGCCTGGAGAAAAGGAGGCTCAAGGGGAACCTTATCCCTCTCTACAACTGCCTGGCAGGAGCTTGTATCAAGGTGGGTCTTGATTCCTCCTCCTGAGCAACACAGGATAGAACAGGAGGAAAGGGCTTTGTGTTGCACCAGGGGAAGTTAGATTGGATTTTTAGAAAAGAATTCCTCACAGAAAGGGCTGTCAAACATTGGAACATGTTGCCCAGGGAAGTGCTAGAGGCACCATACCTGAGGGCATTTAAAAGACATGTAGATGTGCAATTAGGAACATGGTTAAGTGCTTGACTTGACAGTGGCAGATGAACAGTTGGACTCGATCTCAAAGGTTTTTTCTGACCTAATTTTATGATTCTGTTTGTTGGAGTCTGGGGTTCTTTTTTATAGGGGGGTGGGTGGTGGTGTGTGACTGTTTTGGTTTGATTTTTTTTTTTTTCCCACCAGTATTTCAAGTGTTGAATATTTTGAAGTAAGGAAACATCTAAAGACCACAAAACTTCAGGTATTTCTTTCAAAGAAACAAGATTTCAAAAAGTATAGTACACTGCTTGCTGGCATATGTTCTTTTCTAAGTTCACCTGTAATTCTTATGGCTGTTATTTATTTCCTTTCCTTAAGGATCTAAGCATTCATTAACTTTGTGATCAAAGCAGCAGAGTCTTAGGATATGTCATAAAAACTTAAGAAAAAATTTCTGTACTTTTGACACACGCTGTTTCTGTTGATAGAACCGCAAAATTTTTATCATTATTAGCTAAAATTCAGTTATTAAACATCAGGTTTTGGTTCAGTGATGAAAACAGTCCCTTTTTTATCTTTTACTTGTTAGTGTGTCTATTATTATAACTCATGCTGTGTTATTGAGTGTCACATCAAGAGTCTAGAGATGATGTACTGAAAAACTTTGAGGCTGCTTTGAATTAACTCCATAGGAAAAATACAAAAGATTAATAGTTGCAATTTTTTTGCAGAGATTGCAGCCAGTCTTTTACTGTGTTATTATTTATGTAGAAGTGTACGTATAGAGACAGCATGTATTTTCCTGTACCAGTTTGACTGACCAACACACCTCCACAATGGAAGAAGGTTCCAAGAAGGGCACGAGTGATGTGCTTGTGAAGTTTCCCATTTTGGAATGTTTTTGCATTCCTGAGTCAGCTGATGAAGTATACTTTTGTCTCTGTTATTTTATTTAGCTATCTTTCGCCTCACACTTGAATTATATAAGCTTCATCCTGGACAGGGTGTGGTCACTTTGTATGTGTCTTTGTTTTTCTTTAGCAGCAAAGAGTCCTGGTCTCTAAAAGGCAGCTTTGGGCAATGTTGTAATCAAAATAAAAGAACTATTTAGTGTGTCCAATACTTTTATTCATTAATGTCAAGATACGCAGTTCTTAGCAACTATCACAATTAAATACATCTAGTGAGAAGTGGTAGAGGCTGTAAATGCCCTGCTGTGAAAACGTTTTAATATATGTGGTGCAAGATCTGTTGATAACTTGGTTTATCCTGATAGAAGAAAGTTAGTATTTCTTGTTTTCAAATTTCTTACTTGTGCCTTCTTTAAAAAAAAAAAAAAGAAGTTTCTCTTGCTTAAATTAGGATAATCAAATATTGTTTAATATGATCCTACAGCTAGCAAATCAACTATGAATAAATTGTTCTATCCTTTATGAGGATTATGAAATTATTTTCTGTTTATAACTGTCTTAATCAGACCAAGATTAGTCCTTTTATTATTGCAAGGAAGCATTGGTGTAAACATTAAGGAAACAAGGATCTCTGTTGATGTGATTGCCTGGTATAACTATCCATATTTCACATTGGTGTGTGTCATAAAAAGGTAGTGACTAGAATGTGTTTCATCTAATCTTTAATTGCTATTAGGTAATGTGCTTGCATAGAGAAACCCTCAAAACTGTATGTTGTTTGTAAAGTATTACTCATGTCATAGGTGAAGAACTGTTCAAGTTATTAACAACCAACATATTCAGATGTATGCACTCTTGGGGAAAGATGCAGATTTTTGCGGAAGAGAACATGGAACAAAAATGATCCAGGTGTTTTCAGTACAGTTTATCATTCTGTCTTCTCTGCTTGTGCTCACAGCTGGCAGCCTACAGGATTTTAAAAGTGTCAAAATAATTAGCAACAGATTTAGCAAGGTTGTCTTGAAAATGACTTTTAGTATTTAGAGTCCTCAAATATCTTTCAAGTCATTGATGATGAAAAAAGTGAAAAAGAGAAGACAGAGTATAGAATGTAGAGTATTTAAATCAGCTGATATTAACAAACATAAATATAAATTTAGTTGAAACAAAATAAAAACACAGTTTCAAAATTGGGTTTTAAGGATGTTGAAATCTTTGGCTCTGGAAAAAATCCTAATGTGTTTTGTTGTATGATGAAGCATTGCTGTTTTCAGCATCTCTCAAAAGTACCAGAGAGCAGCAGCCTCTGTACATCTTTCCCTTCGACATTTGTTTACTGTCTCTCTCAACACAGATTCAGCTCATCTGTCACCCTCAGCAATAGCTAAAATTATTTTAGGCTCTATCTGTCAGCTGGGGACTCACAAGGCAAACAGGCTAGTCCAGGCTTTCTTAAGTGATTTCTAATTTAATTGTGGATTTTTTGTTTCCTGATCTGTTTTTGCAAGTACTTAAATGCTACTTTTTTTATCCTGTGAACTTATTGGTAATGCTTTATGCAATAAATCCTTAAGCTAACAGAATTTCTCTGTTGATGTTTATGTCAATATGACCATCTAACACTAATAATCATAGTAGATGGATCTATCCAAATATATAAATTACTTTTGGAGGATCAGTTTGTATAGGACTATTTGAAATGTTTAGCTTTGTTATAGGCATTCCTCACTGAACTCACGACTATGTGTGTTCTGTAATACTTGTAAAATGAATATTCCTAAAATTTAGTGGATTTACAAATGTACTGGAATATGTTGCAGTAATTAGTAGCTATATGTTTAGGGTTACATTAGTTGAGAAAACCTCAAGTGGAAAGCACTAATTATAAACGCAAGTAGAATAAATAAAATGAAATTATTAGTAGTTCATTGACAACGAGTAATAACAGCCGTGCTATAATTATATATCTAATAGAGTTTTAATGTGCTACAAGTTCCCATGTGATTCAGTAACTACAGCCTGGAGCAGACTCTCACAAATAGGCCTGATCTTGAGCTTAGTATTTATCTGTGCTCATCACCATATTCAAAGAGATGTGTTTGTTCTCACAACCAACAATTGCTGGACAATCATTTTATCTCCATTTTGTCATGGGAGAAAAAAGAGCAAAGGCTTTGAAGAAATAATGGGAACTGCACTACTAATTCATCTGCTTCTGTCTTGATCCCTGGGTGCCTTTTTTTTCTGACTTACCCAACCTAACAGGTTTGAAAGAGTGTCATGAATCTTAATCAGGATTACTTCATCTAATATTCTTATGCTTGGATGATTGATTAGTTTCCTAATTGCAATGTAATGGTGGATGTTACTTTCTCTTCAACAAAACACACACATGAGCAAATGCACATCTTTCATTGCAAGTATCTCAGGGTTTTCTAGACTACGTGGGCGGAGAGCTCTCACCTCTTACTCAATATTTTCATTTTTGATTTCCACATTTATAGAGGATTGAAAGCTATCTTGGGATATGCTACCTTTTTTTTTTTTTCTTCCCTCCTCCACTTCTCATGAGGAAGAGGTACTTGTTTGTGGAATATTCTTGCCAATGGAAACTCTTGGTGTGACTCATAAAGATATTACTTTTGGTATGATTCAGTCTTGACAACTATGAAGTGACATACAAAAGATATCTCCAATATTTTCTCAGCCATGGAAGCCACAAGGGAAAAAAAAATATTCTGACTGAGAAGTCCATTCCTCAGGTAAAAGAAAGAGGAAAATAATTTGTTTTTTGAGTGTTGTTCTGTGGCACAATGTACAGATATTTTATATATTGGCAGCTATTAAATATAAAGTGACTGCTTCTTTAAAAAAAGAAAACAAACCCCAAAACTTCTCATGGTGTTTTTTTTTTGTTTTGTTTGTTTGGGGTCTTTTTATAAAATAGATGGTATTTTGCTTCCAGTTTTGTGTGGGAGCAAGAACAACAAGATGAACATGATGGAACATGATGGTTCTTCTCTACACAATACCTTCTGCAGCTTAAGTTGGCAAATGTTGCTGCCAGTACCAACAGTGATAACAGATTCAATAAACTGTGCCACTAAATTAAAATAAATGCTGCATTTTTTTCAGTCAGTACAGTGAGGTAGTGATAACTGAGTTGGAGAGTCTACACCTTTTACTATCACAGTTCACATCCCCTGTGTCCTACAGTCCTAACGGACAAAAAACACTCTCTGAATATTTGTTCAGTTACTCTGCACAGATTACAAATGTCAGGAATTTGAAATGCAGAAAATCATTGCTAAATCATCATGCAAAATTATTTTGTTTTTCCTAGGAGATGTAGCAGTGTTTAAAAGATTGGAGTAGGATAGTCATCTTTGTTTCCCTGCTTGTTTTTATAGCCTATGCTCCAAGACCATTAAAATTTCATTATCTATTTAAAATTATTTAAAATTAAATTAGAAACAACATGAATAATTGTATAATGCACACTGTTATAATTACTAAAGTTCTGATAGGGAGTAAATCAATTGACTTTTTATTTCAACATTATTCAAATTTACATCTTTCACTAAATTAGCACCAGAAGGGGATTATGCCTATAATAATTGGTGTCAATGCAGCTGGCAGGAAAAGGGCTGGTTAGAGATTTAGGTGGAAGGTTGTGAACTTTGTGGCTAATTTTCTCCTTGCTGTTCATTTTATAAAAGAGTTTGAGGGAAAAAGGGTGGAAAATATTCTCTTCAATCTAATATCCATCAGTGTCAAATTTTTAGACCAGAATGAGGAGATACTGTAAGCCACCAACTTCCCAGGCAGTCCACAAAACTTATTCTCTGAAGTTATCACTAAAAGTGCTTTATTAGCATTAGTACTGCTATTGTATGATATTAATTAAAAAAAAAAATCACAGACAGCACATATAACAAAAAATGGTCCAGGAAAAAGAGAATAAAAAGGTTGTTAGTTTTCTTCTCTTCTTGCTGCATTTTTGTATTCATTGTGAAATGACAGCATAGATCAATGTGCCTTTCTGTCTATCAGACCATCACAGAGGTGTCACCAGTTCAGCAAAAGGTAGATATATAAAGTCCTGTATATATACAAAGTGTGTCATATATTTATCATGTATCCCATAATTATACAGCTTCATTGTGCAACAATGGATTTTGAAAAATTATTGCCTTGAAGGAAGACATAGTAGTAGGATGAGGGTCAAGGGCAGATTAGATACTGCTGCTTTCATATTTGATCATAAGTGCTTGCAAACACTAAATATCTACTCTATTTTCTCTACCACAAAAAGATGGTTTAATTGCAGTAAAACATTGTTTTCAACTAGCAAATGGTGTGAGCTAAACAGCCATCTGAATATTTAATAGCAGCACCTGCAGACAGAATTTCCAACTCAGACAGGGCATTTTCAGGGCAGTTAGCAACTGTTCTATTTTTAAAATATTATATGGCAGAAAGCAGAAACAACACCAAAAATAAATCACAAAAGTCTTTATTTTTAGAACATGAATGTTCTCATAATTATTTAAAAAAATAATTTTCAGAAACATTTTTTTTTTTATTCTGCAAGTGAGTTTTTGTGTGACACACACCAACATGTTTGTCACTTGTAAAAGAAGAGAGGGATGCGTGAATTTAGGGTATCTTGGAACTTGGAAATTTTCACAGCCATCACAAGCTCAAACCCGTTTTAGTAGCGCTGCCAAGGAAGAACATCTGATGCTATCCACCAAGTGGGCTTTCTATCACTACTGATTAGGATTCTTTGATGTACTTCTCTCCAAATCCATACTGAGGTGTGGAGAGCCCATATCTCCTTTGTAGAAGCTAAATGGGTACTAAGCAAGCCTTAAAGGTCACCTGTTTGTTCCCCTGATTTTTATTATTTTCAATCTACTATTCTGAAATATGTTCACAAATAAATAGAAAGACTGCTTCTATTTTTCTCTTTGACAAAGTCTGTAGATTTTGGATAACAGTAGAAATGATAACTAAATCAGGGCAGACACTAGTGGAAATGTGTTTAAAGACATAGTTTTCTGCTCGTTTCACTATTTGCTTATTTGTTTGTTTTCCTGACCTTTTCTCTTGAGAAGATGGAGGTATTGCAACAGTTGTTTACATCCACGTGGGGTCAGACTTCTACATCTGTCATGAATAGTTAATACTGTGTGATTTTGAATGTTCTTCTAGGCTATCATGCATTGCACATAGCTTTAAGTGGGTCAAGTTGAATTTTGCCAAAAAAAGCAGAAAAGTGGTAATGCTGTTGTAATATCAGACTTAGTGAGGCAGATTTGATTTACTTCTCTGTGTCAAAAACTTCGGCACCCAATCAGGAATATATTCACCTATACTTAGAAATAGAATAAGGAAAACAATCAAGACAGGGTTGTAAATACACAGATGAACAAAGTTGTCCTCATCAATACAAAATAGAGAAAAGCTCAGGCATCTAGTTCTGTATCTTTTTTCCTGATGGTAGCCTACATAGATGTTTAAGTAATGAATAAAAGAATGAAAGAATTACAGCATGATCCCTTCCCCGGCAGTTTTCTGGTTCTGATAATTTCCAGCATATTATTAATCTTTATGCAAGTTTTTGGATGTGGATTTTTATTAGTTTTTAATCGATGTTTACATTCCCTATTCAAAGTACCATCTTACAATTTCAAACTCATCATACACGGTGTGGCAAAAAAAACCCCAAACTCCTGTTGACTGTCATCTAATTCTAGATAACAGTCTATTTTTTTCTATTATAGATAATAAAGAATAATTTTTTATTAGTATTTTCCTGCAACTCAACGTCTGTCATGGACCTTTGAAGTTACTTTGGTTCCAAGTCTTGGAGTCCTAGTCACTTTAACATATCACAGTAAGGAATTTAATATTTTTTTCCATGCTTTTTTTGAACTTTTTTAGATCCACAATATCTTTTGGGGATGAGATGATAGATGCAATGTGCAGTTTTCAAGACAGCAGACTAAAATTTCTAGGATGATTATGCCTTTAATGTTGTTTATTCCTCACTTTCCAGGGGTTCTAATTATTTTTTTCATCATATGAGCAAATTGAGAAAGAGCCATCGTCTGTGACTTTTTTGATTTATTTCTGTTATTTCACTAATGTTAGTTTGAATGTAACATGTAACTACTGTTAGTCTGAACTGGTTCAATTTCAAGGGAGAAGCTTGAAAATCAGATCTAAGCATATCTCATAAAAGACTTAAAAGACAAAAAAAGAACAGTAAAAAGGAGAAAGAAAAACCAAAGCTTGTCAAGACCTGTTTACAAGATGAAATCTCATAAATTATTTGGCTGCTTCTATGAATATTTTTAGTTTGGTGTTGACAGTGTTAAGTTCCCCTTTCCCTGTTCTCTTTGTATCACACATTGCCAACTCCCTGTCCTACCTTTTCTGTATTGCTTGAGTTTTAAAGTATCTTTCTTCGAAATTTTATTTTAAAATAAAATTCTATGGTTTTTAATGCAAATTGAAAAAAAAAATCTGGAAAAAACACATTTTTATTCAGATTTCCAGCAGCCATCCTGTAAAGAGCTCTTTAGGGTGTTCCATTTTAACTGTGTTTCTTCTTATAAATATTTTGAAGACAAGTATTCTTGTAAGTTGAAAAAATTCTCTGAAATGTTTTAATTGTACAGGCAAAAAGCCCAAACAAACAAACAAACAAAAAACCCACCAAAAGGTCTTTCTTTTCTGATTCTAAGCTCTTTATGCTCCAAAGTTGTAGGGGCATTATGAAAAATAAACAATAATTCCCTACTTCTCTTTTCTCACTGTGATTTAGGTACCTCATCTCTCCATAGTGTGTCTTATATGAGTTACACTTTAGAGATGCTAAAGAGTAGTGTAGATAAATGACACAGGTGTTAAAGAAATACTTTAGATCAACAGTCACTACAGTGATTGTTAGGCAGGATTTTATTTTATACCCATTATTATAGTAAAGTGTCCAAGAACTGTGAGGCTCCGCCTGGAGTTGTGCCGCGTTCCTGCCAGGTGAGAATGAGGGACCACTCCAAGCAAGGGTTGAATGGCTGCTTTATTGAGGGCGCATGGGACTTATATAACCTCAGGGTGGAAGGGTCCAGAACTAGGGAGGAGTTAGGGGAGGAGTTAGGGCAGGGCACGACAAGAAAGGGAAAAGAGGGAGGCATCTATGCCAAACAGGGAAGAACTGGTCAGACATATAAGGAAATGGTGCACTGCACCAGAAGTTGACCAATGGGGAAATTAAGGGAGGAGAGCCAATCACAAGGCTGTAACCAGGGATGCATCAACCAATTATAACAATCCAAAAATAGAAATGGAATTAGGACTACTCTAATGCATAGAATATCTATCTTCACTACCAGAACTGTAAAATACTTTGAAAACAACTCATCGGTCTGTGAGTCCTCTTTTAACATTGTATTTCTTCTCTCAGCTTGGAAATGATCTTTCTGTGTTCCCTCTTGGTATTTCTTCTTTTTTCTTCTCTCCATTTCTTCTAATCACCTAACCGTTCCCCGATGGAGTGGGGCTTCAGCTCTTGGACACCAACATAAGGACATGAAGTCCAGAGGAGGACCACAAAGATGATCAGAGAGCTCTCCTCCTACAGAGAGATCAGAGAGAGTTGGGGCTGTTCAGCTTGGAGAAGGTAATTTTCTGTAGAGACCTTATAGCACATTCCAGTAGCTCAAGGGAGCTAAAAGAGAGCTGCAGAGGGATTTTTCGCAGGGGGACATAGGGAGGGAAGAGGCTTCACAAGAGGGAAGGGCTTCAAACTTAAAGAAGGGTAGATTTAGATTAGAGATTAGCAAGAATTTTTTTCCCTGCGAGAGTAGTGAGACACTTGAACAGGATGCCCAGGTAAGTTGTGGATGCACCATCCATGGAAGTGTTCAAGGCCACGATGATGGGGCTCTGAGCAACCTGGTCTAGTGGAAGGTGTCCCTGCCCATAGCAGGCGTTTGGAACTGGGTGACCTAGGTCCCTTTCAACCCAAACCCAAATGTGGTTCAAACTAAAATGTGCTGATTGTTTTAGTCGGTAAGTTATCTTTCCTGTAGCACTTTTTCAGTGTTAAGACACCAGAAAAATTATTATTGGATCAGAACCACCTTGTGTGTGTGTCTACGTGGAGTGAGAGGGGAGGTATCAACCCTTACCCAGGTGGGCTGGAGTTGTATCCCTCATGACAGGGAGCCTACATGGGGAAGCCTTGGAGCAGCTGCCAGTCACAAACAGCCTGGGAAAACACCCAGGAAAAAAACACCCCACAGCTCCTGGAGCCCCTGGCCTAGCTGGGATTGGCAGGGACAGTGAGAACATGGCCCCTCACCCTCGTCTGGAGCCCCAGAGTGGCCAGTGGGTCAGAGGTCCTACCTGGAGGGTTGGCCACAGGGACCAGAGCAGAGAAAACCAAAGACACGTGTTTGCCAAGTGTCACAGCCCTGCCATCTGGGTGTGTAAGAACTGGTCTGACACAAGGTTCAGGGGTAGCTCTATGATCTGTCTCTCCCTCTTTCCCCTTCTCTCTTCTTGCTCTCTCTGCTTCTCTTTCTTTGCTTCTTTCTTGATACTTTGGATGGTTTGCAGCTGGAGGGATTGGATTTTGACTTAAGTATCGTGGATTAATATGTGGTGGAATATTGTGGTGAAACATTTTGTCTAGCTTGTGTGGTGCCCTTTTTGAACCTTTGCCAAGTTCCCTTATTTTCTCCCATAAATTAATAAAGAACCCCCTCGGGGACAAGTCCATGGCTTAGTCTCTTGATGTTACCTTGAAGTATTAAAGAACATTATGTATATATTTTAAAGTAAAACTCCTGGCTCAGCCATGAGCCCACAGCTCACAGGACAGTTACAGACAGTGATAGGTCTGAGACTTGCTTCTCTCATTTTCCACACCTGGCTTTCCAAGAACAGTCTGGATTCATTCTGCCTGTGACCCCTGATAACAGGAGTCCTCAATGTACAGACCACTGTACATTGTACTGTATAAAGCACCATTCAGTATTTTGTGTGTCTTGTCCTTTGCATATGCCAGTCATGATAGTTCTTTGATGCCTAAGGGTTTCTTTGATTTTTGATTTTTTCAATTTTATAGATGTTAGAAATTATTGTAGATCTAATGTACTAGTAAAATAACTTCAGTAGCTGAATGTTTA
>JAWWMP010000001.1:13199447-13270848 GCA_035047865.1 Dendrocincla tyrannina
CCAGGGGCGGAACGGGGCAGGACTGGGGGAAATAACAGAATGGGATTGGATGGACATTATTATAAAATCTTGTAACTCGAGTCAAAACGGTGGATTCCTGTGTAAATGTATTCCTGGAGCCTGGTTGGCACGTTAAAGTTCCTGCTCACTTAACTTATCTCCTGCTAAAAGTTGTCTGCAGTTGTTTTTCCTCACTCCTTAAGGCAACATCTTCCTAATCAACTGTCTGGGCTCCAAACTCAGTTTCCCTAATCAGGCTATAAAAACTCTTTTATTATCTCCATCTTGAAGCAGCTTTACTACTGTTTTGTAAAGAGGTCTTCATATTTTAGGAAGGTGGAAATATTCACTCCCCATGAGACTGAATCTCTCTAGATTAAATATTTTCTACTACATGATTAATTCTTGTTGGAAGAAACTCCTGTTACAACACATGGGAGACAGAGGCAAAGGAGAATCCCAACTACAACTCCTGGAAAAAGACACCTTTAGAAACAAGACCATCATCACTACAGCAACTTCCAGAAGAGCAGAGACTTTAGAAATTAATATTACTTCCGCCTTTTATTGTACAGGTCTTCCCTTAAGATTGTAAATCCTAGGGTTTCCAGCATCCACGTGGCTTCTCTGGGAGAAGTCATATTCCTTTCTTCCCAGATATCCAGCCCTGCCTCCCTCCTGACCTTCTGGGATGGGTGGGGACCAGTCACTTCCCATTCCTGGGTTTCCACTGGGGTTTGGTCCTCCTGTTCCCTTATTGCTTTCTGTGCCCCTAAGCCACTCTCCTACCCCTGAACCTTTCCCCAATCACACCCTACTTCCTGAAGCCCACCCCCAAAGGGCTTAAATACCCTCTCAGCCTGTAATTAAGGGCTTTTTCATCACCACACTTTCGGAGTGCATTGCATTGCTCTACTCCTGCATGCATGGGGATTTCACAATCCCCACCAAACATCCCGAGGCTGTGGAGTGGGGAAGTCGTCCCCCTCACAGCTGTTAATTTCTAATTCAGATTTATTAAATTCATTTTGACTCACGTTTTTAAAATTCCATATATCTCATTCTTCAGTTTTCAGTATGTAAATTGGCATTTAAAAGAATATAGCTTTGTCTCCAAATTTCCAGCCAGATGGTTTTGTGATTAATGGAGAGAATAGGGAAAGAAGAAATATTGATTTCTGTCTCATCTAAATTGTTGGTAACTTGACTGGACCTTAATGAATTACATTGGCGACATAGTATATTTATGATGTTTGTCAAAAGTTCCCAGAGTACTGAATGAGGTTTTAAGTATCAGAATAAAAGATCAGTGTTAGGATGATATGTCAATATATTGAAAACAGTTCTTTGCATCACAGATTGAATCAATAACCTAATTTTAGTCAAGTGAATGTGGCAAACAATGAAAATGAACAAAATAAAAGATTATCAACCTGTATTTTCAATAATTAAGAAAGAATTATGTGTAAGAAATAAGAATAGTACCACGACAGAACATTGGATATAATCCTCTTCCAGAAAACACAAGGCTTCCAGTGGAAAAGAGAAGAAATTAAAATTTAGGTTTAGTTAGTAGTGTTGTCTCCGTATCCATCTGATAATCTTTGCAAAATAATTTCCTGAGACACAACATTGCTCCAAATTAGAAACAACACAAGGCCAAGGACTTCTCCACACCTACAAGGATACACGTTTTCAGATCCAAAATTTCATCTTTCTCTCAGTCGACAATAATTCCACTGAAGTTCATGGAAACTAACAATAACCAACTTGATAGTCTGGAGCATTTTTTGCTGAATGGCCTATATATTCATCATTCCACTGGCAAATGCAGCATAATCCAATATTACCAGCTAGTAAGAAGTTCTGCTTAAAAAAAACCCAACAAACAAATCCAAACCACACTGCTCCTAGCAGCTACTGGTTTTTTTCACCTCCTGGTGAAATCATATATCAATCTAGTGCAGTTGTTTAGTTACACACTTGTGCCACTTCGGTGTCATGCCCATCATGTAGACAACAGTACTTAATTTCTTGTTATGTCAGCTAGAGACTCTATTTCGTGTATGAGATTATTCTGCTTTCATAACCACGGTACCATTTATAATTTTGTGACTCTCTTTATCTGCACTGCACTGGTACTTTGAAATGAAACAACTGATAAGAATTCCTGCTCTACCCAGCTATTTGGATTTCTCTGTAGTAGGTCTATTGCAGTAAAAGTGGTAGGATTTTGACATAAAATAAGCGATCCTCAAAGCATTTACATATAAAGATATTTTACTGCTCTTGTGACTCAGTACAGAAAGTTGTAATATATCTGATTTGAGTTGTATTTCTTCACCTTCCACATATATCTGCATTAAGTCAAGCACTAAAACCTCTTTCCCTGTGAAGACCATTTTAAAATGACATGCTGCAAAGGTGTCCTGCCCTGCCTATTAAGATCTTATTGCAGCAATACAACCTGTATTATTGCTCCCAGCCATTTCCACTGCTTATCTCTTCAGTGTTAAAGTGCTTTGCTTCTCCAAATACTTTTCCTCACAGAGAAAAGTCCCCAAGGCATTCAGCCTCATCTTCCTTACTGTAGTTAAGTGACAATAGAGAGTTTTTAGTCTGAGAATTGAAGTGGGGAAATTTGGCAGAAATTCCTTGTTATTTTTTCTTTTTTTTTTTTTTTTTTGTGAAGGGATCAGATGGCAGAATGATTAAGAAAAAAAGAAAAGAGAAAAGGAAAAAAGACTTTTTTTAATGAAAAAATAAGGAAGAGAAGTGAGGAGAAGAGAGGATAAGAAAAGGAAGAGGGAGAGGGGAAAGGGAAAGGGAAAGGGAAAGGACCAGGTAATCTTATTAATCAATTTTAATGTCAAGTGTGGGACATTTTTATTGCCAGTCATGTTATTTGACACAATAACTGACAGCTTTTGATGTGTGTTTTGTGCCTGGCCAAAAGAATAAGGAAAGAGATTCTTCTGTATTCCTGAGGTGTTAGAAATTATACTTCTGAATCCACACTGGTAATTGTAAGTTCATGGGAGAAGTTGCTTTATTGTGAAACACATTGGAGGCCTTTTTGATTTTACCTCACAAAGCAGCATCAAATGAAGAATCACAAGAAATAATGAGTAACGGTAATCAAATTTAGCCAGAAAGAAAATTATGATTTTTTTTTTTTTTGGACACAATGGCAGTATTGATGAATAAGTACCACAATCAGAGCTAGATTTCCACTTTTTTGAGAAATTAGATTGTGAGATAAATTCATATTTCACATCAGAGGTCATGATACAGGCAGCATGAGGTTTGAATTTGTGATTTAACAGAGACATGGGCAGCAAGTGAACGCAAGGATACTTAGTTCTTCATCAGGTGTCACCATGATGTCCTGTGCCCTGATTGAAAGGTTGTTGGCAGCAAATGCTTTCCATTTAATCCCTCGTATATTATGTCACTGTAGGGAGAGACACCATGGTCTGGTCAAGTCTCCAGACCTGTTTTCCTCAATACAGTTTCACTAACTGAAGAGATAAATTGATATGCAATGCTTGTTATTAAAAGTCTAATTATTTTATTACTTTGATTTAATTATTTTTATGCAGACTCATATTAACAGTTTGCATAATTAATTTAGCTTACTAATAGCTCGTATTATTATAGTTCGTTACATATAGTAATATGTGTCTTTATGTGAAATGAAGAAGTAGCCTTTGTATGACAATCAAATAAGAGCACATATGAGAAAGGAGTTATTATTACTTGTAGTAGAAAAAATAGATAACATTCTGGTGTAAAGGAAGGTCATAGTTCTACATTTTTCATTATAATGTCAATGGCCTTTTATTATATGGAGCTGGATAGGTTTCTCATGCTTTTCTAAATTTTCTTCCAATTTCTCTTTCAATGGGAAAGTGTATTAACCCGTAATCTCATCTTTTTAACTCCAGCATCAGCAGTATGACTGACTGAAATTTAAACCATCCATTCATTACAGAAAATAAAAAAAAAAATACTGAAAAAATAAAATGATTTAAGAAGAAAGGCATGCTTGTTTTATATATGGGTATTTTTCATAGTACAGTAACTGTATTTTTTAAAATTATTTTTATTTCTTAAAACCAAATCAGATCAGTATAAGTTGAACCCAAATAGCCTATACCAGACATATTTCTGTGTGTTTTGTTTTGTTTTTTGGTTGGTTGGTTGGTTGGCTGTTGTTTGGGGTTTTTTTTAAATTTAATTTGTTATATAGTGATAACATTAGCTTAAAAAGGAAAAGAAGAAAATAAAAAGAAACATAATTTCCAAAAAAATATCTGATTGACCACTCAAAAAATTAAGAAAAAAAACACACAGGAAATATGCTATGAAATAATTCAAAATCTGTGTGGCTAGTAAGAGAATTCTTAGTGAAATAAGATGGTGACATCTTGAAATAAATGTTTGTACATTTTCTTAACAGGAATTAACCTTGACAAAGTTTAAGAAGAACCTTCTGATATGGAAGCTGTCTGACTCCTTTTTGTGTTCTGAAGCAGCTGGTACTTGTCATTTTGGGAGTCTGAGTACCTGACAAATTTTTGGCAGCTCTGAACAAGTCTGGCAATTTCTATTACTTTGTATTACTGTCAGAGATGTTTTCAAGAGCCCACAGCTCAGTTATCACAAGAGGGCACTACAGGAATACCTGCTAAAAAGTACCCAAATATTCATCTGAAGTTTGTGGTTACTTTCTCCTTTTTCATTTTCTCCTTCCATTAAAATAGAATAAATGGGAAGAATGCTAAAAGAATTACCAAGATCTCACAGTTTGTTAATGAAATCAAATATTATTCAGGTGAAGATGTTCAAGAATTTATACAATATAGTATCAAACCCCTATGTTATCAAATTTTTAGTGCTCACCATTCTTTACATTTCTTCTACTCCTACCTTGCCCATATAATCTTTTTCATGACCAAGTGTTCTTTTTATATGTTTTATAGCACGATCAATAACCCAGCTGATGTGCCTCTATAACAATACTCAAAGCATGGGTAATAAACAGGAGGAGCTGAAAGCCACTGTGCTAGACTTTTGATCTAATTGCTCTTGCTGAAACCTGGTGGGATGTATCACTCAGTTGGAACACTGCAACTGATGGCATTAAACTGTTCAGAAGGCACAGGCAGGAAGAAGAGGTAGAGGCTAGGGTTGCTCACTATGTAAAAAATAGGATTAACCGCACAGACCTGTCTTTGAAAAATCAGTGATGAATGGATTGAGAGCCTACAGGTAAAAATTAGGGGACAAGCCAATGTGGAGAATTCATGTTTGGTTTTGATACAGTCAGCCCAACCAAGGGGAACCTGTTTGAAACATTCTTACTTCAGCTACAGGAAGCACCACGCTCACAGGCTCTGCTCCTGCTGGGGGACTTCAATCTCCCCGACATCTGCTGGAATAGCATCACAGCAAGCTGTCTGCAACAGGAGACTGTTGCTCCAAGGACATCCTCTTTGCATGAAGGATAATTTCTTAATACAAGTAATAGACAGCTCGAACAGAAGTGTTGCCAGACCTGTTGCTTGCCAGCATGGATGGACTAATTAGAGATGTAAAGATTGGGGGCAGTCTGGATTGCAATGTTGACACCTTGGTGGAATTCACAATGAGGAGTAGAGTCAGGACATTGAATTTTAGGAGAACAAACTTTCAGTTATTCAACAAATTAGTAGATGGGATGCCCTGGGAAACTGCCCTCAGGAACAAAGGAGATGACAACTCTTTAAGAATATTATTCTTAGACTGAAAGAGGTCTCAATTCCAATGTGTAAGAAATCAGACATGGATGACATGAGACCATCATGGCTCGTTAAGGACCTTCTGTCCAAACTAAAGTGTAAGAAAGAATGGACACAAGAGTGGAAGCAGGAACACGTCTCCTGGGAAGAATATAAGTATGATATCTATATGTGTAGGGATTGAATCAGGAAAACTAAGACACAGCTGGAGCTGAATTTAGCAAGGGATGCAAAGCATAAGAACAATTTTTACAGGTACATTGCCCAGAAAAGGAAGATGAAAGAAAATACACTTGACCTGACAGGAAAACTGGTTGACAACCAACACAGAGAAGGCTGATGTACTCAGTAATTTTTTTGCCTCATTTTTCAATGGTAATCTGTCTTCCCACATTTTCAAGTCCCTGAACCTCAGGGACTGGGGAACAAAGTCCTCACATTGTAGGAAAGGACCAGGCTCAAGACCTCCCAAGGAACATACACAAATCCAAGGACAAAACAGAATACCTCCCAGTGTTCTGAAAAAATTGTTTGTTGTAGTTGGCAAGTTATCACTTGCTCATATTTGAGAAGTCATGAAATTCAAGTGAAGGCCGAAGCAACTGTAGAAAGGGAAACAACACAGTCATTTAAAAAAAGAGTAGAAAGGAAGATTTTGGGAACTACCAACCTCATCCCTGTGCCTGGGAAGATTACGGAGCAGATCCTCCTGCAAGGTATTTTGAGACTAAGGAAGTAAAAAAGGGGATTAGAGATAGCCAATACAGGTAAATCACGCCTGACTAAGCTAGTGACCTTATATACTGGATGGACTACATTAGTGGACAAGAGACAAGCTATGGCTATCACCTGTCTGGACTTCTGTCAGGCCTTTGGTACAGTCCCCCCCAACATTCTTACCTCTAAATTTGAGAAATATGAGTTTGATGTTGGGCTGTTAGATGTTTAAGGAATTGTCTGGATGGCCAAAATAATCACAAGTAACAACTCATGGCTCAATGTCCAAGGAAAAAGCAGTTGTGAGTGTTGTCCATCAAGTCTCAACACTTTTTAATATTGTCATCAATACCATGAGTGCAACCTCGGGGTTGCAGGAGACACCAAGCTGGATGGTGAAAAAATTTGCTGGAGGGAAGGGACACCAAATCTTATCAAGTTCAGCAAGGTGAAGTACAACATCCTGAAACCTGATTTGGGGCAATTCCCAATATCAGTATAGACTGGTGGATAAATGGAGAACAGCCCTGTGGACAAAGGTGGATGTTACTGGTTGATGAAAAATTGGACAAGAACCCGTAATGTGTGTTTGCAGCCCAGAAACCACACGTGTCCTGGGCTACATGCCAAGCATTGTGGGAAGCAGTTCAGAGAGGGGGTTCTGCCACTCTACTCTGTGCTGGTGAAATCCCACCTGGAGTGCTGCATCCTGCTCTGGGTTCCACAGAAATATATAGACATGTCAGAATAGGTCCAAAGAGGGTCTGAAAAATTAATCAGGGAGCTGGAGTACCTGTCCTATGAAACCAGGCTGAGAGAGTTGGGATTGCTCAGCCTGGAGGAGAGAAGGCGTGAAGGATACCTTATTGTGTCCTTTCAATATATAAAAAAGACTTCTAAGAAAAAATGAAGAGAAACTTCTTACCAAGGCATATAGTGACAGGACAGGGGAAAATGTTTTTAAACTGAAAGACAACGTGTTTAGACTAGACACATGAAATACTCTTTGTTGTAAAGGTTATGAGGCAGTATAGCAGATTTCCCAGAGAAGCTGTGGATGCCACATCATTTGAAGTGCTCAAAGTAAGATTGGATGGGGCTTTAAACAACCTGTTGTCCCTGGACATGAGGGGAGTTGGACTGTGGGAACTTAAAGGTCCTTTCCAACTCAAACCACTCTATGATTCTATGAATAACAGTATCTCTGAAACTTTATTTTTTGGCTATTAACATATGTTTAGAGGTGATAAATGGGAGCTGGCATTCAAGTCTCAGCAGTAATATGTTGCTGGCACAAACATAAGAAAATGTTTCTGTTTGATCACATTGCTGAAAAACAATTGATTTTTTTTTCTATTTCTAATTGCGACTAAATCACAATTTTTATTTGATGTCTCTGATCCATGAGAGGAGAAAAATTCACCTTGTCTTTGATAAGAAAACAAAGAACTATAGAACTGACACAACAAATTATGATAATTGGGAGATCTGATGAAAGGTGAGACCACATATATTTTTTTTCATTTAATGTAAGAAAAAAATCTTCCAGAAACAACTGGGGTTTTTTGTTTGTTTTTGATTTTCATGGGGGGTTTTTTTGTGTGTGTTTTTTTTGTTGTTGTTGGTTTGGTTTGGTTTGGTTTGTTTTTTTTTTTTTTTTTTCCAGTAAAGAAGTAGAGACAATATTAGTGTTATTATCCACAATGCTAACTGATGAAAGTCTCTCTGGTGGGTTGACTCTGGCTGGATGTCAGATGCCCACTGAAAGTACTCTGTCACTCCCCTCCTCAACTGAACAGTGGAGAAAAAATATAACAAAGGGTTCACATGTTGAGATAAAGACACTGACCATTATTATGGGAAAAACAGACTCAGCTTGGGGAAGTTAATTGAATTTATTATCAATCAAATCAGGGTAGGTTAATGAGAAGTAAAAATGAATCTTAAAATACCTTCCCTCCACTCCTCCCTTCTCCCAAGGCTCAGTTTCACTTCTGATTTTCTCTGTCTCTTCCCTACCAGTGGCACAGGTGGATGAGGATTGAGGGCTGTGGGCAGGTCATCACACACTGTCTCCACTTTTCCTTCCTCCTCAGGGGAAATCACTCCCTTGCTCTGCTCCAATGTGGCGTCCCTCCCACGGCAGACATTTCTCCACTAATTGCAACCTGGGCTATAGTTCTTCATGAACTGCTCCAGCATGGATCTTTTCCTTGGGTTCATCAGTCCTGCCAGCAAACCTGCTCCAGAGTGGGCTCCTCTCTCTCTGTGGGTCCACAGGTCCTGCCAGGAGCCTGCTCCAGCACAGGCTTTTCACAGGGTCACAGCCTCCTTCTGGTGGATTCACCTGCTCTGCCGTGGGATCCTCCAAGGGCTGCAGGTGGATCTCCGCTCCACCATGGCATGCACAGCTGCCTCTCTGTGGGCTGAATCATGGGCTGCAGGGAAATCTGGAACACCTCCTGCCCCTCCTTCTGCGCTGACCTTGTCTGCAGGGTTATCACTCTCACATACTCTCACTCCTTTCTGTCCTGCAGTTTGTTGCACAGGGCTTTTTTACCATCTTTAATATGTTATCTTTAAGATGCTCCCACTGTCTCTGACAGGCTTGACCTTGGCCAGTGGTGGGTCCATCTTGGAGATGGGTGGTATTGGCTCTGTCAGATATAGGGCAAGTGTGTAGGAGCTTCTCGCATAAGCAACACCTGCAACCTCCCTGCTACAAAAACCATGCCACCACATACAGCTCTGTGATCTTTGGAATATAATTCCTAACAAACTTCTCTCCCTTTAATTTCCTGCACATTCCTGGTGCTGAAGACCTATCTCATTTTTTAAACAGCTCCTCTCTTTTATTCCTAAACCAGACTACAATATGTGTATGATCTGCTTTACTGCATGGGCAAGGTTATGCTTTAGTATTAAAGTTTAGCTGGCTGATTGATTTTTACTAACAGCACAGAGGCATCATTTTTTTTTTTTTTTCCCCAGTTAAATACACTCAATGATTCTCAAAACAAGCTATAAAATGCATCTTGAAAACAAACTGTCATATATATATAGTTTTATGACAGTATTCAGGCATGAGAATCCCTGTAAAGCAGATAGACAAAAGTCTGAAGGGTTTTTTTTCCCCCCAAACTAATGGCAAACAACCTTCTCATGAGATAAAACATTTTGAAACTATGTAATTCTTAGTTTTCATAAAGTCCTAAGATTCTGGCACTTTTTACTTCATTTCACTACTCTGATATTTTTGCTATAATACTACTGTTAATGTTACTAAAACAATAAAGTAAAAAAAAAAAAAAATCTGGTCTCCTATTTTTCTTTTTTAAATATCATATATTTTGATTCCACCAAGCTGACACTCTAAAGAAGAAAGATATTAGATCAACTTTATGTTGACTAATTTTGCTAAAGAACATACCCTTACTAAAATAATATGAAATATCCTGAACCCTGTGAAATATGGTTTATTTCTGGGTTTATTTTGCCTGTTTGTCACCTTCCCTTTGGCATTCCCTAACTGAATATAGGCTATCTGCAGGAGCAAGGACAGTTTTTATTTCCCGTGGATGAGCTGATGGCTTCTGGCTACTTTATGTTGCACAAGAAATAGAGTCTGCGTCCCTGTGTTCTAGATATCACAAGAATTCAGGTATCTTACCAATACGAACTAGCTAAAAAAGCTAGCTTCTGCCTTTGCATGAGCAGAAAATAAAAATGAATCTGCCCTCAGACTTACAAGTTCTTGTTTGTATATTTTCAGTTTGTAACCTCAGGGCCTCTTTATTTTGTAGCTGGTTGATACTATTCTCTTAAAAACTAGAACTTAAAACAAGTCTGAGTGTCTGTGATACTAAGTAACATTGCAAGGAACTATGGTTGAGGTTAGACATATCAGTGCATTATTTTAAGGTGACTTCACTGTTTTTCAAAATGACATAATTAAAGGTAAGTCTTAAAATGCAGCACAGTTCCAGCAAGTTTCTTAAGAATAGAGAAGTTAAACTAGGTTTAAGAAGCTGCTAGAAATTCACATCATAAAAATAATCTCTTGACGGCAAGGAATCAGCAAGCCTCTGATTTCCAAACAGAATAAAAATCTAATTTCCCAGTGGTACATATTCATGAACTATCTTTTTGGTTTTCTGTCAGCTGCAGCAGATGCGTAATATACATTGTCTGTGCACATATTATTGTGCCAGAGCAGCAGTTAAAAAATGGCTTCATTGTACTAAAATTCATCACATTTCAAATGTGCATTTGTCTTCCAACCAACTTTGAAGAGATGCATTATAAACTTTGACAAAATTGTTGCTTCAGCAAGTTTTGTTTCCTCCGTAGGTCCTTTGATGGCTAAAGGTCTTCCTTTGACAAACTTTGTTTGCTGTGTTAGGATTTTGGAATTTGCGTTGCTCTCAATTCGTAGGCAATTTTGCAAGTGGGTGTAAGCAATATTTGAATAATTTGTATTACTACTGGGGAAATCTTGATCAGATGTTATGGGAAAAACCTCTAGTTTTGCAAATACACTGAGTACCAAAGTGGACTTGCTTGAAAACTGAGCACTGTCCTTTCAGTTCTTTACAAATGTTCATACACAATTGCTTGATTTCCCAAGAATTGGAATTGATTTCCTTCTTTTCAATACATTTAAGAGAATTTGCCACCTAAGCATTAACTAAATGGCAGAGTGGTGTTGCTACAGTATCTTTTTGCCTGTCTGAATTCTGGTATTGAACTCCTGTTTCAGACACTGAGATTTTTCATTTCTGGTTCAGATCTCAACAGCCTCCTAACAGCACTCTGACATGGAAATTCTCTTTTAATTGATAAGAACTTCACTTTAAAAAAAAAAAAAGGCATGATGTTTTTTCTGAGATTAGAACTAGAGGGAAAAAAAAGGCAACATAACATCTGATAAACTTCTGTAAAATATACTTGATAATCTTGCACATGGAAAGCCAGCTGATTTTCCTACTGTCACAGAAGGAAATGCACTGTAGTTCCTGAGACATGTAAAGTGTGCTACAGGTGAGAGCATTCAAGTTGAAAATTACTCTTGAGTACTAATAAGGATTCTCTAATGAAGAACTGCAGAGAATGCAGACAGTTTAGAAGATCATGGAGGAAAATCCTGCTCATTATGTAGTGTGTCCTAGAGTGAACTGGTTTAATAGAATATTTTATTTCTTTCTAAGTAACTTTTTCAAGATATAGTTTCTGCAGAAATGGTTGATAAACTGAGGTAAATAAAATATATCCTTTAATTTTGTTTCTGCTTTTCCTTGTAAATATTTTACTCACTAAACTATGTTTGAAGTGCTACTACACCTTTCAGAAATATTACTTCAGTTGAGTAATCCCAGAAAATGTTAAAATTGGGAGTTGAGTAACAAAGGCAGTTTTGTTACACATTGTTTTTATGAATTTTAATCTAGGTGTAGAAAAAAGTATGTAGAAGATATTAACAAGAATTTAATTCCAAGCCTCTGGATTTCCTACTCTGGGAATAAAGAGAATATAGATGAAAAAAAATATTATAAAACTTATGGTTGATAGCTTTACAGTGGAAGTGTAGCAATAACTATATATATTATTAGAATTGTTGGAAAATAACGTAATGACCTTAAAAACATCATTGAAGTTTGGTATAACCAGGGTATATAATATTACTTACTTGAAGAATCTGTTAGGCTGTTTTGGCAAGGTACTCTGTGAGCTTGAAAGCAGCAGAAACCTGCCAACACTGGCACTACACTGCGCTAGTCAATAACATAGGAAACTTGTATAAATCAACTTGTTGGCACAGATATTACTTTCTTTTTTGCAAAGAAGTTGGACATTTTCCCCCTCTACTGGAAAAAAAGAAAAAAAAAAAGAGAAAAGAAAAGCTGTGCTATATTTTATTGCAACAAATATTTGAGGTTGGATAGGTGTGCAACTTATTACTGAAATTATAAAGCTTCTTACCTTAGCAATAAACTGCTACTTGTTGTTTTTACACTTTTTTTCTGACTTTCAGGAAAGAAGGCACTGCATTTCACCAACACATAGTCTGCATTCCAGCAAAACCATTCATTCATAATTCTGTGTGTGCTCTGCTCCTCCTTTTCTAGACTCAGAGAATCTCTGTATCATTGATTTTCCTTGCACGTATTATAAAGGTGTTTGTTTTCTTGCTACCGGTCTGACACACAAGCACAGCCATGAGTCTGTACAAATGTAAAAGTAGGTACAAAGATGTTTCCCCCTTCTTGTACATGAATGAGATACACTATATCTGGAATACCCCTAAAGAAAACAGGAGGGACCTTCACAGCATGACTTGCTGTTGTGAGTTGGACACATAGAATAATAATATCTACTCAGTCTACTGAGAGAGATTCAGATGTCATGAAGATATTTCAGAATGGGCACTTCTTACTCTGTTGGGTTTCTACTTTCTTTCATTGTTTCTCAGTAGAAGCAACAATAAGGAAAAGAATAAAAAGGAGAAAAGAAATCAACTCTCTGGATATTTTTGTCCATATGTGGCACTGTTTTTTGTTTTGATTTCAGTGTATTCCACATTGTTAAAAACAGCAGTAAGGCTTGGTCTGTACCTTGTGTTTGTCTTAACCTTCAGGAAAAGTTTTCATTCATTTATAAATTCTACCTTTTCAATCTCACAGAGCAAAGCCTCATTCTGCTGTAATTAAAACAGATAAAAAAAACCCAGCCAAACAAGAAGAAACAGATGGTGTGCATCACAACAAACTTTAGGAGTCACTTTGAAGTAGTGTTCTTTGTAACAGGTCCCATCACAACATGATGTATTAACAGCTCCTGATTTTTAGTTTTCAAAAGTGTTTTGTATAATCTGTTGAAGGAAAAAAAATAAATATAGGTTTGCATTTTTTTTTATAATCTTCATTTATATTGAGTATTGATCAAGGAATCAACATTCACATCAAGAACTGAAGGCACAGAGCAAGCCAAAAACCTGGATAAAAATACTGCTGACTCCAGACAACACAGATATATTCAGAAATGGATTTTCAAGTGTTTTCCAGAGTACAGGATCTTAGAAGACTAAGTTTAGAAAGCATCAGACAGTAGGCATTTCTTTTTTCATTAAAAAGGAAGTTATTGATGAATTTAACTACTCTCTGATTATTAACACGTTAAAACTAATACAATAAAAGTTTTTCAGAGAAACACTATGGATTTACAGAAAGTGAGAGTGCAGAAGATACCCTTCTGGGCTTGTATATATCTTGCCATCCCCGTTACTTGTTTCTGACAGCTAGCACCCACTTCTCATGCAAATCTTCCCTTGAACATTTGCTCCAAGGAAAATTTTACTTTTCTAAGATCACATTGTAATTATATTTGTCATTCTTGTCCTATTGCTTAAATGTCACTCTGGAGAAAATAATATAGTAATTAGCAATGACTTGCTCAAAATGTTTGCTCTGTGTCTAGTTGTTCAGACCAGCAATCCTCTAACATTTGTGTTGGGGGATTAGACTTCTTGCGCAGAAGTCTATGCTCTCTGTATTTTGCCTCTCCACCACAGAAGTGGTGAATGATGTGGTGAAGATTTGTCTGTGTGCCCGCATTCCTGGACACACCTATATACATCCACAATCACTATTCTGCTGTGCTGCAAAACCTCACCTGCCTATTTCCAGTAGACCACCGAGCCACCTCAGTAAAAGTGTTTTAGCTCTCAGTAGTCAGCTTGCTTTGTCTAGTCTGCTTGGGGCATTCCAGGGGTTTTCTGCACTGCCTCAAATTTAACTAACCTTAGAGCTGTTCTCCTTCCAAATTCCTTACATTCTAGAGGACACTGTGAGCCACTCCCTTCCCTTTTGCTCAAGACTGTGTTCTCTAGGAGTAAATTTATTCTGTAGAATATTTTAAAATTTCTTACTCTGATCGGGAACTACCTATTTTTTCAGGTTGCCTCTTGTCCTACTGCTTGGCAGTGTTTTTCTTTGGTGTGTACATAAAGTTTACCAGAAAATAAGTATGCCCTTGACACTTTGTGTCAAAATAATTATTGCTTGAACAGCAGAAAATATTAACTGTTTGTCTGAAGTACTATGGAGTCTGCTAATGTCATAAAATGGGGTATAATCTCATTCTTTCAGCTGAAGTATTGGAATGGAAGACTGTGGCTCTTTCAGCTGTGATTCCTTAGGGTTTTCATGAATTTGTAGATTTTTATGTTTCTATGTAGTTTCTTACATTTAGAGCAGTAGCAACCTCTAACCCTGTGCTAGCTGTCTTAATGGTCAGATACTAGCTGGAACACCATGCCTGGGAAACATGTACCAGAACTAAGACAGTTAGATACCATGTTAGCCAGAACAAGAAAGCAAAGCCCAGCAACCTTGGAGAAGCTCCAGTAAGGGAAAGTGGCATGAAGATGATGATAAAGGATGAAGTAAGGTGTCTTAAGACCTCCAACTAAATTCTAGGAGAGGCGTGCCATGGGGCGGTCCCAAGGGAAATTCTGGGTATGGACATGTCTTAGATTGGATGCAAGCTTTAGATATGATAATTGAGTAGTGTTATAAAATTAGTATGCTGCCACGTGGATGGAGGGCTTCCCAACTCCTACACTTTGTTTACATTTCTCACACACACACACACACACACACACACACATACACTCTCTCTGTGTGCCTTCCTTGCTCCTGCTGCCCAGCCCGGTGTGGTGTCCTGTGTTTCACCCCCCACCACCCCAAAATGGGGAGGGGAGAGCTCAGAAGAGCTCTGCTTGCAAAGGGGGGGGGTTTCCTCCCTTTCCCCCTAAGGTGAGGGGAGATGTTTCCCCTTCCTTGTTGTCCCAGACCGGACCTCAAGAACCTCATGTACTGCTTGAAGGAAGACAAGACCCATAATGGGAACTGGGTACCAGGAGGAGCTGCTGGGGGTGGCTGAGCACTGCAGGGGAGCAGCTGGAAAAGGGATTTCTCCCTTGTTTATGGTGGGTTGGGAGGTGAGCTGACTTGGGCCCAGATGTTGCAAGAGTCAGTGTTCACAACCTGTGGGTGAAAGGGTCTTTCACCCGAGAAGGGCAGGTTGTTGTCCCTTGTTTGCTTCGATATGACACAGCAGAGTGACTCAGGAGTTGGCTGGGTATGTGTACAGCCAGGAAAGAAAGGGACTCCTTTTACTCTGCATGTTTTGAAACGGTGGTGCTTGGAAAAGAGTTCAAATGGTATTCCTGAGGCTGTGAGTTCATCCTAGCACTGGTCTTTTCTATCTGTTACTTGTCAATATGTGTTGTACTCTTTTATACTCTTTTAAATACTTTATATACTCTTTTATACTCCTTTATGTTCTGTATCCCTAAAACCCTATAAGTAAAGAGAACTCTTCTCTACTTTACCCACATAAAGTTGTCTTGGAAAGTTTTTTTTCCTTCCCCTTACGGCAACAGCTGCTATGTATAAAGATATTCCTAGCATTAAAAGCTGAAAAACAATTAATTTTTTTTTTTTTGAGTTTAATGATAGGGACAAAAACTCCGAAGAGAGGAAAAAGAATTTGTTTGTGCTGAAAAAAAAAGAAAAAAAGAATTCTTTTGATGACACAGAGAAATATTATCTTCTCAAAACTTGACCTTCTTTCTTCTATTTTGGATGAAAACTGTTTATCAATTCAACCTGATTTTGCAGATAGCTCTGCTTTCTCCATATCTATTTATAAGCTAATTTCTCATGTGTAAAAGGAAAAGAAAATAAAGAAGAAAAAAGTATGCAACCCTGGATATTAACTACAAGTGACAGCAGGATCTTAGGCATTTTACTGCCTGAAGTCCAGGCTCAAGGCATACAGCCTTCAGGATACTTCTGGGCAGCAGATTACTCTGCAGAGCCATCAGTGCATTGCAGCACATCTGAGAGTCACTTTTTTTTCTGAAGACAGCTGAGAGGATAACAAAGAGGTTGTACCATTGTCTCAGAGAGGCTGAGACGAAATTTGAAAGATATTTGGAAAATGAATTTTCCTTAAATGGCATTGCTGCCATTCCTAAATCTTCAAGGCAAATAATGCATCCTTCTATTTTACAAATCCAAATATTATATTTGGGCTGAAGAAATGTAATTAAGATTGGCTTATAACCAGTTGTTGACAATACTAAGCTTTAAAATAATTTCTTATTCAAATAATTACTCATGCTATAAAACATTATAATGCGACAGCAGCATAACAACTTACATACAGAGGGAAGAGGATGTTGGTGCATAAGCTTTTAATTCTGTACATCTTTACCACAGCTGATGGCCAAAACTTTCACAGACAAAAGTTAACACCATTTTTGTAACTTTTGAAATTACTTAGGCTTCAGTACATTCAAAGAAGATTTTGACAATTCCTTTGTTTTATCAGTGTATTTTAACATCCAGGTGTGGTTATTAGATTTAATGATACTTTTCCCCTAAACACAGTTCACCAGCCAAAACCAGTTGTCCAAGGCATTAGATAATTTGAAAATTTGTCATGATGATGGTACATACATGCACAGTATGGGTAAATTGATTAGCATTCTTTTATGACAGCATTGGTATAAATTCATGCACTGATATATATATGTATATATATATGCATATATATATACATCATTGCAACTAGTATATGCTGTGATGAACAGACTTTCTCTCTCCACATATACACTGATGCACATATGCTTAAATTTGATTATTTATGACAGGTTCACAAGCTGAGTACTTTTGTAGTTGGACTCTTTTCTTCCTTCCCTCCTCCGCTTCATGATGTACTGGAAGATAGAGGTGAAAATCCACAATTTCTGTTTACTCTTAAGGTCCAGTTACTTAACTTTCAAGCAGGGAGGAAGATACATTTTGTGGTACCCTCTGGCTCCTGGGATTAGCTCAGATTGATTTTGATAAACCATTTCTGTTGGCTGAGGAAGAGACGACTGAGAGGGAACCTCACTAATGTCTGAAGGGAGGGTGGCAAGGGAATGGAACCAGACTCTTCTCAGTGGTGACAAGCAATAGGACAAGAGGCAATGGACAGAAACTGATCACAGGAAGTTCCACCTGAACCTGGGGACAAACTTCTTTCCTGTGCAGTGACTGAGCACTGGAACAGATTACCCAGAGAGGTTGTGGACTCTCCCTCACCAGAGATATTCCAGAACTGTCTGGACACAACAATCCTGTGAAATGTGCTCTAGGTTGATTGGACCAGATGACCCTCTGGAATCCCTTCTAACCTCAACCATTCTGTGATTCTGTGATCTTAGAGTGCTCAGAGGCACAATGGCAATATTTCATGTTGATTAATACAGTTATACATTGCTTTCTCCAAAGCAGCATGTGTTCCCTCCTTTGAACAATTAGGACGCTTATATTATAATATAATTGATGATAAAGGACAGTTTTCTTTAATGGGGAAGTGAAGATGAAGAAACAATACTATTTTTCTCGATTAGGCAGCATCAGAAGTAAATGACATTTTGATCTGTAGAATTTATTTGTATGTATGCATAGACATACATTCAAAGCCTAGCTGTTCTAAAATGGGTTCTTTTTCCTTCTGTTCTAAAATTCTTTAGACAGGGAAAATTCATGTTCATACAAATTCTTCAGAAATATTAAAGAATTGATAAATAAAACCCGACATTTGATCCATATAGAAGACTCTTCTGGACAAAAAAAAAAGGAAAATAAGAAATCAAGAACTAAAGATGAAGAACTTGGGCCTCACTAAGACCTTATGCTGCCACAACTGAAAGAGCATCATTGAATTCAATCATTCAAGACGGCATAGGATTCAAGGTCCATGTCTGCCAATAAGTGCCACACATAAGTGCCAATCCTTTTGCTTTCATTTTTACTCTTTTCCTTAATTCCTGGAAGTCAAAATATGTGTGTACATCAGGCTGGCAGACAGTCACTTCTTGGGGTTCCCCAGGGCTCAATTATAGAGCCAACAAGTGAAGCCTGTCAGAGCTCAAGGAGTATCTGCTCTTAGACATATGGTCTAGTTGTAGGTTGTCCAGCAAGGGGCAGAATGATTCTTATGGGTCTCTTCCAACAAAATGTGATTCCATGATAAAAAAAAGGTTGGATGGTACCTGAGTTCACCTGCATTTCTGGTGAATTAGCTATGTAGATGCATTTGAAATGATGGCTAAACTCTAATTAAAGAGTTCTCTCACAAAACACCTTTCTCCTTCAACCAGGGAAAAATTCAAACTGAAAAATTCATGGATATGCTTGGAGGAGGTATAAGCAAGAGGTTTATTTTTCAGATACTTATCATAAATAATCAACATCTGCACACTTCACTTAAGTATGCCAAATTTTCATTTATTTGTTTTAAATGGAGCAAGATTATTATAGTTCATACATAATAGATTGTATAATGTAGTTGCACTAGCTATATTATACTAGAGTCTATTTTGCTAAAATAACCAAATATTCATTGTTCATTGAAAAACACCAGTAATACTGTGTTATTTTCCAAATATATTTAATTAATTAAAATAATTGTATATTACACATGTCATAGGGTAAAAATAGATAGGAAAGCAAGGTGAAAATACTTCATTCATTTATTCAGTATTCATTATAAGCACCTTCCTCTGGGCTCAATTTTTTACGTTTAATTTAATCTGAACCAAACTGTTTAATTTCAGAATTTTGAGTTCCCTTTCCCTTTCTCTGAATCTATTAACACACTGATATTTTCCTTCTTTAAAGTATAATTAACAAAATATGTCTGCTTCTAATTAAGATTTCTAGCCATTTTCTCCAGATTATGAGCATTATACATTGTTTTTATAATGCAATTTTGTTCTGTAAAATTTCCAAATTAATTCTGGCTCATTTTTAAAAATCTGATTTAATTTGCTTTACTTATGGTTAATGATAATTCTACTGCTTATGAGATAGGATAAACAGCCTTTTATATTTATTGAAGTACTCTCATTTTCTGGCAAAGATGCAAAGTACCCATTTTATTACAGTTGGATATGATGGAAAATGGAAAAGGCCAGCCTTTGCTTCATGGCAAGGAGGTGCATTTGTCTCAAACTTCTAAAATATTCCTACTTATGTATGCTTTCTTTTGCTGTTCAACAGGCAAACTTCTGCCTGTTTCACATTTGCTCCACCCTGTCAGAAATCCTCTGTATCATGAAAGTAAGGATGCTGCACGTCATCCTCAAAGCGTAACAGCTCTAACTTTTTCCAACAACTAAGGAGATTAAGTAGAGTTTGTGTGATAACACCTTCCATCTGCCAGTGCAGCAGCAGCAGCAGGAACAAAGTCCAGAGAGCTTTTGACACCCAAGTTTTGCATTCTTTACATAGACAGACATAGTTTTGTCACACTTCATCGTTTGACTAACAATTCCTTATGTGTTTCCAACCTTCCCCTGGTGTAAAACACTTTTAAAGGAAATTACAATCTTACTCTTTTTTTTTTCTGTAGGATGTTGTAGGTATTAAATTTAGGTAAGGAATCATGCATTAGCTTCTGTATCATAGAATCACAGAATCACAGAATAGTGTATGTTGGAAGGGACCGTAAAAATCATCTAGTTCCAATCTCACTGCCATGGGCACGGACACCTTTCACCAGACCAGGTTACTCTAAGCCCCATCCAACACTTACACTTGAACACTTACAGGGATGGGTCATTCACAGCCTTACTGGGAAATCTATTCCAGTGCCTCACTACTTTCACATTGACAAATTTCTTCCTTAATCTAATCTAAATCTACCCTTGTCTAGTCTAAAACCATTACCTCTTGTCCTATCACAACAGAACCTGCTAAAAAGTCTGACCTCATCTTTCTTGCTGGCCCCCTTCAGGTACTGAAAGGCTCCTGGGAGCCTTCTCTTTGTCAGGCTGAACGACCTCAATTGTATCAGCCTTTCCTCATAGAACGGGTGTTCTATCCTTCTGATCATTTTTGTACACCTCCTCTAGAACCGTTCCAAAAAGTCCATGTCTTTCTTGTGCTGAAGACTCCAGAGCTGGACACAGTACACAACACAAAAGGCAGATCTGTCTCATTGATAAGTATCTTCTTTCAGTTCTCTGTAAAGCTAAAGATCTGATAAAGTGGCAAAGAAAGAGTCTGCAAATCCCTTTGCTCATGTGTACAGAAGGGATTTAGTATAAAAGTCTAACAATACACTTGTACTTTCAGTACAAATTAATATTGTTGTAAATTAATACTTTCTTGTAGTGTTTGTATATGCACACAACATTCATGCACATATATATAACAATCCTGTTTGTGTTTGTTTAGCATTCTAGTTAACCAATTAATAATTTACTTCAAATGGAGTTATTCTTTGTAGGGATAATCTTTGCAGGAAAAAAAATGAAATCCCCTCAAACAATTTAACTTCATTTTCCCTTTGTGGAAGGAACAGCAGATGATGCCAAAACCTACACATCAGTGCACAGATGCATGAAGGTTGAATTCTGTTACTGAGTAAAGGTATCTTGTTCAAATGGCATTAAGCTGATTATGGAAGGAATATCCTGAGTACAAATATCTGTCCCAGAAAATACAATCTTTTTATGAGGCAGCTGTGGTCCTAAATCTAGTGTGATCAAATAGGTTAAATCACAAGTAATCCCTGAAGGTATTGAAGAAGCTCACAAAATTTGTCATCTCCCTTTCCTATCTGATAATTCATCTTACATATTGACATGAATAAAAAGGAAGAAGTTCACCTGTGGTTTTCCGATCTTCAGTACAAAAAATTTCTTTCAGTTTGAAGGGCTTTAACTAAAGAGATACTCTTGAATCTCCTTCTCAATCAGTGAGTAAATAACTGTATTTGATGAATTTGATCACACCGTTAACCCCAAACACCTTTGCTGATCATATCAGGCGTTCATCTTTTTAAATTTCTGAGTTTTGTCAAACATTTCTGCCTTCAGTGCTAAAGATAATGTCCTTAAATTGCTAAGAGGTCTCACATGAGGGGGGAAAATCCTATCATTTATCTTGAGTAAAAACTTTAAATCATTTAAATTTGGTTCCTTGGTAAGTGCTTGTTCCTTTTTAAAATTAGATGTTCTGGAAATGTAATTAAGATAGTATTTTTTCCCCTTCAATAAGAAGTAGCAGTATAAGAGGGAAACATCCATTTCAAGCAATGTAGCAATCTGGAATCTGCATCTTAATTGAACACAAACGTTTCTATTGTTCTTTCTTAGTCAATTTTACAACTCTAGCTTTGAAGTGCATCTTTCACAATAAGACTAAAGGAACAATTTAAAAGAAAAGCTACATATGGCAGAGTACAGTGGAATCTAAAAAAAAACCCCAAAAAAATAGAGGTAGTTTACATAACAGGGAGAGCACACAAGGTGACAGAAAAAAACTACATAAAATGTGTTGATTCTTGCGGGATGAAAATGTCACATCTGAGTATATACAAAGTATATGTTTGTGTTTTTTTTTTTTTTTTCTTTAGGATAAGAAGGAATTCACAGCTATATTGTAGCTTCATCTTCTGTACACTCAAATATTCAGTGAGAACACAAACCTGTCATGGGTTTATACTGCTGCAAATTGGATTGGAAAGCCCAATCTAATGCTTGACATCTGTCTTACGATAGCTCAGTGAAGTCTTACCAAAATGCAGTATATCACTGTAAAGCTGTAACTACTGTCTTGGGTATTTCTTCCCTTTCTCTGTCACTTCCACGCTACATCAATATTTTAATTTATTTTGCAGCAATACCTCCACTTCTCCTTGAAAAGTTTCACGGCTACATTTTGCTCATTGCTTGCTACAGAAAACCAGGAGCACTCATTTCCTTGCACAGAACGAATTGAAAAGTAGAAAGACAGCTTACTTAATGTTTTTCTTCTAAAGATGAATGTGACTTGTCGTGTTTTGTTGTTGTTGTTGTTGGTTGGTTGGTTGGTTGGTTGGTTTCTTTTCATCCCTGAGCCTCTGTCATGGAACCTCAGCTGGGAACTAGGCACCACACAGCCACTCACTCACTCACAGTTCCCCAGTGGAATGGGGGAGAGAATCAGAAGAGTAAAAGTGAGAAAACTTGTAGACTGAGGTAGAAACAGTTTAATAGGAAATGTAAAAGCTGTGCACACATGCAAAGAATAACAAGGCGTTCATTCACCACTTCCCCTGGACAGGCAGCGTTCAGCCATCCCCGAGAAACAAGGGCCCCTTCATGTGTAATGGAGATTTGAGAAGACAAACACCATCACTCAGAACATCCCCCCCTTCCTTCTTCTTCCGCCAGCTTTATAGGCTGAACTGCATAGAATGGGACATTTCTTTGGTCAGTTGGGGCCACCTCTCCTGGCTGTGTCCCCTCCCAGTTCCTTGTGTACCCCCAGCCCATTCACTGGTGGGGTGGTGTGAGGGGTAGATAAGGTCTTGGCTTTGTGCAAACACTAAGTGGTAACAACTACATCCCTGTGTTATCCACACATTTTTCAGCAGAAATCCAAAACCGTCTCATACAAATCCTCCAGATCCCAGGAGCCTTGGATGCTTCTCACTGAATTTTTTTGCCCCCTGAGACCTACACTCTCTACTCATGACCTGACATCAGTCTTTGTCTCTCAGGCTCAAAGAATAAAATGCACTTCCCCAACACCAAACGAATGTTTGACAATATTCCTCTGTCTTCATATTAATACTCTCAAAGGTGTCTAGTCCCAGGAAAAATGCTTCCTTGGGCACTTCCTTGTATTGTCATATCTCATATATGCACCTGCTCCGCAGAGCACAGTTTGCGAATATCTTATACTTTTGCTTCTGGTTGCTTCAAAAATGCTTTTCTGAGAAGCCTACTTATTCTAATCCTGAGTAATTTATTACCATTCCAGAGAGAATATGTATAATATTGACTGAAGGCATCTCCATTTGAATGTCTGGAAATGTGAACAGAAAAAAGATTTTTCTCTACTTCTTACAGCATAAAGAACTTTTTTCCAGTGAAATACGTCTCAGTTAATTGTGTACAATTAGATAAACTTATTGAAAAGAAAATGTAATTTTTTGAAGAAAATAATTTTATTGTTAGTTATTAAACAGAAGGGTTTGACATGAGTCTGTCTTACTTGGTTGATAGGTAACCAGTGGTAGAAAGGTCTAGAGTGTCCCACGGGAATAATTCCTTTAGATTCCCCTTGTTTCTTAACCATTGTGGAAATCTGATTGAACCCTACAGAGTAGTTGTAATTTGTCTCCTGGGAGAATCTCTACTTCTAAAAGCAAGATTAGGCAAAATAAGGGTAAATCTATGATAAAGTATTAAGTCATCCTCTTTTTTTCAAACTCTCTCTCAGGGATCCTAAGGGAGACTCTATCACACTCTCCCTGAACATAACTGTTCAACCAGATTATTGTAGGGCTGTCAACAGGTACAAAAGGTAAATATGTATTTTACTGTGGCTTTAAGCATTACAGTAACCCAATGAATCCACTATGAATGGGCATGAACAGTGAATGAACGGATGTAAAATACACACACTAGTACAAAATGAATTGCTACATTGGTAAAAAAAATAAAATAAAATATAAATAAAATTTTGTGAGGAATTGGCTGTTGGGATGCTTTTATAATGCATTTCTGATAGTTGTCTGTTTATTATTTGTTTATTTTTAAGAAAATAAAAAAAAATAAAAAAATATTTTATTTTATAAAATAATAATAAAAAAAAATAACTGTGAAAAATCTTAGTCCTGCTATTTCCTGAGCTTCCTCTCCTGTTTTCTGCACTTCAAATGAATTGCTTTTAGCCAAAGTTTTGACTTTACAAATTTTTCTCCCTGAGGATTTGAATTAGAGTTTCCCTAATTCCTACCAACATTCTAGCTACATGTTTATTACTCCAAGCCAGTTTCTGCTCAAGCAGTGACAAACCACCTGTGGGAATAGAGCAGAAAAATATGAATCCCAGCCAGCTGTACCTACAGCAGGCACATTGCTGGTTCATTGGAGTAGCCTGCCTTTGTTGTTTTTTTTTTTTATCCCTGATTGTAAGACAAAGATTTTAGAAAATAAAATGCTGCTATGTGCAAGGCCAATCTCTCCTAGAAAAATATGTTCCAAGAATATACAAAAAGTTTATTTAAGATAATACCGTATCTGTCAAAATTAATGTTCACCTGTGTATATTTACAATCAAATGTTACTTAGAATTGCAATCCAAGGAGTATAAAAGGGAAAAGAAAAACCCTGGAGAAGGAAAAGTTCAGACTTCTACCTTTAAAATAAATGATCCAGACAGGAGAGAGAGTTTTGAATGCAAGATTAATGTACATTATATGAAATGAATTCTTGCCATATACAATCTCATGGATGAAAGGTTTATTTGAATAGTTTTATTCCATTTGAAATAGGTCATTGTAACATTTTAACATTGTAAAAATGGGCTTTTACAGTGTTTAACATGTGTAAAATGAGTTGGCTCTTCAGCATCTGTTCTGAAATATTTACAAAATTCCCCTATTAAATTTTATCATTGTGCTCTGAAGTATTCTACATAGTGTAATTGAAAATCCTAGTATCTTCTTCTTTTTTCTTTCAAATCTTAGATCTCTTAGATGGAAAGCTTTTAGATGAAAAACTATAGGTCTTTCTGTTGAAGATAGAAAATATTGTATTGAACATCATATAAAAAAATACTGAAAATCTTTAGTTGAATAAAGGCTACTTTATTTGTTTTGACAGACAATAAGTTTTAGGCAGAATATAAAATACAAAATACAAAAGCATTACTAATAGCCTAGAAAAAAATTCAAAACTCTAGAGTGCTTCTTCAGGGATCAGAGGAAAAAGCTCTGGAGGAGAACGGGGCCCTAGAAGACTGATTAATATTAAAGAGTCACTTCTTGCAAGCTCCAAAATGATCCACCCCTGCAAAGAGGAAGTCTTACATAGGGCAAAGACCCGTGTGGATGAACAAGGCGCTCCTGGAAAAACTCAGACACATAAAGGAAGCCTACAGAGAGAGGAAGCAAGGACAGGGAGTCTGGGTGGAATACAGAACGGTTGCCCAACCAGCCAGGAATCAGGTTAGAAAGGTAAAATTAAACATGAACAGGGGAATCAAGGGCAGCAAGAAAAGTTTCTATAGGTATGTTGCTGAATAAAGGAAATTTGGGGAAATTATAAGCCTTCTCCAGAAGGAAAGAGAAGACTTGGTTAACTGGGATATGGAGAAGGCTGAGGTACTTAATGTCTTGGTTTTTTTTTTATTTTGTTTTGTTTTTTTCTCTGTCTTCACAGGCAAGAGGTCCAACCACATCACCCGAGTTACAGAAGGCAAAGGCAGAGACCAGAAGAACGACCTACTGTAGGAGGAGAACATGTTTGATTCATCTAAGGCACCTGAAGGTGCACGAGTCCATGGGAACTTGAGATACATCTGCAGTCTAAGGGAACTTTCAGAAGAAGTGGTTAGGCAAGCAGGTCTACTGGAAGGTGTTCCTGTCTATGACAGGGGGCTGGAACTGGATGACTTTTAACGTTTCTTCCAACCCAAATCATTCTGTGATTTTATGATTCTTTATGAATCACAATTTTCTACAGGATTTTTCTTTCCCAATACTCGTACATATTTTGTACTTGGTTCTTCTGGTCTCTTCTCTGGATTTTTAAATTAAAATGCTAACTGAAAGAAGCTCAGTTCTTCAGCAAGAACAGTACTTTTTTATTATGGTTATTGATCATGAGTGCATAATAAATTATTCCCTCATTTCTGTCATATTTTATTATGATTTTTAGTCAGAACCACTAACCAGTCTCCATTTTTTCAACATCTGAAACTGCACGGATAATGTCCCTTTTTTTGTTTACCTGTTTGATAAAATTATCTTCCACTGAAAAAAAAAAGTGGATTATCTGTAATGTTGTCTCTTGGTTACAAGTAAAAATCTTCTTGGTTACAAGTAAAAGCACTACTATGATGGCCCAAGATAGGACTAATCTACAGAAAAGTTAGAAAAATAATGTGTAGAGTGGAATGGCTCACATATCTGTTGTCCTTTTTATACTTACTTAGCTACTGAATAAGTACAATGAAACAAGGAAAAGCTAACAGTCACTCCAAGAGTTAGAGTGACGAGTGAGAGGAGAAGACCTAAATTCCTTGTACAGACCTTAAATACACTTGTGTGGTTGGCAAATAGATTTGAACAGCAAAATTCTATGATTTTTATTAATGGTTACTGGTTTTCCTTTAAGAGTTCTAAAAATTCCTTTCAGGTCATTAAGAAACCCCAAATTTCATCAAGGTTTATTTTGCTGATATTGTTTTAACTCTACTTCACTACAAATTAAATCAAGACCATGAACTACTTACTGGATTTTTTTTTTTTTGTTCTGAATTTTGTTTTAATTTATAGCACTGTTGTTAGGAAAATTGGAAAAGGAGGAATAAATTTAAGACAGTGAAGCACATTGAATCTTTAAATGCCTGTGCCTATCTGTTCTGTAAATCTGTAGCAGTTCCACTGCCATGAACATTGCTTTAATATCCAATTAGTGCTTAACAGTGCTAATGACTAGATGCCAAAGAAGTTATATTTGTGCACTGTTGGGGTGATTACAGACTGTGCTTTAACAATGAGCAAATAAACAAAAGAAATTTTAATCTCCACAGATCGGAAGCTGTTATTTAACTATCCTATTTTAAACAGCAAGTTTTCTGACATAGTCAGTGATTAATTTTATTGATTTGATTATCTGCTCCTGCAATGAATTAATTCTGTTCACTGATGAAAAAAAACCCCAAAACATCGTTGACATGGAGACTAAACAAAATTTCTGATGCAGATTCAATTTAATTTATTTTTCAGTTTACAGATAATATGCCTGCAAATTGTTCTTTTGTTCTCTTTGACATTAGAACAACATGTATGCAGTTTTCTGTCAGTAGAACTGGAAAAATGTAAAAGAAAAGAAGAAATCTACAGAAATTCTCCTTATTTAGAGGAGGCTGTAGATAGTTTTTCAGAATAAAAAATATTAGATTTGTTCATTGGCAAATATATGAACTGAACTTCTGTAAAAAGATTAGACAGACTTTTCAGTAATGCTTTAAAAGTAATGCTAGAAGCAATATGTTAATAAGTATGGTCAACAACGTCTATGTGTGTTTTGGTAATAAATTCAAAATACTCTATATTTTACCACAGAGACATAGTTATTCAGGGAGAGAAGATATCAGATCTCAGAGTCATTTACTGCTGGCAATCTTTTCTTCATTTTTCCTGGTGTAAAGTATTATATTTTGTGATTTTATTTCAGGAAAATCCTGGCGTACTGAATGTTGGGAAGATATTAAAAGTGTAAGTATATGCTTTTTCTCTTACTGCCCAGAAATCTCTGACTTGCTTATTTCATCTTGCATGCTATTTGAAGTTTTATTTCCTGAATATAGTATCACTGGTAAGGTTCAGGCAAAAGCAGGAAGGATGAACAGATATGGAATAGGAGCATAACAATGAGTTAAGTAAGCAGGAGTCTTCAGTCCAGAAAAAGAATCTGAGGGAAGGGAGTGGGAAGAGAGATTTTTGAAAGGGAAAAATAATCACAACTTTAATAAAGTCAGTGCATCATGATGCATTTCTCAGTGGGTGTGGCTACGTTACTGGTGTTGATTGAAATAAGAGAGTATTTGTTTGAATTTGGGATTGTGTCCCCTTAAAGCTTTGCTTTCAATCACAGCACATTTCCTACTCTGGGAAACTATGGTAGATATTAAAAAAACAAAACAAAACAAAACAAAACAAAACAACACAAAACAAAAAAACCCAAACCAACCAAACAAAAACAACAACAAAAAACCAAACAAACAAAAACCAAAACAAAAACCACGAAGTGAAAACAGACCACTGCATTGTTGGATGTAGCCCTGTATGGAGCAAAGAGCTTGTAGAGTAAGACCTGGGGAAATGAATAGTTCACACATTGATGTTACTGACAGCAAGGATCCAGTTCCGGATTATTTGCAGAATCAAGTAGCATAAGGTAGTTTGAGCTCAAGTGAAGTATTAAGTCCTAATTGAAGATGACAGTGTAGATATTTTCCCAGGAGAGGGCAAATGTGTAAAAGGAGCTCAGTAACTGTGATACTAGAACAGAAGCATCAGCAAGAGCAAAGAAAGGGGACAAATATTGTCACCTCCCTATTGATCTCTTTGTAGATATTTACTAATTCAGCTGACATGCCACTACAGCCTTTTCAAATTATTTCAGTCCCAATCAGCCTGCCTGTCATGTAAGAGCAGTGGTTGATCTTTGGGAAAAGGTATTGAGGAACACAGTAAAATATTCAATGGCCTGTGAAAAAATGAGTATATGTCTGTCTTCCAGCACTGAGAGAAATAGCTCTGCATCAAAAATATCAAACTAAACAAAACTCAGTTATTAGAAACAAATTTGGGGCATGATCTTCTATGTTTGAGGAGCCCTACAGAACATCATGTCTAAAATAAAGAGAGAATCTATCTTTACAGTTACAATGATGGATGAATTTTCAACATAGCCACAAGATAAAATGGCAGAGATGTTGAATGATTTTGCAAGTAAATTATATTCATTCTTTTTTTGTTATATTAAAAAACAAAATCTATTGAGAATGTTTACTTTGATAGCTTGGATTTGAGTGGCCTTTTATATGTCTGGGGTTTTATATATATATATTTATATATATATCTATATATGAATTAATATATATGCATATTTATTTTACATCTGATATTTCTGTGCTTTATTTTGGTTCCATAGAGGACTATTATTTAATATTGTATTTAGATACCTCACTTAAAGACTCATACTGTACTCTTTTAAATGTTTTGATAATGTGCTGTAGCTTTTGAATAGGTTATTCCTTTGTATGGATTTTAATGCACTTTATTGTTTCAAAGTCTCAGAGGTCTTCTCAAAGCCTCAAGGTCACTGGATGTTTAATGTCAACCTTCCTGTCAACTCTGACACTGTGCAATCTGCTGTTCTTTTGTTTTCAGTCTGTTATGATTGGAAATGTGCAGAATAACAGTTGCATCATTCTCCATGGAAATTCTTATGCAAAATAGAGTCTGAAGAAAATCAGAAAAGAGGAAAAAATTATGGGAAAATTTCTAAGAGTGTGTATGCAGTAATTAATACTATTGATTTTTCTGTTTTATGCTGTATTTGTACATATTTTAATAATAGCTGACTCAGATTTTGGTTCATCAATAATTTAGGTCCTCTTGTGGTGACGGAAAAAGACAAAGAACTTATGTTTTGTAATTGCAAGAAGGAACTACAAATCAATTTTTCAGGGGCTAATTGAACCACAGTAATAAACTTAGAACACCAGAATAAACTTCTGTGGCCTGCATCTAATTTTTAACTACACAAACAATAATAACATCAAGTAATGTGTCTCTGCAATTTTTAGGTTGATTGCCATTATGGAATTTGTGTTGAGGACCATTTCTTTAAAGGAAAATTAAATTCTTTTTCACCAATTCATTCCAATACATATTATAAAAAAAGGATGGTATATTTGGCATTTATATGACCAATAAATGTACCCAGATTGTCATGTAAAATTTCATGGGGAGAAATCTATGGATACATTCACTGTAGCAATGATTTTGCTTATATGCCTTTGTTCTTTATTAGAGCAAACTACCAACTATTTTAAGATTTCTTTATGAACTAACAGTTGTGTTCACAATCCATATATCAATACAAAAGTAGCAAAAATCTTATTTTAAATGGTTCCTGGTGTTCTGTTCACTCATTTACATATTCAGGAGTTCTTCTGATCTGATTCCTTTGACCTGAAAAATCATCTGTTTTCAAAAGTTATCATCATTTTAAGAGTAATTGTTTCCTTTTTGCTTGGATATAAATAGTATTTTTTTCATTAATTTTGTTTTTTTCTACATTTTGCTTTTAACTGGACTATTTTGTTTAAACCTTCATAGTTCTGTTCTTTCATTTGTTCTCTTTGGAAGATGAAGCTTTTAGTCTTAAATGTAATTCCACTCCTACAGCAGCCTATCCTACTTCCACAACAAGTACTTTTTATTATCCATAATGGCAAGTGCTTGTATACTATTTTTTTTTTTTTAATATTTGCTGAAATGATTGTTTTGGACATATTTCAAACATTATAGATTAAATGGAAAATAAACAGAAGAATTAATAATGTTTAATCAATTCAATTAAGAATCATGATAATATATTATGAAAGATCCTTGCTAATAAAATATGGATACACAAAAAAAATTCCTAAGCACAACCAAATTGTGTACTTATCAGTATGTCTCAGGCTGTGATGGCACAAGAATGGTACCAGTGCATTCCTTCATGAAAACAACTACAGAAGTGCTTATCCTGGCTAGGCAGGAAAGGAGAGTGGGTTTTTTCCTTCTAGGCAGAGCTGATCAAGTTTTAAACATCAACATGCACACAGAAATCTATATATTTTTCTATACCTACACATAAGATGAAATGGGCCTTGGACATACTGCTGTGTCTAAACACAAAAGATAGAGCAGATAAGATAGAGAACCCAAGTCTCTCTTTTCACTGTTTAAATAAGGCATTAAAATTGTAATGTTTTATGAGTTGTAAGCATTTAACACTTGTTATGTTAAATTGCTTCTTGCAATTATGTTTCTTGCTCAGCACTGTTTTCCTTATTTAAAAGGTTATGCAGGTACAGAATTTTATCAAACTCTTCTATACTGCAGTACACTGACATAAAGAGTTGGAATGTATAAGAGAGTGATTTAGGTGTCAAGTTATGGCAAAGTGGCAATAAAAAGACAAACAAAACTGGGGTTCTGATGGATGAGAGGCTGGACATGCCCCAGCCATGTGCCCTGGGACCCAGTCCGTGTCTTGGGCTGCATCCAGAGCAGTGTGGGCAGCAGGGCAGGGAGGGGATTCTGCCCCTCTGCTCTGCCCTGGTGAGACCCCACCTGCAGTGCTGCCTCCAGCTCTGGGGTCCCAGCACAGGGAGGACATGGACCTGTTGGAGAGAGTCCTAAGGAGGCCACCACGGTGAACAGAGGGATGGAGCACCACTGGTATGAGAAAAGACAGAGTGAATTACAGTTGTTCAGCCTGGAAAAGAGAAGGCTTTGGGGTGACTTAATTGTGGCTTTCCAGTAACTGAAGGGAGCCTACAGGAAAGATGGAGAGAGATTTTTACAAGGGACTGTAGTGACAAGACAAAGGGAAATGAATTCAAACTCAAAGAGAATAGGTTTAGATTAGACATTAGGAAGAAATTCTTCCCCGTGAGAGTGATGAGGCACTGGAACAGGTTGGCCAAAGAAACTGTGAATGTCCCATTGTGGGACACTGATAACATAGAAATACAATAAATTATGTTTCTCCATTGTTTATGCTTGCCAAACTTCCTACCAAAATTTCTGCTAGCCTTTCTTCCAGAGGTTCTCACAAAAAACCTTCCTGCTGAAGTTTTCAGGCAGAAGCTCTCACCAAATCTTCCTGATAAAGTTTTCTGCCAAAAGATACTGCTATTGTAATCTCTGCAAAAACATCTGGATAGAGCTACATGCCAAAAGACCATGTACAAACTTTCTCTGAACACTATAAAACTCAGAAAGACACCATGCAAAATTAGGGGTGTGGAAAAAGAGAAAGAAAACCATTTGCCTTGGCCAAAAATTCTCTCCCTACTTTCCCCTCCTCACCTTCTCATCTTCTATCTTCACCAGCTTCCTGCTGCCTGCTTGCCACCTGCTTGCCACATGTCGCAGCCCTACCATCTGGGCACATGAGAGCTGCTCTGACATAAGGTTCAGTGGCAGCTCTGTGATCTCTCTCCCTCTCTCTTCTGGCTCCATCTGCTTCTCTTTCTTTGCTCCTTTCTTGATGTTTTGGTGGCTTGGAGCTGGGGAAGTTGGATTTTGACATAAATATTGTGTATTAGTATGTGTTGGGTCAGTATTGTGGTGGAACATTTTGTCTGGCTTGTGTGGTGTCCTTTTTGAACCTTTGCCAAGTTCCCTTATTTTCTCCCCTAAATTAATAAAGATACACCTTGGGAACAAGTCTGTGGCTTATTCCCTTGATGCTATCTTGAGGTATTAAAGAACCCTATATATATAGATAGATAGATAGATATGATAGGTAGATAGATAGATAGATAGATAGATAGATAGATAGATAGATAGATAGATAGATAGATAGATAGATAGATAGATAGATAATAGTAAAACTCCTGGCTGAGCCCATGAGCCCACAGCTCCAGGGCTGGAGTGTTACAACATCACATTGATTCTTTTAATACAACTACTAAATAATAATATCCACTGTTCTTTAAAGCTCTTAAGATGTACTCAATAGGAAAATTATCTGCAAACAAACAGTTTCCCAGTTAAATCTGGGGGAAAATACCCAATACCTAATACAATAGATCTAGGTGCCTAAATCCATAGGTCTTTATGAAACAGTAGCTACTTAATCCTCATAAACATTTTTCTGACTCTATGGACGTACCTCTATGTTTTTTCAAGTGTGTAAAATGTTATCTTAAATGTGTCACTAAATAACTTAAGGTATATTAACATTTTTAGCACTTGAGAAAAAAAAATAAATTTAGTGTATTGTGACATTTGGAAAAAAAACCCAAACACTAAAAGACTGTAAAAACACTATTTGAATTACAGCAGATGTATTGTATTGTCCTTTAAAATCAGTTACAAGTTCATGACATTCCTACAAATCAAGTGCATGGTTTCTTATAAATGCATCATTAAAATGTTTTCTGTTGCTTACAGTCATTTTGGAAGAAAAAAACATACCTGCACAGAGTATTAAATAAAGGACTGGTCTTCCATGTGGGCCAATTATCAAAGCTCTAACTTCTCTTTGAAGCAGTTAGAAATGGAATAAATATCTTGAGTCTGAGAGAACACCTGTTGAATGACTAAACTATTAAAATTTCCCTGAAAAAAATCAGCAGGAGAATTGAAGCATTTCAAATGTGACTGAAATGAAATTATTACAGTATGTATTCCATTCTGTTGAGACAATCATAATAGTAGGAAGAAATTGTTTGCTTTTCAAAAGGAGGATCAGCAATTAAGAAAGCCAGTATACTTTTCAGAAAATTCCTCTACTGTAGTATAAGATATGATTCCGATACAAATTTGGGAAATTTGTTATATTAAATAAATAAAATGTTGCAGAAAGCTTATAATGAGAGGAAAGATTATGCTTTTTGTTGCTTCTTTTTTTTTTTTCTTTAAAAAAAAACCAAAACACAATAAGAGGATGACAGAATGCATTTTATATTGGGGACCGTTACAGTAGCATTTCCTGCAAGATTAGAAACGGTCATTAGTCGGTTGATATCTTAAAGGCCATGAATCTTTCTTAACTAATTAAAATGATTTAAGTTCAGATTTGTATAGCTTGTTTTCATACAAATTTACACAATTATTTTGTATAACATCAAACTAAGGAAGGGTTTCTGTCTTCTGTCTATACTTTATTTTGATTTTTTTTTTTTTTTTTCATTTTGGTAGATCTTTCTGTTGTTGTGAAGTGAACTTGAGAATATACAGATGTCTGACTATACATGTATAAATCCACATATACTGAGTTATTTCTGTTATTCTTATTTAACAAATGAATTGCTTATTCTTTTCTTCTTCTTCCCTCTCAATTATCCATCTGACTGGTGCATATCATAGTCTAGCTTCGATAAAATAAATTTGAGGTAGTATTTTACAATCTTTTCCTGATGATCATTATGCAACAGCAGTGTTTTTTAAACCAGCAGGACCCCTTGAAACAAACTTACAGCACCTTCAAACAAATTAACCTCTCAGGTTAGAAAATTATAAATTATATTAAAAATCAAAAATTATGATATATCTGACTTACATTGGTCTGGATATTTCTTTAAAAATTGATATCCTTAAAATCACTGGGTCTTCCTGAGTTTTAAGGCAGCCTGTTATTCATAATGAATGAGAGGGAAATAACGATGGCATTTACAGGAATTTGATATCTCATAAGAGTTATTATTAACATGAGTAAGAACAAAACCAAGTTATCTCCCCTCCAAGTAACTTACAATCCTTTGATTTTGTATAATACTCAAGTGAGTGTATTTCTATTTAAAACTAAAGAAACTGTCCTGTCTGGATGAGGTTCTCTTGTCCTCGAGAAATTATGAGTTACAGTGAATTGTTTTAGACCAAACCCAAAGGTGAGAGACAAAGGGATGATTTGAGATAATAGATGAGCATCAGGTAAAGTAATTCATATGAACCTACTTAGTTCTGACAGGAGCTCTCGAGGCAAGAATTTTGGACAGTCCAGGAAATTCCTCCACTTGGCTGCTCCTGTGCCTACACAGTCACTATCTGTACCTGGTGATTAAATATTTGATGGTGGACGAACATTCTGGACAAGGGACTAACTGAGGTAAGTACTACTGGAGGTGAAGAAACTGACCCAACTGAACGTAAGTAATTTTAAAAAGTCTAAGCAGTATTCAGATTCTGTATCTCACAGATACAGAAATGGTCATGAAGGGTAGACTTTTCCACATAGTTAGGATAGCTAAAAGATTTTTTTGTATGTGGTTTAAGACAACCAATGTTAATGGTCATGTACCTGTTAGAGTGAACATGTGGGGCTGTACAGAAGCTGGACTAAAGAGCAGAATGTAGCAGAACAGTTGGGGTAATCTCCCCTGACGTGGACAGTTATTGGCAGTTCAAAAGACATTCAGCAGACCCACGTCAGCATCTAGACATCATCTGACGGCTCTGCTCAAGAGATTCAACTCCCTATGTATTACCCTTGCAAAAGATTCCACAATTTATATATTTTAAATGTTTTAAACACAAATATCTATGCAACACCCCTTATGTTAAAACAACCAACATGAAGGCAATAAGTCTTTTTCCTGTGAAATCTTGATGACTGTTAAGCATCATACAATTTTCTTGCCTCTGCTGTTCAGACACAGCAGTTCATATAGGTGATATATTAATATTATAAAAGTTGTTTCATCTGGTTAGAAGTCAGAGTACACTACACAGAACTCAGAGATTTAATTCAGGTCACCTTGGAGACAGCATCTTTCCCTATCTTCTCTTACAAAATAAAAAAAATAAAAAAAAAAAATCCCTGGGATGTATTTGCCAACTCCTTAAATCTTAAGAGTGGGTTATAGAAGACTCAAAGGAGAATTGAATTTTCTTCTGCTGTTCTGAGACATGATTAAAAGTTTTGTCTCTTTGAAAGCTTGAATCTACAGACTACCCTTTTTGTTTTTTCCTCTTGGTTTTGTTGATTGTTTTCCTTAAGATCTCTTCATCACCTAATTGGGTAGTTCATTTGCTCATAAGGCTTAGATAACATTGTGTGCCCAGATGTCTTATGAACCATGGGAACAGAGTCTAACCAAGGAAACACATAAAATGCTTGTGAAGTTACCCAACAATGGCTTTCACATAAAATGGTCATCTGCATGGTTTTTTTTGTTTTGGTTTGGGGTTTTTTTGTGGTCTATTTTCACAAATGTGTCAAAATATTTTGTAAAAACTTTTAGAGGTTCACACTATCAGAGCAAATATTGCCATTTTTGTATTTGTTAATACATAATAAATATGGTTTATAGGACTACAACTAAACTATTTGCAAGAAGCACTTAGTTTTTAAATAGCTTTTTAGTTCATTCCTTAGCTACCAATTTCCTCAGAGAATAAAAAGACAGTGGCATAGAAACTCAGCTGAGCTGAGCTATATGTAGATGTTCTCATATTGATATAATTTTTTGAACTAATTATCTGAAAACAACAGCTTATATATTTTGCTCATTTTTTATTGTAATTATAGTATTCAATAATAATAGAATAGAAATACAGTGAATAGAGCTGATAATTTGTATTAGTAATAATATTCAAACTCACCTTAGTCTCTGCTATGTCTCACTTCTTAAACAAATCTGAGTTTGGGGGAAAAGTAATTTAACAAATAGGAAAAAAAAAGAAAAGATAGAAATATAGCGTGAAAGCTTCTTACAGAATCTTGAAATTTTAATTCATATTCTAAAAGGGAAATTTTAAAGAACATTACTAAGTTTGGTATCCTAGTCAATGCAATAGAGTATTTAAGTCAATTGAATAATTCATTAGTAGCTTGTGTATTTTATTGAAACTTTATGTGAGTTTGACTTCTCACGATTATTAAAAAATAATACAATTCTGTGATATCAGATTTTGATAGCCCTCCAGAATGGCAGACTGTATGAGACAGAGATATCATTGCAGTCTGGCTTTGGTTTGGTGATGTTTTATGTTAGTGTTTATTTTCCTTTTTAAATAATTTTCAAAAAAAAAAGAGGAAAAAAAAGGTCTTACTTCTGAGACACTCTGACCTGTATATTTATCCCATATTTTAAACAGAAAGCTGAGTCAGGGAACATAGATATCAATTAAACTTCAGTGAAAAATCATGGAAGATAATCTTCTCAAGCAGAAACTCTCAGTGTCGGGAGCTAAAAAGCCAAATATATGCAAAAAGGTGGCCTTCTATTTCACAAATGTAGAAATTAATATTTATACCTGTCTGTATTTGTATGACATACCTACTTACTGCAGCTCAAAAGGCTAATACAAGTGCTGGTATTTGTGATATATTTTCCCATGAAACCTGAATTTCACAGAAAACCAGGACAACATTTTCCCCTTGTATGGGGAAAACTGATGTAGTCATAGCCCTCTGTGTGTGTGAATCTGTTCAGCATTCTATTATTTCTCTTGTAAAACATTGTTCTGACAAGAATTTTATATAACTATAGTGCTAATGGAAACCTATTAAAGATTTTTGATATCAAGAGCACTTCATTAAAAATGGTGCTGATGGAGAGGAAAAGTGATCAAATGGATCTGGGCTCAAGCAGAAAAACATTTGATAGTTCTCTGCATTCTAGTTTCCAAAACACTGAATGAAACCAGTCTCCATTATCTGACATTCCAAACAGAGTTCGTTGTGTCAACGTTTTTGATGAGAACACGGTTCTGCAGAAGAAGATTTCTTTCTTTTACTGTTTGGGTTTTTTACTCCTCTTTTTTGGTTGGATTGTTTGTTTTGGTAGGGTTCTTTTTTGTTTTGGTTTGGGATTTTGATTTTTTTTGAGTTTTTTGTTTGAGTTTTGTTTTTGAAAAGGGAATTATTCATAACAAAGCTTTATAGATTTGGGACAAAGTAGGTCTATAGAACTAAAGATAAACTACAGTCTTATTTTATTGAATCTACATGAAATACTTTCTTTGTGTGTAATTTAAGAATATTCTACATTCAAGATAAACACTAAAAAACAGTTAGAGCTTTTAGAGGTAAAAACACATGCCACATGTAAGTATGGATACTTTTCAGAAGATAGTTTTTCTAAGCATGATCACATAGGTAACTCACATTCTTAATGATTCCTAATGAAAGGTAGACAAAGAAAGCTTTTGTTTCCTTTTACAGTTTATAAATTGATGGCAGACTTCAGTGACGTTTCAGCTGAATGTTTTCAGAACTGAACTGCCAAGAAAAAAAAAAAAACAACAAGGTTAGAGTCCTCCGAGGAAATAGCAGCTATATGAGTCCTATTCATTTCCACATCTGATGCCTAGAGACTTTAGGACAGACTTGTGCTCTCCCAGGTGATGACAATTAGCATATTTTTCTAATTTTTTTTTTTTTTTACTAGTCCATGTTGTGAACTCCTCGTGAGCTCAGCTGCTGACACGTGAGACCTGTGGTTGCTTCTGCTGCTCTGTGCATTTTGGAATTAGCCTTCTGTCTGCAGTTACATCAGGGGCTCTCTCAGCTTGTCCCTCCTCATGTGCCACAGCAGCAGAGACAAATTCAGAGACAAAGAGCAGCATTTGATTCCTCTGAAAGCATCAGTCCTCATGACAAAATGCCACCACTTTTTGCTACTGCCTTTAAGACCCTTCAACACCACCTCTCACACAGGGCTGAAAACGTAAATTCTGCATATTTTCCATGAGAGTCTGTGCATCTCTGGGATATTTGTATGTGCCTATGGGTTTTAACAAAGATATATACCACAGCCTGTGTTTTTCCTGAATATTTCTATACAAGGCAGTTTCATCTTTTGTGGGTTTTGAATACATTAATTCTAATAAAATTTATAGCATTAGATGAGTAGAACATAGTTACAGTAAACATACAGATCATTTATACACAGGTAACATTTTATGCAGGGTATGAATATAACGTTTTGTTACTTTAAATATCCATAAAACTAAAACAAAACAAAAGAGCTCCTTGTGGAGTTTTGACATCAGAATGAACTCAGTTTGGTAATACAACTGATTTAAATCATGCAACAGTTGATGATGTGCCCTTTTGGATTTGTTTTTACTTTTCATGAGGCACATTTTGATCATTTTTATTTTGCAAATAACATCTTTTAACAATTTTTAAATCCATTTTCCAGTACTTAGCTTTTCTGCTCAAGAAGTCTCATTAAGGATGTCCCTTGTTGTTTGGAAGATCCTAACACACACTTTTTGGCTGTACTAAGGGTTTTCATATGAAAAAAGCCACATTCATTTGGAGTGAGATTTAACCTGAATAATTGACATTTGGTACAGCTGGTGATGTGTCTGAATAAGAACGAAGTTCCCTAATAATAAATAGTTTTGGTGCACATTCAGATTCTTGGATTTTCTGCATTTGTTAATTGCTCCTTAGGGGGACAATTTTTCTGGGAAGCCAAGTATTACCATCTGTGTTTGTGTGATAGTCCACTCAGTCGACCTGCCTGGTATATGCTGAGCTCAAACCTTTTTTTAGACACACATGAGAAGTCAAAAATAGAAACATTTTGTAGCCAAACCCTTACATGCCTGCAAAGTTATCAGCAGTAGTGTGGAGCTCAAACATATGAATTACTGCTCTTATGGAGAACAAAATAAAAATATTTGAAGGATGTGCATGAACACAGACAGATGGACAATGCATGCATACAGGGTTTGCAGGTTCCGTATCAACCCTCTGCTACGTCAGCTGTCTACTGTAGAGCTGGCTTCCCACAGAAAACTGAAAAAGCTGGATTTTTTTAATTTACTTTTATTAATAATACTTACATAGTCCCCATTTAATACTGCTGGAGCATAAGGAATAAAGAAATAATGAAATAATTTCATGCAGAAGGTTTTAGACAAGCTTATGAGTGAACTATGAGGCAAAGGGTCAGTAGATTAGTTGAAATTTGCCATGAATAGAAATATAAGGAATTTATATTTTATGTAACACAGCTTGCTACCAAAGACACAAAATCCCTTCCTATTATTATTTATAAAACCACACCATGCCATTTGGCCCTTTTTCAGGCTAAGCTTTTAGTACATAGTCGTGAAATTTAAAACAATACAAATACAAGTAATTATGCTATCAGAATTATTATTTTATGCCACATGAAAATTCAAAGAGAAGAATTAGCTACAAAATATTATTATTTATGTACCATATAAATATTACCACAGTTACTTGTTACTTTTACTTACTGCTGTTGTTATTGTAGAATTTACAGGTATCAATGAGGACAAATTTGTTAAATAGGTGTTGATGAATAATAAAAAAAAATAAATACATATATTTAAAGACCTGTACAGGACCTGCAAAATATATATCTGAGCATCAGTTTATGTGCTATAAATTTGCAATGGAAATACTATTTAAAAGGAAGGAGGTTTTATAGACTTTACCCATTGTGTCTTGAGAGCTGTGGGCTCATTGCCTATTCATAGATGATTGTATCAATAATGTTATCGATATTTATATTTCCCTGAGTCGTTTGATGTATTTTCTGGAGAATCATTATATACAGCAGATAAAGAATTCTCATTCCCGATCCTCTCTTCCAGATTGTATCCCTGAGGAAAGAGACTTGACTTTTATTTGTTTGGAGGACACGGTGAAGTGAACACCTTACCTATCACAGTACAGCAAAATCCCTTAAACGGTGTAGAAGAATTTCTGATAAGGTACACACTTGCATCCATTTGAATCGTATTCTCAAACAGAAGCTGAAGAACAGGAGAGGAAAGCAAAGGAAAGTGAGGGAGGCTAAAGCTCTTCCACCAGCTTTCACAACAGTTTCTACTTTCTCCTCTCATTTCACCCTTGTCCCCTTGACCCTTCCATTCCTTGAATAGTTTGGACATATGTAAATACACATAACTGGTTTGAGAGATCTTTCTTTTGGCGATTTTTGCCATTCATTAGTGTTTTAATTTATGAAAACAGACAATGGTTAACTATGTTATTAAATCTGTAATTTTATAAGTATTATGCACTGTTGATATCACATTTTGTTTATAATTGTTGCTCTGCCTATTATCTCCTTTCAGAAAGGGATTAACTTTATTCAGCAAGAATAGTTTTGCTGAAGTGCAAAAGGTCTAAAGCCCCAAAATGTGATGTTAATGAAAACCTATGTAAGCTTCCTATGCAAGGATAATGCCTGTTAGAGACCCCAATGTGGCGCCATAAAGGAAGACATGTCATGGCCAAGCTACAAAGCATTCCACCAGAAGTGTTCCTAGGCACCTTCCTTCCTAAGCAGACTGAATATCGATCGGGAGCTGCTGGTTGTTTCATTCTTTCCATTTAATGTCAGATTGTCTTGGTGACAGATGCTGCTTCGTGAGGAATGTCACGTTCACATTCTAATTACCCAGGAAATCAGCAGGTTTCTTTTTCTCTACAAAATCATCTATCTTCCCTCTTCTTCCCGAGGAACTCTGCCAAATTAATCTATGTACAGATATTTCAATTTAGGAACATATTGCTCTAAGCTTTTATACATCTTGTGAAAAAGGCATACTAGAGGTTTTGGGTAGTGTTTTCTCTGTCTAATACATATTTCTAATATTTATGTGGAAAATCTGTACTCCCAGCATTTAATGTGATAATTTAAACAATCTAAGTAATAAATATTTTATTCCCCAGCTTGGCTACCATAGAAAAGTACTCATAATTGTGTAAAACTTGCTCATATCTTGGGCAGATAAGAAGAGAAATAGCTGTATTTGATTTAAAGATGAATCTGTTAAATGTAAAGGTTAAATATAAAGTAAAATAAATATAAGATACATGCATGTGTATATATATGTATAAATATATATTGATTAAGACTTTGTTAGTGTAATACTATAAAATTGAATCAAATGAGGATTTTTATATCCAATTATAATAATTCCAATGCTTAATTTCCAGATCTATGTAGACAGATGTCAGTGATAATACCCTTAATTTATTTATCCAAGAAAACTTAAAAATACCTGACCTCTTATTTTTTCTGGTGCTACACTCACCCCTCTGAAGCCTGTTTGTGTTATATTTTGTGACTATTTAACAGTAGCCAAAAGACTGGAGAGACTCTTTTGATTATCAGTTACTGTCTGTACAACAGAAAACCTGTGTGTTTTCCGGAAGTCTTCAGTTTATACCTTAGCTTCCAACGTGAAATGTCAGAAAAATCTATGTACAATCCATGTTTTATAATACATTGTTTAGTGACTATGATAAAAATACTCTCAAAGCACTCCAATAGTTTAATGAGGCATAGTGGTCTCACGTGAAATGAAAATAGTTATTATTTCATCAACTAGACTTCTAAGTTCTATGTTTATCTTTAAAACTATTCTGATGATGTCCTCCCCCCCCCCCAAAAAAAAATGCTCTTATGATTGTGTATAAAAATCAATTTTCCATTGCTCAAAATAGACATTTGATTCTCAACCTGTTGTTACGTACATCCAGATGAGTCCTGCCCCAGAAGAAATCCCTCTGCTTTTAAAAGCATTTCCTGTAGAAACAACAACCTGCCTACTTAAAAAAGGGAACACATTCATTTTTCAGAGACATTCATTTTTATTCACACCTTGGACACTGAACATTCCACACAGACATAGTTTTCTATTGTTTCAAGGTAGAGGAGCACCAATGAAGATGCAGAAATTTTGGAAGACATTATACCGGAGTTTTATAAATCCAGTATAAAGCTGGATATTTATAAATTATTTTATTACCAATATTTAGAAAGATGAAATTTCAACTGACATGTTAGAAAATAATTGATAATCACTAACATTCCAGGTTAGAGATTCACCCCTGAAGTTTATACAGTAGGTATAGCCTTAGCTATGGAATGCCTTGTTATCTGCTTTTGGCACCCTGACTTGCCAGTTTTAGTACGATTTTAAATATATATATTAAAAACTTTGAATTCTATCAAAAATCTTGAGCAGAAATGCAAATACAAATGTTCACAAGTAGTTCTGGTAGGTAGTGCTGCCCATCAATGTCCACTTAACTTGTAACCTTAAATAGTGATCACTCTTTTTTTTTTCCCCTAAACATTGTTTCCTAAGTACTCCACAGATGTGCACATTTTGAAAGACAAAGTTTGTAAAGAGATTTAAATATAATTAGTGGAACAGTTAGTATGTTAAACACAGTAAAATGGTTGATCTAAATAATTACAACCTTTCCTCATAAACTATATCCTTAACAGTACTATCCTGGTAATAATGCTGATGTGATAAAACTAGTGTTGTAGGCAAAAGAATTAACATACTGAATGTTGAGTTAATTAAAAATAAAACAGGCAAACAAGAACTCTTACACAGGAAAAGCTGTAAGGCTAGTTAAATGAATGATATTAAGGAAAATAATTAGAAGTGGCAGCAAGTGAACATAAATTTTTTTAATTAAAATAAAACCATAACAAAGGGATTTTTGTTTTAAAATATCTATCATATTAAGTATCACCATAGCTAATAATAACTTGATTCATTCTGACTTTATACATACACGTCTTGGTATAAGACCCTTCAGCTTGAGTTGCTGCCATTGTTTGGTTTTTACATCAGATTTGAGAGATTCCTTATCCATCTGCAAAGCAATTTTGCCATGGTTTCTTTTTCCCCTTCTGTTGTTGTGCCCCCTCCTTCCCTGCCCTTCCCCTCCCCCCCACACACCTTTAAAGCCTAAAAGCCTACTGGTTTAATTATGGTTTCAAAGTTTTGTAGCATTTCAGAAGGTTGTCTTCATAAATTTAAAAAAAAAAATCTCCTGAAAAATATTAATACTACTAGCTATTGTATATCATTCAATCTGGTCTTTCTCATGGATAAGATTTCACTAAAAAAGGACTATGTGGCCCTAGTTTATGTTAATTACCAAGTACAGAATAACTTATTTAAACTGTATACTAAGAATATTTCTCCTTCCAAAAAGCTATCCTTTTATTATATTGATTCTAGTTTAATTGAATTGACAGGTTTTGAAAAGATTCTAATATATTAAAAATTAAAGTTATCTCCTGGCTTTCTAATTCATAACTTTTGTTTCTTGTCATTTGATACTTGAATGATGTAGATATCATGCTTTTCATCTGAATAAGTATCTGAACAGGACAGCTTAATATTATTGCTGTTTCATTATCTCCTTTCTGTAAATTCAGGTAGATTTCCTAGGAGAGATGCTTTTTCTTTTCCCTTTGACATTTGTCTATCCTGTTCACACTTACATGCATTTTCTACCTTTCTTTTGTACTTCATAATTTTGAGGATTTTCATTTTCACTTTAATCTCAAGAGGACGGCACTGTGTTGAGGCACATGCTGTAGCTATAGTACTTGTTAAAGCTTTATTGTAGTATTTCTCGAACTGGGGTTCACAAAAGCAAGTAAAAGGTGAAATAAAATTAGATGGCAGAAGTCAGCAGCCATTCAGAGATACCTGAGTCAGCAACCACTTTAGAGAAGGAAGCTAAGAGCAGAACTTTTGGCAGCAAATAGTTACATGACCAGACTACCATTAATTGTTGGCAGCAGTGCAGTTTCACCAGTAAAGTGGAGTGAGCATAAACATCTGCATTTAGTAATTACAGAGTATTTCCACTTAAAGGCCTTAGAAGAAAATCCATAACATTTCTCCAGAAAACGTAAGCTGCTGCCAGCTGAGGATCACGTGGTAGGTGAGGATGAGAGTGTCAACATTTAAAAATCTATGATTTACAGGTACCTTTGTAATTAAAGCAGAGCTCATCAGGTTACTAAAGTGCTAGAAAAAAACTCGTGTATAAATCTGTTAGACTGAAGTAACATCATAGATAGATGTGCATTTAGCCCACAAGTCATGCAGGAAATGTGTTTTCTGCAGATGAAGGTAGTATTTGTACAGAATTAAGATGAAGACTAATATATTGTCCAAGGATAAGATGAAAATCGGACAAGTCACTGTCTGTCTTTGTGAAGCAAGAGGTTAGGCTGGAACTGGATTTGGAAGATAGGGTCAGGATCCGGTGATGCTTTGACAATGCTCATATATGTTAACCAGACTTCACCTACAATTTAGATCAAGACCTGCAGAAAGCCACTCCTAAGTATTGAGCTGCAGGCCCAGCTGAAGCACCAAAGGGGCGGGATAATGAATATCACTAAATTCATCTCACCTGAGTCAGTCTTTAATCTGATGCTTATTCAGCCTTCAGAAAATTAATCTGGTCACTTTTCCCCTATTCTTTCCCAAACATTTCTTCCTTTCATGAACCAGTGGATATGTTGCTGAGGAGAATATGGGAACCATGGATGCAAAGAAAATCTAGATAACCAGCTAATGTGGCTTCCTACTGCTGCTGGAATGGATTTCCAGTAGAACAGTTTAATAATACAGAAGTATAATTAATAATAATTAAGGAATACTGAATCCCTATAATATGGAAAAAATATGCTGGATATATAGGATAGCAAAGGAAGGGACATTTAAGAGAGAGAAAGAAATTATAAAGATTGCCATCTACAGCTCTTTTTTCCAATTCAAAGAAAAGTGTCATTCTCTTAGGGCACTGTCCCTTTTAGATAAAAAGACTACAGGAATAAACAAATGAAGATGTTCCCTGCTCTCAGAGGAAGAAGAATGCAGGTCAACTAGAGCAGAAGAAAAGCAATTCATTTCAATTGTAGTAAACAAAAGCAAATACACCAGTTAAATACAAACCCAGTCTTCTAATGTATGCTCACAGATTAGTTTGTTCTCCTTTCCCCATTTGCCAATATGACTTTAAAAGAGGATACACTGAAATTTCTCCCTTTGGAAATATTCCATTATTGTGTTTCCCTGGCTTATATTCTAATTAACCCATTGGGAGGATACCATTCTAATTAAGTAGCCTATATGTAGGTGGGTTTTATTCCTTTATGGACATACAAAATCCCTAAGCAAATTTTCCAGCTTCTGAAAACCCTTTCATGCAGAAATCATTCTAATATTCAATCTAAACCTCCCCTGGTAAAACTTGAGGCCATTTCTTCTTGTCAAGTTGTTTGTTACCGAGAGGTTGCCCCTCAGCTGGCTACAACCTCCTTTCAGGTAGTTGTAGAGAGTCATAAGCCCCTCCTGAGCCTTCTTTTCTCCGGGCTAAAGTTCCCTCAGCTGCTCCTCATCAGGCTTTTGCTCCAGACCCTTCCACAGCTCCATTTTTTATGTGAAGAGGATGAAGAATCCTCTGCATCATGTTTCCTGTCTGCCTGTTGGGCTGGTGTCAGGGAACGTATCGTGCAGTTCCAGTAGTTCCTTTCCTCTCTCACACATTCCCTGATTTTCAACTTATTCAGCTCCTCTGAGAGCTCTGTCACAAAGCAGAGGAGTACATGTCAGGGCAGCTTGGCCACTGTTAAGATCTGATTATTAAGAAGTGCCTCTGCCTGAATTAAGGTGCAAATGAGATGGCGTGCCGAAGTCAATAGTACGGATTTTATTTAACAGTAAAATGTGAGGGATAGAGGTAGAAAGAAATAGAAAAGAGAGGGGAGGGAGAGAGAAAGAGAGCAAGAGAGATTAAGTAGAAAGATATCATCACCATGTGGACCCAGCGGCATCCCACTGGTCCTTCTTCTTCTCTTCTTGGTGATGGTGGTCCCAGAGTTGCTCTTCTGGGCTATCACCTTTATACAGTCCAATTTCCAGGTATCCACAGAGTGTAGATGCCATTCCCACAACTTGGGAATGTATAAGTATTTATGCATAAGCATATATGTATAAGCAGTTGCTTCCTTTCCCACAGTCTGTGACAGTGGGAATTTTTGTCTGGATTCAATAGCCAAGATGCTACCCAAACCCCAGCTCCGCCATGCCTGGAATTAGCACCTGCCCACTGCAAATTCCTCTCCTCTCTACCTGTCTCAAGTTCCTGCTGTGGTGTCTTAATTTATAGCAAGTTCCTGCTGTGGCCTTGGCAGTGTATTGAGAGAGGCAACAGCATTTTTTAAGTACTTACAGCCAACATTGCTCCTGAGCCCATACAGGTCTCTGCAGACATCATCATGCAAGGCTTCTGGAGGCTTTCTGCAATTCTCCTGAGGTTTCCCCATTTCAGGTTCCTGAAAACCACACTAAGGTACTTTGCTTCGGATCATGGCAGCACTGGAGCTCTTCACCTTGGGGAAGGAGTGTTAGCTTTAGTTACACATAAATCATATACATAAATCATACTTCATTTAAGCCTTTCTTTTTGTTTTGTTTGAGGGTTTTGTTTGGTTTTGGTTTTGGATTTTTGGTGGTGTTCTTTTTTGAGTTTTTGTTGGTGTTTTTGTTTGTTTGTTTTTGAATTTTGTATCTCCTTATTTCCACAATTATGGTCTGTATAGGTGCTTGGGTGGGGTTATACTTTCCAATATTAGAGAATCACAATAACTAGGGATCATCTGTAACCATTGACTCTATTCAGATTATAAGTATTGCATACTTGTGATGGGCTCAAGAAACCTTTCAGATTCCCATTTTTTTCCAGCTTTGCTGTAAGATGTGATTATGCTACTTACTGAACTCTTTATGTGAGAGAAAAAAATCTATTTACTCATATTTTTATTAGCCATATATGTAACTTATTATATTGGTTTTCAGTTGTGTTTTATATCCTTTCCTACTGACAGTCTTAGGTGTTTCCTTTAATGATATCTCCATGTCTCTAAACATCAAGAGGAACTAGATGTCTGTTTTTACCTTATTAAGTCTCTCAGTTGCTTCCTAAATTGGTTCAGAGTCTTGATAATATGTCACTACATTTTTTATTAGGATTTTCTTGCCAACATGATAAAAATCACAAACATGAACCACACTGAAGATAAACAAAATGGAAGCTTTTCTCATAGGATGGATGTTACAAACCAACTAATTACACCCAAGTGTAAATTATTCTATTCACATTTCTCCTGGATCATACAAATAAAGGCAATGTTTTTACATACGATCAGCCATAATATGATAAGATTGCATAACTTAAAAGATGTATACTGCATTGAGAATTTTAGAATACAGGAACACATGGACACATATAATCTGTACTATGTTGCCTGTCATAGAATAATAGAATTGTGTGTGTTGAAAGGGACCTTCAAGACAATCTAGTTCCAACCTCCCTGCTATGGGCAAGGATGTCACCACTTGATCGATTGCTCAGGGTCCCATCCAATCTGGTCTTGAACACTTCCAGTGATGGGGCATCCACAGCTTTTCTGGGCAACTGTTCCGTTGCCTCATTGTTTTTTCCTTAACCTGTGTAGCCTGGTTCTAAGTATCACATATTTGAAAGTCAGTAAATGTATTAATATAAATTAATACATTTAATACATCACATTAATACATTAATACATCACATAAAATGTGAGCCATGGCACATTTATAACAAAATACACCCCAAAACTAAGTAGAATTTAGCAAGATGGCTAAATGCATTTCCACGTCAAAGACCACCAGAAAACCTCAGCAGTCATCAAGGAGTCCTACACACCATGGAAATTCACCAGCGATACTTTAGGTAAAAACACTACAAAAGGTGTACAATTGCAGTGCATGTTAGGATTTCTTGTTCTCAGCCTCTGTTTTTCTACAATTGCAGCACAGGGAACCACTGACTCTGAAAGCAGAAATCCAAATTATTTTATGGCTTATGCTTTTGAGCCAGATATCCTCTGATAATAGTGCATGACAAAGATCAACTTTTCCAGACTGCTGGAGAAGAATCATATTTCTCAAACTGTGCAGAGACAACATTAAAGAAATTTATAGCTGTAAGTCAAGACACATATTCTGTTTTCTTATGATAAAAGCCCTTGGATTAATTCTGGTTCCTTCGTTTTATGTTATAGTTCAACAGTGAATAAGTTTGATTAGAAAAGTCATACAATATACAAAACCATTTTAATTCTCAATTGAGACTGTGAACTAGCTCTACCTTTATTTACATTTACTAGAGTAGGAGATGGGAAAGGTTTATCTTAAAAATATAGTTTTCTCTCACTGTGTTATCCTTAGCTTTTCTGAATACTGGCAAGATATCATTATAATTGTAATACTAACACCAAATGCTTCTAAAGAATAGGAGGGATGAATTCTGCCCTCAATACAGTTGCAAATTATGGAAGTATAAGCGAAATTGGTTGTATTTCACATATTTAAAATGAGAGTTCAAGGTAGAAAATTGTCCTTATCTGCTTTTGTGTGTTTAGTTATTGCAGTTCTCCTTACATCAAGATAAGACCCTTGTGGTGTGCTGTATAAAATTTTGCACTGCTTGGAAAACTCATATAAAGACCTATGAAAATATAAAACAATAATTTAAAACCACTGAGGACTTTACTCCCTAAAAACTAAAATGAATTTAAAAAAAAAAAAAGTCTGATATTTACAACTTCAGGTTCATTAGGTTAATCCATGTGGAACTTCTTTAAACTCACACTATTTGCTCCTCTAGAGCTTTTATAGTTTTACAGATCAATATTTGATATGCTTTGACCCACCAGACAGAAAAAGTATTTTTGAACCTACTGCAGTCCATTCCACCAATGAGTACCAAGAGGCTCTTAAAACTCTTGGTTATAAGTCTTCTGAGAATACAGTACAATGGCAAAGAGTTTGGAAGTTTTATGAAATGTTTGCTGAAAAACAGTGCAGGTTTATTTGCAATACTTTTCTAAATGAAATAGGTTAACTTTACGAGTCTTTTCCTCTCACAGGTTTATATAAGCTTTTACTCCCAGTGCAAACCACGTACCCTGCGGTTCAGCTCTATCCAGCTGTGCCAACAGTTTCCAATAGAAAACTTGAGTTAGAACAGGATCAGGTGGCAGTGCACAGCTCATGCTCTACAGTGCTCTTTTTCCCAGCAATTTCTCTGTGGAATATAACCCTTAGCATTGTAGTTTCTTTTTTCTTACTTGCAGGATCCTTCTTTGTCCAAGTTCAAGATTTAACATGCAACTCACTAAAAACAAAAACAAAAACCAAAACCCAAAAAAACACAGAAGTAAAAGATAATCTCCACTCTGTCTTACTGCAATTTGATGCAGCTGTTCTATACTTGCATGACATCTTTTTTTCTAGTAGAAATTTGCATAAATACCTATGTCTTGTTCACTGCAAAAATGCATAAATTTGCAGAACTACAACATGAATTTGGAATAACTGAACCTGACCCCCATTAACTACTTCTTACAGGAAAAGAATTTCACTATGACTGCTAGGATTAAAGTATTTTTGCCATAACCTAACATAAAATAATTTTATGTCGTGCTTCAAGAAGAGAAAAAAACATTGTCAATTATAGTTCTATTTTTATTTGTAACTTTAAATTTTAGCTCCTCTTTTTCCAACTTATATTCCTAAGAAAATACCACTGAATCTGAGTCTTCTAGAAATTCAAATTAATGTTGAAGAAGCACCATTTTCACTAATAACCTGTTGTTATTATCCTGCTAAAACTCTACTTTTGTTAATCCAGTTTGAGGTACAGTATCAGAATGAAAAGGTGTCTCTACATACATCTTAGGACATCCATTTCTGAGATCAAAAAAACAATCCCAAATTTGCTTTCCCCTATGAGACTGTCTTTGCTTCTGATTAATAATATTTAAATACTAAACCAGAGGGTAGTTAACACAATGTATCAAATTTGTTTTCAATATTACACCAATAGCAAAACACAATTGATAACAGCCAATTGTATTTCATCTTTTTTTCTGCTGTAAAGATTATTCAGAGCCATTACACTTTAACATATGATCTAACTGTGCATTTTAAGTAACCCAAAAATATTTTAATTTTCTATATTTTGATTTACAATCCTGAGAAATTTTCAGTACCTTTATTTCAACAACATAAGGTAAATAGCACATAAACCTAATACTTCTGTGACAGAACAACTGCCAAGTTTTGACTGGGAATAGTCACTGGTTGTTACAATGCTTTTGTCCTCCAGACTAAAAATACTTAAACATACTCACTTCATTTTATGTCAAGCTTTTTAAGCCTGTAATCAAGACAACGTTATTTTTCTCGAATACACTGAATATATTTAACACAAATATATTTAAATCATAAAATCACAAAATTGCTTGGTTTGGAAAGGACCTCAAAAATATTTTTTTTTCAACCTCCCTGCTTTGGGCAGAGGAATCTTCCATTAGACCTGGTTGCTCAGAGCCCCATCCAGCCTGATCTGGAACACTTCTAGGGATGGAGCATCAAATCTGTTGGTTTAAATTTTTGCAAGACCTTGCAAACCTTTTCAAGATCTTGAAAACACCTTTGCAAAACAATTATGTGTATTTTAAATATTATTTCCAATGTTTTAGGATATTCTTCTTTTCAGTAGGAAAGCATTCATTGGTCAGTTCTAGTCTTGCCACCTTTGCACAGAGATAAACTGATCTCCTTAGCTTGTTTATTCTGTTAAAAGTATTAAATAATCACACAATTAATGTGGGCAAAAATGAAGTGGCTACACATGGAAGAAAAAAAAAAGCTATATATTAAACTGCAATTCTTCAGGGTTAACTTACAGTGATTTGATTAAGTTAATGGAGCCTGTGGGAAAAGAAATAGAGAATTTCCATTCGCAGGATTAATGGTTTACCAGTTATGAATAAAGTAAACTTTGTGATTGACATCTTTAATACATGGTAGTTACACATTACCTATTGGTCTTGAAATTCCTCAGAGAAGTAAAAGTCTTATTCAAGGTCTAAAAAAAAGATGCTTATTTATTTGTGTGAAGACTTAAGATCACACAAAAGCACAAGTTCTTTAACAATAGTTTGTTAAAATTAGATTTCGTATTATGAATATCAGAATTAAATTATTCTGAATTTCATACATGCATGATTTTGATGGGGGAATATGACATTTTGAAACACGATTTTAATGACACTATTAATAATGTCATTCCATTATTAATGCTTAATGAGGAGGGCACAGCAACTGAGTTTATATTTGTAGGCACAAACTACATCATTTAGTCAAGGTATTTTACAGATTGCTCAGAATCTCTAAAACTTTGCAGGTGGCTTTGTCTGATATGTCTGTGTTTCACCTCATATCTTTGATTACAGATTGAACATTTTAAGTTTTGCTTGTGAACCAGGAAATATGCAGAAACTCTATTTCAAAGGGTATCTGCTATGTGGAATTCAATGTATGTTGGATATTTTGTAAACAGACTATGCTATCTAACTGGAATACCAATGTAAAGTTTTTTTTCTCAAGATTATAGTTTCATTTCCACTAATATTATCTGGGAATGCAAAGTCATTAATGTTGTATTGAACATGGTCATGAAAACAGATTTAAAAGTACTTTCAATGGAGCTTGGTTTCTCCATGCAGTGTTATAAACAAAGGATTTAGCACAGTTTAGTTCCTTATTAATTTTTCTAAGCTTACTTTTTTACATCTACTACATAGAATCATAGAATCATTAAGGCTGGAAAAGACCTCCAAGACCATCAAATCCAACCTTTGACTAATCACTACCTGGCCAACTAGACCATAACCCTGAGTGCTGCACCCAGTAATTTCTTCAACACCTCCAGGGATGGTGACTCCATCTCCTCCCTGGGCAGCCCATTCCAATGCCTGACAACCCTTTCCATGAAGAAATTTTTCTTGATGTTCAGCCTGAACCTCCTCTGGCACTGCTTGAGGCTGTGTCCTCTTGTCCTTTCAAAAACATAGGCCAACATGTCTGAGTTTTAGATTTTTGTTCCAATATTACTATTAGAAGTTTAGGAGAGGAATAAAAATAGCAGACCTGGCTTTTTATAAACAAAATATACATTTAAAAACACATGCTCCTTGGAATTAAAAACTACTCAGCAACTAAACACTGACAATTATAATTAAGGAAATGTGACTGTCACTCATGTGGTGTCATATATGTCTATTGCATCATCACCAATGTCCTTACTTCACAATCATTTCTTATCAAACTTCCTGCAGTATACAGTGATTGCTGTAGTAGAACTGTATCATAGTGCACACTGGCAGGTACATATTGCATTTGGGAATAAGGTAGATGTGATGCCCAACTATATAGATGTATAGATGTCTCTTTATATGTACAAACAAGTGTGTCTATAGATATATATGTACACATACTTTTTTCCAAGGAATGGCCAAGCTTTTGTGTTTAATAAAGGATTCAGCTTAGTCCTCCTATTTTCAAGGTAGATAAATTTGAGACAGAAGAGGCACAGAGAATGATTAAAGGAATGAGAAATCTTTTTATGAGAAATGATTGGAAATGCTTGACTTGTTTAGGCAAGCACACTGCAATCTCACAAGGGATATGATTTTTCTCTATAAATATATGGCAGAAGCGTTGAATATAGAACAAAGAAAAATTGTTTTGGGATTGACAGGTGTTTTAGGTACAAAAGCAAATCAGTGTAAAATTGTGCTCAATACAGGATTCAAAACTGTTACACTTAATGATTTTATCTTGTAGGGACAGTGCTTGATAAATATTCTTCCCAGGCTCATGGACTTTGGGCTTTTATTCAAAAATAAAAAGTACGGGAATAAATTTCCCTAAGTTTTTGTTTCTTACTTTCTTTCTTCTTTACTTTTATGACCCTAATTCATTACCATTGTCTTCTTTTCTAAACACTATTTTGCCCAAGTTTTTGCTCATCTTGAGCCATATTCCCTTCCCCTTTTATTTTTGTCTCTGCTCTTCATTTATCAAATGCTCATTTTAGTTTCTAGTCCATCTACCCATCAGTGCTTCTTATTGATTCTCCAGTATTATTGTTCCCTCTTCTCCCACTCATTTTCTCTCTTCTGTTTCTTTTCACTATCTGGCTTTTATCATAGGTCTCTTCAATTCCCACTGTTCAACTTTCAGCTTTCTGTATTGCAAACTTTCTGTTTATTCCTTTATGCTCTCTGACCCCTTTGGAACTGGTCACCAGCCATTGGTGAAGGATCATTGCTGAGAAATTACTAGAAATTATTAAATTATTTTAAAACTATTTAAAAAAATATTTTTAATAGAAGGAAGTAAATAAATAATCAATTGATTGTTGAAGAAATGCTAATTATATATAAATTTACTCCAATAATTGAGTAAAGTCACATGTACGTTGACAGTTGCATGTGACAGTTACAGTATATGAACTACAAGAAAATAAAAACACTTCAGTGAAAGATATTTAAACCCTTCTAAAAGACACAAAACCCTGCATTTAAATGGAAATTCTAGTCTTGACCTCATCAGGAAGATATAGCACACATTGATTATGTGGAAACCTATAGGAAGCAACAGTAATTACACTGATTTGCATACCTAAATTAACATAATTGTTTTTAAATACCAATGGTTTGAAATCCCAAGCGAGTTTTTGACTGTAATTGTAATGAGTGTGATTTACAGGAAAAGCAACAGTTCAACTTCCCCAGCGATCCGTCTTACTAAGGATATAATTTTAATTTTGCACTTAATTACTATTTAAAGGATATACCACACAAGTGCCATTGTACATCTCTAGTTCTCTGAGGACTAAGGACATTTTCATTGGAAAGACTGCCTAGATCTTTGTTTTCTGGCTCCCTGAAATACAACAGTTTACGTTTGTAAGGAGTACATGGTACATTTGAATGTCTTTTTTCTGTGGTTGAGAGATTTTGTGACATGTTTGGAATCTGGGTGGTGAGATTGGTTGGAGTTACCTCACCTAACTTCAAAGCTCTGCAGCTGATCTCTGTTCCCGCATCTTCCTTGGCAGTCAGTACAGACAGATAGAGAGGCCTGGAGATTACAAATGATTTGGCAGAAAATATCTGCCAAATACTTCAGAGGTGTCTGTTTTTCTCCATTGACCAAGTCTCAAGGGATTTACTAGAGACCATCCAAAGCAGGGTTATAAAGATGGTTAAGGGTCTACAGCAGTGGCAGAGATCACTTGGCTTGCTCAGCCTGGAGAAGGGGAGACTGAAGGTAGATCTCATTTCAGCCTGCAGTTTCCTCACAAGGGGAAGCAGAGGGACAGGCACTGATCTCTTCTCTGGTGACCACTGACAGAAACCAAGGGAAGGGTATGAAGTTGTGTCAGGGGAGGTTTAGGTTGGATATTAGGAAAATATTTTTCCCTCAGAGGGTGGTGGGCACTGGAACAGGCTCCCCAGGGAAGGGGTCACAGCATCAAGCCTGCCAGAGCTCAAGAAGCGTTTGGACAATTCTCTCAGGCACAGGGTGGGATTCTCAGGTTGTCCTGTGCAGGGTCAGGAGTCAGACTTTGATGATCCTTACAACTAGGATATTCTAGGATTCTATAATTTGTTCAGATGAAGAAACCTTGTATAAATCCTACACTATATTACCAAACACAGCATACTTGGTGCTACTTTGTGCTTCCCCTTTCAGCAAATCTTGTGTAGATTCTGTATTCAAAGCGCTGCTTATGTTTATGCACTCTTCTAAAAAGCCCTGAATGCACAATCCCTTACCTGCTTTTGTCAAAGTGTCCCAGAAAGTACAGTGTTGCAGTGCAGTGTAATGGGAATTCGTGCCTATTAGTTAGTAGGTCTTGCTGCCAGCAAGGGTTTATTGTTAAGGAAACAAAAGGCAAAATATTCATATGACAATGGCCTAAATAGTATTAAGAGTGAAACAGTAATGAAAGACACTCAAAACCACCAAAAGCATCCATATTACATTTATGGTGTTTGTTCATTTTCAGGTTTTGAAACAATTAATTACACAGAAAACAAAAAACCTCTATGAATGCTCAAATGAAAATTTATGAAAATTAATCAATTAATTAATTTAAAATATATAGTTTCCCCATATTAACAAATGTATATACTTATGACTATATTCAAGGTAAAAAAAAATATGAACAAAATTAGGCAAAGGAATATAATTCTTTATTGTGATTTTCTGGGTATGTCTAATGGAAAAAGATCTGCTGAAATGTCTTATTTCTGACTGATTCTGTTCACGAATCATAAGTCAAAAAGCGTCATCTGAGGCTCATTTCCATCCTAGTCATATGAACTATAGACACAGACAGCAGGAGCCTCACGGCCAGTGCAGCTCCACTGAGCACAATGGAAACATCAAAATCCAGTTAACTGCAGGTACGCTCAGGTCTTCAGTGTCTCAGTTGTCTTCAAGGTAGTTAATCACTGTTCCAAAGAGAACACATTGCCAAATTCAATGTATTGAACTATGTTTTCATTTTTCATTGAAAAGTGAGCATGAAAGTCATTTGTATCTGGAGGGTTTACCAGATTTTTTCCTTGATGTGCTCTAGTAGAATTACACTAAGTTGTCTTTACAATGAAGAGAAATTTGTATGAGAAACAGAGACTTGCCTAGAAAAAGACTTGAGTGCCACATATCTCACTCTTCCTTCTATCTTCTTGCTTTAATTAGGTCATGATAGAGTTTGACCATTACTGACTGGAGCATTTCTAAATAGTTGATACACATCAGCACTAGTTTGCCTTTTTGCAGGAACCTTTAGTGTCAAAGAATATATTCATGTTAAATAGAAAATTTAAGATAATAGTTTGATTCTTGATTAGAAGGATTTATCTGTAATGATATGGTCATTTTATCTTTATGCCATGAAAGATGGGTTTGGAAAACTTGAAAAACATTTTGCACTGAATATCAAAAGTGCTTTACAAAGAAAATCAGAGGTAAATTCTGTACTTGTTGCAGTAGATAGGAATTTTGCCATAGGCTTGGTAGTATAGAAAAATTCCCCAGTTCTAAGGGGGTTTTTTGTATCATATTAAAATTATTATAGAAAGAATAAATATTTCTGGAAACTGTTTTTAAGGGCAAACTTTCATGTTTGAAAAGATGTTTGATTTCTTAGTTATCATTAAAAATATTCTATAATCTTCCTGATCATAGATAAGAAAACTGCAAAATTCTTCAAACATACTAGTACTAAAGAAAAAGCTGGTTTTCTTAACGATTGCTTCAATATCCTGTGACAAATGCATTTAATGTGTCCGTAAAATTTCCTGCAAAAATAAGGAAATAATTTAAAGGATAAATGAAAAGAGTAAGTTACTCTGTGCTTTCCCTGACTACCATGGTAGTTATGAAAGAAAGCAGGACAAAAGCAATTAGCTACACCCAGCTAATAAACCCATAACAGAATGATTTTATACAATTTTTAAACAAATTCTCTTACTAAGGTTTCTGCAACATAATAGATAGCAGATAAATTACAAGACTGTAATATACTTTCTTCAATTCTAAATGCCACTTTATGCCAAGTAAACATCTTTGAATTTAGTAATTTGCATATTTCAAACACTGACTTAATTTGAAAGATGTTAGAATGAATGGAGCAGAACAATGAACTAGTAATTATGGCTTATTCTCTTTTTTCCCTTTTGTCTTTTGTTCAATCATCTACACTCTTTCTATGGACTGCAGTAGATTGTATCAAATTGTATCCTCTAGTGACAACAGACTAATCATTTTAATTCCTCTCTTTGGCTAATAACCCCTTGATTCATAGACATCTGCCATATTTTATTCTCTGTTTCTTCTTTCTCAAGAAGACTTTTCTTATTCTATAGCTGAAGAGATTTCTCTATCCAATTTGTTCTGAGTTTCAATTTCATGTCATCTCTGTCTCAGAGCAAGTGTCTTTGATGACAGCTGGGCAAAACTTTATGGATCCTTTTAATGCATTTTTTTTTTCCCTGTTCTTTGCTGTATCACTTTTTTTTTTTTTTTTTTTGCTTTTAAAATAATTTTGTAGATTCTTGGTCAACATCCAAATGTAGCATCTAGTTTAAAGGAAAGAATTTTCATTGCTGACACTGATGCTTATCACTTATGTAACAAGAGAAAATGAGGAGTGTTCAGACCAGTCTTACATCCTGAATGAATACAAATTTCTGAAAGAATCAGGAAATGCACAACTGGCTAATGCTTTTGTATTCTCATATCTTAATGGAAGAATAGTTGAAAAGTCCAATGGAAAAAATAATTTTTCATGCTCACTTGAACAGATAAGGATAATTTTCTACACTAACTGATGCAGTAGAATGATCTGTGACATCCAGGGAACATGTGCACAGTGTCTCTTATTACACAGCATCATCTGGAAGTTGATTTAAAGTTAATAAATCAAGTTTAAAGTTAATTTCACAAGGCTTTTTCTTTAAAAATCCATATTACAATAATCTGATAAATTACAGGAGCTTTCACAACCTGGTCCCTGCAAAATGTATTTTTGAAAAAAAATAATCCTTTGGTTCTATTTTGAAAAAATGTATGTGATGTTAGGAATTTTCCCGTCAAGCATTGAAAGATTTATCTTTTTACTAATTAGGCTAAAAGGAAAATGAGACTCTGGGTTCATACACTTTTAGATTGAAAACGTCTCTTTTCTAATTTTGGCAGGTGAAAATGAGTAAGTCACAGATTTTTGCTGGGGAATAAAAATAAATAAATGTGTGATTGAAATGTGCTGGCAATATTCTCTAGTATTTGCATCAAAGAGAGAGTAAAATGGCAAATAACTTCCTGGCCTCTGGATTTTTCTCATACTCTAGGGTGTTTTCCTAAAACTCTAACTTAACAGAGTGGGTGTGATTGTTCCATTGTGAACGTACCATTAAAACACAGAGATGCTGTACTGATGTTTATTGTGTGAATCCCTTTTCTCCTAACATTTCACTTAATCTGAAACCATGTCAAAGAGTTTGCACTCTCATTTGCATGAGAAAATATACTCTCCTCATCACCAGGCAGTAACAGAGGGATTGCAAGGCAAAGAAGTCTCAAGGTTACTTTCTCTTGAGTCTTAATTTACAAGGCAGACAAGCACAGCTTCCCCAGATCACCAGGTAGGAAAACCAGCTTAATGTTTTAATGAAAGTGCAATGTTTCTGTACAGTGGGTCCCTATCAAATTCACTGTCAGAAAGATAAATGCTCTCAGAAATATTGCTAATATGACGAAGCTGTAAAATCCATCAATATAAACTCCACACTAGCATTACCTATGACCGTTTTCCCACTGGAAAACCAAAGTGATATAAATCTTAACATAGTGTTCATAAGCCAGAAGGTATTCAGGGATGGAACCAGAACCAGAACTATAATACAGGTGGTCAACTCTCAACTCTCAAGTTTTTCTCTAATATATCCGTACCTTTTGCTTATAAATCTTAACAGGCATTGACAAAGGGAAAAATAATTCCAAGAAAATTTGAAGATTTCTCTACTTCTGAGCCAGATGCTGAATTATTTTCAGTGAAGCATCATTGGTATGCAACATCTGAGTAGCAGAGCCATTGAGAGGAAGGTATACAGATTATATATTTGACTTATCGATTATGAATAATTTTAGGGGGCAGAGGCGTTTCCCCTTCTCTTTTCTATTTTTTTCCTGCATTTACCATCATACATCTTGGTTATGTATTCTATTTAAAGTGGTTTAATAATAGTATTAGATCAGATAAAATAAAAGAGTATATTTCCTATGGGGAGATATACAGGCCACAAAGTGTTCTAACTGGTACAGTGTATATATTCAGTGACATCTAAAAGAGGTTTTAAAATGTGGATGTACTAAATAGTATCATAAAAAGCAGAATGAAATAAACATGAACAAAACAGGATAATACATATTTATGCAATGTAAATATTTTCTAAGTGAACTACTGGTATAGACTAGTTAAAAGAGCAAACAGCTTTAATGATATAACAGGTAGGTCCTCACATTTTTATGCCATTTTCCACAATATTTCTTCTATAAACAGATTAAGTTCTGAGTTTGGTCATGAAGAAAATATGACACCTATGAAAACCAAAAGACTATGTTTACGGTATATGGCACAAAGTACTATTACTAAGTTTGTGATATTTCCTCCTCCTCAATTACAATAATCTCAGGACATAATTATGTATTATGTCAATTTCTTTCCACTTGCTTTGAAAAAATCAACCATTTAAACATATGTGTGTATATATATATACGAATATCTGATAATTATTTCTGGTTGACAGGAAAAATAATCAAATAATAATGTTGCTAGTACATTAGGGCTGAAATGTCTAATATCAAATATTCTTTTATATTTATATGTAGCTTAGGAGTTTAGAATACAGATATATCAACATAATGAAAATTATTTCAAAATGGTTTTAAAATACTATAGCTATGATTTAGGGCCAGTTTGTGTGAGGGCAGACAAAACATCAGTACCAATAAAGAAAGTTGGAAACAATCAAACAAATACATATATTCCTTTTAATGAAGAAAAGTTTGACTATTTCTTTTCCTATTCCCTTTTCCTTACTCAAAGGTAGGATTGAGGTTTTGCACTCACTACAATCTTTCTCTAATGCAATGGAAACAAATGGTTGAAAGCTGTAGTTTGATGAGAAATTTCATTTGTTTTCCAGTGCCTTCCCCTACATTTTCCAAAGTCTTTTGCTCATACAGACAGATAGTTGCAAATGACTAAACTTGTCATTATGCTTGAATTCACGGGGAAAGAACACCTTTCCTTCATGAAATTTAACATTATCATTCACGTTTTGAGCTATGGCTTTACAATCTGCTGCTACACTGTTTCTAACTATTGCAAAATATATTGCCTCCATTTAGCTCCACACAGAGGTCTGCTTAGTTACAGGTTTTATTATGAAAACAGATTCATTTGTAACTATCTATAAACATATTAGACAGTAACTTAATGATCAGATTAAAGAAATGCCCCCATCTTGACCTGAAATGATTTTTAAAACTGGCCCAGACACACTCTGTGACACAGATTGCATCTCTAGATATGTTTAAAAAACATTGGAAAGACTGCAACAGTGCAGGAGTTAATTCTCGTATTTCAAAATAAATGTGAGCTGTGTTAGGCAGCATTTAAGCTAGTTAGCACGACAGAAATTCTGGACAAAGTTGATAAGGAGCATAATTGGTAAAGTATTAAAAGATTGTAACTTAATTAATGGTAATGAAAATAGCTTTATGGAAATTAGATCTTTTAAGACAAAACTCATACATTACTTTAGGAGATTATAACTTGGTTACCATGGAAATCCAGTAAACTGAAGACTTCTGAAAGAGAATTTACTGGATACTGCATGATGTGATTGAATGTTAGACTGTACAAAACCAAAGGACTTTGTGCAGAAAGGTGATCAAATAATCACAGAGAGAAAACTGACAGAACAATTCTTTGCTAGTAAGATTTATGCTGTTTTATGCCATTTCCATATGAAAAATATGATTGCCTGTTTTTTACAATGTAGCAGGTGAAACGATTTAGGCAGCTCACCACGTTTAAGTAACAGGTCATCAAGATTCACTATGATCCCCAGGTTCCCACTCATATCAGTTAAAGTTGGAAACACTTTGGTCTAGCACAGATATTTTATTGGCTGAGATCCAAATGACTACAAGGTGGGACAAAATTGATTGAGCACCGACATTTTCAGCTAGACAAGTAACTACTTGTTGTAGCACCAGGCATCACGACATTTTAGTCTGTTCTAAAAGCTTTCGAAGCTGCTATTTCATGCAAGGGATGCTGGTGAGCATTATATTGTTTCACCTGCCTAACACAGAATATAAAAATGACCAACATGGGGTACCATATGTATGAAACATGATAGAATCCTAAAGCTTGTATCTTGTTTAAAAAAAAAATAAGAAAAGGTCTATTTTCTTAGCTTAGATTCTCTTTAATCTCACTCTGTTGCTTCCTCTTCTTTTGTCACAGTTTAGAGAGTTAAAAGAAAAATTCCTGTCTTTTTATGTGCTGGCTTTGTCTGGAATAGAGTTAATTTTCATCACAGTAGCTCGTGTGAGGCTGTCATGTGGATTTGTTCTGAAAACGGTGCTGATATCAGGAGGATGTTTTTATTACTGCTTGCAGAGTCAAGACCTTTTCTGCCCCTCATTCTACCCCACCAGTGAGTGGGCTGGGGGTGCACAAGGAGTTGGGAGGGGACACAACCAGGATAACTGACCCCAACTGACCAAAGGGATGTTCCACACCATGTGGCGTCATGCTTAGCGTACAGAACTGTGGGAAGAAGAAGGAAGGGGTAACATTCAAACTGATACTGTTATTTCTTCCCAAGTCACCCTTAGGCATGATGGAGCCCTGCTTTCCTGGGGATGGCTGAACGACCCCCCTGCCAATGGGTAGAAGTAAATCAATTCTTTGCCTTGCTCTGCTTGTGGAGGCTGTTTTTCCATTCCCTATTAAACTGTCTTTATCTCAGCTCACGAGAGTAAGGTGTCTGGAATACCAGGTCATGTGGAAAATGTGAAGTATTACTCTCCAGCCACAGAAAGGAAGAATTTCTACCATGGAACGGAAGTTGTTAAATATAAAAAAATTATATCATCAAAGGTGGCTAATGTAGCAGTAGATCTCTGAGTATAGGGCCTGTCTAAAATTTCTCAGTCAATTAGAAAATGCAGAATCTGTAACAGGATTTCTATTCAATCCACATTTTCTCAATAGCTACTTGGATGCTCTTTATTCTTAAATTCTTGTGTTTCAACTCATAGAAAAACTCAGCAAAAGTACATGCTAGTATTAGAAAACAGTTTGAAATAGCTGCATGTTGCAAGAATTTATTTAATTGTACACATTTTTTATTTGCATTTATTTCCTCTACAAAAAAAGAGTAAGCAAAAAGTTAACCATTTGCTATCTAGAGAATGAAACAGCCAGTCCAGATGCTTTTCCAAGTAGATCTTCAAAGAAAAAAAATATTCTTTCTCAGTTTTGAGAGAAAGGTTTTTGGGAGAACCTACAGCAAACAGAAGTAGATCTAGATTGTAGATTAGTCCTCTCTAAAGAAAATGGCTTTGCTGTATTACATGCTGCTCTATTTAACTGTCCTCACACTTAGGTTTCTGATTCTGTTTTAGAAGCTACGTCAATGGGAATAAATAACAGTATCAAATTCCCCAGATAAATAGGCAACATAGTGCAAACACTTTGTAATAAATAAATCCAGAATGACTATTTATGATGGTCACCAAGTGGCATGCTACTTAATGAAAATTTTACAGTGCAATCTTATTTTTTCTCTTTTTGGTCCAAAAGCAGTATTCTCATTTTTAAACAAAACAAAACAAAAAAAATTCTGTTATTTATCTGCCTCTGTTTTTATACTGTAACACAGACTCAGAAGTCCACGTACTTAAGCAAAACTGCCTAATTCACAGTTCAAAGATTTTACAAGAAAATTCTCTTCTGATGCATTGCAAGATTAGATTCACCTGTGTCTTGGTATTTTTATAATAATTTTGCGATGAAGCAACATATTAAATCTCCTTCTTCTGTCATTTCTACTTGATGATTACTCATCATAGATCAGAAACTCCTGTTGTGAGTTCCAGTGCATAAAAACACACTCTTGTACTTTGTGCTTTATTCTGTTGATTCTACTCTGGAGATTCAAGGTCCTGGAGTAAGAGATTCAAGTAACCTCTCATCTTTTGATCCTGCAGAGTGTTGATGATGCTTCCAATTGGCACATTTTACCACTCTGAGCAGGGGCTGGGAGAGACCAAGTGAACGCACAACACACACATACACACACTTTGTATATACTTTTTTGGTCAAGAACACTAATTGAAATATCAAATAAGCCAGGGCAGCTTCTTGGGAAATTGTACTAATAATCTCTATCCCTTAGTGCACTATTCCTGCAATTTCCTGGCATATTCTCCTGTTTAGCTTAAATCTTATCAATTCCTGTTTTCCTCTGTTTGTCCAATAATATACTATTATATGAATCACTGACATTCAGATTACTTATATAAACAGAGTTTTCTATTTCTCAAGAAATATAGTTATTAAAAATAGTTTTGTAATGGTCTGGTTTGCTAACATTTTTAAGGTTTTGTTGTACATTTTTGTCTTTTTCCTACATTTTCCCTTTATTTTTCCTGGTCTTGTTTTCCTGTCTGTAATTGTTCAAGATTTCACAGAAATTGATGTGGCTTTAATTTCTTCCCCATCTTCAGTTCTATGCATTTCTCCTTTAAAAAAACCAAACCAAACCAAACCAAACCAAAAAAATACCCTAACTTTGCTGTATTGTATCTCAGTTCTCCTTTTGCTGCTTTCTCTTTGCTCAGCATGCCAAAATTCAGTTGTTTGAGTTTTGTTCTCAATTCAAAGGTGTTAACTCTGGGCATTCTTTTAATATCTGTGCCAAGGCTTGTTTTTTTTTTAATACTTTCCAGCCTCACATATAGAAGTTTCACATGTAACATCGTCCTTACTTTTTTTTTTTATTTGAAAATAAATAAATCTGCACTTTCTGTTTGCATAATTTTTACTTTATATGTATTTATTTGTATAACAGATTTCTAAACTAATCAGCGACCTGAAATAAGGAAAACAATCATGACCATTTCTGATATTTTTGTTAAAGAATGCAGCAATACACAATGGCCATAATTTCCTAAGTCACAACAGTGAATACTTAAACAAATTTTCTTTCCAAGGTAACTTTCTATACTGCATATGCAAAGTGAACTTAAAAGAGCATGTAGTGACAGGACAAGGGGGAATGGCTTCAAACTGAAAGAAAATTGGTTTAGATTTGATGTTAGGAAAGAACCTCTTTACTGTGAGAGTGGTGAGGGACTGGCACAGGTTTTCCAGAGAAGTTGTGGATGCCCCACCCATGGAACTGTTCAAGGCCAGGCTGAACTGGGCTCTGAGCAACCAGGTCTAGTGAAAGGTGTCCCTGCTCATGACAGAGAGTTAGAAGTGAATGACCTTTAAGGTCCCTTCCAACCCAGGCCATTCTGTGATCCTATGATCCTGCACACTGTTTATAAGACGTCATTCTGCTGGTGGTTCATCTGATGATCTTTACCCAATATATTTACCAACCAAATGTTATTTGAATCTAAAATTCTAAGAGGCTGATTGGTGTTAATACATGAAAAAGCAAATATGTCATCATGAAAGAGAGCACAGTTACAGGATGCCAAAGCTGGCACAACGTGCTATTTGCCACCTGAATTCAAAATCCAACTATGGATTAGCAGGAATGACTAAACTAGTTATATATAAATCTAAATTTATGAATGGCTTAATTATGAATTAAGCTTACATCTGCAGTGAGTAGCACAAACTCTGTGTACCGATCAAGTCCTATTCAGTAGCTTAACTACAGTTTGCTAAAAAAAGACATCTTTGAAGGTCTTGGGGGTTTTTTTGTGTTTTTTGTTTGTTTCTTTCTTTGTGGCAGATGTTCTTATGATTTCAATCATGCCAGAACTAATTCCTCTTATCATTTGCACAATTGCACTGAAGTCATGCACACAATGATTAAAACTTGCCTGTCAAATACTGTTCATGTTCAGCCTCTCTGTTTTCCATAGCTTATAATTTACCCCTTCTCTTTCATTTTGGTAAATGTAGTGACCTATTGTTCAAAGTCCTTGGCCCTTACCAGTGAAACCCTTCTGTCCTTATAACAACTGGCTCAAAGGGAGCCCAGCACAGGCAGAAGGCTGATGTGACCACTAAGTCCTAGCAATGTTTTCTGTACTTTTAAATGTTTTGATTGTAGGGTTTTTTTTTCTTCTTCTAGTATTTGCAAACATTGCTAATACAGGTGATATTAAATCAGCCTCTAAGTTGTCATGAAACTGGTTTATGCCAGCAGCCTGATCTGCTTTACCTGCCATGTACAGATGTTTTAAAATATATTGAAGGTCAAGCATGAAGATAAACATCAATCGCAACAGAGAAAAATTCTGATGGTAAAATGGTAAAATGGTAAATGGTAAAATTTGATTTTCTGGGTTAGACAAGATTTGGGTAAAGTTCCTTTTTCTCCACATTAAAAACTAACCTGTAATCTTTGGAAAACTAATGTTTAGCTAGGTGAAACTACATGGAGCTATAATAGAATCACTATCTGTATTTCTTTTAAATTCTGTGGTATATCTGTGAGCTAATGAAATGTTCACTAAATGGATTTTTTTTTTCTTGTTTTGAAGTGACTATTTGGTAGAGTATCCTAAGTGTCTTGCTCAACTACAATAGAATCTGTCACCATCTGTGAAAGAGAGAATGTTGGCAATGTCAGAAACAACTTACATCACCAATATCATGAAGCATCCAGAGGGTCTGTGGTGGAAATACACATAAATATGGAGACAAGGTCTTCAGTTTTCTCTGTGTGATGTTTTTTTTTTTTTTTTTTTCCCCAAACAGGTTAAGAAAACCCATGGGTTAATGGAAACCCATTAATTGTTTGTATGATTGAGAATATATGATACTCAGGACTTTTTATTTTCCTCTGCCTTCTGCTCTCTCTCTTGCTCTTTCACTCTGCAACTCACTAACATGGAAATACTATTCACATTGTTTGGGGTGGGCCATGGGTTAAATGTAGTGGAAAAAAGGGTACTTTAGCTGTCTTTAAAATTAAATATAGTGTTTACAGTATCACTTCTATCAAGTTGTAGTAATATAATAAGGCGATATTGCTAGTTAAATTTTTGCATCTGCTACCACCTAAATTGTTTTAAGAGTTGGTAACCCTCTTGTTTATGGCACTGGTAAATAACACTTGCAATGGAATTGAAAGGGCATAGTCTAGAAAGTGATGTATCATGTTTTAAAAAATCCAAACAAGATTACACATTGTAGGAAGCATATACATTTGTTTGTGTAATTTTTTGTTACTGACAATCATGTGCTTGAGAAAATAACAATTTTAGTTGGAGTCAATGACAGTCTGTTTTAGAAATTTCAATGCAAAACCTTGGGGTTTTTGTCACTGTATAAACAGGCTGATATTGCATTGCCGTGGAATGGATGGGACAAGAGTCATTGAAATGCAGACCAGTTAGAAAGGATGGGAACTGTGTTTTAATGTGTTCTCAATAAACAATGGAAGGTTTCAGTTTTTATTTTCCTGAAATATAACAGGACTATAATATGGTTCATGTTTATTCTTAATGTTTGCAAGGGGCTATAATTGTTATAATGATTATATAGGCTTTATTTGCTAAGAGAAGTAGTATCATTCAGTCAATCATTCTAAAAAGTATTGAAACAATTTTTATTAGAAATGTAGACAAGTGGCTGAGAAAGGACTTTAGAACGTTTTTTGGTTATTTTTAATATAAACAGTAAAATCTATCCAAGGACATTTTTATTAAGCTAATTTATTAGGTTAGTCCATTAGTAATTTCCCTGAAAATATGTGAACTATGTTTTTTCATAGTCTTAGTTTGTATACTTTTGTTATTACTTTGTACTATGAGTAATTGGACGCTTCCTACCACCTATAACAGGAGATGTATATTACACTCTTTGGCTGGAAATGAAGAATTACATCTAAATTAACAAATTGAAGTTTCAGTGCACTCCAAAAATGAAACTGAAACCTTACAAAAACTATTAACACTTAGTAACTAATATCTGGCTCTCAAGGATTAGGAAATGCACATCCTTTCAAAATCTACCCCTCATAGCTCAGCCTCTTGCATCATTCTAACTGCTGTGGCACTGGATTACTGTCTATTTTCAGCTGGGTCTACCAGGCTCTGAATTCTGTTCATGGTTTGACATAACATATGGCTGAGCTTAATTGCTGAAAGAGATAAAACCCCACTGCTGCTCTGAGTTAGTGAGTTTATGGAAAATACAGTGTAAAATATCTGACTAATTCCTATAATTAATTTGGGTCAAAACGAAGACATTTTTCTACCAATTTTAACTTTTCAGTTATGTAAAATATCTAGTAACTGTAATGGTAACTATGGGCCCTGGTTCTGAAAAGCCAAAAGCAGGAAAGCCCTTGATAGGCACATTCTCAGTCAAGAAAGTGCTTAAACCAATGTCCTCAGAGTCTAAAGACCTTGCTGTCTCTATGAGAAGTAACCTTGTGTTGGCGAGGCTTTTTTGCTTTCAATATAAAATTAAAGAACAGAAACATCTGGCAACATATTTTCTATTACTCATTGTTTCATTAAATAGTGGAGAGCTACAAAACTTGTGGAAAGTGTGGTCTGGCCACCCTGAGGTTCAGGGAGTGATAGCAGGGAAGAGAGAGATTAAAGAGTAAGAAACTGTCCATGAAGGAAGCAGATAATATAAGCTCTGAAACATCTACAGGGAAAAGAAGTTTTGGGAAAAAAAACCCCAATTTGAAGTTCCAGAGTAGTTGTCTGCAAATCTTTCTCTTTGTCACACTCCAGTTTAACTTCAGCAGTGTTTACTACAGCGTCTGCTCATGCAACTATATGCTCTTAACCAGGAGCAATCACTTAAACCAGCTCCACAAGTATGTGCAACTTGATCATATCTGATGAAGAGTTAACATAATCTATTTTATCACACTGACATACAGTATTCATAGAGATAAAAATGTGTGTTTTGGCTTAAAATATTTATTGATATAAAGTACTTTTTATAAAAATTGTGATTATTTGCTTAAAAATTTCAAAGAATCTCAAAGCCCTGATACTCACCATAAAAGCATGTGTAACCCAGACCCAGCATATTCAGAAGATGGGGATAATATAAAGCAGAAGGATATTCCCAAACTTGGTGATAAGGAGCTCTCTATTGGAATAGTAAAAATAACCTTTCCAGAACCACCATCCTTTTCACAAACCACAATGAATCCGAAGAGGAACTGAAGATCCTCCTGCAGGACTTCTGCCTTCAGACCTGCTCTGTGCAATCAACTTTTCCTGGCAAGAATTAAACCCAAGCAAAAAGCCCCACAGGCCTTTCCCACTAAAATTTATGAAATGGAAAGTAAAGACAGCAAATATTCTTCTCCATACTGTAACACAATATGTGCTGCATGTGTTTTTATCCTATCAAATGTTAACCAGCAAGCTTCTTATTGAGGCTATCAACCTTCTCCACAGAGGTATTTTATGAGTGATATGTACAGTGAGGCTTTATTACTGCTAACACTGTAAATGCAAGTGTTACTCTCAGCTCTGAGTGAAGGCAAGAAAGCCATGGTAAATTAAATAGCATATAAGTAGTTAAGTTGCCATGAAATGTCCTTCAAAAACTGAACAGAGCTATCTTTCTACAAGGCACTGCAGTGAATGCAGCACCAGGACATTAACTTTTATTGATCAGTAACCATGGAGGTAAGAAGAGTTTGGATTTTTTTCTAGTGCAGATTTCAAACAATCTCACAAGGTTTACTACCTGTTGGTCCTGTTATTCGTGCTGATATAAACTGTGTCTTGTGATATTGATCCAAAGAGTATAAGAACTCTGAACGTTGTAAAATAGTTCTGGATTTGTTTGCTAACTCAACTAATAGCTGGATTGTTAGACTGGAAATTGTTCAGATGAGCTTCATGATTTTCTAATTTCATTGTTCTTTAAAACAAAACCTCTCTTTGTATGGAAACAAGTTATATTAGATTCCCCTGTGGGATGAAAAAGAGGACATTATGACACCCAAACTCTTAGAAGTAGAAATGCCACCAAATTTCCGTGTATAAAATGTTTAGACTAAATTAAAGGCATATTCAATGATATGAATTGGAGGATGAGTCTTTAAAAAAACTGTGAGAGTTAAAATAATTTTAATCTAGCATATATATATATATATATATATATATATATATATATATATGTTGCAGTGCCAGAGAATTACACCCCAAGCTTAAGGAGTGATTTCCAGAATATGTAATGACCTGTAGCAATGATTTATTATGTGTGGTTTTGCTTTTATATTCTTAAATTATGCAGTCTTTCATTGTATTTGAAGATAGACACATAAATCATATGTGTAAAACATCAGCAGCAGTTTTTATATATAAATATTCTGTTTATGTAGAAATAAATCTTATCTACAAACTTTATAAAAGGTTGATCAATAATTTATATGTTCTTTAAGTACTATATATATGCATATTATACAAGATAAAATATGAATATATACATAGAAGGTGTTGCACGAAGCTATAAGCAGAGCTAAAATTTAACTTGATGTTGATCTAAATTATGAATAGAAATGGGTAAGTAATCTACATAATCTTTATAATCTATAGCCATAATATTGATAGAAGTACAGTTCTTCTAAATCAAAAGCTAAATGGACTACAAAGTCTTAAATTGTTTGTTAAGAGAGCTATTTCAAATGATATAATCAAGGGCAAGTTAAAACTTAAGGACAAGAAGCAAGAGAAACTGAAACACACAAGGCTGATCAAAACTTGCTTTTGATCTTTCCCAAATAAAAATTCCAAATTTCCAAATCAAGTGGATTTAATCTGACAGTTTATATGAAGCCATTTCCAGTGGAGATCCATAAAAACCCTTGCTTCTTTCTGCATTAAAACCCACAATAGGTGTTGTTGACCACTCGCATAGTTGGCTGACTATTTCACCAATTTTCTAACAACCTTGTTTACACAAGGGGTGTGCACAGCAACATCTTCACTGCATCTAACCAATTGTGGTTTATATTTTGCCATCAGTTATTTACATCAGAACTCTTCCAAGCCTTCAGTTACATTTTTCCTCGGGCATAGTGTGCCTTTTATTGCAGTCACATTTAGCTGTTTCAGTCACAGGTAAGACACACTACACTCAGCGTGTACACAGGTTAAGGGATTGTTTTTCTTTCCTCGTGGATTTCACAGTACAAAAAAATGAAATATTATACATTCAAAATAAAATGGTGACTCCATTTGAAATCAATGAGTTCTGTAGTGCAAAGAGTAGAATTTCTCATTTGAAGTTTGTGTCCAGCATTTTCATAAAACTCCATCAGTTATAACCAGAAATTTCTCCCAAACATTAAACTAATGAGCATGTGCGTTCAAATTCAAAATCTTCAAATTACCTTTTAAAGTTGTTTTTTATAAAACTCTGCCTCTTGTATGTAATTGCACTGCTACAACAAGAATATATTATTCAAATTATTCATATGTCTATTCATACTTTTGGGGGATATTGATACTTAATTTTACTTTATTTTGGAGTTAGTCATATTATATTAATTATCTAACTCCTACATACAGCCTTAAATTTCATTCGAAATCTATGCAGTGGAGATATTTGAATACCTTCTTTTAGATATCCCCAACACACACTTGTGACACAGGACGAGCTTCCTAAAGCTGTTTTAATAATTTCCATTTAGTATTATGTGAGCTTGGAAAGAGCATATAGAGTATGGGGAAAAAAAATACTCTCAGAGTACTGAGAAAGAAAAGATTTATATCTGAGGAAAAGGAGACCAACCATGAAAATCCACAAAATTACTGAGTTTGACAAGAAATGCAGATGTTAAAATGCTTAACCAAAGAAGCAAAAAAAAATAAGATTTTTTTCCTTCCAGTTCAACAGCAAATACTTTCTTTTTTCCCCCCTAGAGGTATAAATACCTGATTTTCAAATTACTTAGTTCTGAAATTCTCACTATAACTTCCACATCGAAACTGTTAACAGATTACCACATGGAACATTTGATTCCAAATACAGAAAACCTTTTTTCATTTTT
>JAWWMP010000001.1:13287338-13305687 GCA_035047865.1 Dendrocincla tyrannina
GGGAAGGGGAAGGGGAAGGGGAAGGGCTTGTTTTATGCAGGTAATACATAACACAGAAGAACCACATTTGAATTTTAGGTATATGCTCTGAAGAGTACCTATTTTTATTTTCACTAGATGAAATTCCTTTCAGTAAACATTTAAGTGCAGCTTTCATTCAGAGAGTGAGCAGAGAGTGCCAAAGGTTTCAGTCAACCCACATGCAGTGTCAGCCCATCACTGTGCAGAAAAAAGCATATTCTCAAAGTCTATGCTCAGCAAAAGCAGCAGATAAGTCAGTAAAAGACATTATTGGTACTATCTGTGCTGGGAAAATCAACAGAGTATTTCAAGTAATATGGGCAAAACTCAGTTTTGTATGAAGTGTGTTTATTGACCGAATTCTGAGTGAGTTATTGAAAGCTAGATAAGCTTCTTAAAAAAGACAGTCGGGTGCCTTTGTACCAGCTCCTCACAGTATCATCGGTTCTCTCAGCTAAGCCCTCTTTGCTCTAAAGAAAACAGCAGAGTACACAAAATAAAAACCTTTTGAGGAAAGGGAAAATATTGCTGATATGAAGCGTGTTCTCAGAGGCCAGGATAACAGAGGTTCAAAATACACAATGCTGGTAACTTAGTTGAGAAGGAAAGCTATGTGTTCTTTAGTCCTGCTTAGAACTTCCATATCAACTTTATATATATTATGCTGGGTTAGTTATCTCATATCTGCTTCTGGAAGCAGGCTTGGACCTTTTTCTAAGGAAATTAGGGCTTTATCCACTGATTTCTTCACCCAGTTTTATTGAAATAATTGAAATATACTCTAGCTATCAGGTTAAAAAAGTATTTTAAAGACCATTAAAATCTAAGCAAAGTGTCTCACTAATATTAACAGATTTAGCATCAAGTATGTGGTGGTGTTTTCTCCAGATACCATTTCAGTGTTTATAAATGATCATTGGGTCATAGAATAATTCAGGTTGGAAGGACCTTGAGAAATCTCCATTCCAAATTCCTACTCAAATCAGAATCAGCTTTGGGATCAAACCAGGTTGCTCAGGGTTTTACCCTGCTTGAACTTGCTAACCTTAGATAGCACAACCTCACTAGACAACATACTCCACTGCTTTTCTGTCCTACAGGGGAAAAAAAACCAAAACATTTTCCTTATGCCCAGCCTGAACCTCTCATGTTTCAACTTACACAAATTTGGCAAACTTTCACTCTGCCCCCTGTTCCATAAAATCATTATAATCAAGACAGATGTTAAATTAGAGCCATTCAATACTGCACTTGATACTGGCTCCCAGCACAGTATGGCCCACTAACTGTCCAATCAGTTTTTATAACCATGGTTTAACCATGTGCGCACCAAGACTGTGTTAACATGATACATGAATGTGTATCAAGATAGTGTCAAAAGTCAAGTAAAAATCACAGTAAATGATATTCATTGCATCTCCCTTCATCCTCAAAACCAGTCATTATGTCCCAGAAAACAATCAGGTTGGTCAGGATTTATTTAGTCTGGCTCGATCCCTGTTGTCTTGGCCAGTAACTGCCTTCTACATGTGGTGAGAAATGTTTCCCAAGGAGGATGTGTTTTTCTCAGGGACTGATGTGGAGCTGACCAGGTTACACTACACTGGGTCATCATTTTGGAATTTTTTTTGAAAATGTTTGAAGATCTTCCAGGTCTCATGCAGTTGAGTTTAGGTTATTACAGCACCACTCCTTCATGCCCATTTTTCCTAAATTCCTCTTTATTGCTTATTTCTGCTCAGCCTTCTGTATGCTGCTTTTTTGCATTGCAACTCTGACTTGAGTTGCATGTATCACCAAACCAGCACCCTGCTACATCTATTTATTTTACTGTTGAGATTAGCTGCTATTGTAACTGGAGCATGCACTGTTTAAAGAGCTGCCAGTTTTCCTGAGGACGTTTGCAATTCAGAGTTTCTTCCCGTGGGATCCCACCTACCAGTTTCCTGATGACAATTGCAATTACATTTATGATTTGCTAATATCAGAAATCTAAGTTGTGAAACAGATGCTTAAATGTAGAGACAGATGGAATCCTGTTGTAGTATTCCTATATCTTCCGTTTTAGAAATATCTGTTGTTTTTTTCCAATTATGAAGTTCATAATTGAACTTCAATTTTCAGATGCACCTTTATCTCTTACAGTATTAATGATGTTTTTAAAAGAGTGTTTTTTCTCATAAAGAAATTAATATTTAGTAACAAAATGGAGATACATTTTTTTTTTTTATCTAGTTGTCGCTACTTGAACGTTAAAACACGTATCAACACACACCATATTGACATAACTGTATTGAATCAGTCTCGTGCTCTTATTCGACTCCCAGTGAAAGTGTATGTTTTGCTGTGCATGCATGTTTTACATCTTGAATCACCTCAGCAGCTTATCGAAGACTGTTAGCAAATGGGCAGCACTAAAAGAGGAGGGGTCAGCAGGTCGAGGGAGGTAATTCTCCCCCTCTACTCTGCCCTTGTGAGGCCCCAGTTGAAGCGCTATGTCCAACTCTGGGGTCTTCAGCACAAGAAAGATCAAGACCTGATAGGCCACAAAAATGATCAGGAAACTGGCTGGAACACCTCTCCTATGAAGACAGGCTGAGAGATCTGGGGTTGCAGAGCCTGGAGAAGAGAAGGTTCCAGGGAGACCTCACTGCAGCCTTTCAGTACTTTAAACAGGGCTTAAAAAAAAGAGGAAGAGTGACTTTTTACACAAGCAGATAGTGATAGGGCAAGGGAGAATGGTTTCGGACTAGAAGAGAAGAGATTAAAAGGCACCCAAGCAGGTTTTCCAGAGAAGTCCCTCCCTGGAAGTGTTCAAGGTCAGGTTGGATGGAGTCCTGAGCAACTTGATCAAATGGGTAGCATCTGTACCCATGATTGGGAGTTTGAAACTAGATAATCCTGTCCAACCCAAAATATTCTATGAATCTATAATTTTATAATTTATGAAATGGTATTATTTTTAGTTTTAGTTTTTTAGCAACTTGCTTCCACATTTGCTTGTTTTTGGTTGTTTGGTTGGTTCCAAATAACAGGGGTAATTCCACTATAACTAAAAGCCACTGACATGTAATGTGATATAATTGCTCTCTCAATGACATCACACTTTTGTCTGCTACCATTATCCTGCTTCAAAAATCCTGATCCATTTGCACCTGCTTTTCATCTGTCCAGTGGAGAACAGCGTGACACTCCCTCTTTCACCAGGCCTATCTTAGAGAAATCTGGTGCCAGCAAATTGTATGTGTTTGTCACTGTGTAAAACCCATGAAAGAACAACGATGAAGGAGTCATGTGAAAGGAGAGATGAGTCTAAAATGTATCACCATACCATAATCAAGAAAAATCTCAGGAAATGTCATTCTATTTGTGCATCTTGCCAGGCCTTCACCTACATCTTATGTCTTAAAAGACATTGTTCAATCAGTCCTTAAGCTTTTAATCACTGAGGACTTAGTTTTTCTTTCAATGGAAAATCAAAAGTGGAAGCTGTTTAGAAGATACAAAGCAGAAGACCTAGGTTCCCATTTTGTAATTCAGTGGAGTGACAAAAGTTTTCTCTCCCAGCAATGATGTTTGCTTGATATTTTAAAACTCATCATGTGAAATCTTCTGAATGGTGGTATGTGACTAGGAACAGAGGTTGTTTCCTCATTAAAAACACAACTTCCAAAGAATTTCACCTGTGTTAATCACCTTTATCACAGGGAATGAAGAGAAGAAATGGGAGATAATGGCTGCTGAAGTTTGCTTAGTTGGCTCTAATTCTGTATTTTAAAAATATAGTATATAATATATTTATAGTTATTAATAGTCTTAATTTCTGGGATGCTAACAGTAGGGAGCTGTTCTTACAGCTATTTCCTTGCTAACCACCAGCACACTTCAATAATACTGTCATTTTTGTAAAGAAGAGATTAGAATTGTGGGGTGCACCTGCCCCAGAGATATTACACAGACATTCACAGTTAAAAAATATCTGTAAAATCCCTGGATATCACTAAGAGAAAAGTGCTCTGTCATACAGGGTAAGTGTTGATTTTACTCATATAAAGACCAGTGTCACCATTTATTTGTAAACAATTTGAAGACAAGCATTTCCATCCAGAGATATTTATAAAGAGAAAGAGTAATTCATTTGGCAAATAAACATATTCTATCTCAATAACTGGAAATATTTGTTGACTATTTATTCACACGTACACAAATTGAGAGAAAATGAAAGATGACCAAATCACCACAACTTTTCTGTAGTAAGTTTTAAGATTTTGGATTAGTTCTCCACAAAATAGGTTGCAATGTTTGCTTTCCTCTAGCATGAAAAAGTTTGGATAAGCAGTTTCCCCAAAATGTTTCAAAATATGGATTAAAAACTAGTTTGGTAAGTACTTGAGGGACTTAAATATTCCTGTCAAAGCAGATGTACTAACCTTTAAACATCTTAGTGTAGTGATTAACATGCTGAGATGGATATTCAGCAAACACGATGAAACCTGAGAAGCTCACATAAGGTAAAATTGCTTCCCTACCTGAAGGACTGCCTCTAGTAAGAGCAATCAAACCTCTTGATATTCATCTTCTGTCATATCAGTCATGCAGATCCACTGTCTTTCTTCATTTTTCCTCTGTTTCTGTATCTGAATGTGAGTTATCTTTCCCTAGATAAAATATTCCAGTTTCATTTCATTGCTGGTGCTGCTCTCCAGCTTAATATAAAACATGTAAATAAAGGTTATGTTAATAGGGGCCATGTTACATTTGGAAAGAAAATTAAAACCCAACAAACCCATCCTTTACTCTTCTGTGCTGAACTATATGTCATCTTCCCCAGCAGTACTTTTGCACCTCATAGGGTCAAAATGGATTCTGTCAGCATAGACTGAATAAATTCAGTTACCTTTAACTTGTTACTAATTTTAGAATTCTGTCTTTTCTTAAAATTGTTTTTAAATGTTGAAAAAAAATATCATAGTTGCTCTGCTTTTTGCTGTGAACCAGTGACATGCTGGATGATATTACAGATAGGCTACCAGGCAGGAAATCTGACCCAGCTTCTGCCTCTGCAGGACTTGTTTCTGTTGGTGTTCATGATGTAATCATGACATGGGTGATGTTTGCAGATTCCTACACAGCTGGTTTTTCTTTCCTTCTTCCTTTCTTTAATTTACTCCAAGGAGCTCTTGTTCTGACTGGCAAATTAGTTCTTTTTTTTTTTTTTTTTTTTTCCTTTCTCCGTAACCACTCCACTCCTCATCTCATTTCTGTATTACTTCTTCTTAGGACAATCTCACCACCACGGGTGTGATCTCATCACATTTCTCTACGAATATGCTGGGCTGGGGACTGAAATGACAGTCACCATCTAATAGAGTTCAGCTACAGCAAAATGGAGTGGATGAGGAAGTCATCAAACACTGCATCTCACACATTACATTGGAAAATATGCTTGTTATATTAACTCATTATATTAAAAATACACATATCTAATCAGATCATAACAAAAACACTGATAAAAGAGCTCCTCAGAAAAACAAGAAGGAATTGCTCAGGCTGAATGAACTTGGGTTTTAAGACTGTTTCAAGCTGACCATTAAATTAAACAATATTATATAGTATTTTTGAAATTCAAGCTCTGAACTTGGAACAGAATGAATCATGACAACTTTAGGCCTATCTTACATGTTAAGGATGTCCAGATGACAGGCAATATTTCCTGTCTTCCTATCTCCATAATCAATTGCTGATATATCTTCCTGATGGCCTTTTAAAGCAAAAGAAATCAAATACTGCAGCTTTATTACGGGCCATAACTGAACATCAAAGTTGTGTGCAACACAGACAGTTTTGTATCCTCTTTCTGAAGAACAGATAAACTTAGTGCTTGTTAGAAAAGTTTTCTGCAAGCACTTAAACTCACTGTGTAAATTAAAAAAGCAACAGTTATTTTGCTGAATTTCAGATTACCATAGTTCAGTACAGTACTGCTCAAGACATGTTTATTTTCACTTAAATTCCAAACTGTACAGTACAAAAACTTTGTTCCTGATCATTGTCTCCAGCATTCTTAGAGAGTCCAAGCTCAGATGCTGACCATCTGATTGAAGAAAATAGCAGAGCTTTATCATACAAAAAAAAACTTAATATCATTTTTTAGGAATTTGAGTGTGTAAACTGATTGTGTAACTACAGGTTATTTGATAACCTAACTGGGGGAAGTCACTTACCTGTGACTGTATTCAGTAGATATTCCTTTGTCAATTGGGAAAAAATAATTGACCTGCAATGTTATTGGTGAGCAGCATTTTCACAAGTGGATGAAACTGCAGGTTAGCCCTGGCACACAAGTTTGCCTGTCCATCTCCTTGCCCAGTACATTAACAGATATGTCCAGGGAAAGCTTCTCTTATTTGTGCAAATTTGCCCAAAGCTGGAAGTCACTCAGATGAAAGACATTGGAAGAAAAAGGCCCACATATTTAAAGATTAAGATATTTAAAAATAAGGCCAAACCAGCATTTTGCCTAAACTCTGCTACAATCCATTAACGTAATTTAAAGCTCCTAGACTGTGAGGCTTCTCTCTTCTATGAAGGTCACAAAACTTAATTTTCCGAAATAAGCCCCCCCCTCCATATTTAATGCCACTTTGTACCACACTTCTGAGTTCAACGTAGTTCCCTGTTACACATTGCAAGGTAACTGGATTTAGCTCTTTCCAAGCAGCTCAGTGAAGTCTCACTGCTATAAAAGGAAGAGAAATCACTGAAAAGGAACACAATTTAAAAGTAACTAACAAAGTACTGGTTTTTTTTATAAAGACACTGAGATGTAAACTTTTCCAACTGAAAGACTGCTTGCAGCAATGGGAGCTACATGGCCATATAAAGTGTAATTTACGTATTTATATCTAAAACGTATGAGATTGTTAAACTGCACTCATTTATTAATAAATTTACACATCTGATTCAAAACCAGTAGAACAGTACACACTTGAAGCAGGACAAGCCCAAGTAGATAAACCAGTAAGGATGTAATTTATGTTTCTGTCTGTTTTCACATAAGGGTAGGTCTGCAGGCTCCTGTCTGCATCGATGTCCAGCCAAAGCCATAAAATGAAAACAACGTTAAACAACTTCACAAAAGACAGAAATAGCCTTTTAAAGATTCACGGGAGTACTTTTTCTCTGTCTAATCTAAGCAGCCATCATGGTGAGATTTATGGGCACTGGCAGAGATGCATTTCATGAGGCGGCTGTCTGCTCCATGGTATTAGAAAGGAGCTATCTGTCTTCATTGTGCTCCATTAACATGCCCCTCAGATCTATCAGGAAAATGTCTGCAGTCGTGTTTTATAAATTATTACCACTGACAGTTAAATATTTTAGCCCATATTTAGGAATATTGCTCACTGATAGTTCTTTATTCACCTACATATTTTTGCAGTCTAATTTTCATATATACTTGAAAATACCAAAAGAAATGTTTTGGATTATTTTCCTAATGTAAGGGTATTTCTAGTCTGCGTGTGGTAAAAATGATTATCCTCTTACTTGACTTCAACAATGCAATCTATAGATTTGTGTTCCATGTCAGAAGAAGATAGGTGTTCGCTAACCAGGATGTGTATTCTTTAAAGATAGATTTGCCTGCAGCAATTCATTTAAAGGTGAACAATCTGTATACGGAAATTATCATTCTGATCGCTTCCAGTGTTGAACATGAAACAGACATCTGACACAACCAGTTTGTTTACTTTGGTTCACTTTTGTGAGACCTTTAATTCTGGTTTTTATTTTGTTCCCATTGATTACATTCTATGAAGCAAGCTTGAAAAATATTGGTATATGTCAGTCTTCATACAAAATAAATATTTTAAAGAAGCCACAGTATTTCAGCCTGTTATCTATGACCTGATGACCAGATAGTCATGAATAAAATTAAATATTATCCATTTTATGTTTAATTCAGTGTCCTCCCAAGCTGCATAACCAGCAGTTTGAAGTACATTTTTGAAGGGAGAAAAGTAGAAGAGGGTACTTAGTGTTTAATAATGACCAGATTAATTTTGATTTGCTATCCAGGGCAAGTAGTTTTTAATCTGAAATGTTACTGTCTGGTTTACTAAATAAATAAATCTTCTGAAAAAAACCCATTTTTTTATGCTAAAGTCTTCCTGGGAAAGGCTTTCCTGTATGGAATAAAAAAGAGAATTTAACAGCAAAACAGCCCTTTCTTTGATTTTTGAGGTTTGGGTTTGTTTGTTTGGTTTTGTTTTTTTCTTTTTTTTTTTCTTTTTTTTAATGCTGCTTTTTAGCCCACTTCATCAGGCATGAAAAACAAAACAAAAAAAAAAAAATAAAAAATGAAAAAAGGTCAACAATATAGTATAGACAAGTTCCAAACGAGAATGTTATCAACCTTACTGCACTGATCAAAGACACGGGACTGTAGTGAGTAGGGGCATATTTAATAGGCAAAAGGGATTAAAAAATCAGAAGTATACATGGAGAAAAATATAACTCGATAACTTAGGGAGCTATAACCAGAGAATTTAGATCCAATACAGATAAAGAAAGGAATAGAATAACCACAGAAACACTGTGAAGACAATATGAACAGATACCTGTGAAATATACCTACAGGAAAAAGCTAACCTAACTTAACATTGAGGTTTAGAACACCAGGTGACTTGCTGGTTCTGCTCTGAGTTATATACCACATCAATTAGAGATAAGGGAAGATAAAAGATTGAAAAAGTGAAAAGAATGTGGCATTTGGATGAGGAAGGGTGATAAAATCTTGTATTTATAGCACCGACATATCTTACTAGTCACTTTTCTTTGTTACTGCACATAAGAAGGGTATAAATTAAAGAAACTTTCCTCATCTTGAGTATTAGATTTTGAAGCCATGAGCAACTTCCTCCGTACCCAAAGGAAGCCTATAATAAAGACGGGAACAAACCTTTTAAAAGGGCCTGTTGTGACAGGACAAGGGTTAATGGTTTTAAACTAGAGGAGAGTAGATTCAGACAAGATAGAGAAAAGAAATTTTTTGCATCCAGCATAGTAACATACTGGAACAGTTTGCCCAGAGAGGTGGTAGTTGCCCAATCTCTGGAAATACTCAAAGTCAGATTGGACAGGGCTCTGAGCAGCCCTGCTCATTATATTTGTGTTGGACAAGATGAATTTTTAAGGACACTTCCAACCCAAATTATACAAAGATTCCATGAATCCATAAAATTCATTAGCAAACATCCTCTGTAGGTACTGATGCACTTAATCTTAAGTTTTCAAAGTGCAACTCCAGCTTTTAAGTGCATTGTAACACTAAAGTAAAAACCACTAAATATTTTTTTTCCTTCCATATGCAGCAAGATGTATCTGAATTTAGTTCTTTAACAAGAAAAGGTTTTTTCCCTTCTTGAATAGCAGTGCTTGTAGCACTTAGTATTTAGAAAAGGTCTCACAGAAGTAGGTGACTTCATTTTACATCATTATGGAAACTCACATAGGCCAATAAAGATAATGATAAAATGCATGAACATAAGCTTGCTTAATTTGAGAATGTAGCTGGTAAAAATGAATTGACAGATGACCTTATTAACTTTTCACAGAAAAGCCTGTTGCTTATATTTTTAAATATATTTTTAGGCTAATTTCAATGTTTTTGGGGGTTTTTTTAAATAGCTATTTCGCCAGCGGTAGGTGAATCTGAACCTGAACCCACATCTTTCCAGACTTTAAAAAGGATGCTATCCAAACTCTTTGCCACTTTGAGCTTTGCAACTTTTCTTCGCTCAACAATCTGGTGGAAAATGCACATGAAGCAGTACAGTTGATCTACACGAGAACTCAGCATTGACTACATCAGAACAGGCTACAGCCAGGTCATCCAGCATCTTGCTTTAGAAATCAGACAGTGCTAACACCAAGGATTGATTCCTGACCATGAGACCAGGCCAAGCACTTCCATGGAAATGTCACCCTACTCCCATCATATACGACAAAGCTGATGTGTTCTTACTATGTGAAATTTAATGAGAATGTAAAATTAAAGCCTTTAAGTTTTTTCATCTATATTGTTTAAAGTGAGTCTTAACACATTTCTGTGATAACTACTGGCACCCATTTAGCCTGTGTTTGAGGGAACTTGAGTGTGACGGTAGTGAGGGCTGGGCTGTGGGTAGGTGGATTCCTGCATCACAGGGCAAGCATTTGTCACCAAAAAGATGCACTATTTAATTAAATACCTGATACAAAATATCTAATTCAACTCAAAGCCACACTTGCAGAAGAATAGAATACTAAACTGTGAGAAATGTTGACTGTAAATGGATTGTTTGACTTGGGAAAATCAATGAGAAGGTGGGAGCTTAAAAAAGAGGTGTAGATGTCTGAACATTGAACTATGCCTAAGCAAGTAAGTGTAATGGAAATAGTATTCACAATTAGTGCAATGAGGCCTGTAAGGTCTACAAGTCTTTGATAAACTGTGGCTAATTTTGTGTCATGTTTGTTTAAACAGATGAGTGCACCAAGTAACCATGAGAAGACACTTTGGTGCTTCAACAAGACAGTGAAATTAATAAATTCGTAGCATGTGTCCAAGCTTCAAAATCAACATCAAAAAACTCCCAGCTGGTGAGAAATGCTATTTCCTGTTCAAAAGATATAGGAGCGAATTTTATTTTTCCTGTGATGACACACAGGAACTGCAAACCAGGTTTAGAGCCATGAAACGTGAAGGATTGTTCAACCAGACAAAGGAATATTAAAAACCAACTTTGTCTCAGATGACTTATAATATGAATTGTAAAGAATCTAGAATAACAGCCTACACAATTACAGAGAAATTAAGGTAATATTTAGCTACATGAAGATAAGATCCAGTTTTGGGAAACTTTAGGCAACTAATAAATCAGCGGTGATATCAAACTGTGTGACTATTGCTAATCCATATCCTCGGAAAAAGTAGGAGAGATATTTTTGAGGTTTGGAGGGAGAGTTTGAGGTTTCATATATTCTGATACCACATACCATGGTTATGAAAATCACTAATGTCTAAGATGGATGAAAATACTTTCCTAAGCAGTGTTATGTACTCTGAAATAGCAGAGACATACTACATTTTTTTGAGGATGTAGGTAAAACAAGGCATTAAGCTGTCAAGAGAACAGACTAATTGGGAAATCAAAAAGAGATAATGATAGGCAAACACTGCAGCTTAGATATTCAAAAACAGAGTAGCAGGCTGCAGTCACAGGGAGTATTTTGCAGTTACAAGATGAGTAGATGCAAAAAGGTAAAAAAAAATGAGAACAGGGTAAATATCATTAAGAGAACTGTTTTAATTGCATATACAGTTGCAGCATCACTGAGTAACTGATATAGGTACTTCTATTTTTGGAGTCCTATTCATATAGGCAAGGCATGTAAGTACTTCAATATTAAATTTTTGAGATACTGTGAATGATAACAAGGCTACATAAATCACTGTCATCCATTCTTAACTTATTATAGAAATGTTGAATGAGTATATTCCTTTTCAGTCAGTCCAATCCAGAATGATTCATTCTGCTCTTCTTGTTCCTAGGAAAAAACTGACCATATTTTATTGATCATATTTTATTGAATACAAATATGAGTGTTGCCCAATCGAATAGTTAATTAAAAGCTCTCGGTTACTGATGGGATTCTTCAGAACTGCAGTATGAACACATACAGAATTATCTTTCACAGGCAGCATTCCTCACTCTGGATTACAGCATATATTAATTTGCAGGGAACAAATAGAAAGGAAATAGAAACTTAAACTTGTGCAGGACAATTGTGGGTTAATACTTTCCAAAACTAGTGCTCCAATCTTGAGGACTTATGTACAAATCTAAAGGGAAAATGGAAAGGGAGAAAGAAGTCTTTTAAAATTGCATCAAAAAATGGGGAAAATTATTATCCATTTTGAGTGGCTGTAGGTGTGCATTTTCTGCCTGAAGAATGATTTTGGTAGAAGAAGGAGGCAGAAGAGGTGACCGAGGTGTTGGAGCAGAGATTCCCCTCCAGCCCCACCCCAGGAAAGACTAAGCTGGAGCAGATATCCATACTGCAGCCCCTAGAATAAGAAATGAAGGTATGAGATTGAACCCTGGAAAGGGCATTTTCAACTGGCAAGAAATTAAACTATTTTTTCCAGGTTGAGTGTGCTTTACCTGTGATGTTAATTGGTAAGTGATGTCTGTGTCTTGAGCTCAACCCATAAGCTTTTCCATTTTATGGCCAGTTATCTCCTTTCTCAAGGCAAGAATATTTCCCTGCTATTACTGGTAAAGGAGAAATAATCCCAGTAAATTACTAATTTTTGTGTTTATGGAGGGAAAGATTCTAAAGATAGTAACTTAATTTTTTTTTTTCTTTTTTCAATATGTAGGACCAGAGAGCAAAGTGCCAAAAGCAAGTACCCAGGCAATTTGTCTTCTGCAAAGTCTGAAAAATTAAACTTTCACATTTACATTTCCAAAAAGGAGTTAGGGAAACGAAGAACAAATTTTTGTTTCATTCTTTTCATTCTAGGAATATTTTCAGTCTTTTTATTACAGTTCTGCTGTCACATTCCTACTGAAGAACTGTAATATTTAGATAAAATCTTATCTTTATGTCACTTTTGGTTAGATCATAGGTGCCAACTTATATTTTTTTAAAATACATTTTGAAACTGAAAGACCTCATTTCTGAGGTAAAGACTTTGGCTGATTCACATTAAGGCATTTAAGGAAAACAGTTTTCTTAGGTATACCCAAAACTATCGAAGATTGAATATTTGGTTATATTCTTAGTAAGAAACTTAAAAACAAACAAACAAACAAACAAAAACATAACAAAAACCCAACCTTAAGCAGAGAGTTTAAATCCCATGTGTTATCAACATACATTTTTAGTAACAGGTTTTTTTTGTTTTGTTTTGTTTTTTTTTTGTAAAGTTTTATATGTTGCAGCCAGTCTAAGGAGAAGTGGATTAGCAGACAGACATTTTTGTTTGTTTGTTTTTAAAAAAATGAGTGTTCACATATAAAATAAAGTTTAGGCAGGGAAACCAAAGTATTAAAAAGGGAGTTAGCCCTAAGGATCTCATTTTTCCCCAGCACTGGGAAATGACATGCTAGAATACTTAAAAATCAATAAATGTACTGATGGATAGACAATCTTTCTAAATGACTTCTTGTTTTATATCTTTTCTAGTTTTATAGACTTCTGTTTTATAATGCACATAAAAGGCATAAGCTATAGTTTAAGTATAAATTTCTATCACTAATTGAAAGTCTTCATGTTTAATTTGTATTTAAATACTGACAATTAGTATCTGAATTTCCATGATGGGGATAACAACATTACAGAAAACCTTCAGTGCCAATTTAATTACTTCAGTATTACTTATGATTCCTATCTTGAGAACAATTTTTTCTCTCAGAAAACCTGAGGTGCTAAACTTCAAAGGTGAACATTCTAGTGATTCAAAAAGACTGATATATGTCAGTTCCACCATTTTCTATTTCATTTAAAGAATACACTTATATAATGAAAATTGGACAGAAGCTTCTTGAAATTAGTCATTGTTTTAGAAGTAATGTTTGTAGAGTTCCCACCTTTTTTTAATGAAATGGGTGTTTGAGGTGTTTTTTGTTTTTTTGTTTGTTTGTTTGCTTTTACTGACCTCCAAATTTCCTATGCTGTCAAACTCATCATGTTCTTATCACAAAAGAACAGGATGCAAAGTGATGTGGGTTGTTTCCAGCGCTTTATGTTTGCACACAGTGTTTCAGAGATACAGCTATGATGAAAACTAATTGAAAATTCCTGGAGTTCCTTATTTACCCCTGAGTGCTTGAGATTCCATGCAGAAATTTCATTCTGTTAATCCCTTTGGGGAAACTAAAACACAAGTATTGAAAACTATTCCTAGCAAGCAGATGACCTTTCAAGCATGACCACTCAGTACTTAGTATGATCCTATGTTCATGTGCATCATGTCAATGAATATTTAGAATGAATGAATATGAATATTCCACAGCAATTACTGTAGTAATCATTGAAAGTGGTTTTTATACAAGAAATATACTTGCACTTATTATTTAACCCTTCTTAAATATATTCTTAATGAAAAAGAAATATTGCAAGTAAAAGAGAACAGTTTTAAAATTCTATACTTCATAGACTCATAGAATGGCCTGAGTTGGACAGGATCTTAAAGATCATCTTGTTCCAGCTCCCTTGCCATGGACATGGACAACTTCCACTACATCAGTTTGTCCAAAGCACCATCCAACCCGGCCTTGAACACATCCAGAGAATGTGGATGGGGCATCCACAGTTTCTCTGGGCAACCTGTGTCACACACAGAGAAAAGAATTTTTGTTAACATCTAACCCAGTCTTAATCTCTTTCAGTTTGAGGCCGTTCCCACTCGTCCTGTCACTTGTAAATAGTCTCTCTCCATCTTTCCTGTAGGCTCCCTTCAAGTGATTGAAGGGCACAACTAGGTCACCCCAAAGCCTTCTCTTTTCTAGTCTGAACAATCCCAATTCTCTCAGCCTTTCCTTGTAGCAGAAGTGCTCCATCCCTCTAATCACCTTGGTGGTCTCCTCTGGACTCGCTCCAACAGGTCCATGTCCTTCCTGTGCTGGGACCCCAGAGCTGGAGGCAGCACTGCAGGTGGGATCTCATGAAAGTATCAAACATAAAAATATCATGAGTGTGTATATGGGTGAAGTCATTACAAAGTTCATGGATTTCTCTTTTCTCAACCCATTTCTTAAATGGACCTGAGGACAGGAATGGATGTCATTGCATTGGATATAGATAGCAGAAGAACGGCCTGATCTCATTTTATGCTGATGTTATACTCCCTCCCTTCACTTTCTTCCTCTTTCTGCCTGAATGTTTGTTACAGACAATTAAACAGGTGATGGATGAACCTTCAGATCTTGGATTTTACTGCAAAGTATACAAAGTTTGAAAACACTGCTATGTGATATGAATTATGAGCCCTTACTGACTAGTTTGCATTTCAATTGGCCTTGAAGTGTCTTACATGTGTGAGCAATAAACAACCCACAATAACCGTTGAATCCGAAGAAAATAAAAATTCTTTATCAACAGGCTAAGAATAGGAGTAACCCTTACCCTATTTTTCTTTTGGAATATCCAAACACTGCAGTATTTACTGTATTTATGTGTGTCCCTGCAAAGCAGAATGGCAAAACAAATTACAAGTATCTCAATTCAAAATTATTGCTACTGCTTTAAGGAGCAGAACCAGACCACTTAAGATATAAAATTCTGTAGGTAAGTTTATAATTTCTAACATATGCTTTACATATTGTGAGGTGCACAACCATAAAAACATGTCTGCAGTGTAATGGGTGCACTGACTTGATTCATACCTGTACTAAGGACATCTCTCACCACTCTAGTTGAAATTATTGCAACTCTTCCTGATGAAAAGTTGAAAGAAGCCCATAAGTATTTGCTGCTTTTTATGTTACCACAAAAACACAGGGAAAAAAAAATCACGTATGTAAGGGAGAAGCTGAAGTTTTGTTTCTTTTTAATTCCATGCTTTGGGGGAGTAAAATTAACTAAAATAAAGGCACCATAAAATTTGATGGGTGGTTGATTTTCTTGCCCAAATTAGGAAGATTAAAACTGTGTTTTCAGATTGCTCAGGGAATACTTTTACAAACCATTAGTTAGTGTAATCCAATTCCTATCGAGAGAGAGCTCCTGCTGGTTTTCTGGAGAACTAGAGCTTCTATGAAGCGCTCACAATTTCGGTGAAGATGGTCCTCCACAAAAAGCCACAGGGCCAAAAGTCCTCTGTTCAACATCTCCAGGACTTACAAACTCACAGTATGTATAACATACATATGTAATAACATTTTAATGTTATTCATTCAGGCTTTTAATCTAACTTTTAAATTAATTCCATTCCTAATATATTGAACTTTAGTTTGCTGTGTTCCTAATGGTACTCAAGACTTAGCAAAAGGTGCAAAATAAAATCTTTTAAAGGCATTCAAAAAAGAATTTCAATGTTCTTTACCACTCATGAGTTACATTCATGACCTGCAATTAAATCTATAGTGGAAGAGAAATACTTCTTTGCTGCTAAGTTCCTGCTAACAACTCTGCTATGTGACTATTTTTGTAATGTTTATCTGTTCTCTCTAGTAAAGCATAGCAGGGGAATATAATGTAATGCTTTAATAAACTTCAGAATGTCAACTCATATTCTCTAAAACTTAATTTCTGATATTTTTTATATTCATTCATTTTTAAAGGCCCTGCAAAAACATAATGCTAGAAGGAACCATAATAGAGCACAAAATAATTTTTAGTAGTTATTTTATGTAAATACATTCAAAAGGTAATTCTTCCAAGCACACTAGCTTGCTTTAGAGATTCTCTTTATTTCTTTGAAAATGAATGAAACAATTAATTATCAGTATACATGAATCTCCTAATAAATGTGAAAGCTGAACACAATCAAAATACATACTGCAATCTTTATATTACAGGAATGAAACATTCTGTTAAAAGAAAATATGTTAAAACCTTGTTCAGCAAAAATGTATCTTCATTGTATAGAGAAATATCTAAAAACAAGTGCCAGTTGGTTATGAAGTTTCTCTGTGTTATTAAACAGAAACACTATGCAGAATCTTGGCCCCACAGGAAGCAAAGAGATTTCCCTTATTTCTGTCAGGGGAATCATGGTTTAGGCCTCCAAATCCCCATTATAAGATATAAAGAAATTCTGCCGCATGGTCGAAGAGGAACTCATTACTCAGTGTGAAGTGTGATTCTAGCACGGTCTCTTCCCTCTGAAGAAGTATTAATCATGTTCATCTTTGCTGTAATAAGATGCTAAACACTGTCATTTAGCACTGCAGAGGTATAAAATTAAACCTCTTTATACACTGTTATGCAAAGGCTACATTTCATAAAGGCAGAAGGCTGGGCCCATTCACTCCCTTTGATGACAATAGTTTTTCCCAAGATGTTAATAATTTCATTTTTATGGATATAGTCCTTTGTGTATTCAAATATAAAGCTTGATCCCTTGTTTATTGCAGGATTGAAGCCAAAGAATATAGCTGTCTATTATTAGATATCATCCTCGTGTAATTATTTTGGTTAAGGGTACAATTTTCTACAGAAACTGTTCATTTTCCAGTAAAACCAGTAATATGGAATAATTTATAGAATCTGTCACATGGTAGTGCCTAAAGAAACATCTCTACAGGCTTATATGTATAGCAGAACAGCTGTGCCAATCTGAAGGAACTGTAGTGTGTTAACTGTATCCATATAATTATATTAGTAAAATTTTTGGATGAAAATAAGGCTTAAAAGTGCTAAAGGAAAGGTTTATCAAGCTTCAAAGGAACAAGCTAGTGAAGTGTGCTTGAAATATAGAAAGAAAAATTAGCAGGAGATCAATTACAATACTGGTAAGAATATTAGTGATGACTGAAAGCTTGAAGACTGTTTTCAGAAAGGCAAAAGGGAAAAAAAGACACTAACCTGGAGCAAACAGACATTGAAACCTGAGCTTACATCTTCCTTACAAGGTTCTGTGACCCAGGTATATGAAAAAATCCATTGACATCAGTAAAGCTTGCAGATAAGTTAGAGATACAGAACTGAGGTCTACATTTGGAAGAATATAATTTCTTTGTAAGATTAATAGTATTCAAAATGAGTTTAAAAGGAAGTCATTGACTTTTTCGTTGTAATGTTGTAGATGTCAGATCATGTACCTCTGTTCATCCTTCACATGACAGATCAATTTCGTCATAAGCAGTGCTTTCTTCCCAGTTAAACTGAGTAAGAATTATATAGAAATTCTTTCTTTTTTAATATATATATATGTCTAATAGTGACATATGCTGCATATATTCAGTTGTATCTCCAACAATGCTGACCTGTTTTAATCACATCAGGATATTTTTGAAATATGATGTAAAATGATCTGCAACAAACTCCATCCTATTAGGAAAAGGACTGCTGTAGAAATAAATCAATAATTCAAGTAAATATGTCAATATTAAACTTGTTGAAGCAGTATGGCAGTTCCACAGGCAACTGAAAGCATTAAAGAATCTGTGTGTTTGCTTTTTTGTTGTTTTTTTTTTCCCCAGCTAGAAAATGCTTACAAATATATGACCATATCTGTATGTCAATACAGATCTAAAGCAACTAGATACCATGTTAGTCAAAACAAGAAAGCAAAGCCCAGCAACCTTGGAGAAGCTCCAATAAGGGAAAGGGG
>JAWWMP010000001.1:13306203-13344887 GCA_035047865.1 Dendrocincla tyrannina
AACCAGGCTATAGATGTTTTCACTATAAAGCGGGGAGAAACTCCCTTTTACAGCTGCTTCCCTGCAGGACAACTACCGCAGCTCCTCCCGGTACCCAGTTCCCATTACCGGTCTCATCTTCCTTCAAGCTGGACTTGAGGTTCGGTCCGGTCCGGGAGAACAAGGGAAGGGAAACATCTTCTCCCCCCACCTCAGGAAAGCAAGAGAGGGAAAATCCCCCTTTGCAAGCAGAGCTCCTCTGAGCTCTTCTCCTCCCTCTTTCGTGGGGGAACACCGGGCAACACACCAGGCTGGGCAGCAGAGTGTGTGTGTGTGTGTGTGTGTGTGTGTGTGTGTGTGTGTGTGTGTGTGTGTGTGAGAAATGTCAATAAAGTGTAGGAGTTAGAGAAAGCAGAAAAGCCCCATCTACGTGGCAGCATACTAATTTTATAATTCTACTTAATTATCATATCTAAAGGTTGTATCCAATCTAAGATATGTCCATATCCAGAACTTCCCTTGGTTTCACCTCATGGCATGCCTCTCCTAGAATTTAGTTGGAGGTCTTAAGATCCCTTACTTCATCCTTTATCACCATCTTCATGGCACTTTCCCGTATTGGAGCTTCCCCAAGGTTGCTGGGCTTTGCTTTCTTGTTTTGACTAACATGGTATCTAATTGTTTTAGCTCTGGCACGTTTCCCAGGCATGGTGTTCCAGCTAATATCTGACCCTTAAGACAGCTAGCACAGGGTTAGAGGTTGCTAGCTGCTCTAAATGTGAGAAACTACCTAGAAGTATAAAAATCTACAAATTCATGAAAACCCTAAGGCATCAATTCTCTTATACCTATAATTGTCTTTAATTTGTGACTTAGACTTTCTCCATTAGTTTTTAATTTTATGTTTTGCAGGGTTTTTTTCATCTTTTTTTAATTTTTAAAGCTGTGTTTACCTGACCAACAAGGTTAGACTCCTATTAAGACCTATAACCATGTTGGTTTTTTTCAGTCTGAGGTTTCTGTTGCCATCTTTTATATATATATATTTATACCACAGAATAGAGCACAAATCATAAAACTATTTGCTGATATCAACCAAGTTCAACCACTGTAAAAACAGGCTGTACATCCCTTTATTTTCATGATTTAAATATATTTAAATAGAGCTGTATGGTCTCAAGTAGTTCAAAGCAGAACTGTGCAGTTCTGAATAGAAGAGGGATTGTAACAAATGTAAGCCTGCTATAATATATATCATTTGAAATTGCTAAACCCAAAGTTAAAATAACATTTTTAATGTTAATTTTTGACTTTAAAAAAAAAAGCTATTAAAACTTCCTTATGAGTATTAGCCAGGTCAGATTACCTCAAAGTTGCAACTACATTGTTGTTATTTATAATAATTAATAAGTAGAAAAAAATCTGAAAAAAACAAACCAAACCAAAAACAAAGAAACAAAAACCAAAACCCAACAAACTGAAAAAAACCATCAAAAACAAAAAGCAACAAACCAAACAGAAAATAGATTCAATTTATTCAGAAGTTGAATCCATCTAAATTAAATGCTGGCTTGACTGTCTGAAGATGTTCGTTTTCCTGGAGTTACCAAGAAAAAGACACAATTACTTGTTCTACTATTTTCAGTGCACAGTTTACCTCCCTAACCCTGGAGAATTCTGCTAGTGGTATACAACTATAATTCAAACTATCTGACAAAGAATATTCTGTAGAAATCAATACTGTCAAATATATTTAAGATGCACTGTGATTGTTTTATGAGTAAACTGGGCAATTTGAAGTGCTTGAAAAGTCAAAAAAAGCTTTCATTTTGCAAGTGAGAACATTTGTTTTGTATATTTTTATGACAATACTTAACTGGAAGTTACGAGGGAAAAAAAAATATTAATTCTGTTTTCCTTTGCATATTATTGTCAAAAAAAACCAAACTTTTCCAAACACTGCAATTATTTTTTTACCAAACAGCTTAAGAGTTGTTACTTTGATACAATTAAAAGCAAGGCTATCATTTAATCCAACAAATAAATGTACACAGTGGCTCTGATCCAGCACAGTGGTTACTTACGCATGTATATGTATACAGAAATATCTAAATTTTCATATATTCCAGATATACTCCAATGCTTTAATAGCACACAAAAAGAAAAAAGGAAATAAAGGTGGTCAGATGAGCTTCTATCTTCTAGAAGTACTGTCAAGCAGCACCATCATCTTGATAAAGTCTATCTGGCTAAAAAGGAATCAGAGCTCCAAGCAGGCTGAAAAGTACAGAGGAATAAGCATGACTTTTCTGAGTTTATGTTTTTTACAGTTCCTTTAAGATCAATTTTACATTTCTTTTTTTTTTTTTCTTGATGATTTTGTTGCTGTAGTTGAATTTTTATATCATTGTAATTATCTGTTTAACTTGTGCTCCTAAACACAGACACTGGAATAGTACAGATGCTTTTACATGTGCCTGGCTGCAGATTTGGCCTTTCTATCTTCACAGACAACATTAAATGTTTCTTCTGTTGCAAATGGCATTAAATTAACATCTTCCAAATCAGTGGAAATGAAAAAGTACTTCATATTTTGTAATAGTAATTTGACATTCCTTTTTTTAAAAAAGTTTCACATTCTAAAAAAAGGTTTTCAAAACCATGTGATTGTTTCCTGGTAGCCAGTCATCAAGGCTGTCCAAGAAATATTTACAATTGTGTTTATGGTTGTCACTGGGAATAATCCCAGACATGGCTTGTTTTCAGGTGTGTGCAGAAGGGCTCCAAATGGTATGATAGGAGCAAATTAGACATGATGCATTTTCATTTTGCTTTGGGCTTTCCATAAAACATCACATTCAATTGTCTATCCCAGACTTAATATTAACAGTTATGCTGATGTATTTGTTAGGAATATGAATACTTTTTAAGTTTTCAACTATATCTTCAATTGTCATCTTGTCTAAATCCAGAATATATATTTTTTTTTTTAATTTGTGTTAAATTTTGGAAAAAAACACTGAACAACAGCATCTTCTTCACCCTTAAGAAAAGTTTAATGAACTCTTTTAAAGGTTCAGTTTTTTATTTTGCCATACACAAAGATAAGGATTCATTTCACTACCACACACTGAGTACAATAAATGATGCACTAACTTATTTATCAGGTTGGACAAGCAGTCTGACAGTAACTGGAACAGAAGAAATCTGTCTTCTTTAAACAACCAGGTGATATGTAATGGCCTGATACCTGACATTCCTTCAGACATCTTTTGGATAAGCACCTGAGGACTTTCAATTCTATTTGCAATGACAGAGAAGTGCACTTGAAAACCTGGATATCCCTCTTGGTAAGCTACAGGTATGTCTATTAAAAAGTGCCACAGAAAGTTAGTGACTGCAGGCTCACATCTCTCTAAAATGCCATCTTCTTTTCTTTTTTTCCCCAAAGTACTAAATTGTGGGTTTCCTGTAAATAACATCAAAAAACATTTCACATTTTTATAAGTAAAAAATTCAGAAAGTAACAAAGTGACCAAAACCATAAGAGAAATATCATGACGTTCCACTGTACAAATGAATTGCTTCATAGATTTTGATGTGATAATTTCAGGTCATCTCACTTCACTGTAGCTTTATAGCCAGTCATCCAAGCTACTTCTTACTTAGGAGGGCACCTGCAAAGCACATTCTGTTCCACCTACATTAGGTGGCTAAACTAAAAGTGGTACCTCTCCCCTTTGACCATAAAGGATGCCTTAGATCAGCATTGGTTTGTTAAGTTTGTTAAGTTAATGACTAATTTTCACCACAAATCTAGCTCTGAAACAGCTAAAATTAGATCATCTCGTTTCCACTTTCTGTTTACATTAAAAATAGATTGCTTTTCTAGCAGATTCTCTTCTCATTTGTGACATGGAGTGTTTTTCTGCTCTTAGTATTATATTTCTGAAATAAATGAAATGACAGATTTTTTTTTTCTCTATAAGTTTTCCTTACAAGTCTTGTTATAAGACTTGAATAATAAGCATTTTTTCTGTTCTCATCACATATTTCTTCTTGATTCTGACAAGATATAGGAAAAAGAAACCACACAAGGCAGAGAAAACTTTAAATATTCCCTTTGATAGAAAGTAGTTTAAGAATATTGGGACAGATTAAAAAGTGATGAAGTGAAGTTAATATGACAATTTTTATAGATTTCAAGATATTGGAATAAACTTAGAAGTATATCCCCCAGTAGAAAGTGTTTTGCAAATAACTGGACCTCTTAATTGATTTCCAATGATCCTTTATTGCTTGTGTTTGACAAAACATTAAGTGTTTTGCGTGTGTTTGTAGGTAGTTTTCCTCATCTGGGAACAAAAGAAATAAACTCCACACAGTTTAAAAACAAACAGAAAGCAATCTGCACAGCATCTGGGTCCCTGACTCAGTTTATTTCTACAGATATTTCCTTACCTCATAATTTTTAATATCTATCACTATTCTTATATGGCTTTTTTTATGAAAGCAAAGAATCTAGAGTTAAGAAAAAGCTCTCCTGGATTTATGGTTGAATTATAATTCCTTGGATTTATGGTTAGTTCATAATTCACTTCAGCTGGTATAATGAAGCTAGGAAAAAGTCAGAGGCTGCTGGAGTGAGAGGACATGAGGACACCCTGGTGTTCCAGCCATTTTGGAAGTGGCTTTGAACCAGCACCTGGGATAAAGGGCAGGAAGCAGGACATGGGGATCATCAGTGAAAGAGTTTGGGGCATGAGGAGTGGATGGCCAGGGGTCAGTTGTGACAAAGAGCTGCAGTAAGTAAGGGAACAAATGCACAAGGATGTGCACACCAAGCACAGCCCCAGGTTATCTGCTAAGCAGGGAAGCACACGAGTTGTTGAAAAGATGACGTGAAGAAGAAAGGTTAAAGATGACGGCTGCAAAAAAGCAACTCTGTGAAAAGAAAAACCCAAGCCCAGACCAACAACACAAACGAAACCCTAAACCTTTATATAGAGGAAATACTTTCATCTGCAAGCAATTCTTTATGCTCTAGGTAGAAATTATTTGGTATGTGACAGAGGTGCAGGGTATTATATGTGAAATCTTTGAAAACTTATGCACATCCTGTTTGTGTTGATCCAGACCTTCAAGAAGTCATGTTTAATTCCAAAAACTGCAGTCAATGCATTATGTAGGATGAAGTGATTTTCCTTTCTGACAAGATTTTCTAAGCAAGATATTATAGGGGTTTTTTGATTGGCCGAGTGGGGGGCTTTTGGTTTGTTTGGGGTTTTTTTCCCATTTTTTCTATTAAATAGATATCTAGATTTAATTCACACACATGCACAAATATTAAACACTTTCAGAATTAAAGTATAATTACTATTGTAGATTTAAGAGACAGGTAAGAAAATTTCCTGTTGAAAGAAGATGATCATTTTCATCTGAAAAACAAATCTAAAATTTATTAAACTTTAGATTGTGAATTGTATATTTTTTATGCACTATATTTTGGTCTATACTTTTAAGGCTGTATTCCCTTATCATTGAGACACCTGACACAGAAAGAAAATGTGTCTCTGAAGGTCTCAAGTGATGCTCATTATAATAATACAGTTAACAAATGAAGCCAAATCCATACCAGCAGTTAATCCATAAACCCCGGTGTATTTGGCTCATATGAACATTCCCAATCCTATGCCAGGCACTGCTTGTGGTGCCTGCGATGGTTTAGTTTTCTTGGTTTTGGTCTAGGTCTTCCCTGGTAACAAGGTTATAACTAAGGAAGTATTCCACACCATTCCTTTACTTAATCAGGGGTGTATAAGATGAGGAGGGGAGGTTCATCTTCTCTTCCTTTCAGGTGCTTAGAAGACAGCAGGTCTCAGCGTGTTGACCTCTCTTTTATCTGTATGAGCTGAGGCCTGTCTGAGAGCTGTTGTATGGAGCTGCTCAGAGGTGAAGGAACTGTTTTCTCGAGGCAATTTCTTGAGCTATTTCCTGAGTTTTTGAGTGTATGTATCTGTTTTGTTTGCATTTTACCCATTTTTGTCCTTTTTTCCCTTCTCCTTTTCCCCTTTTCCCTTTTGGGGTTGTTTGGAATTCTTGTTCTGCATATTCGTAGTGTTTAATTGTATATAACTGCAATATATGTGAATATATATATATTTTTTACTCAAATTTTCTTTTGGTACTTTTTTCTTCTCTTTCGGGAGGGGGGAATCTGTGTGGGGAATGGCTGGGTTTGGCAGAGAGCTAACCCAAACCTCCACATGCACAAAACATATTGGAGTGATACTTAGCCTGGCACAGGATCAAGTGGCTGCATTTGGTGACAGGGCTGTTTTCCACCCCATGCTGCTACCAGTGTTGTTAAACTGATGAATAATAAGGGCAATAAAATTGGGAACTCTGCAGCATGGGGCACATTTTTACCGAGGGCAGTTTGAGGGAATTCACCTTATTCTGTAACAAGGTCTATGATGTTTGTTGATTGCAGAAAGTTGCAGTGGTGGACGAAGAAAGGAAGTGGTTCCCTGAGGAGGATAATGAGAGTATTTGTGGTTGGAACAGGAGATATGTGAGTAGGAAAGGGCTGGCTTGGAGGCAAAAGGGTGATTGTTTTTATTATTATTGCATTGGGCAATAACCTTGAAAAGTATGTACTTGGGGGATTGAAATACATTTAGGCACATGATAGTGAGTATATTTTGGCTTTGTGTACTAAGGACACCTTGAAAAACACCTATGAGAATGCATTATTTTAGCCACAAAGGTTTTGATAAACATTATCATTTTTAAAGTTATTCAGCATGTTACTAATTTTTGCTCTGGCAGAACCTGATGAATGTGGATACATAAAGTGCAAAAAATCTTCATAAAATTTCACGTATTGTCTAAAAAACCCCATAATTAATATTTTGTTTGTCTTCAAGACAAAAAGCATTTAATGTTGAATCTTATGAATTATTTAAGTATTACTTACTCCTCTTTAATTTCAGGTTCATCTGATTTATTGTGTTTTCAAACTTCATTTAATCGTGTCACCTATAACAATGGGAGAATTCACAATGCTTGCAAAGTTCTATTCCTACAGTAATTATGGACTTCCTTGCTTTAATAGATGTGTTACATATGATGAAATATGATACATTTTGTATACAAATTCTTTAAAATTTTGACACCAAGACATTTCCTATAAGAATCCTCTAAGTTTTTAACCCGAAAACACAAGCAAGCTCTTTTTGCACCTTTCACAGTTTATTGAAAGCGCTCAGTTATTGTGCTATAAAAGAAAAAACAAGCTTACTTCAATATTATTTTTTTTTCAGCTGGTGACAAACTTCATATATCATTCTGTGAGATTAATTTCTATTTTTCAAAGGGGTTGAAAATACATTTTTATATTTTATTTTTAAAAATGCAATTTACAATTTCTGTGTTTAAATCTTCTAAGTATGTGAATTTGTTGGTAGTTTATATTGACAGACTTGCCTCAATCTTAGATCTGTGAATATTAACATGTATATAGTGACTTTAGTAGATCCATTAAACTGTACATTGCAGTCTACTCCATTAAGAAATTGTAGGGTTTGTTTTTTGTTTGTTTGTTTTTCATTTGTGTTATAATTTTATAAATATTACTTACATATAATGTGCAGACATTTAAAATAGAGTCTAGTTTAGAAAATGTGTGTCTAAACTTCTTAGTCATGTATTAAGATTATATTTTACTTTCATCCCACTCGTTTCATTAAGCATGTGCCTGATACTGTTTCCTGCAGTGATGGTAAGTGAAAACTTCACCTCTGAAACCAGTAACAGCTAGAAATTGTTGAAGTACTTAAAAAAATAGGTAAAGTGGGGGATGAAATTCAGATACATAAAAATCTTTATAGTTAGAACATTGAAAAACTTAAAACAGTAATCCATAATTTGTTTGCAGACCATGTCTTTTCTCATGTAAAGAAATTCGTATGTATAAAGCTGAAATTAGGAAGAGATTCTTCCCTTTGAGGGTGGTGAGACACTGGCACAGGCTTCTCAAAGAAACTGTGGAGGCCCCATCCTGGAAGTGTTCAAGGCCAGGTTGGGTGGGGCTTGGAGCAACCTGGTCTAGTGAGAGGTGTCCCTGCCCATGACAGGGGAGTTGGAATGAGCTGATCTTTAAGGTCCCTTCCAAACCAGGCCATTTTATAATTCTATGATGTTCAAGTATTTTTAATTTCAATTTAGGTTTTTATGCACTAGTAGTTTTACAATTTAACTTCATAAGTAAATATTGACATTTTGTAGAAATAATTACCTAGATGTGATTTTCTGTTCTTCAAAACTTGGTGTAGATTATTCGTTAAAGTCTTAGAACTCCATCTTCATAAAAGTCATTGTACTACAAGTCGGGCTTAATGCCTTTACCTGTACTAAAGTACAGGAAAATTTTCACCAATGAATGTTATACAGTAAGTTAAAATCACTTTATTGTGTCTTTCTCCTCACAGGCATACATGACCTATTTGTAGATCTGCATCAAAAAATAGTTTAACATTACATAAAAATAATTAAAAGATAAATATTTTAAAACAAGTTTATCTGTAGGTTTATTTCAGCTAAAAGGTCATCATCCTTAAACTCAGCAAGTCCTGCTTCTGAAGGCATCACCACTAATTTTTCTTTTTTGTCTGCTTTTAAAATATATATATATTTATTAATCCATAGTTTCCTTTGATATTTTATGCAAAAATTTATTTATTTCCTTTTATATATTTTTGTTTTATATTTTTATTTATATTATCATGTAGCACAATTTTTTTTCCTGTCTTGATCAAAAAATCCTATTTTTAACAGACACGTCATTATCTGGGGGTTTTAATTTTTTTTATTTATTTATTTTCACTTTATTTTCCTACAACTAATTAAAGAAACTGAGTCACAGAGTTTAAGCAGCCCCAGATTTGACAGAACACATTCAATGCTCCTACTGACCTGGTGGTACCCTCTTAGGCAAACTGCTCAAGGATAAGTGCTTTTTTATCTGCTAGGTTTCTGGGGGGCTTTTTGTTGTTGTTTTTTTTTTCCCTATTTTTTCATTAGTGACTATTAGCAGCCTACAGAATAGCAATGCTTCCACCTGCAAAAATGGGAGAACTTGCACATGAAAATCATCTTGTTGAATAATTAGATCATAGTTCAGGCAAAGGGCAAAACACCAGTACTGGTCTTTGTCTTGTCTTAATGAACTGTTGAGTGCTGTTCCTGAAGCAGACTTTTGTCTATGAACTTTTCTTTCCCAGAGAATCTTAGAATGGTTTGGGTTGGAAGGGACATTAAAGATCATCTTCAGCCCTCCTGCCATGGGTAGGGACACACTTCCACAGGTTGCTCAGAGCTCCATCCAGCCTGGCCTTGAACACTTCCAGGGATGGAGCGCCTCTGCTCTTGGATGGGGACTTCTATTTCTGGCATAAACATTTTTAACCTTTGAGCAATATTGTTCTGGCATGCTGGAATCCAGGACACAGTAGCTGAGTGCTTTTTAATAGAGCCTGGTAAAACGTCTCCAGATTCTGCATCACCCACACCAGGAGACATCCCAGGAAACACTTACAGAAGCTAAGTAAGTTACGATTCATGTTATAGAAATATTTAGGGTTTAAGTCTTATGCAGCTTTTTGAAATGCATAGAAATTTTATGAATTTTTGTAAGCACATCAGCTCACCCCCTCTTCAGAGGCTTCCTGCAAGTTAATGCTGTTTTAAACTGTAAAAATTGACGGTTGAGCTTGCTGGACAAGCCATGTTCTAAGCCACAGGAATAAAGGAGTGCTTATACTTTATAATCAGTGATCACAGGTTATAGCAGTAATAAGTGTTATTTGAGAAAGATTTCTAGCTATTCTTCCAAACAAGGTGACAAGTATATTCTTGTGATAAAAAGGAATTCAGTAAAACTAAATATGGATCTCAACTGTCATGGCTTGCTTTCTGAAGGAGAAGGTTGTTGGCAATGTAATACTGGCTGCACTACTTCGCAGTACTTTGTGAATATCTGTAAAATGGATCGTGTATAAAATTGCTACTTCTTGAAAATCTCTCTCGGAAGCCTTTGCTGACATATTTAGGTCATCTCATGCACTTCTTCAATATTTGATATTTGCAACGTCTTATTTCCTTTTGTCAGTTATTGTGATGCTTCTTGTACCTTGTATCTTGGTTATTATTCAAAGTTCCAAAAAATTTCTGCCATGTTAAGACAGCAATCTTTGTCAGACTGAAACAAATCTGAAACTACTGCCTGTGATTTTGCTTTGGTAGGAGAAGGTGATTGTGTTTTTTTTAAGGGGCATTTAAGCATGAGAAGCAAGTTACTCATTTGGAAACCTCTACAGGCTGCTTTTGACCACAGTAAAAATATATTCTGCACTTTTTCTTCTCCAGCCTCTCCACTAATTATTTTTATTTTGATTAGTTCATCTACTAGGATGAGAGATTGACTATGCTTGTGACTTTCTACAGTTAGTTTTTGCTATTTGTTTTACTTACAAGTCTATTTAGTGCACATTGCAGACAGTGCTTATCAAATTTCGAACACTGGTCAAGGCTATCTTGAAATAACCAACTAAAGAAACTGTTTCTCTTTCATATATGTGACAAAAAAACCAGAGCTTAAACTACATTTTCATGAAATGAAATATTTTAAGTTTCTTGCTTTAAATAATTCTGTATATTCCCTTAGTGTCTAGAAGTCTGATGAGAGGTGGCTGATGTCCAGTAATGTTTCAGCCTTTTGTAAAATCACTATTCCTGAAGTTCTTGCACTAGTGACCTAACAGCAGAAAAATATGAAAGGGAAAAAATTTCATTTGAAAATGTTGATTTCAACATTTATCAGGGCGGGTTTGATGAATTTTTGAGGATTTTTCAAACTTTTGATATTTTGACAGATTTTTTTTATTTAAAAGTTCTTTTATAAACATATTTTTTGTTTGTTTTTATTTAAAATTCAGAGTGTGGAAGAGTTGTGTTTTCTTTCCACCAAATGTATTTCTTACATTCATCTGGGATTTAATCAACAATATAATTTAAAAAGAAATCTGATATTTTTCATTGAATTCAGAATTATACCTTATATTCTCCAGAATAAAAGGAATATTCTAAATATATGTACTTCAGTGCATTTTGACTTCAGCAGTATATTTGGTTTTGTTTTTCTGGTTTCAGAACATAAATTGGTCCCCTAGTTCTTTAATTTCCTTCTTTCTGATCTCTGTTAAAACATAGCTTTCCCTTGTAGTGAAGCGTGACTGTATCTCCCATGTTTTCTCCATTCCAATTTAGTCATTTTATTTGATTTAGAAAGATGTCTCTGTGAATGTGTGCTATTTGTTTCATTATAGTTCAAGGTCAGGTTGGGTGGGTTTCTGAGCGATCTGGTCTAGTGGAAGATGTCCCTCTCCACAGCAGGGTGGGTTGGAACAAGGTGATCTTTAACATTCCTTCCAACCCAAAATATTCTATGATTATTTCATTCTATGTACTCCATCTGAATTTAATAATCTTTTTTTTTCTGAGAAATAATCTTCGTCCTGGTTTTTTTGCATCTGCCACATTTTAGGAAAATAATCATATTTGTGAAAGAGAATTTTATTTATTACATGCACACTGATCTTGAATATTTAATGCTGTACTTGCAGCCATAAGAATGCTTTCACCTCAACTTCAATATTTGATATGCTTTTGTGTGCATATTTTCTCTTTCTCTACAAGTCTTGATTTAACTTTGCAAGAAAATGTATTTCATTGTATTGAGCTTGAATATATCATATATTTTATTATGGATCAGGTATCTCCACATCCTTTCTTGATTATACTTCTATAGGTGCCTTGGCCTCAAGACTCTTCAGTATATCACATCATTGGTTTTGCATGGCAAGGTTTTGGTAGCAGGGGGGCTACAGGGGTGGCTTCTGTGAGAAGCTGCCAGAAGCTTCTCTCATGTCCATGAGAGCCAAAGCTGGAGGACAGACTTGCCACTGGCCAAGGCTGAGCCCATCAGGGATGGTGGTATCACCTCCAGGATAACATGTTAAAGAGAGTGGAAAAAAGCCTGAACAACAAACTCCAGGCAAAAGAGGACTGAGAGTATGAGAGAGTAACAGCCCTGCAGACACCAAGGTCATGCGGTCAAGAAGGGCAGGAGGTGCTCCAAGTGCCAAGCAGAGATTCCCCTGCAGCCCGTGGTGCACCCCATAGTGAGGCAGCTGTGCCCCTGCAGTCCATGGTGATCCATGGTGGAGCAGAGATCCACCTGCAGCCCATGGAAAACCCCATCCTGGAGCAGGTGGATGTCCAAAAGAGACTGACCCTCTGGGAAGCCTGTACTGGAGCAGACTCCTGGCAGGACCTGTGGCTCTGTGAAAAAAGGAGCCCATGCTGGAGAAGATTTTGCTGTCAGGACTTGTGATTCCATGGGGGATCCACTCTGGAATAGTTCATGAAGAACTGTGGCCCCTGGGAAGAACTTTGGAGAAATTTGTGGAGGACTGTCTTCCATGGGAAGGACCCCATATTGGAGCAGGGGAAGAGTGTAAGCAGATCTCCTTGAGTGTCAGAGGCAGAATGTGATGAACTGACCACAGCCCCTACTTACTGTCCCCCTGTACAGCTGGTGTGGAGAGGAGGAAGACAATTCAGGAGTGAAATTGGTCCTGGGAAGGAGGGAGAGATGGGAGGAAAGTGTGTTAAGATTTGGTTTTACTTCTTATTACCCTACTCTGATTTGCATGGTAGTAAATTAAAATAGTTTCCCCAAGCTGAGTCAGTTTTGCCCACAACATTAATTACTGACTGATCTCTCTCTGTCCTTACCTCAACCCAGGAGTTTTTTGTCACGTTTTTTCTGCCCTGTACAGCTGAGGAGAGGAGTGATAGAGTAGATTTGGTGGGTTTCTGGCATCCAGCCAGGATCAACCCACCACAGTTAGTCAATAGGCTTTAAATTACATGGGGAAAAATTGCTTGGACAAGAAATATCTATCTCCAAGAATACCACCTTAGTATGTGACAATAGTGCACTTCACATAAAATACATTCAAATCCACATAAATAGACACATAAACCAGTTCTATTCCACAGATCAAATTCTCCTGCTCTATGTGTTAGCACAGCTCCCATGGGCACCCTTATGACATAATTTACATCTGCACACAGTTAGTCTAACTTAATTGCAGCTTTGTGTGTAATTAATTATATTATCAATCTGTCTCTTTAATGTTCACTTGGATTTACAAGTTTTTATGATATCAGATGAAGAAATAAGAATATAAAAAGCTTACCTTGAATTTTAAAACCTCCAGCAGGTTTGGACTTAGGAGAAGAAAACACAAACAGGGAAGACTGGAAGACTGCAAGTGCATGTAATTAGGAAACATATTTTAATGTATCCAAAAAAAATTCTTTTACCAATGTGGTGGGTTTTTTCCACTTGTGTTGTCTTTCTTCTTAATTATTGGGATCTCTCAAAAAACAGGACAGGTGTGTTTATGAAAGGAGAAGCCTTGAGAAAAATCTTAGGATAAATATAGTAAAATTATTACCTTGGTTTATGTTTTTTGTGTTTGCTTGTTTTGTTTTTATAATGCAGACTTTAAATATATATTATGGTTTTATATATATCTTACTCAGTCTTTTACCTTAGCTGCTGTATCTGCAAAGTGTATATCCTCCTTCTTACTTTAAATTTACACTTTTAGCTTTCTAATGGAGAGGTCTTATCTCTCACTGATATAAATTGGTTTCTGAAAGAGCTGCACTGAAAGAGTCTGATACTCTTCAATTGTCATCTGTGCTGGTTTTAGACTCAAAAACCTAAGTAATATTTTGAACTATAGTTTCATGTATCTTCAATAAAGAAAATTTCTGTGAACTGTGAGAGCATTGCCATCGATGGGTTAGAGCACATCACCTTTGTTCAGGGACCACTGTTAGAAAGTTCCTCCCAGGTACATACAATTCCCATCTGACCTTATAAGAATGTACTATTAATCTAGATACCCCACCTTTACCCTTTAAGGTCTGCACTGAGAAAAAGACAATCACAACCTAAACAGAAACCTAAAATAAAGCAGAGAATAAAGGCAACCATAGGCTGAGATGCTGATAGCTGAAGACGTTTAACTTTAGTAAGATGAATTCCTACTCAAGCTATCCTCAACTTTACACCAATTTTATCTTAAAACAGATTTTGAGCACAGCTTCGCCATCCAATTAATCAAAAAACTGCATGTATACTGCAAAATATCTCAGACTACAGCACCTCATCTGTCACAAAAGAGAAGGTCTATCTATTCAGGAAGATTTTCTTCACAGAAAGGACTGTCAAGCATTGGAATGAGCTGTTCAGGGAAGCAGGGAAGTCATCATCCCCTGGAGCTGTTCTAGAAACAACTGGGCATGGCACTCAGTGCTCTTGTCTAGTTGACAAGGCAGTGATCGGCCAAAGGCTGGACTTGTTAAGCCAATTGGACAATTACGATTGAAGATCTTTTCCAACCTTAATGATTCTGTGATTCTATGAGTGTTTCCCCCCAAAGCACGAGAAGGCTGTACACCAGAAATTAGTTGGACACAACCACTCCTGCACATCATCACTACTTTCACCTGCTTATATATTTATCCCTCTGGGCTTACCACTACCATCTCTTTCTAATAACTCTAAAGGCTTCTGCTGAAGCTGCTCGCTTCACATGGAGGGATTCTGACTCAGACATCTCTGTGTTTTCTCCTTTCTCAGGATGATCCTCAAGGACTAAGTGCAGAGAGGGAGCCACAGCACCATCCCATTTCCTGTGCTGTCAGAGTCCAGACAAGCTTCCTTCAGGAAATGTTGCTGTAACAGGAGAAGGGTCTTTGCATGCTGTGAGCATTACCCAGAAAAAGTGCAACAAAACAGGTAAGCCAAGAGAGGTTTTCTCAGGTGCTGAATCAATGTGTCCAGCAGTTCCACTGTGTTCTGTCAGTAAATAAGATAGTGAGATGCACTCATAGCCTAAGGTCATCCAGGAGTAATATGAGGAATAAATTAGAGATCTTGTGAGTCAACCTTCAGTCATTTGTTTCACAAACCATGATGCCTCTCTGAAGAAATGTAATTAAAAACTGTGGTGTGGCATGACTTGTGCCTTTAAAAACAAATAAACAAACAAACAAACAAACCCTCAGCAAATTATAATTTTTTCCCCATTTAATTTTGTTTATTCTTTGTGGGTCCCTTCCAACTCAGCATATTCTGTGATTACCAGAATAAGCATTCACAACTTAGCATTATCCCCTCAGAAAGCTTCTGCTAAATATCTTCAGCAATTTAACACAGAGAAATTAAAAGAAAATCCACTACTCTGCAGTGAAGAATTTACAAACTAAGTGAGAAATAAAATACATGTTTCAAGTTAGGATGTTTACTGTTGCACCTTGTCATTTTTAAGTGAATTTTAAAGGTAAATATCCATTTTAGAATATCACCTCCATACCCATCTGTATCATGCAAGGATACATAACACTTAAAGTTAATTCTGCAAGCACGTAGCAGTAAAATGCTGAACAATCTGTGCAAGTGCACTGAAATAAAAATTAAAAAAAAAATAGCTTAACACCTAGGATATCCTGTTGTTCTTATTAGTAACACTTGTGGCCTTGATACCTGCAGCAGTTTATCATGTAACTATATCCATATGCATAATTTCATGCACATTTGGAATATTCTCATGTCTCTTTCGAGAGAATTTAAAGATACGCTTGATTTTAATGTCTGCTGACAAAATAAGAAGAGCCTTGTTAGAGTGTGGGGTTTTTTGGTTTGCTTTTTTGTGGTTTTTTTTGTGGTTTTGTTTTTTTTTTTTTAGTAATACTATTATATTCTTAGTGAACCAGATTCCATTGGGATATCAGTTATGTTATATATATATACATATTATATAGTATATATGTGGTGTGCTTATGGTTAAACCCTTTATTCTGGACAAAGCCGAGTATTTTTAACAAGTACTCTAAGATCTTAGAAAAAAATGGATTTGTAGGCAAAATATTTCTAATTTATCATCACTTTCCCTTCAGTTATTTAGTGAAGTATTGGTGGAAATAAAAGATGTACATGCTGTGCAAAACAGATGAATCTATCTGCATGCTGCCGTTCTCTAGCCAATGAAAGGTGGATAAGGCAAAAAAGGAATTGTCTCACTTCATCTAGAACACTTGAAGAGAAGCCTTTGGTAATTGCAAACATTAAAATAATGTTTAAATCACGATTATAAATAATAAAATATTAAAATAAAAAAAATCTGTTAAGCACATTACATCTCACTTTAAAAGTACAGAAGATTAAACTAATATTTTTGGGGGTTAATTTTAAAATACTTATATTTTTCTTTTATTACTCCAAAGCCTGTAGGACAGAATCCAGCAAAGGATCTATCTGTCAGGTTTTCTCCTGAAAAACTATCTGACTTTTCTAACTTAACAGAAATCATCTCACATATATCAAACAGGAATAAAACAGTGGACAGAAGAGGAAGAGAAATTTAAGGCTGAAATCTGAGCTATGTCTTTTGAGCATGAAGACTTAGATTATCCTGCTCCTATATAGAGTAACATTACAGAAGTGATCCAAAGGTCAAAAAGGTAACACCAACTGATTTAATCTACCTAGATTTCTCTAACGCCTACAGTGTTGTCCCACATGACATCCTTATCTCCAAATTGGAGAGACATGGATTTGAAAGGTGGAATAATTGGTGGATAAGGAATTGGCTGGATGGACACAGCCAGAGAGTTGTGCCTGTTATTTACAAGAGAAGCCTCTTGGATATAAAAAGACACCATTTTTTTTTTTTTTAATAACTCAAGAGTATGCATACATTTAAATTCTTTTTAGAATTTATAGCACTCTCTACACAATGATTACTAGTCAGGACTGAAAGCTGAAGCTTTGACAAGATAGACCTAACCAAGGTTAGACCTCTACCTGGCTCTTTCTGTGCGCAGTTCTTATATAGAATAAACACCTGAAAGCTGCCAGTCTTGTGTGGGCTGCCAAAATGGCTCTGTGTCCAGCTGGGGGGTAGTGATGAGTGATGTCCCTCAGGGATTTGTCCTAAGGCCATGGGGCTTCAATATCTTTATCAATGACATAGAGGGGATCAAGTGCACCCTCAGCAAGTTTTCAAGTGACACAAAGATGAGTGGTGCAGTTGACACAGCAGAAGGATGGGCTGTCATTCAGGAGGACCAGGACAAACTTGAGAAGTGGGTGCATGAGAAACTCATGAAATTCACAAGAGCAAATGCAAGGTCCAGCACCTGGGTCAGGGCAATCCCAGACGTGAGTACTAACTGTGTGATCAACTCACTAAGAGCACCCCTGCAGAGATGGACTTGGGGATTCTCATGAAGGAAAAGCTGGACATGAGCCAACACATGCACTTCCAGCCCAGAAAACAAAGTACATCCTGGGCTGCATCAAAAGAGTCATGACCAGTCAGTCGAGGGAAGAAATTCTTCCCCTCTACTCTGCCCTGGTGAGACCCCAATTGGTGCACTGCATCCAGCTCTGGGGTCCCCAGCACAGGTAAGATGTGGAGGCTGAGCAGGCCAGCAAGGTGATCAGAGGGCTGGAGCACCTCTGCTATGAAGACAGGCTGAGAATGCTAGGGTTGGTCATCCTGGAGAAGGCTCTGAGGAGACTTCATTGCAGCATTTGACCTACTTCGACATACTGAAAGTGGCTTATAAAGAGGGAGAGTGACATTTTACACAAGGAGATAATGTAGGTAGATAGACACAGGGGAACAGTTTTAAACTAAAAGAAGAGAGATTTAAGTAGGATGTTAGGACAAAATTCTTTACTCAAAGGGTGGTAGGGCACAGGGACATGTTGCCCAGAGAAGTTGTGGAAGTGTTCAAGGCCAGGCTGGATGGGGTTTCGAGCAACCTGGTCTGGTGGAAGGTGTTCCTGTCCATGGCAGGGAGATTGCATTAGATGATCTTTAAGGTGCCTTTCAACCCAAACCATCTTATGATTCTATTATTCTGATTCTGTGATATAGGAGGGAACAAAGCAGCAGTATTTCCTAGCGAGTCCAGGTGAGAGTGTTTGTCTCACAGCCTTTTACTGTGGCACACACTGATCCTTGGCTCCTGTGCTGCTGTCACACAGTTGTAGACCTGTCTCATGGGACTTTTTCCCAAATGAGGTCAAAGTTCACAATTATCCTTGATTTTAAAGCTCCTTGTACTTTTTTCTTTCTCCTCACTTGCCAGGTTTTTGATATTGCACGATGCCTGCAATATCTTGGATTGGTTTTTTAATCTTTCTTTTTTTTTTTCTTTTTTTTCCCAAACCTTCATGGAAAAGTACAGTCCTCAGGACAACCCTCCTGTCAGTCAACCATGTATTAACATCTTCTTTTCATATCCCTCATCCTTTCAGAATTGTGTTTTCACGCTCCCCATTTTAAGGGTAGTGTGAGTTAAGAGTAACACAGTTGAAGGAACGTAAACCTTTCTTTTCTAGATTGTACTATAGAAAAAGAGAACTTCAGCTATCATCACTTTAGAGTCATGCATATTTCATTGTAGACCTATTTCATGGTTATAAGTGTCTATGTTTTCAGATGCATACCTCTCTATAAATATATATCCTTAAATACATAGAGTTTACATACATAGACAAAGTTAAAATTACAGTGGACAAAAATTGTGTGCTCTTTAATTAGATAATTGGTTGTTAATATATCATTGCCTGCTGTCATATAATTGTCAGATAAATTATGCTTTCCTTCTGTAGTATTGTTTGGGTTTTTAATAAAGGGAAAAGAGACATTTTCTTTCCCACCTCCAAGCTGTGCAAGCATAAAGGATATTTATACTTCAGTTACACTCCTAAGGGATAAATAGCAGTTAGGTAGGCAACTCTAACTGAATTTCAATGCAAGGTAAGGCATCTGTGCCTTTGCAAACTTTTCCCCACATAGAAACTCAGGCTTTTAGCTACAGCATATGCTTTCCCTTAGTAGCATTAGGGAGCGCCCTTATAATTAGAAACTTGCAATGAAATCTTAATGAGAAACATGAGACAATATATCATAATCTAATATAATGATACCTATTAGAATGTTAGAGCTCAACTCATCAGTAGTATACTTATGAATACTTATCTTCATTTTTACGGAATTTTTGTAATTTAATGGATGGGTATAATCACTGAGAAGGCTGGAAGGAATACCTGATTGCAGACTGACCCTGGAGCAAATTGTGATATAATTCAGGTTTAAGGCAGGACAGGACTAGTTTACAGAGGGAGAGTAAGACTTTTTCATTTCAGTAGTTACAGCCATATGGTGAGACAGCACAGCAATTCTTGCAGTCCTTGTTATTTTATCATAACAACAGCAGTACAAATAGGCAGAGGATGTCCTTTATTGGCAGGACTGTGGACAGAATCTGATCACTATTCTCCACCTTCACATTTTTGTGTCTGATAACAATAATGGACACCTGGTAGCTGAGCTTTTTAGCACTGATTTTGAAATATATTGCGTATATATTAATCAAAGGTTTTTTTGTTTTGAATTATACATCAGAGACAATAGAATGATAAATAATACAAGAACAAGGTTGTTCTGAAGGAAATTTCAAAAACAGATCCCATAAGCACAACAGGATATGCTTTCACATCTGTCTGAAATATATTTTCATGAAAATCCTGGAGATGAATCTTTTTAGAGCACTCACATATTTGTATGATTAATATCAAGAGTCGTTTGTCAGAATTCACAAGGTCTGTCAATTGAAGATAACTGTCATGAGGGTTTTATGCATTAATAATCCTCTGTACTGCAATATATTCAGACAATGTGATTTTAGTAGTTTGCAGTGAATGAAAGAATGGCAGTATAGCAGCCAACAGCCAAAAAATGTAAAAACATTCATTTTAAACATTATTTTTTTTGCAATATATCCTTTTCTCCTATTGCCTATTTATATTTCTATTTCCCCTTTTCTAGTACTGTTCCTTATCTCTTTTCCTTTTCATCCCTTTCTTATTTTCCCTTTCTTAATTATTCTTCCTCTTTCTTCTTGACACTCTCATTACATTTATTTTTATGAAATCTCTTTGGAAGGGATAAAACACTATTAGCAGTCCCGAGATTTTCGTACTTATGAATTTCCAGTAATGAATGTCTTTTATATCATGATTTTACATTAAAGAAAATAAGCTGGAGCTTTGAAAGCATGGCTTAGGCCAAATGCTAATTTCCCTTTTAAGGCTGCTACTTCAGTCTTCTTTGAATTAGGGAAATGGAGATGATTTTCTCCTGCCTGCAGCCAGCGCTACTTCAGGTTCCTCTCTACTCCTGTGTTCAGTAACTCTCTTTCCTGCTCTTTCTCTGGGTCACTTAGGCAAGACAATTTGAAAATACAGGTACAGTGTGAGAGTGCAGCATCATTATTTATTGGCCGATACAGGCACAGTAGATAACATGAATGAAGAATTTCTGAGGCTTAAGAGAGAATTAAGAGACTCACTGGCACTGATGGAAAACATGAGAGTGTGTTGACCAGTTAGCCATCAATCATCACTCAAACATCAGCCTCTTGCAGAGACTCGATGTTTCTGAATCACCCTATTCTGACCCTGCTTTTCAGATGCCACCCCAAGGGTTGTATGCCAGTATTTTCCTTTTGACAGTCTGAGTTGGTCTCAGTGCTTCAGCAGTGACACTTCTGGGTTTTTACTTTCCTTATTTTGTATCACTTCAACTCCCATATTTTCTCACGCCTTAAAATCAGGTTCTCATTACCACTGAGCCAAGGTCACAGGGCTGTAACGCTCCAAACGCAGCCTGGGCACACAGACAGCTGAGTCCTGAGGAAGGAGGTGACTCTTGGTCCCTTCCTCAGCCTGCAAGACCTGACAGCATCTCCAGTCCTCAGGCAGTGCCTGTGGAAGTGAGTGCTTCTTTCTCACATTCAGCCACTGCTTTTGTGCCATAAACAGCTGTCATCCTTCTGAAATCACAGCAGCCACAGTTAATTCTTGTTCAATTTGAGCCCCTTAAGCAGGATCATTTCAGCTATTCTTAGCTTATATATCTTATTTCTGTAAGCCTATATCATTCTCTTGAGCCTGCAAATTTTTACTGAAGATATCTCCTACTCTGCAGTATTTCAGCATTTGCCTCCATCTCTGTTGATTACGTGTTGTTTTTTATATTTTATTTTGAAAGACCTAACATAGGAAAAATGCATAAAATTTAACACAGCTGATGGGGTGCGCTCCCCCTCTCTCGTCCTCCCCCCAGGGCCATGTGGTCAGCCACGTGGTCTCCTGAGGTCCCCGTAAAGAGATCCACCCACGCTGAAGACAGGAAGCAGAAAGAGAGATTTATTCACCTGGTCAGGTCTTTTATAGGCCTCACAACCAGTAGGGGTAAAGGGAAGGGATACAAAGACCAATCAAAGAAGGTTTCACACACTCTGGGTGGGGCTTACATACTAATTAGGAAGGTAAGGGGTTGCCTTCCAGGGGCGTGGGAAAAAGAAACTTTCAGTTTACAATACAGTAAAAAACCTCAGGTTTACTTTGATTGATTTCTGCATCTTTAGAGCCTTCCTGTTACAAAAATTCTTCTGGTTTTGGTAATTGTATGACACAGGAATTTTGTTTATCTTCTTTTGTTGGCTTCCTAATCTAAAATCCCTGTGTTAATGGTACATAACAGGAAATAACAGTTGCATGGGTCTTATCATTGCACATCTTTCAGCAACTGATCCTCTCTGTCACCTAACTTTCCACCAAAGCATCTAAGTTTAAAGAGATTGCAAAATGGAAGAGAATAAAAATAAATAGGCACTTGTTCAAATGTTTGAGGAAAAAAAAAAGTAAAAATAATTTTGGGAATTAAAATGTCATTTGCTTACTTAAAGAAAATTGGTGTTCAGGCTACCAAAAATAAGAGCAATAGTTTATTTTTTTTCTTATTTCCAATGCTAAAAACTATTTCATTTCTTAAAAGAAACCAGAAAAACCTAACAACATAAAAAAATAATAAAAAGTGACTAAAACAGGGAAAGGGCAGAGCAAGTGCTGAGCTATCAGACAGAATTTTAGGGAGAATGTAAGTAAGTAATGCCAGTAAGTACTGACATAGGACATTGTGAGTTATGCTGTGCCTAAACACTAGTGCAGTGTCCAGGGGCATCTTCTACCTGACCATGAGTGAAATAGTTTATGCCCTTGATCCAATCCAGCTAGTTCAGAAACTGTGAGGCCAGATTAATTCATTCTTAGTTAAAAATCTTTTAAAAATCAAGTTAATGCACCTGACTTTTCAGCAGGCTCATTTATGTTCTGTATTTCTGTATAAATGCTTTTCTTTACTTTCAGGTGCCATAAAACCTTAGGAATTTTGAGTAGTACCATTTGTTCAATATACTCCATGGCATGCAGTTGCACGGCAGCGAAAAGTATGGTTTCAGCCACGGGCAGAAGTCCCAAAGGTACCTCTACATATTGGACTCAATTAATGATAATTATGCAGCCGTGGCTGGAAGGAGTTCAACATATAAGATGATTTCACTTTCCCCTCTGCCCTCAGCTCTGTTTTTGTTCTACAGTTTCATAGATGCTTTGCTGCTCTGAGGGAAACTTCTACCAGATGTTTCCTTTTTTGTCCTGGTCTGTAGGACTTCATTTAAAGAGAAACCTAATTATCTTAAGTCATAACACCCACCAACAGTGAGTGCTAAATCTATTGGCAAAATTTTCAGTCTGATTATTTATATTTAATGATAATTATAGCATTAAGTGAATCATGGAAATCCTAATGAAAAAAAAATCTTTAGCATAACAGTAAAAATTCTATGAAAAAAAAAAAGATATTCATTGATCCCTATTGCCTTAGATCTTTTAAAATCTGTTGCTGTTAATCCACCCTCCATTTCATCAATCCTCGAAGGCCCTTTGTCCTAAACCATAAATAATACCTTTAATTACTTTAGCAACAGGTATGATCACAATAAGCTGCCTAAAGGGGAACAGAAAGTAGGTAAATTTTTGCAGGATGAAATAAAATATAGTCCTTCTCTTACAAAGGTGTGGTTAAGACTCTTTTATGTTAACTCAAAACAACATGGTTTCTTCAGATTTTCTTTCAGTCTGCAAACTTATCCAAAAAAGGAATCTTTGTAATAATATTAGAAAAGCATTCTTTTAACAAGTAAGAAAAGATCATGCTATCTTTTAACAGTATATTTCTAACTGGAAAAATAGGATGATTTTTAAGTTGTATCAAGCTGTGATATTCTAGTTTCATTAGAGTGTTGTCTTACCTGTAATATATCTACCTTGAGATTGAAGTAAAATTGAGTTAGATATATTAGGGATTTCAGACAAGTTCCCAAATTTGTCAAATACAGAAAAAAGGTAAAGGTTAAGTTGCAAACTCTTTTTTTTCCCTGATGATGTGGCAGACCAAAATTCAGAAGGGTCATCAAGGTAAATACTCCAGTGAATATTTGTTCAAATATTTAGTAAGAGCTGTTGCTTTTGCAAACAAAAAATTGCATCTATAAATGTCTGCAAAAATAAAAGAAAGAATCCATTAAGTCGTCTGACAAATTCTATTCTTCAAGAAAAACATTGTGATTTTTTAAATATTCGTAGAAAGTATATAGCTTTCTATCTGTGAAAAATTGTAAGAGAGTATTCAATTGGAAGATAGTTATACTGGTATTGAAAAAAAATTAAATGTTTCTATATTTTTTACTTGTAGGTCTTCAAGATTAGTGACAGACTGGATTTATGAACTTCTCACAAGTATTCAATGGTTGGGAGATCAGGTACTATGCAGTGAATCAGCCGCTTACTGGTTGGGAACTATAGATGAAGACAATTTCCTTAAATTCCCAGGTCCTCCAAACAAAGACTGTACATTCTGAAACTCAGGAAAGCATCACAATCACTTTATTTTGCCTGTGGCCTTTGAGACCTAGGGGTATTTCTACGTCTGTAAAAGGTGACTAACAAAATCCTTTCTTATTTTGATGATTGCTCACACTTCCTCTCCACAGGTTCTAACATCCTCTGAAAACATTAGGTACAATCAGATTATGATTGCTATTTTCAATCAGCAATCATATCCCATCTGTCCTTGCTGGACAGGAACTAATAATATGCTTGAAAGAAAAAGTAAAGAGGAAGCTTCAGCCATCTCTGCTTGGAATGAAATCACTGATAAGTTAAGTTTAAAACAAACGAAAAGGGCAAAACTCTATGTGGGTGAAAAAAAGAAAAAAAAAACCAAAAACGTAGACCCAAATATATCATGTTTGATAGAAGACTTCCAGGCCTAGAAAATTGGACCACATGTCATAGGACTTTTGTTTGGGTAATTCTCATTCATTTTGTCTGCTTTTTTTAATCTATCTCAAGAATACTACAAATTCTTAATAACATTATTATCTGCTAACAGCTGCTTCCTAACGCAGGATGTCTTATTTCTGTTAGTCTGTTAGAAACTTTGTTAGCCGCAATTCTTCCCACTACTATGAGTGAGCTGCCTCTTCCCAGTTAGGGAAATATAGAGAGTTGTTGAAGTACTTGAAATCCTGAGAAAAAGACTGCCTTGTTTCTCAGTACGGTGTACCTAAGGAATTTTGTTTTTTAAAACATTATATACTAATTTGCATGATGTATATTCTCAGATATTCCTCAGTGAGCCACAGGGAAAATGCCTTTGAAAAGGGCATGACAAGGGGAATGATTTTTCACTATGGCATTTAGTGATAGGACAAGTAGGGATGGCTTTAAACTGAGAGATTTGGAGTGGACATTAGGAAGAAATTCTTCCCTGTGAGGGTGCTGAAGCACAGACCCAGGTTGCCCAGAAAAGGTGTGGTTGGCCCATCCCTGGAAGTGTTTAAGGCCAGGTTGGATGGAGCTCTGAGCAACCTGCTCTAGTGGAAGGTGTCCCTGCCCATCTCAAGAAGGTCCCTTCCAACACAAACCCTCCTGTGACTCTAAATATAATTTCATCTGTACAATTCGGAAATTAGCATTTTATTTACAGAAGATTCAAGGTATTGAAAACACTTTCAAATTGAGAAGTGGTTTTGATTGAGTTAAATTAGGCACTTTTTTCTGGTTTGCATTTTTGATTGAAAGATTTCCGGTTTTCAGTTCTAAGGCAGGATTTTCTCTAGTTTATGTCTTTGTGACTTGAGTATCAACATCTGTGCTTATCTTTAGAAATGTCATTCATCATTCATGGAGTGCACAAATGCTCATTAGAAAAATTGAAGATATCAGAGGAAAGTTTAAATAAAGGAAGTGGAGTCAAAAAATCTCAATTCAAAATAACAAAAAATCAGATTTTCTTTGCCATTTTTCTTTTTATATAGAGAGTATATTAGAAGCTCTTTTGTCTTGGATAAAGGTTAGCAATCACTATTAACTATTCTGAAGATATGAATTAAGTGTTGCAACATTTAAACACTTTGAAATTCAGAAAATTGATAAATTAGAATTAAATCTTCCATAACTTACCCGAAAAGTGTTAAATACTCTATTGTTACCTTATTTAAATTCACAGATGTTTAAACTAAGAAAGAAATAATGGGAAATATAATGAACTGGGGCAGATACTGTATTTAATGTGAGTTTGTAAAAGCAACTTAGAATATTAAGTCCATGTGTTAAGTCCCAATTCTTGCTGCCTGTAAACTAAATAGCTTCTTTTCATATTGTGTCTTTCTAAGTCTAAATGACGTTCAGTTCTGGAAGGTTATTTCATGGTTCTACATGCATCTTAGTAATTGTAGTATCAGATGAAACTTTTATTAGCAATCTGGAACGAATGTTTCCCTTTTAAGGATGGCAAAGTGATGTCAAAGTACAGCAAAGAGAATCTTGCCTTGCTAACTGTGGTGAAGGAAGAATAGGTTGAACTTGCAGCACATAATGCCCACTAGACCATCTGGCTCACTTTCACCTCTGAAGTTCCCCCTTTGAAGGATTAAAAGTCTTCACCAGTGTGAGAATTCCCTCACTCCTGAGCATACTAGACATTTTTCTCCTTCTCTCATCTTCTATTTAACAAAATATTGGTGCTGACAGAAGAGGGAAAATAAGACATGTAAACAATACTTCAATATATGGCTTTTATGTTTGTCCTAAACTTTCGCTTACAGTGAATATGACATATATAAAAAGGTAGTTCTTCAGTTTTTTATGTGTTACCAAGAGTCAATAAATGCTCTTCCTGAACTGGACAAAAAAGCAGCAATAAAGAGGATTTGCAATGAAATTCTGCTGATGTTACTTTGTCTCTGGGAGAGGACATTAGCTAGAATGATATATCACATTGTACTGTACAGCAATAAGCACATTCTCAAGTACTATGTGACCTAATTTTTCTCTGCATTATTAAAACAGAAGAAATTCAGAACAAAATATTTAAAGCTGCATATCCTTTTATGATCAGACACCTCTCTGAAAGTGTTTTTGTCTATATGTTTGGCCCTTTTTGTTAGCCCTCTTCTGAATGGTGATCAGGTTTCTAATTGCTATAAACTTTAGCAAATAATCAGATTTTATCTGGGACAAGACAACATTACACATTTCTCATTAAAATACTGTTTTCCTTACTGACTTTGCATGGGCAATGCACCTTTTATATGAGAGCAATCTTTAATAATGGGAACTATTAAATAATCTAATAACCTGAGGTTAATTTTAAAATAAAATTGAAGTGGGCAAAACTATTAATATTTGCAAAACTCTTTCACAGCATGATAGATACTATGTAGATTCTTTTAAACCATGATTTTAGCCACATTGCTTGTGAAGAAACAAACAGGGCACTACTCATCAGTGGTAACAGTGCAGATTCTTAGACCAAAAGTAGCAAAAGATGAGAGAAGGATGCCCACCTATGTTTTTTGTTATTTGACACCTAGCAGTAAAGCTCCATTTTCGTCTGATCTAGTAATACATCAGTAACTAGACTCTCTAGACTGTTTTTCATCAGCGTCTTAAAATTATTGGTTCAGATTTTGGATCTTCTTCACAGTGTCTGGCTCAGATTTGTACAGGGCAAAATTCAAATTCTCGTATAATTCCATGGCTTTTAGTGGAGACAAGAGTTTTGTTAGACATAGTCAACTTTTTCAGAAAATAAGTGAGAAAACAAATTAGAATATGTGCATATAAAGTGAATTATACCAAGTACTCAGAGTAATTGGAATTCAAATTCCTTTTATTGTGGAAAAGAGTTTACTGGATGCTTTTTACTTTTCTTATACAACTTCAGATAGCAATGCCAAAAGCAATGCTCCTGAATAGACACAATGAATGGCCAAGAAGGTCAGCTGTTGAAAGGTTAAGAAGCAAATAAGCAATTAGTTTATTCTTGGTTTAATTAGCATATTTATGACTAAATGTGAGTATTCAAGTTAAACACTTAGATGAACTGCATTCCCTAAAAAGAGAATTTATATCCCTAATATACAACCACTATTCCTTCACTTTAATTCATGTCTCTTAAAATCCATGTGGCCCTGAGGGTAATATTATCAGCACATTGCACATAGTTCAGTAAGTTTCCTTGAGGTCTTCTGCATCTAAACTATGTTGACTATGTCTGACATTATGGATTCAGCCTCCAAACTCCCAAGTAATTTCTGTTGTGTTCTGCTGCACATCTTTTAACCTCTCTTTCGAATGTGCTTTCACTAATGTTGTGACCTAAACCATATGCAGTGTTTCAGATAAAAACTTGTCATAGTGTTACTCAGTTCCTAAAAGGTATCTCTTATTCACATTCTGCTTTTAAGAGCTAAATCTCTTCTCTGCAAGGGAAGACTGATTTTTAGGAAAGCCTTACAAAGGATACACATCTTGTGTATCTCGTAGAAATTGCCTCCATGTGGCAACATTCAAATATGTTTAATGCTTTAAGTAAAGAAGTCTTGCTACAATGTTCAGAGGAATAAAACTCCAAGGATTATCCCAACCCTTATTTATTGTTCCTTCAAGTTATTGTGTTTGGGCAACCGGGTGATTCCTCACTATATATTTTATGAACCTTCACAGGTTATATTTCAAGCTGAACACTTGGGATTTCAGTTTGACTTCATATTAAACAATATACTTATAGAGTTGTCAATGTAGTGGCCAAGTTTTTTCTGCCTTCAATACTGATAATGATAAATTAATCCACACTGAAATATTAGGTAGAAATAGTAACATTGAGACATTTAACTTCCTTCTGTTCATGCACCAGAACTGTTGAAACACAGTCATGTATGTTAACATGTTAACATGTTAAGTATGTATGTTCAACATACTTAAGTCTTTAAGTCTTCTCTGCTCCTTCAGTTCTTTTCCTATTTTCCATTAGGAAAATTTCCTTCAATTTTAAAACACCTTTTAAATTAGAGTGGTTGATTTCTGATTTTTTCAATTTGTTGTTTGAAATTTTTCAAATATTACTTGAAATGTATGTGAATGATAATAGTACTAACAGGAATAGTACTGTACCAGTATCTCAAGTTCCCAGTTCACCCTTGTTATAAGCATTACATTTACACACAGTAAGTGGCAGACTTTCCTAAGGTTCTTTATAAAACAAATGGACAACCTGCAAATATGATAAATATTTTATTTTTACACAGAGAACACTGTGAGACAACCTGGGTTAAGTAACAAGAATCAGAAAGAAGAATGAAAACAAGTTTCCTGAAGAGAATTTACTATTTGCTGAAATTTTACTGGCTTTAGACTCTTGATTTTCTTGTGTTTTCTGTCCACAAGGTGCATAAATTTCATCGAGATCACCCATGGAATTAGTCTATGTGTGTATATGGTCTGCAGCATATTTGTACATAGTTCATCACAAGCTTTCAAAATGATTATGCAAATTACTTCAAAATGTCTAGAAATTGCAAGCTGTAAGTCACTCAACTATGATTCTAATTTGATGAATAACACTCAGAAGTTTCATTGAAACCATCTAAGTCTCAGGTTAAAAGTGCAAATATACATATTTATATTATAAAAATTGCTGTTCAGCAATATTCTTGCAATTACATTTTCTATTGGTATTCATGGAAAGTATTATAATCATATATTCATTATAGGGAGTATTCATTCAGAATATTGATATGAATCCCTATATTCTTTTAATATTCAGAGATCATAGACTATTATTGAAAGAGAATCCAATAAATCAGAAAATGCACATTAAAAGGAATATCTTTAACTATTTGAAAAAATTGTTTTGAAACTGTTCTGAAGATACTTGGACATATCAGAGGACGGCCATGTGACTGCAAGCCAGTCCAACATCAGTTTATGTACCATACTGATGTAAATATAAGATAGAAAGAAAGCTCGTGGGAGAAGAATATCAATATGCATCTTCTTTGAATTTCATCCTGCAGATATCCTAAATAAAAGACACTCTTAAATAAATGAATGTCTCTCTTTTAAGTAACATTTATGTTTAGCCTGGAAGGTTTCAACGTGAGGGTCCTCTATCTCATCAGGTACGTCCAGGAGCTGACTGTGGGCAATGGATTTGAGACAGAAGTATGGGATTCCTTTCTTTCAACAACTACATGAGGAGCTTCTCTGTCAGCTCCTTAAAGCGAAAGGCTAAATAAGATAGAACTGTGTAGAACTCCTGGAAGCACAAAAATTACATATGAAAAAATATATAACACAGAAAGGTCTAAATAAATATATGGGTCGGCATTTCCAGATCAAATAAAGCATTGTAACTCTAGGAATTATTGTAACATGATACACAATATCAATTCTTCTTCAGATTTTCACTGGATGTGCTCAAGCACATCCATGCAGGCAAAAGAAAACTTGACTTTTTTATTTTAAAGTAAATGGGAGTGCATGTAAGAAGTAGCACTGAATGCCTAGGTTTTGTTTAACTTTGTTCTCTTTTGCCAAGAGCTTTAATTCAATACGTTGTGAATCCTGTAATTTCACCTCATCACTTCATGTATTGAGGGTGAAAAAAAAAAAAAATCTTTGTTTTTCACAACTGATTTGTCATTTCATATATTCCGTTTCTAAAAATTTTAATAGACACTACACATCTAATTGATTTTTAATACATCTTTGTTTTCCTTTCCTCTAGATAAATTCCTGAGTGAAGTTTCAGTTAGAGATTTAACCATGAAGAAAACTCCATGCAACTGATTTCAGAGAGATTAATTTGTCCTCCAAAAAGATAACTATGCTCTAACTTATATGGCTGCCTACATTTCAGAATGATAATTTAAAGTGAATGGATTTTTTTGTTAAAAAGAGACTGATAAAGCAAGATATGGGTTTTTATAGGAGCATTTACTACAATAACTTACAATGCTTGTTTCTTTCATTACTTAGTAGTTTGAGTTGGACAGTATTTGTCAAACTGCCAAGTTATTCGAGCTCATGAACTTTCTCACTGACCTCAGTATTTGCAGAAATGGAACCTGTCTGGCTGCGAATATGATCCCAAAAAAAGCTACAGTGGCAAGGATTAAACATTAAGACTTACTACTTTAATATTTTAATTACCAGCTGAAATGCATTACAGGACAAGCTGAGAAGGATACGGTGCCAAAAGCAGAAGCTTTTGAATAAAAGTATCTGAAATTCTTAAGCTTACCTGAATAAATATGTCTAGACCGTATGCAGCAACTTTGAGAATGGTGCAAATTTAGCTTAAATCAAATAGGAATTCTATATGAAAACTGGAATCAAGTACAAATTCAAGCAGGAAGACTGCAGAGTCCTTGAATCGTGATACTCCATGTTTCAAAGTTGTGGCAAGACTGTAATGTCAGAACTCAAGAGCTGGCAAACTGCACTTGCAATTAAGTTCAAATAGTTGTCTGAAGTGGGGAGCAGACTTGTCTTCGAGACCAGAAATCCAACATATATCTTACATTTCTTCCACGTGTGAGTGTCAAATCCATTAGTATTAAAGTAGCATAAGTAATTGACTGCTGAGAATTTCACCAGCACAGACAAATTGGGTGGATCGATATGTTACTACATCGTCAGTACAAACTGACTTTGAGTTTAGGTAATGGCTGACAAAATGATTCAAGATAAGCATGCAGAGGAAATAATTGCACCTCCCATTCGAGAAAGCTCCCTGCTTATTCAGACAACTCCAGACAAAGCTGTATTGCTGTTAGTCTGCTGAGCAGGCAAAAAGAAAACGTGGGGAAAATAAGAGGTTGAAGTATGGGAAGCACTATTCTCCCCTTGCAGTCATAAAGTTAAAGGAGGTTTTAAAGATATCAAGCACAAGGAGTCAGAAATTCAGCATACTGAGTGTGCATGTCTTCACAGATTTTTCAGCCCTAAAGATCTATGAAATTTATTGAAGACAGCTGCAGTTGCCTGGCAAAGTAGTCCAGCAGAGGCATTGCCAAAAGGTCAGGTATTTTGCTCATCCATGTCATGATGCCCAATTACAGCAACAATTATATGTAGTTGCCATGCCAGGTACACAACCGAGTGTGACCGTGGGAATGCTTTTTGAATATTCCGTCCTGTGCCTGTTAATGTTCAAGTTGTACTGTTGATGATTAAGAACTCGGCACTGCACACAGCCCGGCAGTTTCTGCTTGGGAGGAACCTCTGTATTTATGTTGCTTGGAAGAGCACTGCCTCATCCCTAAAGTGCTGCCTGGCTGAGCCTATTCCTATCCTTATCCCTGGTTATTTGCTTACCTGATGCATACTGGAAAACCTGCCCTAGTCTAGCAATATATATTTTATCCCATGATAGGTCAGTGGACTGATACACCACCACCAAATGGTGCTACTAAGGGTGCAATAAAGTCTTGCACCAACTGAAGCTCTCCCTGTGGCATCAGCCCCACAACCAAGTACTGAAACACTGTATATATCCAATTCTTTCTCCATTTACTGGGAAGATTGAGTCACTTGTCCTTGGCCCTTGGCCCTTTGACCTTCACTTCCAGAGCTGAGTCTCCCTTGACATACTTGGGATTGACCCAGAGGTGAATTCTGTGAGAAGAGGCCAGGAGCTGCCTCATGTCAGAGAGAGCAAGTTCCAGCAGGCTGTGAAACAGTACACTGCAGTCCAAGGACAATTCTATCAGCAGTACTGGTGGTGCCTCTGTGATAGCAGATTTAACAAGTGAAAAAAATGTGAGAGAAACAACTGTGTAGACACTAAGGTCAGAGATAGGAAGGGGAGAAGGTGCTACGGGCACCAGAGCAGAGGATCCCCTGCAGCTCACATAGAAGAAGACCATGGGGAGGCAGCTGTGCCCTTGCAGTCCATGAAGGATCGCATCAGAGCCCATATCCACGCTGCAGCCCCTGGAGGACCTGAGGCTGTAGCAGGTTTATTCTGAAAGACTGCAGCCTGTGGGAAGGACCCATGCTGCAGCAGGCTAAAAATATGAAGAGACAGGAGAAACGGAGAGGATGTGTTACAGACTGACTGCAAACCCCATTCCCTACCCTCCTTGTACTCTCAGGAGATAAAGTGGTTGGGATTGAGGTTGAGCCCAGGAAGAAGGTGGGAAAGTGAGAGTGTTTGAAGTTTTGATTTTGTTTCTCACTATCCTACTTTGCCATTAACTGGCAAAAAATTACATTAATCTTCCCCAGGTCAAGGCTGTTTTGCCCATGATAGTAATTCCTGAGCAATCTCCCTGTCCTTGTCTTGACCCACAACACCTCTCATCTTATTTTTCCCTGTCTTCCCAAGTTAGACAGCCAAGGTTAACCCACCACAGAGCACCCAACAAGAAACAAGGCTCCTGAGATATGCAAGGTAGAGCCCATCCAGTGGGTATTTCCATCCTTAAAGGTAACCTGACAGCTATGTCCCACCTTTTCCTCCTCACACAAACACGTGGATCTGGCCCCCAGGACACTATTCCTGCTCTCGAGCTACAGATCTGCAGCTGACAGGCAAGACTTGACAGAAGTCACAAGTTTCCAGACTTTCTTTTAATGGGCATCTCTATCCACTGATCATCTGAAGCATTTTCTTGAGCTTTCCTTAAACTAGGGGTCTTAGGCTCTTGGCTCTGCACAGTCTCTCCAAAGACACTGGCATTTTGCTCAGCTATCATCATGGTGTATAGTCTGATTCTTCTTGCAGCTTCTTCACTTAATGACACTGCTCTCTTGTTGTGTAATGCTACCTGATCTCATTTCATACACTGCCTCACTCCCTAGCATAGAAAAAAATGACCAAGCCTCCACTGCCTAAACAGTAATTAAATACATTTTGTCTAGATGAGGTATTCACAATTGATATAATGTACATTCTTTAATTCTACAAGCACTGTTGATTATAATACTCAATTGTTTCAGTAATGCAGTGCATGTCAGTTACACATATGTAACTATGTGTGTATGCATGAACACAGAGCTGTTGCTATGCCAATATGACTACATCAGCAAATGATATACAAAATTTTATATAAAAAAAAATGGTAGTGAAATTTTATTCATAATGTCTTTGTGGTAATAGAGTTTGACTGCAAAAAGACACTATCCTATGTAAAGCCACAAATAATATGTGTTACAAAAGTCAGTTGCTTTTTTTTTAGCATAAACAAATAGAAATAAAAAGCATGCTAAACTACTCCTCCAAAACAATTTATATATAAATATAAAAGAGTTGCTGATATATGAAGTGATAAATTGGTAATGTTGCATATTTCACAGTATGTTGCAATTATGTTTTAATATAATGTTTTCTCACATTAACATAATAATTTGCATTTCTTTGATCTTTATTAGACAATGTGTTTATTGCTATTTTTTATGAAAATTGAATAAATATTAAATGAACAAGAACCTTTGAAAATTAAAACCAACAGATTTTATATCTTTTAATCTTGAAGTGTTGGAGGCCTCTTCTTGTTCAGATTAAATTAATGCAATTTTTACTTGTGCCTTCTCAAAATTATGCAAGATAATAGTATTGTGTTACTAAGGGAGAAAGAAATACGAAATGGAAATATGACTTTATCTTCTATACTCTGTGAACAAAATAGTTCATAGTCATTACTATTGGGGATGACAAATCTTACCATTGCCAGGGTAAATTGGTCAATTTACAACTAACTTCTTCCACTTAACTATGACATTTGGGTCTTGCTATGCTCTGCTTGCTTTAAAAGCTTGTCCCTCAGCTTAAAAAACTCTAATACAGAGGAGGATTTTTTTTTTTACAGTCACTAAAGGCAATCTCAATCACTCAACTCTATATGCATATTTAAATACATATTACTCAAGTCTAACTCTTGAATTTAATACAATTTCATGGACTTTTTTCATATAACATACTTTTTATATTATAGAAGACTGGATAGATGTAAACAGATACATTTCTTGAATCCTACATTGTGCAAGAGATAGAAATCATGCCTTTTATTTGCTCTCTTTTTTCATTATGTTCTGTTAAAGGAATGGGTCAATGTGAAACCTCTGTGCACTTCGAAATCACACACACAATCTGCTGGAACTACATCACTAAATATGCCAAGTGTCAGCAAAGCATGTCAGCTGAGCATGAATATGCTCCATTACTGGATAAAGGTTTTTTTCCAGAAGTATGGTGCATTATCACAGCGTATGGATAACCTAGGGGAAAAAAAAATATTGCTTTTTCATAGCATGCTGGAAATCATTGTTTTGACCAGGGTGAGAATGTGCATTCCTCAGGGATCTACTTGCCATGCTCAGGGGAGACAAGACTTCCTAGAAAGTAAGATACAGGAGGCAGAAGAGATAGGAAAATACAGTGGAAGCCTGAAAAATCAGGGTATATAGCTCAGAAAAGGAATGAGCAGCCGGGCAGGCATTAGAGCTAATAGCAAAAAAAACTTGTTGAAGATTATGTGGAGTTTGTTACAACTTACAACCATGGGTTAGTTCAGACCATAGGTGGACCGAGGGCCATATTCAAAGAATGATGAGCAAGCAGAGTTATCTGCGACTTTTTTTTAATCATTTCCACTCTATCTGACCTAGTCACTGTTTAGTATCATCTGATAGAACCTCTCCCTTTTATTGTGTGGGATTTTAGGCTGGGGATTTTCTGGGAGGAGGGGTTCAGGAGGTAACTTAATTAGTCATCTTCATTCTTATTTAGAGAATTTTGAGTAGAAACCAGGCTAGGCATATCCATCTCAAAGCTCTGGCTACCTCCAGAGCCTGCAAAGCCCTTAGAGCACATAGGCTGAACGCATGCTTCCAGATGGAGGAAAACTACTCTTTTCCTCAGAGAAACACTGAAAATCTGCAAGCTGCTTAAAAATAGACAATAATTACAATAACTAATAATCAATAATTAATATTATTAATAGTTATTACCAATAATTAGCTATTAGACAATAATTACAATCCAAAAACTGAGACCTGTCTCTAAAGCAATCAGAGATAATACACTAATGCTATAAAGTCTTCCTTTCTTATACAGAAGTTTTGATTTTTTATTTTAAACTGAAGAAATTCAATTTTTGTTGTTTTCAATGCAAAATAAGATGGATTACTCCCTGCCAAGTAAGAATCCCAAAAGCATTCTTGTCTTTCCCATTTAGCCATCTACCTGGCAATGATACCTAGACGTAAGAATCACACATGTCAACACTCAAAGTATAATGGGAATTTACACAACAAATCTGCTCCTAGTATTTGCTGTAGCAGTGAAAAAGCCCTGACAGTGTTTATGTGGGAGGATATTTCATAGATTCTGATTTCCAAAGGGGATGTAACCAGTTCCCTTTCAGCTTCACTGCAGCCAGCTTTTGGCATGACTTTGCAATAGTAGTTACTATATCCAAGTTATCATTCTGTCCAAAACTTTAAGTGTATATTGTTCAGTGCTTTCCTTTAACTTGCTAGACAATTTCCTTCCTCATTGATTTCCCTCTATATGGCACAAATGACATGGCACCATAAAAGATACACAATCAGAAAACAGTCAGAGTCTTAAAATACTTATTCACATCATTATCAAGAGAAGTTACACTGCAATCAATGCAATTAAACTTACTTCAAATTTCGTGTGTGATGAAAAAAAGGAAATTTGTGTACTTAATAACTTTAATTCAGAAATGCAAAGTAGTGTGCTAGTCATTATAAAAATTGTATTTGCTTTACTGAATAAGATCTATCTTCTGAATTATCCATGATATCTCTAACTGTAACCTGTAGTAACCAAATATTTTACAAAAAATAGTCATGCAACAAGTAGATGAAAGGTAATGTAACAAACATTAGTTTCCCATTTTAATCCTACATATTTAAGTCTTTAAATCATGAATAATGAATTTTTGTCCCCCCTGCAAAGTATTTCAATGTATTAGATTTTCTAACTTGACATTCTTATTGTTGGCATGTACAACCCCCATATCCATCTTTGCTTTCCAATAGCATCCTCTTTTAAGTCTCCACCTAAACTAGAACGAATGTTACTCATAGAGTCATATGGTGACTGTCTGTACTGTGCGACTATCCCAAAATTATGGAGCTACACAGTAGAAAAGATCAGGTAGTGTTTGTCTCGTCAGCTTTGTCCAAATTTACTCATCCCCATAACTAAGCGTACAGTTTATAGCAACAAAGAGTATAAGATATTGAGAAGGTAAGGTGACAGATGGGATATGAAACTATTAATAAGATATAATATATTAATAAAATAAACCTTTGTGCCAGTTCCAGTTGGGCACCAAGGACTGCAGAGGAGGAAAAATATTACTGACCCAGTGTACATCAGTGATGAACTGATTTTCAACCTTCATGATTCTATGCTATGGCATAAGGGGAAAAACTATACAAAGTTTACATCCTTCTAAAATCCAACATAACTGCTCTGGAGTGTACAAACAGTCCCAAATGTACTCCCAAATGGCATTCAATGTCAATACTATGTGCTGAGGTGTATCAATACAGAACTACATGGTGCGTAGATAAGCAAAAAATATTCTTGTTAAAGGCAGTAGGTGAAATTGTTTCCATTCCTCCAGTGGCACATGGGGGTTTATACGTGGAATTATAGGCAAAAGTACAGAAAATGCTAGAGGGTGGAAATAAAAAAAAATGGTAATATGATTTATGACAGTGAAGTATAACCTTGATTAAAATTGTTATAATTTTCAGGATGATGTTGCTCTACATGGAAAGAATTTCTTTTAAGGAATGATGCATTAAAAATTGAGGTGAGGAAGAGAAATTATTCCAATAGAAATAAATATTGGTATTTCATAGGATAAAAGGGTAATCTTGGGGAAAAAGGGACCTCAGTTCCTAATGTCATTGCCATCCCTTCCTTGGAAATCAATAATAGAAAGAGCTGTGCTTTTTATGTAAAGGCAGATCAGTAATTTCATTTAATATTCATTATATTCAGAAGAAAGAAAATATGTTTTCAAAACAAATAATGGTTATCAAATTAACCTAGAATTATTTCAAGTCTCTTTTTAGTCTTGGAAATAAATTATATGATTTGTTATTTAGGTATCAAAAATATTAAGATACTTTTATTCATTAACATTATTAAATCCATTCAATTATTAACAAAAAATCTCCAGAGTTTTAGCAGTTTGAGACAATTAAGATAGAAAATCGGTGTATGTCTTTAAGGTTTTAAGCGGGTTATTTCAGAATTACTTAAAAGAACTGATCAATATTTCATAGAATCTCACCACTGCATGTAGTTGTTTAAGGCACTTTGATCAAATTGAATTATGTGTCTTTTATCTCACTGTGCCAGTCAACATTTCCAATAGATAACTGTTGACAACAGTGATTCTAAGAGTCTAATTACATTGTCCACAAAAAAAGACAGCTTTTTGAATAACAACTGAAACAGTAATGTACTGGCATTACACAAACAGTCAGATTTATGGACATTAAATGTAAGGAAAGAACTGAGTCTCTGGGAAATGTGCAGATAATAATAAACATGTTAAAGGATTAAATATCTGTCGAGTGTTATTTCACCGGGGTTTTAAGCAGTTCAGAAAAGACACAGAGATAACAGCACCATTTAGACATTTTTCATAGACCAAGAAAAGAGCAATCTTGCTTTCATAGAATCACAGAATTGTTAAGGTTGGGAAAGACCTCTAAGACCATCAGATGCAACCTTCAACCTGTTACTGAGTGCCACTGAGTTCACCAATCAGCCATGTCCCCAAGTGCTACACCTACATGTCTTTTAGATGCATGCAGGGATGGTGACTCCACCACTGCTCTGGGCAGCCTGTTCCAGTGTTTGATAACATTTTCAGTGAAGAATTTTTTTCTAACATCCAGTCTAAATCTACCCTGACACAACTTGAGGTCACTTGTTACTTGACAGATGAGACCCCACCTGGCTACACCGTCTTTCAGGTAGTTGTAGAGAGTGATTAGGTCTCCCCTGAGCCCCCTTTTCTCCAGGCTTAACACCCCCAGCTCCCTCAGCTGCTCCTCATCACACTTGTGTTCCAGACCCTTCACCAGCTCCATTGCCCTTCTCTGGACATGCTCCTGCCTCTCAATGTCTTTCTTGTTGTGAGGGGCCCAAAACAACACAGGATTTGAGGTGCCCCACCAGTGCCTTGTAACTACAATACCACAGGTATTTTGACTACCCCATCTGTAT
>JAWWMP010000001.1:13345266-13396571 GCA_035047865.1 Dendrocincla tyrannina
GTAACTACAATACCACAGGTATTTTGACTACCCCATCTGTATGCATATCAAGGCTATCTGCATTTAATAGTACAATGTGTTAAAGTAGACAAAGCAGGTGCAAAAGACTAAATTAAAAAAAAAAACAAAAAACAAACCAAACAAAAAAAACCCCTACAGAAATATTTGATTAATTTTAATTTTGTTGATGCATATGTCAATAAAACACAGTATTTGATTTCTTACGAAGTCTTCTCTTTTATGCAGATAGTTGCTAAAGTTTAATGTGGTGAATGAAACATTATTGAAAGAAATGTGAGTTAAAAATTAGTAGAAAATAAAATTACAGAATCACAGAATATACTGAGTTGGAAGGGAGTCACAATGATCATCAAAGTGCAGCCCTTAGTCCTGCACAGGGCCATCCCCAAGGGTCACACCATGTGCCTGTGAGTATCATCCAAATGCTTCTTGAACTCTGTTCCAATGTCCAACCTCTTTCTAATATCCGACCTAAACCTTCCCTGACACAACTTCAGGCCACTCCCTCAGGTCCTGTCACTGGTCACCACAGGGATCAGTGCCTGACCCTCCTCTTCCTTTCACAAGGAAGCTGTAGACTGTCATGACATCTTCCCTCAGTGTCCTCTTCTCCAGACTGAACAAAATGAGTTTTTCCATCCAAGAGTTAAGGTTTTTGAAGATCAAGAGGTTGAGGGAAATCCTGATTAAGTTTAATATATGAGTACATTACTTGAAAGTAACCATTACCGAAGTAAAAATCAATTAATATAAAGAAGTAGTTGCTACTTTTAAAGCCCTTTTAGACAAGTGCAAAAGGACATTCTCTTTTCACTGTCTGAAAAAGATCTTTGAAGAAGGTCTCTGATGTTTCAGTGAGACCTTGTACTGATCTGCAAATTGGTAAGTCACATGCCACTCCTTTGCAGTCTCTAACTCTAGCAGAACTTCATTCACATTTTAAGGAAGTCTGACAAATTACACACTTTTTATATAGTTTTGGATATTAATTTTGCATTAAATATACTTCATTTCCCACCCTCATTTAATTCACTGTGTGCCCACATAAGTGTAGGGAATATATTTTGTTGTGTTTTCAAAAATATTAAAGAAAGATTTTAAAAAAAAAAGAAAAAAACAAACTATAAAGGTTAATGCCAATATAAGAATCAAGACCAGACTCTGAATTACTAAGTATACACAAAAAATTAGAAATTGGACCTTCTGTCTAACATATGATGAGAAGTTTGTGTTATAATTTCTTAGAAATAAATAATTATTGGGAAACCCTCTGTGATCTGTGATCTTGGTTGCTGGGTTTAGGAAACCATAGTCTAATCAATTGTGCCCAAAAAGAAAATAGGTATATTTTTAAATGCTAACAGTGAATAGGGTTTCTTATCTCTACTCCTATGAAATAACCATGGCAGAAGAGGACCTTGTAAATAGAAGCTAATCAAGTTTTGGACTATAAGAACTCAGTTTAGTTTGTTTTCGTCTCAATCTCTGTAGCTCCTTTCCTCCAGAGATTTTTTTTTTTTTTGTTAAAATATCCACTGTATAAACTCTCTTTTAAATCCTTTTCTGATTGCATAGTAGTCAAAAATAAATGTGGGGTTCTGTTGCACTATGCTTTCTGGGCATTGTAGTCAAGATCTGGTCAAGATTGCTCATATCAATCCTACCTATATATGTACATTAATTATGACTGTCCCTAACCTTATTAATATAGAATTAACAACTCGGAGGAAATTTTTGCACTTAGAGCCACTTATCATTTCTATGGTTTTACTTTTCAGTAAGCAATCAATTCAGCAATAGCATAATATATTCACTAGATCACATTATCATCCTTAGTGTTGTTAACATTTACAAAGAGGACATTTGTGCGGTGCCTGGAGGAATGTACAACTCCAGAATTCAAGATCACTAATCTGGGGACCAGATAAGGCAGTAAGAGTCAAATGGAAGCCTTTGGAAATGGCTGAAATCAATATGTGTGCTGACTGTGATGGGAAAGATTTTCTTTTCTGTAACAGCTATCACACAGCGCATGGAACAGAACTGAGCTGCTGACTGTGGGACTGGATACATGTTAAACACCTACAGAGGAAAAAACCCACGTTTTGGTTCCATTATGCCTCATGTTGCAAAGAAGGATGTCGCTTTCTTTCCTTTGCATAGTTAGTACTGAATTTTGGGATTAAGGGTTGCTTCTTGCTGACATAAATTGAAAGTAGCTTGGAGTAGGATTTTTAATGCTTAGGGGAGCGGAGCATCTCATGACTGGATTTTGAACCACTTACAGGTAGACCCCAGCCTATACTTTTCAAGTTTAACAAAGATGCATGCATGACTGACCATGATATAAAGCTGGAAATATTTGAGTAAAAAACTATTTTTTTTTTACTTAATTAAAAAAAAATAAAAGGCATTTATGAAAAACATAGACAGATCATTCCAGCAGAATGAATATACTTATCACACCTAATTTAGCCAGTTAACTTAGGAGTATACTTTTGGTTCTGGAGGTGATTCCTCTGAATGATGAGTGGCAAGAGTCTTTTTTTCTCCTCTGTTTTATTACCATTGCAGATTATTTCTCAAGTAACCTGTACAGATTTCATGAGGAACCCCGAACGTATTACAAGATTATGTAATTAGATCCTTTATTGTAATGAACATGCCATGAAAAAAAGTGAATTAAGGTCATAGAGAATAAATTTAGCTCTGACATTTGCTACTTCAGAATGCTTGTTTTTACAGCTCTAGTAGTCTATTAATAGCTTTGTATAAATGTGTAGATGTGGAATGCCACTATGACATTTTCCTCTCGCTTGCAAATTCCCAAAGGAGTTTAATTCAACTGCTTTAAGGTGAGGTGTTCTTTTGGAAACCATTCTTTTCTTCAGCTGAAGATGTTAGGTGATTCTAAGATGCTTAAAACAATGAGAGAATATTCAGTAGATTCAACATCTGCAAATGAGATGCTTCTGCCCATGTATGAATTCCAGCACAGAAAGTGGAGTACAGAGTTGGGTTGACATCAGAAATATCTGGGGATCTATTTAAGGAATGCAGATTCACTAGTTAATTTTTATTTGAAGTAAACCTGCAAAGAAAACTGGACTTTTAGATCCTGACTGCATTCAGGGCTTCAGTTATCTTCATATCGTATTATTATAAGGTGCAGAAACATAAATTTAGGACTTGAATAACTTGTAAGAGAAAAGACTTGGAGTGGTTTGAGCACTGGAAACTCTTCCGGCTTTAGAAAGGTCCTGACTGCAGTTTTGGTAAAAGAGCCTCAAAATACAGATAAATCACTGTAAGTCTCCAACTCTACTGCGGTTGGGTTGGTTGGGTTGGTTTGGGGTTTTGTTTTAATTCTGATTTGCATAATGAAGAAAATTCTATCAGATAGATTAGGTTCTATTTGGGATGCAGAAATGTATGGATTGACCTGATACTGTGAAGGACTTGACACTCATTTCACTACAAACAACCTTTGAAATAAGAAAGTTTTCTTATGTCCTTTTTGCTTTTTTTCAAGTAGGTAATTCTCTTGGCTTAAAGCCACATTTATGTCTCAATGACTTTAGATTCCAGAAGAAGCATTCTTGGTTTTTTGACTCTTTTTTTTTTTTTTAAATGCAAATGGGCTATATTTTAGCAATAGGTAGCATTCAGGTTTGCATCTTAATTGGTGACTTAGAATGCCCAACATTATCCTTCAGCAAAGTCAGCCTTTTATATTGAAATTCTTGAATGTCACAATGACTGAGAATAGGTGAAGAACTATTAATGATGTTTATTTAAAACTGTCCTAGGGTTTCAATAACTCTCTCCAGGGGAGGTGAAGAGCATTGCATTTACCCACTTGCATTGATGTTATTTCATATGAATGGCTTAAATGTTCTTTTTTGTGATACTGAAAAAGATACTGTGTGACCTCTTAGATTTGTATTTTCTTTTAAAAATATTTTAAATATTTACTGGTGTTTCTCTCTTTTGGATTCACTGTAATTGGTGCTCTTTTAGCTGAGCAGGAAGAGTATTTGCAAACAGAATATCAGTAGACATATACATATATGTTTATATTTGTGCATTGACATACATACACACAGATATACAAAGTAAAATAAATAAAGGCAGAAAGCAACTGTGTATTGCCTGATGCACACACAAGACCACAAAGAGTTAAGAAACTACTAGGCTAAGCAGCAATGGGCTCAAAACGCCAGTGAAACACCTGAAGGGCCTTTGCTGGCCAAGCAGGCACCACCCAGGCAAGAAGGAGACCTCAGTGTTTTGCCAGCTTGCTGCCTAGCAAATCCTTCAGTGCTAGGCTAGTGCAAATCCTTCACATTTTCCATTCAGGGTTTTAAACCTATCCTTCTCATTGGTTTTCCAACTTGAATTTTTGAGAGACTGACAATCTCTATCCCTACAGTTCTTGTCTACATTTCTTATCTTGCATGGCCCTGCTACCCAGACTATTTCACTTCTCTTTCTTAAGATGTAGCAAATGCCTCTGATCTCTGAGCCACGGTATCAGTGAGTCCTTGGAAGACAGATGCAGAATTTCCTGTTTGTAGTGAGAAGAAATTTCAGTGACTTAGGAAGGAAAGGGTTACGTGGGTATCCTGATCCTAACATTCATTATAGTTAAATCAGTTAGCTTTATCAAAAACGCATTAGACATTTCCATTAGAAAGAAAATGTAGTAAGGATAGAATAAGCAAATATGTCTTTCTCTTATAATAAGGAATGTTGAAATAGTCCAATAATTTTTGAAGATTGTAGGAGGCAGCTACTGCTAAGTGGTTTATTAGTCTTGGCACTAGACAAAAAAGAACTAATCTTGGCACATAAGACTTTATCAAATCCCATAATTCTCGCCTTTTCATTCCTCTTGCATATGATCTTAAGCAGCAACATCTTAGAAAGCTGGCAATGTCTGCCAGCAACAGATGTAGAACAGGAGTTTGACAATGTTGAGTGCAATGCACATGGAAACATCTTTTCCTTCACATAAGCATGTGATTTTCTATATATAACACATTTAGTACAATAATAAAATCTGCTTTAAATCTACTGATCTTAACACTTGTTTTGGGAGAAGCAACATTGTTTTTTCCCAGCTTACAGATGGGAAAACTAAAATCATAGAGCCATAATAAAAGAGAGAAAATATAGAGGCTGCAGGGGAAGCTCATAATGTGATTCTCAGTTCAATATTCTCTTTGTGTGGCTTCAATACACTCTGGTCCACAATTGAGGCCCCTGTAGTACTCCTAAGTATATGATAAAAATTTGATGTATGCAAGTGAGACCACTGAGTAGCTTCATGTGATGAGCCATGATAAGTTCTATTGTTTGAAAAAATAATTCCTAAATTGATTCACTAAGGTTATCTAAATCAAATCAGATTCTAAGATGACATTCAATAGGTTTATTGGTAGGGTTAGGTATTTAACCATCTATACAGTTCTTCATCAAAAGGCAGGAGGATTTAGACATGGAATCTTTGCCTTTCTTTCGGCTTTGGTACCACATTAGGATTCATCCCTCTCTTTCCATTGCCTGCAAAAGGAGGATCCAAAAAAGGTATTTCCAAATGATTTGAAATCTGAAGCAAAGTTATGATGGTTTTCAGATGTGAATTAAAACCAGGTCTGCCTCAATAGCTTCTGATATTTAGTATCTGCATTATAATTATTTTGGTGGGAAGGGGAACGAGGCCAGAGAGTTGACCAGTAGATGTATAGGATAAGAAGCAAGGAGAGTGAAACTGATATGATCTCCTCCACATGTTTCCTCATAATGTCCCAATGCCTCCTGAAATGTGAGATCACTGTTCTGATATATAGTGCAGAAATAATTGCCTTCTGTGTTCTTGCAGCAGATAATGTAAAATAAAAGGGTATCTAATATTTTATACTCTCTCACCACACATACACTAGAAGGCCTTTAAAAGACTTGTGAAAGATCCTGTAATGTGATTTATTTTTTTTTTTGGCAGCAGTGGGGTCATTGAAGTACCTCAGACTGTCTTCTTGAAGGTTAATTAATTTTATGCTAAGAAGCGAGTCTTTCAGAAGCAGCCATCTAGTGGAAATAGAAAAGTCTTTAATTAACAAACATTGAATCTCATACTCAGTAGTTATATGAAGACACACAAACCTGCAGTCTTTATATTATCACACCATATAATTATTTCTCCATATCCTCTACTACCCCAGCTTTTCATCAAAAAAACCTGCAAAACCTTTGTGCTTTCTCAAATTGGATCTTGCTTTTTATTATACTGCTGCTAATACTGGAAGAATACTTCAGAATATAGAATTAGTAGGAAGACTCTTTCTTTGGAATATACCATAAAATAATGAATATTAAACCCTTTGCTTTCAAAGACTGATTTTTATATCTGTGTTCTTAATTCCAAACATTAGGAAGCAGCCTTCTAAGAAATTATTGCTATATTTTTAAAGCAAATTTCTAGAGAAATGTAAAAATATTTTCCTGTCAATATCCAAAAATTATATTAATATGTTACACAGCAGGGATTTTTAGGTCATAAATCACTACAATTTGAGATAATAGTTTATTATAGTTAAGCTTTTAAGTTCTGTCTTAAATTTCAGTTTCACTCTGCTAAACATTGACAGAACTTATTATTTTAATCTCAGATGGTGATTAAGAAAAGCATTTATGCTTTCATTGGTTCCTTTAGTGCTGTAGGTACCACTTTCACTGCATGGACTCTCAAGGACAGAGAAACTAATTTATTGCCATCTTGGCATAGGAATGCTCACATGGGGAGTCTAATCTTCTGAACAAGGTGGTCACTGACTGTTTGGGTAGATAGGCATCTCCATTGCTGACAGCAGCATCTTTAGCTCAATTGTGAACTGCTGTTTTTTTCATTTCATATTCTCTAGCAGATCACAATCTTATAAGACACCCCAACACATGCACTATCCACCTCAATTATCCTATTTATATATAAAATATCTTTTAAATATCTCATAAGTGTCCATAAGACTATACTTTGAAACCCTTTCTGCATCTATATGAATCATTTCTGCTGTTTACTGTGGTTAACCATTTCTGGCTGCCACATGCCTATCAGCCATTCTTTCCCTCTCCTAACCAGCAATGTGGGGAAGAAAACAAGATTGAATAGCTCATGGGTTGAGATAAGGACAGTGAAATCACTTACCAAATACTGCCATAGACAAAACAGATTTGACTTGGAAAAAATTCCTTTCCCCTTTCTCCCATGTTCCAGGCTCAACCTCACTCTTCTGCCTCACCTCTCCCCTGTAAATGGTACGGGACATGGGGAAGGGGTGCTACAGTCAATCCATAACAGTTCCTCATTGCCACTCCCTTCTCACACTCTTCGCATGCTTCACTCTGGTCCTTCCCGCAGGCTGCCAGCCTCCAGGATACACCTTCAGGATACCCAAAGTCAAGGACTCTCCAGAGATTGCAGTTCCTTCAGGGAACATCCATCTGCTGCAACATGGTGTCCTTCACAGCCTGCAGCCTGGATACCTGATCCACCTCCAGGGGCTGCAGGGGATCCCGGCTGGCGCACCTGTATCACCTCCCCTCCCTCTTTCCCCCTCACCACGGGGCAGGTTCTGCCCTCCTTTCCGTGGGCAGTCCTTGAGACACCGCCACAGTGGCTGTGGGGCTCAGTTGTGCCCTGCCAGTGGGTCAGCTGGGGATGGCTGGAATTAGCTGTGTCCAGCACAAGGCAGCCCTGGATGTTCCCCTCAGCACCTGGACACCCAGTGGAAATGTCTCATCCATGTACCATTTGATCATTTCCACATCAGGAGCTGCCTAGGAATTCCCAGGTCACTCCACAAGGATGTAGACCAGCACGATTAAAGTGCTGGGAGCTCAGGCAACTGTTTCAAGCTGCACCTCCCTTTCCAATGTAGACATTGTGTTGGCTGTGCAGACAAGTAGTGGCACAGTTGTGTGTCCACTCAGGGAGTTAACCATGGCTTAAGAGCAACACAAAGGATGTGCACGTCTGAGCTCCAGAAGCAGGCTGAATCTTTTCCTTCCATCTCACTTAGCTCTTGGCCCACTCTCGATGCTGACTGTGATTTGCTATGTTTCATGTTACCTCTCAACAAAAGGGGGTCAGCCTTCTAGAAGGACAGAGCACCTCCACCTCTCAGTACCCCTGTTTCTCCATGGCAGCCTTTTCACCCAGCTGAGGGGACCAGGAGACACTCCCTCAGTGCACAGCAGCATCCCACAATGGTTTATGAAAGCAGTCCTGAGTCAAGCTCATTTTCTTAGCTTGCTGCTGAGAACACCGCCTGCATTGCGGTCTGTTCCCACTGTAGCAATTCCAATGTACACATTCACATGTTTTACAGAGCTAGTAGCAAGACTAATATTTTTTAATATAATTATTCAGTTTAAGAATCTTTCAAAAGATTATATTATCTGAGTTTTCTCATCATGTCTGTCTCATATCAAATGGTTTTAGGACTTGACTTTAAGTTTCTCTTGCACTTCCATTTTACTTTGAAACCATTTGAGTATGAAGCCAACGATAATCCTTGATTTGGATATAGTATTAGAAACTTAAAGGGTAGATAAAAGAGGAACACATTCAAAATTCACTAATTTAAGTATTTAAAAAAGGTGACCTCTGTTTCACCTAAATTAACTATGATTTACATTTTATTCTGTGTTAGGCCAGAAGAAATATTTAATTACTTATTCCACTTCTTAATTAGCTATCTCCCAGATAACATTCCTTTTTACCTTTAGCCAAATTCCTCTTGAACTTCCAAGATAACAGTTTGTTCTTAAGAGTTTTTATTTGGACTCTCATCTTGATCTCATCCAAGTTAAGACAAAGGGCATAGCTCCCTTGAAGAAAGCTGTTTGAAGCTGTTTCCCCAGCTGCAGAAAAAAAATAAAATAAAATTGGCCATTCTTGGAAATATTCTATGTATCATCATTATTAACAATTGTCAAGATTAAATATCAGAAAAAATTTAAATGTGTTTTTGGAGAATAAGTACATTTTATTCTACCTGTGTAAAGCTGGTTTATGGTTGTCAGAATAATGTAGGCATGTACTGTGGTGGTTTTGCATTGTGTATTCTTGCCTGACCTCTGTCTTTGTTTTCCCCTGCAACATAAGTCAACATTTCTAAGGATAGACAACTCACAGTCCATCCTTGCACTGGCCTTGATGTTGTTGAGAAAGCTTCCACTTTGCTGGCAGTGGCTGATGATTTGTTTGTCAGGGAAGGACTTCTAATCTGGGCAAGGGAAATTTGCTCTGAGAGTCAGGAAATTAGTACTGTGTTTCAGAGTCTTACAGCATATAGGAATTGTTTTACTAAATCCATACAGACAGGTGTCCTGGTTTTGTCTGGGATAGAGTGAGCTTTCTTCTTAGTAGCTGGCACAGCACTGCATTTTGGATTCATACGAGAATAATGTTGTTAACACATTGATGGTTTAGTTGCTAATACGTAGTGCTTACCCAAAGTCAAGTGCCCAGTGCCCAGGCTCTGTCAGGCAGCAGGTGCACAAGAAGCTGGGAAGGGCCATTGACGCGTTCCACCGGGATAAAGAAGGAGAGGTCCACAGTCGAGATGGGGTGAAAAAGATTGGAACAATTTATTAGGGTGCATGGGACTTATATAAGGTCTGGTGTGGAGGGTTCTAGAAACTGGGAGGAGTTAGGGCGGAGCGCGACAAATATGGGGAAGGAAAGGAGGGACTAACACAAATATGGGGAAACTGGGTGTGACTAGCCTTATAAGGTGGTGCTGCACTGCACCACCGGCCAGCCAATACAAAAACAGGGATCGAACTGGGGGAACTGTAACTAGGGTAGTAAGAACCAATGGGGGAGAGACATACATTTACAATTGAAAGGTAATAACTACAACTGTCTAACTAATACATCTAATTACTATTTAAATTTAAAACTTTTTAACATTGGTTAACTGCTGCAACAGGGAGTTCTCGTGAAAGTCCCATTTATTTTGCTGCCAATTCCATCCATTCATAAAAATGGTCAGCTTGGTCATTTTCCTGTGGCTTTTGCTGGTGTCTTCCCACAGGCCATGACTGGGACTGCTGATCTGAACTGGCCAATGGGATATTTGATACCATAGAATGTCATGTCCAGTATATGAACTGGGAGGAACTGGATGGGGAACAGGCTGGGCATTGGTCAGTGTGTGATGAGTCAGTGTATTGGCATCACTTATTTCTGTCAGGTCTTGTTCCCCTCCCTATTATTATTATCATCATATTATCTTCACTCTAATAATCATCACCACCATATTATATTATATTTCAGTTATTAACCTCTTTATGTCAACCCGTGTGTTTTACCTCTGTCAAATTCTCATCCCCAGATGGTGCTTAGCAGACACTTGGATTTAAACCACTATGATGGTGAACACAACTTACCTGGTACCCTGTCCTTGATTGCTGGCAGACGTATGGATTTAGAGTCAAGTACCTGCTCCAGTGGCTGAAATGGCATTAGCTGGAATTAAATACAACAAAAGAATTATGTATTTCACATGCTTGAGTCCAAAGCTATCATTGGCTCTGAAAGTTTCTTTATTGGCACCCAATTAAAATGGTGGGTTTCTACTGTGTTTCTGGGTCTTCTGTTCAGTTTTGAAAGGAGGTTATACCAGCAAAAAAAGATCAATGCATTTTTACATTTAAAAGCAGGAAGATTTACAGTGCAAAAAATTAAAGCACTCTGAACACTGCACTCAGACAGCAAGTTGTTCCATTCAATGTGTTAACTCTGAGATGTTATTAAAAATAGAAAAGACTCATCAAAACACATTTCTGAGGCATATGTTTTAAAGTCATCAGAAGCAAAAATAATATTTTCTTCTCATCTCTCTCTGGGTTTTTTTATTATTTTTTTTTTTTATTTGCCAACCTTCAAGATGATTTCTCAGGAAAGAGTCCAGAAAAGCCAAAATATACATATTTCTGGAGAAATTGTTAAAGTTTTGGAAAAGGCAGCAGGACTTCCTAGATTTAGTATGTATGATTACAAAAGAAACCAGTCAGGTTGAAGGATCTATAAGTTGGCATCGATACTTAGATCTCCATTTTGCATCACTGAGATTTAAATGATTAAGTGTAGGAAGAACTATCAGAGTTCTTAGTATCATGATAATTCTCCTCACTAATGGCACAGCTGGAATCTTGCAAAAATGAATAATAAAGATTAGCAACTTCTTTTTGGGTTATTCATGAATTATTCAAGAATCTTAGTAATTTTTGGTCAAAATCCAAACAGATACAGAATGCTACTAAGCCACTCACACAAATATCTCTGAAATGCACCTAATAATTTGTGTTTGAACCTCCTGCCACACTGGTGGTTTTGACATTTTGTTCTCAATCAATTTTATTGACAATGCCAGTGAAAGCATCCCAATGCAATTCAGTAAAATCAATTCTTGTGGTAGTATAGATTTTGTACATTTGATCTACACACAATTTTATGAAAGATTCTCCTATGGATTTCTGTTGGATAAACAGAATGACAAGAAATCTTGGGATTACCTTTTTTTTTTTTCCATCCTTAGGGGTTTTTTTAGAGTTGGCATGAAGAAAAGGCTCCATGAACAGCCTGTATCCATCCACAGTTGCAAGGCTGTAGAAATCTCAAGTTTTTTTCTAAATATAGTGAAGAGCTAATAGAATAGCACAAATGCTGGAATCTGGAAGCCAGAATTCAGTGAACATATCTATGGATCATGCCCTCTTTTGCATGGATAATTATGGGGGATAATGGTTATTTCATCTCTACCAAGGGCAGGAAATTCTAACATAATACCAGAATAAGAATTCATGCCTATGTTAAGGCCAACAAAATGTGTAGCTTCACTGCAAATATGTTCAAATGTCAGAGCCAAAGTTAATGCAAGGCTGTTTCCCGTATCATCTGCCAAAGGTAGCTTTTGATCTGTGTGAAGATGGTCTACTACACATATTTGAAATACTTAACAATCCATGTCAGCATTCCCGTTTAGCATTATTTTGACTCAGTTGAGTAACTAGAGTTATGTATGATAACCAACATGTGAAGAATGGGGTGACAACTGTTGATACAGGTAAGTACAAAGAAGAGAGGATGTTTAAGGAGCATGAAAAAGCAGCTCCTAAAATTAACACAGAGAAGGAAGAGAAATGAGAACAGATTTTCACATTTCCTGTGGTTTCAGGTTCCTTGGTCTCGCAGATTTCACCATCACGAATAGAACGAGAAAAGGTGGGAGGCACAATGAACACAAGCTTACTGTGTTACCAGCCTGTAGGCTTCATTCACCCAAACTGTCAAACAGGCTGATGCTTTCCCCAGCATGAAATCTATCCTTCTGCTTAAGGCGGGCATATGCAAATTAGTCAATTATACAAGTTGTTTCCTGAAATAATTGCAAAAATGCCAGACATGGAGGTGTGCAAAATATGGTAGTTATATAAGTCAACCCACCTCTAAACAGAGGAATTTTTTTTTATCTATGTCCTGATCCATAAGTCATTTAATCATAGGTAGGGGTTTCAGTCTTGTAATTACAAAATTAATTCTGCTTTATTTAAGTCCTTATTCTTCACCAAAAATAAGAACTTGCTATTTCCTGTGTGAAGTTTCACTACAGAAGCAGATCAAAACTCCATTGGGATCAGTGGGGCTCTGGAAAAACCAGTGGCTTTTTTCCATCCACTCTATTCAGTCTCCACTTGTGTCCATCAATTCAGCCCTCCGTACTACTGCTGTTCAGTCAGCAGATCCAAAAGAAACAAGTTTTCTGTTGAGTCCATTCTACCTTCAGTTGAAAAAATAACTATAATAGAATCATAGAATTGTTAAAGTTGGAAAAGGTCTCTAAGGTCACCAAGTCCAAGTGTTAACCCAGCACTGTCATGTCAACACTATCCCTACATGCTACATTCACACAGTTTTTGAACATTTCCCACAGCTGCTCCTCATCAGACTTGCTCCTCATCAGACTTGCTCCAGACCCTTCCCCAGCTCAGCTGTCCTTCTCTAGACATGCTCCAGAACCTTAGTGTCTTTCTTGCATTGAGGGGCCCCGACCTGGACACAACACTTGAGGTGTGACCTCACCAGTGCTGAGTACAGGGGGACAATCTCTGCCCTGGTCCTGCTGGTCATACTATTTCTGATAATAACCAGGATGCCACTGGCCTTATTGCCCACCTGGGCACACTCTGGATCATGTTCAGCTGCTGTTGATCAGCAACCCCAGGCCCTTTCCCACAAGGCACTTTTCAGCCTCTCTGCCCCTGGCCTGTAGCACTGCCTGGGGTTGTTGTGATCCAAGTGCAGGACTTTGCACTTGGCCTTGTGGAACCTCACACAACTGTCCTCAGTGCATGGATCCAGCCTGTCCAGATCCCTCTGCAGAGCCTTCCTACCTTTCAACAGAACAACACTCCCACCATGATATATTCTCTGTTGGTCTTTCCCTCAATTCTTACCCACAAACATTTAACCATATCATCACCATCATTAAAGTTGCAATGAAATCACTCCCTGACATACAAGGCCACCAAAACGGTCTCTGCTTCCTTGCCTATCCCTTCTGAAGGGTTTATAGGCATCCATTGGAGCACTCCAGTTCTGTGAGTCATCCCACCACATTTCTGTATTGGCAACTATGTCAAACTCTTCCTGCTGCACCTTGACTTCCAGTTCCTCCTGTTTGTTGCCCATGCTGTGGGCATGGGTGTAGATGACCTTCAGCTGGGTTATTGATCACACTGCCTTTACAGGGGGAGAAGCTCTAATGCCTGCATGACTGTTCCCAGGAGCCTCTGTGGTTTCTAACACATCGATAAGCTTTGCATACTTGCTGCTGCAAATCACTTCCCAAGTAACACATAGGCACAAAAAATGCTTTAAAAGACACTGACATCATATCAAAGAAAGCATAGCTATTCTGAGCTTATATGTCATTTCAGGCTTTGAAAATTTTTATAAATATTGATAATTTTATATTAACCTTTTCTAAACTGAAGCTCTGCAGAGGCCCAAAATGTTTCAGTTTCCCAAATACCCTTGAGCATTGGAAGTTCTGAACAGATGTGACATCCAAACACGGTACTAAGTATTGACATAAATATTTCAAGGTTTTTAAATATTGTCCCTGAATTCAAAAGATGATACACTGAGTGCTGGTTGGCTCTACTGCAATGACATAAGTATGGTTTCAAGGAAGAAATTTGAATAATATCTGAGTCAAAGATGGCAAGACAATGGCACAAAGCCTTGCTGCTCTTTAAATAACTGAGGCTGGATAAAAGGATGAATTTAGACAACAAAAATAAAGGCTGTCTGATATTAATAGGTAGAAAACTTACTGGTAAGTTTGGAGTTGGTTCTGAGCATTTTTAGCCATCTTTAAACAAGTGGAACTCCAGTGACTTCAGTAGTATTAGTTCTGATTTATGTTGGTATAAATGAGAGAAGAATCTACCCATATGTCTTCCTGCATATCTGTAATAAATTCTGCAGGCTATTGGTGCTATATAAATAACATGTTAGGTTCAGGATAAATTGCCAGACAGAGGGTTACGCATAAATATTGTCAGAATTGGGGTTTATAAGGTGATTTTTGTGGCATAGCTTACAAATAATGTCATCACATGCAACTTTTTCACAGAATATTCAGAAACAGGATGAATAGCAGAGGCAAAGAGAATTTGGGGTTCAAGAGAAATTTCTAAATTGGCAAAATGCAGATTTATTTCCAAGTTGTGATTTTGTATTTCTCTTACTATCCACCTTTTGTTCTTTTTCTTGTAATATTGGTTGTAATGATATAAAACAGACAACTGGCCCTTGCAGCCTTTAGTTAGAAATATTTCTATTGGACCAGTCAAAGATTCTTTGCAAATACTAGATTCGGATGTACCTAGACTTCAATAATGGAATGAAAGTTTGAGGGTTTTTGCTAATGTACCCTTCCACTACTACTAACATTACCCTGCTTGATTTGGTGCTTGGCTGCAGGAAGATGTCAGTGCCATTTGCAGAGCATTAAACTGTGAAGATAAAATCATTACTTTTGAATATATCCCCAAAAGGCTGCAGTAAGAGTTTTTCTTTTAGTAGTTTGCTAAATTGTAAATAAATACATAAAGATATGTTGACCTTCAAGAGCTGTTATCAGATTTATACTTCTCTTTTTATTACTGTTCTAGACTCGGGTTATTCTGATTTATTTTTTTCATGTGTGTGTATCTAAGCATAACATTTCTACAAAACTGAGTGAGTGACATGATTTCCACCAGGCAGCAAAATGCAACTCAAATTTTGGGGCTTCTTCCTAAGTCACGACTAACCAGCTTATAGACCAATAATCAAGCCTTAGGCCTCAGACTACAAGTATTAATGCAGTCACATGGAGCTGAGGAAGACCATAAGTTTGGCCCCTAGTATTAATTTGTACCAGCTGTAGATCTAAGTTTTCATGGATTGCCCAGTGTCCACAGTTTATTAATACATATGTTGTGTCACAAGGTCAATGAATTTTAGTCTTCTTTCTTATCTCACAGTTTATGTTCATCCTTATTGTTATTTTTAAGCAATTTAAATGTATGGATGTTAGGGTGGGTTTAGTTCTGCAATTTTTTAATGTTATGATTGCTAATAATTTATTCCAGTTAAGATGAAATTTGCAATTAATAGGCTTATTTTACTGGCTGTATTTTGCTAATACATTTGTGTTTTGCTCCAAGCTTTCTGGCGTAAGTGTCTATGTATTCTTGATGATGTGTCTGCAGAACCTCCATTAATGCTAGAATGATTTATATCTGCACTGTAAAAGGCATATACTATGTCTACTTTTAATCCACCTCTCCTAAGTAAACTAATTCCCTGGAATCTGCAGAAGCAGAGGCAGAATAAGTTCAAGATAAGTTCAAATTTCTTGGATCGTTATCATAAAGACTGTTCTTCCTTTGGGATGTAAATTATTTTAAAACCGCATTCAATACAGTTTTGTATTGCTGTGTCTTTTTATAGCTATACCCTATCATTGTGCACAAGTTCTCAGTGACACATCTGTTAAAAGATGCAAAAGTCTTGTGGAATATTCATGTGACTGATGGATAGGATCCCTGCTTTCAATCACTTTCTGAAGAGTCAAGCTAAACTCCTGCTATACTCAATGCCCACAAGTAAATTTTGTGGTTTGTCCATGTTCTGTTGAGAAAAAGTTAACATTAGTTCAAGTGTATTGGAATAAAGAATGATGAATATTTAACAAGGGCTACTTTGAGGGACTCTGGATCTTACTCAAGATTAAGCAGAAGTAAAAATTTTTATATTTAAGGCATTACATAAGGTTCACATTCTACCTAGCTCGGATTGCATATGCTTTTATTTCTCCAGACTACAATTAAAATTCTTTTCTTCATTTTGAGATTGAGCGAACTCTACCTTGTTAATACATATTCTCTCATTTGATGAAAGAGGCTGTGATCTCTCATAAGCTGCCAACCCTGCTCTAAATCTGAAGGTATGGATACGGGTGCAATCAGCTAAGTGAGTCTTTGTGCTGCCAGGCATCAGCACAATCAGATGTGGTCATGGGACTGAAGGAGTGAAAAGTGCAGATTTCAGACTAGGAATTGAAAATAATGTGTTTTGCTGTAGTGACCGGGGAAAGGGTCAATTATTGTGAGCAAGCCTGGAAGGGGCACAATAGCCCACAATAACCTGAGACAGAAACCCCAAAGATAAGATTTACACACGGTCAAACACAAAGAAAAAATCTGTTGTTGTTTTGTAGGCTTCAGAAAGAGCTGAGACGAAACAATAATTGTCTTGTAATATGTTTATATGCTAAAAAAAAAAAAAGATATCATTTGATAGAAAACAGAGATTCGAATTTGACATATCTGTTTCTGTGATAGCTGCTTATCTGAGAAGGTAGAAACTGGCACCTCTTCTGACACCACTGAGGAAAAAAGCTGTGATATGGTGAAGATACTCTATTACTGTGTGACAGGTTTGAAAGGCAGTCTTTTAAATACCCACAATCCATCAAATTAATTTTTCAAGGGATTATTGATCACAATGCAAGGAAAGGGTATGATCTCAGTTAATCTTAGTTCTGCAGTCTTAAGCATCTGGTGTCAGGGAAAAAAGAAGTTTATTTTGAGATGTGATATGTCTCTTTTTGTAGTATTCAAGATGGGAAAGATTTTCTCCAGCTTTCATTTGACTCTTTCTCCTTCCTTTATTCTATTATTCCCTGCAACCCTAATTAAGAAAAAAGTAAAAGAGACACCAACCTTAGTCTTGAGAAGTTCTTCCATAATAAGGAAAAAACCCTAAGGAAATAGGGAAAAAAATGGAAGTTAATAAGGAAAGAACAAATTAAAATGGAAAGAAATAAGGAAAACCAGGATGAAGAAAACTTAATCATATTCAGGCAACAATAAAGTAGACCTGAAACTTCTTGAAAGAAGAAAGGAAAAGTATACTAATGTGAGTTCTTAATTCTTCTGAAATCTCAGATTTTATGGCTAGTGACTTTAATGCACTGACTTAATGCACTTTAATACATTATTTGTGCTAATGTATTAAGCACAAAGAAAATAATTAAATTTTTCAGAATTTAAAACAGACTTATGAGTCAAAAGCAGTTTTCTAAAGCACCAAAAATAACAGATTCTAAGGAAATGAACTGTTTTGAAAGGTTGTTTGCAGGGACACTTTTTTGGTGGCTTTCTTTTTTCCGTTTTTTCTCCCCTGTACAGCATAAGTCTTTAATTTAGTCCTGTCTGTGTACTCTCATTTGTATTCATTATGCAGATTCCTAACAAATTTTCTTTTTAAATCTAGTATGCATCAAGTGGCTTTCTCAGTGATACTGAAGTGTAATAAATAAAAGCAAATAAGGTCATTTTTTGCCACTCACTGTTAATAAGTTGAGTTTTCCACAATTCTGTATGAAAGAATTGCTTCTGCTGTGAAGGTGAACAACAGATCCTGAAGGCAGGTCATGGTGATCTATCCTAAGCCTCACAACAGGCTGACCGTAGTCTTCTCTCTTCCCTCTGAGAGTTATAGTAGGAATCCAGTGTTGCTGTTTATGCATGTAAATATTTCCATTCCTATGAGAGAAAAAAATGTAAGAAAAAAAACCTCACTTTGTTTTAAAGCCCCCTTATTTTTCTTTTTCAATTTTATTGGTCTGAATTCTTTTAGTTAAAAAGCTGCACGAGAAATGGAAAACGTTATTGTTAGTAATGATTTACTAAGCATGTTGTAAATCTTTACAGTTCAGTTTGTTTATTAATTTGCATTTATAAATATAAATGTTAATGTGTGTGTACCTTTAAGACTCTTCAATCTAAAGCAGAGGTAGCTGAAAAAAATTCAGCTAGAGAAACTTCCAGCAAGTGAAACTATATTTGTTTCTTTCATGTGTAAGAAAGTCCATTTAGAATAGCCCTATTTTATTCATAAATCAACAGTAGACAATACACAAAAGTAAAGGTATTTATCTTCAGAAAATACAAGGTCATGGAAGAAAAATGAAGAAAAGCAGTTCTAATTTTATACTGTCCTATCAAACTGTGAATGTGTTTGTGTTACTCTTTTGTGTCTGCCAGATAGCAGGCAAGTATAGGAAAGTGAAGGAGGATCTTAAAATTTTATTTCTTGACCTGAAGCATAAACTGGTACATTAGAGGAACAACAGAATAATTAGAAATTGGACTATTGTTTTGAAGGGGAATATCTTGCTCAGAAAGGAGAGGAAGGACTAAAGAAATATCTTCTGTTCCTTATATCAGAGATGTATGTGCTTGTTCTCAGGTATATCACAGGGAGATAGAAGATATCTGATAATCCCCTACATTGTCAATATTGGGTATCAGATGGATGGGATGTTTTGTGCACAGATGCAAAGTCATTCAGAGCACAGGCTTCAGCATAAAAGTAAATCAAAACATCTGTTTGCAGGGATATGCTCTGGGACTCAGGATGAGATTCAGGCCTAATCATGGCCACTGAATTTAGCATTTTTAATGCTGTACTAAAGGACCTCTTGCTGCCCCTCCAAAAGAGTGAGAACAGTCCACTTGTCCCAAGTCATATTTCCAGCCTCATACAGATGTTTCAAAAACCCTGCCATGTCTAAAATGAGCTAAAACTCTTGTGAACTCCTGCTTGCTTATAGGAGAAGTGGAAATAAGGAAACGGAAAAGTGCTAGAGGTGAATCTCATTCACCATGGATGGACCTTTAATAACGCTGAGTAGAAGGTTGTTTGGATGCGTATGGCCAGGAGGTGACTGACTTCAAAACTTTTAGGACAATCAGGAAAATGAACAAAAAGGAAAAATAATGGATTTAGGGAAAAATTACTTCACTTGCCTTGAAAAATTGGCTAATGAACTCTCCTGGAAAGCTGTTCAAAACAAAATGAGTGAAGATGCTGATGACAATAATCATTAAACAAATGCCAGTTCCAGAAGGTTCAAATGCAACCCATTCAATTAAAAAGGAAAGACAGAAGGAATAGGAAGAGATCAACTTGGCCAACACATAATTTATCTAAATTTGGTTCGAGTAAAACAGTGGAGATTAGGAAAGTTGAGGAGAGAAATCCAGTAGTATTTCAATCCACCATGAAAAAAAAAAAAAATCAAGGCACTCTGTTCTGTGATGTTGTCAGCAAAGGGTATCAAGTGTATGTAATTAAATATTGTCAGTGTACGATGTAGAGAGCACAGAAATAAACACATATCGTGCTGCTTCTTCCAAGAGGAGAAAAAGTACTGGTTAATAGTGCTGAGAAAGCTGAGGTATTTAATGTCTTTTTGCATTAGTTTTCACCAAAACGGTCAACTATGATCAGATGGCTGAAACAATTAGAAATAGTGATGTAGGAAAAAACCTTAGCTAAAGTAATTAAAAAACAGATTGGAGTGTACTTATATGAATTAGATGTTTTCAGATCATCTGGAGTGATAAGCTGGATGGTTAATGAGATCCTCAAGTCATCAGCAATTACCTTACAGAACTCACGTAAATGAGCAGACCTACAAATGTCCAATAAAAAAAAGGAGATCATTGAAATTATTTTATTTCCTTTACAACTTCACAATTCTCTTCTTCCTCTGGCGTTGTTCCTCTTCAGTCCTTTCTCCCAGATCATCAGTTGTCCCACTGCTGAGTCTGTGGGTTGTTAGTATGAATCAAAAAGGGTTCTTGATTAATGAAAAGATGTAAAGGTTTAAGACCTGATTGTGTCCAAGTGTACAGAAATGTGATTGTGTCTCAACCATCACCAAGTTTTGGCTGCTCCGAGTTATGATCACAATTTAAATCAGTAATATAAGTATAAATATTATATCTACAGTATGGAAAGAACAATGTATTCACATTTTATTTGTTCTGTTCCCCAGGATCAAGTCTCACTTAATCTGAGCGGCCAGCAAATGAGTGGGAGCAGGAAAGCATGGTGACACATCACCTCTGCACCCTGCTACAGAAGGTTAATCTGTGGGTGGGCAGAGAGTTGGGCACAAATTTGTCTTAAATTGCTGATGCCAGAGCTCATCTACCAAAGCCTGAAATGACTTCCCAAGGTGCAGAGTAACGTATTATCAGCTTTTAGAATGATTCATTTTTCTGAATTCCTCTAAACATGAATCTGTCTGTAAAGGAAGGCTGATTACTCAGTTCCTCCCTGCACCAAGTTCAGTCTTTTGCCCACAGTTCAATACAGACAGGGAAGTGACTAACTTGTCATTTTTCTTTTTCAGACAGCTGCTGGCGTATAATTGGTGAGAGAGAAAATGAACAACCATCTATAATTTGTAAAGTCTTCAGGCTGGTGAAAAAAATCCCAAAACAAAAGTCCAAATCAATTGAGAGAAAGCAGGAAAAACTGCAAAGCAATGCAAAATTGGGGGAGAATTGGAAAATGATCATGTTGAAAAGAAAAGGAGAAATAGAGTTGTGGAGAAATTGGAAAAGAACAAATGCAAGGAAAACAAGGTGAGATCTACTAAAATATGCTATCATTGCTCTTTAAAGTAAAATAATTGAGAAGAAATGTCTTTGGGTACATGTATCCACAAAAGTAGAATCACAGCAAAACTAAGTAGAAGCCCAGCTGGGCATTCTTTAAGTACATAAATATAGTTTTAGGATCCAGTTACTACAGTTTGCCTCTCAGGAAAGATTTTTGGCTCAGTCACAATGCAGTGCCGTGACAGTTGCCTTCCTTACTGCTTACATCTGACCAATTAGTTCACACAAATGAGGTTTTGGGAACCATTGTTTTCAAGGAACATCTTTGCTATAGCACCTTGTTATCCTTATTACAGCCTTTGAGAGAAATTTTCACTGAGGCTCCTGATGACTAGTGCAGCATCATGTAGACAGACTGTCATGAAGCAGGTAATTTGCTACATCCTTGACCAAAATCAGATCCTGCTAAATCATTTTCTCTTCTAGGGCTGAAAGAAGATAACATTTCTCTGCAATAGCAATTTCAATAGTATCTGAACACACTTGAATATGTACCATACATGACACTGCTGGGGATCCACCCTGGTAGGCAGCTAACTCCACCCATATGCATGCTCAATTCACTGCCCCTCATCTTGTGGGATAAGGGAGAAATTACCAGAAGGATAAAATCAAGAAAACTTTTGGACAGTTTAATAGGTAAGGTAAAAGCTGCATGTGTAACCAAAGCAAGAAAGGGAATTAATTCACCACCTCTCATGAACAAGCTCCAGGAGAGCAGGGCTCCATCACACTGACAGGTGACTTGAGAAGACAAAATGCCACCACTCTGAATGTGTCCTTCTGTTCTTTCTTTTTCCCCCCAGCTTTTATTCCTGAGCACATCATCACACGGTATGGGATATTTCTTGGATCACTTGGGTCAGCTGTCCCAGCTGTGTCCCCTCCCACTTTCTTGCACATCCCAGACTCCTTGCTAATGGGTGATGTGGGCCTTGGTGCTGCACAAACACTTCTCTCAACAGATATAGCCATAGTGTGTTATCAACACTGTTTTCATCACAAACACAAAACATGGAACCATACAAGATAGTATGAAGAAAATTATTCCATCTAATATCAGTATGAGTACCTATACATTGTACTTGTGCAGCAATTTGGTTTAGTTTCATTGTGTGTTAAATGAAGTAAACTTGTATTTGCAACCTATCTGCTTTAGATTGACTGCAGGAGAAATGTATAATACACTCATAGTAGTTACCAGTTTAGGGTGTTCAGAAAAATACAATCCCTAGATGTGATGGTGATGATTTGTAATCAATTTATAATTAAGGTCTTATCTCATTTACACAACTGAACACTGTTGTCAATCTGCCCTGGCTCATCATGCTTGAGGGTAGAGAGTCTTTAGATAGACATTCTGATAAATTAAGGTGCAATCACCAGTCATGTGAAATTTAACAAGTGAAAATGCTGGATTCTGCACACGGCATGGTGTAATCCTGGCTTATGGAAGAGTGAGGGATAAGAGGCTGAAGATCAGTCCTGCATAAACACATCTGGGGGTTTGGGTTGATGGTAGGTTTAATATGAGGCAATAAGGTGTCCTGGTAGCCCAAAGGGTCAAGCTGACCTTGGGGCACATTGAACACAGTTGAAAGAAGTGGCTGGCCCACTACACTCAGCATTGGTGCAGCCTCCTCAATGGTGCAGTTTTGGGCTCCACAATATAAGGGCTCCACAATATAAGGATATGAAAACATTAGAATGTGTTCAAAGAATGACAGCAACAATAGATATATGGTTTAATTTTAGATATATGGTTTGAGTCTTTGTACTGATCCCCAGTGAGAACTTTGTGAGTTTTTATCTTCAGGTCTTTGCTATTTGAGGTGTGGAGTCATAAGCCAAAGGTATCAAGTGATTATCTTTTGGCTGAGCTCTGTTTGGACTGAGAATACATGGACTTATGAAGCATCCCATTTTCAAAATAATATGTATTGACCTGATACAGTACTGACGTTTTATGTCTGGTAGGCTTTATGTAAAAAAATGGAATATCCATTAACCAATATTGATGTTTTAAGTTGCAATGGTTACCTAGTGAGGTTTGAATCATTTTGCATCACAGCAGAATACATCAAAATATTATATAATGACATTTTTTTCTTTTTTCTTTTTTTCTTGTTTACTTTATTGAGAAATATAATTCAGTATTTTTCCTCATAAAGAAAAGAATATACTGAGCCAATTACTGAAATTGGAAGATTTTAAATTTCCTTAAGGAATTACATAGAATCAGCCAGGGTTAATCTTTGTGGTTCAAAAAAAAAAAAAAAAAGACAGAAAACAATGTTTATAGCCATATATCTAATTCAGTTTACAGTATAAATTGCTGTATTTTCTATCTCCTCATCTACATGAGGCCTTTCTCTGGCTGAGCCAGAAGTGATGATACTAAAACAGCTTGGGCTCAAGAAATTAAATAAGTGGTTTTGAGTTGCAATTAATTCCTTTATCTACAAATTACTTCTAGGCTTTAACAAATGCAGATTGTCAAATGCTTTCAGTTCATTTAAAACTACACTGCTACTTTAGTAAAGTTCTGAGCACAAGAAGATCAGCTTCAAAACCTGAGTTCCTCAGTGCTTATCTTTGCAATATACATAGTTGCAAATATTGTCCCTAAAATTCACAGATGTCACAGTTTTAGTGATTATCTGTAGTTCTATCTAGATAGAGTTTTGCAAAGGGACACCTAATATGCTCCATCAACATATTAAAGAAATGCAAGTCTGCTCTATTTCTGAGGGAAACTAGAGCCTTGTGAACATAACTAGCAATGTGCTGGTCCAAGCAAATAATCCTCCTTGAGAGTTTTAGGACTGAACTCTATAGCACATTCAAGGCCCAGACACCCCCCGTGTCCTGGGCTGCATCCAGAGCAGTGTGGGGAGCAGGGCAGGGAGGGGATTCTGCCCCTCTGCTCTGCTCTGGTGAGACCCCACCTGCAGTGCTGCCTCCAGCTCTGGGGTCCCAGCACAGGGAGGACATGGACCTGTTGGAGCAAGTCCAGGGGAGGCCATCAGGGTGATTAGAGAGATGGAGTGTGGGGATTAGGACAATTTACCAGCACTGGAGACAAAATAAGACATTGAAAGAGAAGAAATCCGACAGTCCAGCCTCCTTGTGGACCGAGGGAAGACCACCCGTGGAAGATTAATGAGAGCTTCATGTTCATATAGTTGTTAATTAGGCAGTTATGTATTGTATTAGAATAGTCATAGAATAGTAATCATTCCGATTGATTCGATTGGTTCATTGTACCCCAGTTCACCCTAGATACCCCTGTTCATTGGCTGCTGTTTTCCCGGGCTTGGGTGATGCTCCCATTGGCCAGTCGTTGCCCTTAACAACAGCACATCTTTTAGACCCTTGTACAGCTGGCCACTCCCTGGTTCCTCCCTTCTCTACCCTTAGATGTAAAAGCCCTACCCCTTCTCACCTTTTGTGGCACAGGTCTGTCTAAGCCACTCCCTGAACTCCACCCCTATTCTAGACCTTTCCCTGCTCACCCTATAACAGCCGGCACCTTGTTCTAATAAACGGCCATTTTGCCTTACCCAATGCGGAGTGGCTCGCATCTTTATCCCTCAGATCTGCGTCAGTGGAGCACTTCTTCTATGAGAAAAGGCTGAAAGAGTTGGGATTGTCTTCAGGGTGATCTAATTGTGGCCTTCCAGTGCCTGAAGGGAACCTACAGAAAAGATGGAGAGAGACTATTTACAATGGCCCAGAGACACAGGACAAGGGGAATGGATTCAATTTGACAGAGGGTAAGTTTAGATTAGATATTAGGAAACAAATCGCTACTATGAGAGTGATGAGGCACTAGAACAGGTTGCTCAGAGAAGCTGTAGATGCCACATCCCTGGAAGCGTTCAAGGCCAGGTTTGACGGAGCTCTGGGCAACCTGGTCTAGTGGAAGGTGTCTCTGCCCATGGGTTGGAAGGTCCCTTTCAACCCAAAACATTGGATGATTCGATGATTTTGTGGACAGCAAATTCTGTACTATAGTGCATTTAAGACATAGTTAAATATTGCATCAAAATTACTTTTATGTTCACAGATCTGCTGTTCTATGTGCACCAGCAGCAAGACTATCATGTCCAGTGCTAAGCAATAGTGAATTGTTATGACAAGTTAAAGCTACAAGCATATTGTTAGATACAGTGCTTTATTTATTATGAAAGTGCTTTATTATATATGAAAGTAATCTATACTTTTTTCTTTCTGTAATTCATTCAACTTATTCAGTAATTTAATACTAACATAAAAAATGCAAAAGCATAACATTGATTCAGGAAATTATCCATAATGTGAACAAGATATTCTGCCTAGATTCCTTCCATAACTATTACAAAGGATCTTCTCTAAGGTGCAATTTTCAGCCAGTCTTAGGTAAATTTTTGTGCCTTAACTCTTAGAGAAGGTTACCTGAGCCCACAGTCTATGAAAGTGTTTATTTTGTATGTCAAAGACAACCTGTCCTATGCTAATCAGACAGCTAAAGACAAAGAAGCTGGTTCCCCCTTATCTCCCACTGTGCCACAGTCTCCTCAAAAGAGCATTCAAATCCTGCTTACTGTTTACTTGAGAAAGTTCACAACAATACACACTGACTCAGTAACCTGTAAGTGAGGTTTTGGTGAGACTATCCTTAGTCCCTATGTTCTTCAACATTTAAATTCCTTAGTGGAATTTAACCTCTCCATAATTTCATGGTGAGGGTCTCAGTGCCTGTTGATCCATAAATGCATCTCAGAAGTTGTAGACCTAAGATGCTCAGCGGGCAACCTGTAACCAGAAGGCTGAAGGTTAGACAGCCTCAGACACATTTATACAGTATAATAACTGGAAGAAGACTGAATCTACTAGAAACATTTTAATGTTGGCACTGCTATCAGTAAGAACTAAAGTAAACCTTGAACACTAACCCTCCTTTAAGAGTGTAAAGGCACAAGGATAAACAGTTTTATAGGAGAAAAAAATTAGAAAGTAGTGTAAAGAAAAGGAAACATACCTCTGGATTTGATAATTCCTGCTGAGAAGAGGTCATTTCCAGCAGGAATGTAACAATAAATAGCATATTTTGCACACAAAGACAAGTTGCTTATGGCTATTATCTTATGTGAGTACTTTTTATGAAAGATAAATGCCATGGGTAAAGTCCTAAGAGGCTGAGAAACCTGTGAGTAATACTCCATTCAATCTTGTCTAGAAAGTCATCCCTTTAAGCAGTTGGCAAAAAATGAGTCAATAAAATCTCAGTATGTGACATTTAATCCCTGGCATGGACCACAATCTTGAGATCACTTGCAACTCTTTCTTACTGATGAGTTACTAGAATAGCTTTGCAGAAATGTCTTTTTACTTCTTTCATACTGGAGAAAGTAATTCTGTGCCAGCTTGACATGGGCTGAAGTCCTGGCATATCTCTAAAGTTATCAGAAACTTGTATAGCAGCTCTTTAGCTGCCTACCCCTTCAGAATGATTGGTTACACTGGATTTCAAATAATTCAACAATAAACCACTTGCTGTAATTCCAGTTACTCTTTTTTTTTTTCCCGCAGCTTTTTTTTCAAGTTAGAGAAGATGTGATTATTTTCAAACATATAAAAGTATTTGCTGTGAGAAGATGGCATTTTCTACTCCAGTGGGAAGGGATGTTTTCCATCCCCATAAAGAACTTGATATGGCTTTGCCAGCCAGGAAGTTAATTGTTATCTGCTTGAGTAATTTCAAGGAGACATCAGTATCTCTAAAACAAAATAGGGCAAACAAAGGTGCAGTGTCAGGAAGAATGAAACATGTTGTTTGTATAAATAAATAGTAATTATCATGGTGAAGAGGTTATTGAATCTGATTGATCACCTGGATGGATTTGGAACATCACTGGTCTAAGGTGATAGGTTAATAGTTTATTTCAAAAATGCAGCACTTTTCAGCTAGGGGTTCTCTGATCAGAAACCTGGTCTGTCAGCTGAACTGGGCAGATAGAAAAAAATTCAAGCTGCTCAAAAATGAAGCATCATAGATCATTTACTTATGCTGCAAGCGTGGTCTCTGTTTTCAATTCTTTTATTTTAGCCTTGATAAAACCTTGAAAAATAGGATACTGGATGGTCTTATAAATAGTGACCATGATTGTAAATAAAAAAATGTGCTGTCAACATGTTAAAATTTTCCCAGTGTAGCCCATGTCATCCATAAATCTCTGAAACATGTTGTAGGTACTTTCCAGGAGTCATTGCATCAGCAAAGGTGGTTTTGTAACCAGACATCTTGATAGGAACAACCTATTTCACAAGTTAGGGGAGTTTAATTGTATAGAGATAGGACTTTGTGCTTTGTCTGACTCAGCACTGCAAAGAACAAAACAGAAGTTCAATTTGTTAGTGAAGATGTAGCTCTAGGGACTGGACTTCAAACACTTATTTGGCTGGGTGTTTAAAAACTTACAAGATGTTTTTCTCTCTACCCAGCTGAGCCATTTTGATAGCTGCTAACATAACTCTCAGTGATGGTAAAGGGAGTATAAGCATAGAAAGCTCTGTGAGATACGTAAAGCAGAAGGGATGTAACCAATACCTGTATAGAGTCTGAAAGCCCATATTACAGTGGAATAATAGGGTAGGATTTGTATGTGGTAGTCAGTTCATCTGCTTTAGAGTTTATTCCCTTGACATGAGACGTTTTCAAGTTTTAGGGCAGAATTTTTGACAAGTTCTACTCACAAACCACAAGCTGGAGTGTTGTGTTTCACTTCCATGTGTTTACTTATGCAATCCAACACACATTTAAACTGCCTAATCTACCACCCTTTGGCATTCTCCCTGCTGTTATTGTAAGTAAAGAGAAACTCAAGTCACATAATATGACACTTAGAAAATCTGTAAAATGCACACACAAAATTTTGATTTCTCCAGACTCTATCTCTTGCCACATGATTTTATTTCAAAACTCATTGAAGATGATGGAAGATGCGTTGGACGTATAAATAGCTTTCCAAATTATCATTATATGTGGCAAGCTGGGGGGTTCGCTCCCCGCTTTCCTATCCCCTCCTGAGCCACGTGGTCAGCGGCCACGCGGTCTCCAGAGGTCCCAGCAAAGAGACACACACACACGGTGGGGCAGGAAAGCAGAGAGAGCTTTATTCACCTGGCCAGGCTTTTTATAGGTCTTCACAACCTATAGGATTCAAGGGGAAGGGTTAACAACAGATCAGTCAGAGGGGTTTCACCTAGCCTGGCCAAGGCTTGCATACTAATTAGGAAGACAAAGGGTCCAGGGAAGGAGAGGGGTAACTCAGGGAAAAAGGCAAAAACTTCATGTTACAACACAGTAAGAGGCATTCTGGCTGGGTTCTTCATCCTCCCCAGAGACCCATCTCTTGCATGATTTATTCCACTTCTGATATTGTGAGTCTATTCCCACAATTATATATTTTAGTTTGTGGGTTTCTTGATTTGTTTTTTTTTTTTTTTAACAAGCAATTTCCAAACAGTGAGGGATCTCAGTTTATCCACTGAGTGGATACAATACTAGCTGCTTTTTCATTGCACAGCATTTTGGAGGTGAATATTTTTAGACCGACTTTTAAATTCCAATATGTTGTGGCAATATCTAAAGATAACATAAAGGCTAGAACATTCGACAAATGCATATCCTATTTCATTAATTTGTATAGCTTTAGAAGAGTCTCTTGGAAAGCAAGAAAACTCCATATAGATCATATTCTGAGGTAGAGCTTCACTAGAAATAGCATAAGGATGTTAATTTTTTAATCACTGTCGCATATGTATAAGGCATAGCAATTGATATTGTTAGACATTTCAGTGGGAATAAATGTCAATTTAATTCACTTCCTATATATGAGAAACTGCCACTAATGTTATAGCTCTTGCAAACATTTACTATCATCTTAATTGCCCTGGTGAATTAGAAAAATATAATCTCTAAGTTCTCTCCTTAAAATTGATAAAATTTATTTCATTCTTCAACAGATATGTTTTTTAAGATTACTTTTAGTCTAAAAGTACCCAAAAAGATATCTTCCTAAACCTACTAGAGGTAAAGAAGATTTGATATCACACAAGGATTATGTTCTAGAGTGGTGGTGTTCTTTACAGGCAAATGAGCTCTATGTTACTACAAAGACTCTTGGATTGCATTTTACTGTTTTAAAAAATAGCATTTCTTGCAGTTTCCACGCACAGAGAGAGCCTTCCTCCTTTAAAAGCAGAAGCTGGTTTTAACAGTCAGTTTAATAAGTCCATTCTGGAAAACTGTGGTCGTCAAACAGCAGTTGAAGGAAAATGCTTAATGTGTATTCCGTCTTTATGGTTACCTGGATGGAAATTATGCACCATCTAAGCATCAAAAAGGCATAGAAAAGAGTAGTTTTGATGTTTGTTTTGTTGACTGAAAACCAGAAGTGGCAGAATAAGAGGATCAGAAAGGCAGACATGTTACAAAAATTGGTTTTGCAGAATATTGTGCTGTCTACAGTGTGAAATCAAGAACTAAAAGACAAATCCTCTTTGTCTCACTCAGAGCAGTTGCTTTCAATCAATAAAGTCACATTAGTGTACAGACTCTGTGGATCACATGTTCACCTTACACTGCTGAGCAGCTGAAATGAATAGTCTGAGATGCCAACTGAGCATTATTGGTTTCACGCTGAGTTGTAAGTTCTTGTCATTTCCCAGATTCAGACCTTTTATGCATAAAGCTCCCAACTGAATCAATGCTGTCTGTGTGTCTGGGCCACCAGCAACTTCATTCTGCTGTCTTTTATTTCTGTCCGTAGATATTAATGGTTTTATTATGGAGATGGCAATTTTTACTCCTGTCCTACAGTCCCAGACTCCTCAGTTCAGGTAACCTCTTGGAAACAGTGTAGCTCACTCCTGTCTGTTGGCGCTGTGCTTAAATCCTGTGGGAAGCTGGGATGGGCAATGGTTCATGCAGCAATGGTCCAAGACTAAGAATCTGAAAAGAATCCTTTTGTCTTTCACTGTAGATAATTCCGGTGACACAACACACAGTAAGAGCTGCTCAAAACAGAAAAAAAAAAATGTAATACATGTATTTCCATGATATCAGGGCTTTTAGGCCAAATAAGGAATACAGATCCTAGGGCATTAAGTTTATTTTGCCATATTATGTGGCAGAGGTCCATGGTTGCTCATATAATAGAACATTCTACTCCAACTCAGAGCCTCTTCATCAGTGAACAGGACTCGTTGTTCAAGCCACAAGTCCTGATGTTACTGCCAGAGACAGACAGCACTTCGTTTTTCAGTCAAAGGGAGGCTGCAGAAGAGCTGGAACTTTTAAAACTGTGAAAAGTACATGTGATAAGATTTCATCCTTCCACCCCTCAAGGGAAAAGGAGGCATCTCAGGCCACATTCCTTATGTGCAACTTATTGTAGATCTCAAGAAAGCACCCAGCTGTATGTATGGAGAGTTCTTTAAAGTAAAATGTATTGCACTGTTTCCAATGCAAATGAAACTCTATTACTGTCTATTTTATTCCATATCTACTTAGCAAAACTTTCTGAGCACACAGCCAAATCTTAAATTGCTAAAGAAATCAGTTCTATGGGGCTTGATGTATGCAAAATGCTTTTAGAATAAAGCATTGACTCCCTATCCAAGATCAGTACATATAGAATTCATTTCAAAATAAAGCAAAATTACAGTATTATAAAGACAGAAAAATACTGCAGAGCTGTGGCTTAGAAAACCTGAGAACTCCTGCAGAGAACATTGTTTCACATCAGATCAGTGTGAGTTAACAGGGAACATAACGCTGAGCATAACCAGAAACATTTGAAAGTGAATCCTATTTCAGCAATGACTATTTCTAATGGGAAAAGGAGGATTGAGAAAGACAACCCTTATTAAGCTGACTAATGTCTTAATCCTCTGGCCTATTAGTTTTCTGACATCTACCCATTGCAATTCTATTCCACCTTATGTAAAATACAGGTTTTTAAGGTGCATAATTTAAGCTGCCGTATTGAGGATTCACCTGACCCTACTGTTGTTGCAGAGTTAAGTGGGCTGGAATTTTCATACCATGCAAGAAATACTGTGCAAGACTTCTCTGTTTTTCAAGTTCTCCATTTTCTCTCAGGGTAAATTTGTGTAACAGACCACTATACATTGATTGCAGTGGTGAAATTTCATGTCTATATGATTGTACTTAGATTTAAGTACCTAAATATCACTACAAAAATTTAATTTGTTTATATTTATGATAGCAACAATTAGCTGAGAAAATACTACCTCTTGAATTGTTTTTGATCAAAAAATTCTTATGGATAAAGCTAAAAGCTTGACCCAGATGAAGAAAATATTTTCTTTTCCCCTGACATAAACCAGTGTTTAACATCCACAATGCTGGACCTGAAGGTGGACGTTTCCAAAGGAATCTCTCAAACTTTGATTTTCTGTCACAGAAATTTTGTCAATTCATTAAATTTCACCTGTTTTTTGCTAGTTTTGTCCTAAAAGTAATCTGATAGAATGAGTCCTTGTAATATAGAGGGGTAAGCTAACACAGCCTACTAAAATGATAGCACTGATAACACATTGCAACATTTTTAACTACTGAAAATAAGGAAAGAGGAAAAATGTCACTTTATGGTGTGATTCTTGAAGTGCCCTGCACAGGCCCAGGAGTTGGACTTGATTATCCTGATGAGTCTCTTCTAAGTCAGTGTATTCTACCATTCTATAGCAGACAAAAAAGAGAAGTTCCTTCGATTTATCTGTATAAAAATATTTCAAATTATATAACTGCTTGTGGTCTTACTACAGAAAATATACTGTTAGTTCCGAGGGTTTTCTTCAAATGTCTGTTGATGAACACTAAAACAAATTAGGGGTCAGTGCTGGGGAAGTCTGCTACTATTCCAAAACCATACTGAACTGTATTTAATTTCATAGTTAGCTCCTCTTAACTTGACCTACAACTTCTTCCAGTGCTTCACTGTGAAAGTTGTTTGTTTAAAAACTTTATCTTAAAAATATATCTATCTCGCTGCAATGCAAAAAAACAAGACCTTTTAATCATCTGTACATCCCAAAGATCATTGTTCTGTGTTGTAACAGATACACAGCAGACACTGAGGTTATTGTTGTTTCATAAGTCATGTTTTTTCTTGTTAGGAACTCAGTAATATCTTAATTCAGAAAGTATGGATTGCCCTCCAAGTGGCTGAAGATACGAGGTGAATATGGCATCTTTGTCTCCGCAGCTTCAGATTGCTGGGAGTAGATTGGTTGATCTCTGTAACCCCTTAGTGTTTTGAAAGGAGAAGTACAGAAGGAATTGTGCCAGGCCTGATTCGTGCTCCAGTTTGTCCTTTGTAAACTGACTCGTGTTTTGCTATTAGGCTCTCATGCTGAGCAGCCAAAGAGGCACTCAGGGTGTAATGCAACATTGCCCTTTCAATTGCAGAGGGAGATACTGCGAAGATTCCCATTAATCAGGTTCCAAAACAGCACTTTCTTCTTTTTTTTTTTTTCAACTGGCGTGCTTTCTTGTCCTCTTGTAATTTATTTTCCTGATTCCTTATTGTCAATCAGTTACCTATATTGGGATGTTATATCAAACCCTTCAAAAGATTGCAGGTATTCAGACTTTCTATGGATTTTTATTTATATGAAAATCTGAGTCTGCCTTATTGTGCAGGGTTAAGTACATATGTATTTCATGTGCATACATGAGTTTTTATGCATTTTTTTTTCCCTGAATTGTACAAAGATTTTCAGACAGAAACTGTAGATGGTCTCATTAAAATAATGAACAGTTATGTAATTCTGATACAAAAAGGACAATGCTGGAACTCTGATCTCTAATTCAATTTACACCAGAAAATTGCTTCAAAGTAGAGTTTTTAACCAAAGCACTTCAGAATGTTTTCAAAGTTACCTCTCCTTGAAAATATTAGCTGTTGTGCAATCTGTTTGAAGAATCTAAATAGACTTTTTCTTCCATGATTTAAAACTACTTTATGCTGCCTATCTCCTTAGCCTTTGCCCACACACACCATATACCAACAGTGACAGTGCTTTCCAAGCATCAAACTGTACACGGAGCCTGGGAAGCTCTCCCAGTTAGTTCTCAGAAACAATGTGAATTCTAACTTCTAGTGCTGGCTTTGCTCCTACAATAACAATTACTCAGCAGTTTGTCTAGGTTTACATGTTAAACTGCTAAAATCTGTGAACTCCAAAGCATCAGATTTAAACTTAGTACATTAGTTCCTGATTAAAAACTAAAAGAAAAAAAAATAAAAATCCTGAAAAAACACACACAGAGAAATCTTTACTCACCCAAAAGAAAGAAAAAAAAAACAACAAACCCTTGCCCAAAAACTAATGAAAACACAGAAACCATTGCTACTCCTCAGCAGTCATTTAATCAGGTTACTCAGGCAGATGCCATGAAAAAATAAAACCCAAACTATTCCTTGTTCATATTAGATGACAACTCTAATCATGAATCTCTTCCAGAGTGAAAGTCTAATTCCCTATTTAGAACAAGCTCTGCCTCTTTTTATACAGTGATGTGAACGTGTGTGTCTATGAAGGGAGATGGGGAAGCTGAAAGAATGATGACTTTTGGGATTATGTCAAGTGGAGGTGATGGGATGACTTAAAAGAACCTGATTATTACATTTTCAATGTCTTTAGGCCATGCTGCAGCTTTGTGCAGGTGGATACATTGTTAATTCATATTATCAGGCAGCAGAAACGCTTTTTGGAAAGGTTAGAGCGAGTCCAAAAGGATTGATGAAAATCACATTCTGTATATCTGGAAGGTCAGTTTGGAAAGAGTAACAAGATAACTCTGTCCTGTAATGTCGAAGGTATAATAATGCACGGTCTGTATCTAAAAATCCACTTCATAACGCCTGCAGACCCGCACAAAGTTTCCACAAGTGATTTTGAGCTTAAGGCTCAGCTGTCCTTGCCTCTTGTTTCATTAGTGCATTCTGCAGCTGGATTAAAAAACAGACCCTCTTGGCAGAACTGAAACAGGTCACTGAGATCAGAGCAGCTCTCTGCTGCTGTGGGTCATCCGTGGCTCAACTGGAGCAACAGTGTTGATGTGGAGTGGCATTTTTGTTTGAAAATTGAATTCTTTTATTTATTTATTTATTTATTTATTTATTTATTTATTTATTTATTTATTTATTTATTTATTTTAAAAAAGACATACTGCAAAATTCTGGTAAAAAATCATTAAAATAGTTAGGAAGTAAGTTGACATCAGTTGCCTCCATCTCTCTGACTCCAGATTTCTCTACCTTATGTACATACAGTTTTTTATGCCCATATTCAGATACAGCTTCCTTTACTCACCTAATTTACTGTTAGAAAGCTGAGCTACTGTCATAAATTACTCTCTTTAGCAAGAACTGAATGAGTGTTCTCAGGGGAAGCTGGGTTTTTACATATTTTTATTCATTTTCATTATATTTTTTTTTCTGTTAAAAAACCATGGAAACGATTCTCAATTTATACATGTATATATATTTTAATTAAGTTAATGGTGAATATTTCAAATAAGACTAGTAAAGAAACTCTTTAATGTAGCTCATGCCAACAGGTTCTACAAAGCAGTTCCACAGAGTGTGGAGAGGAATTATATAAACATGCAGAAATTTGAAACTGACTGTAGTTCTGTCTAACATTGCTTTGTCCATGGAACTTTGACAGATTTTTCTTTGACAAGATATTCTCTGTCATATGGTTTGGAAATTTGTTGAATCAGAATAATGAAGAGGTTCCCAGCTGGAACTAAATGCGTGCATATGGTGAATGCTTGATGTTGATCAATGTCTGGTATTTTACCAGAAACTTTACTGACATAATAAAACATATATTTAAACAAACAAACAAAATACACCAACAAGACCCCACAAAAAAACCAAACACAACAACTCAGATATTTTAACCTTTTCAACGTAGTTTGTTTGATTTAATAAAACTAATTACCTATAGCAGGTGTAACTTGACATTGAAGAGAACAGGGGATGGCAAAAAGCCACAGGTTACTTTGAAATTAGGCTGTGTGCACTTATAGAAGTGACCTTTTAGAACTGATAAAAGCCAGTGCTGAACGCTTTTAAAAATTTCAATTGAACAGAACGCATCTTGTGTACCAATAAATAAATGTCTTGCAAAAGGCAGTGTGAAATATATGAGAGTCAAACTGAATCTTTATATGGACCAGTATCCTGAAGTAAAGATCACTCCAAGGTTAATTTGCTATACAAATTCCAGGAGGTCGAAAATTTTTTAAAATATTCTCTATTACCCACTTTCTGCTCAATATTGAATGAACATTCTACAATGCTAGAGTTCACAATAAGTAGATATAATTATTAAGAGCTATCATTAAGGTCCTGAATTCCACAGTATTTTTAAAAAGGTATTTTTGGATATTAATTTTTAATTTTTGAGTAATGGATCTCTATAAATAATTATTTTCTTAATTCATTTTTGGCATCAGACATTTTGGGCCTAATTTTTCACACAAAGTTGTCATTTCAAAAATTAAAATCCTTAATTGCAAGAAAAAAAAAATTCCTCACTACATAAATACCGTGTTTTTTGTTTATGTGGTTTGTTTCCCAAATAGACTGGTTTCTTTAAAATATATGAATGTACCCACTTATCCTCACTTGGAGATATTTTTCGTCTTTTCCTTTCCCCTCCAAACTCAAATATGATAAAACTTGGTAATTAAATCAGAAATCTTCACACTACAGATTTAGTTTTGAATGCCAAAATATGACTAATTTTTTAAAAATTAATTTCTAATATTGTCTTTTCTTTTATTGAACAGTTTAATTTGTTTGTAAAACATTTTATTCCATCCTTTGCTACATAAAAAGAAACATTGAATTAAATTAACTTTGGCATTCAAATAGTAGGTCACACTGTTTTCTGAACCCAAAAATATTGAGAGGTCTGAGAAAGGCCAGTATGTACTGCATTTGTATGTGAAAAGTAAGAAGTAGTTTCTACTAATACTTCTATCCAGCAAACTGGGAAGAGAAAAGAATATATTAGTTGAATTCCACAAGAGAGGAATTGATGCTCTGGGAAATTATGATTTATCGAAGTTAGGAAGAAAAGGTCTTTGTCAAACCAACAAGTTCTATTCTGTGCACCAGCCTAGTGCATAAAATACAGTAAAAGCGTCCAATTCTGATGTATCTGTGCTTTTGTCAAGCTACAGTTAGCTCAGCAAATATTTGAGGACCATTTCACTGGAAGGGTAAAGGCAGATGCTTTGTGAAAAGGAGTGTGTCAGCAAATTTCTCGTATTGCACAAAAACTATGAGGAAAGAACAGATGGAGTAGAAGACTTACAATGGTTATAGTGCACAAAATGTAATTTATATTTTAACAATTAAACATTTTGAATGGACTACTTTAATTAACTTCCAGTGCAAAGCAGTAAGTACTGTAGGTGGAGTTATCAGGAGTTTCTTGTGATTTATGAGCTAAGCCTGAAAAAGTAATATTCCTAGAGCAGCACTGCAATAGCTACATATGCATCTGACGATAACACTGGATACACTTTGGAAGAGTGAGTAAAAGTGATCTATTAATTCTTGGGGACGGCTGGTTGTTCTTGTTGCATAATTTAATTAAACTACATTCAAATATAATGGAAATCTTGCTAATTGGCTCTAGGAACTTGCTGAGCAAATATTACAGCCTATTTTTGAAATTTGTTTTGTGTTTTGTTATTTTTTTTCTTTGCATCCTGTTCTGAGCACAGAACCTGTAGAACACATTTCCTTGTGGATTTCTTCACGAGAATTTCTTGCTAATGTACAAAAGGCTGTGTCCTGCATTTAGAGGGTATAGATAATTTCCATCCAAAAGTATTATCCTTCTTGACACTTAAATACAACTTTTGCAACAATATACCTCCACAGTTACAGAACTTAAAGACTAAGCATATGTCTTTAGTAAAATAGCATGCCAGATGTTTTATATTCCTTCTCCACTGCTTCCTTCTTGTGCCACTTTGAGACAATCTCTGTTCCTGTCTTCTTAAGTCTGCTGGTGGTGTCTGGATGGCCCAGCTACGAACTTGCTTGGTGTAATAACTTTCATCTAAACCTCTATGAGACTCCCTGCATTAAACATTTCTGAATATCAGCCTATATGCTGTTCCATCTAATCCTTTTCGCCATCATCGTTTAACTGATGTGTTTCACCTTGAAACAACATCCTTCTGACATCTCAGTGCTCCAAATGCCATCAGAGCCAGCTCTGTGCAATCTCAGTCCCTGATTTGATGGCTACAGGGTGCCTGATCCTCTCCAAATGGCCTCATGGACACCAAGTGTGAGAGGCAAGTCCAGACTCCGAGGGGAAAAACTGTTTAATCTCACCTGTGAGGATGGTGCAGTGGAAACAGATTTTTTTTGGATAAGGAAGAGAAATTATTCTTTCCCCGAGTCAGCTGGGGAAAATTGTGAGTACAAAAATCAGTTACAGCCTAAGCTTGAACCTCATCCAGGTAATTCACACTGATATAACAGACAATATGTCCTTCTCAGAGCTCTTGGAAAGAATTGAGAGGCATTTCAGATCAGAAAGAGGAAAAAGAGATTTTGGGAAAAGGAATAAAAATGGAAAAAAAAGGCAATAAAGAATTTTACTGAGGTCTTGTGTGCACAATGAGAAATAATGATTATTGCCCTGGTATGGTTCTTCTACCCTAACATGGAAACCTGAGATATCTAGGCTGTATATGTATATTCATGCATACCTGTATAAATGTGAAACAAAGTTAGCTAGCTAGCTAGCTAGCTAAATATTAATTGCAATGGTTTGAATATCTATGCTTATTTTTGTATATATATATATATATGCTTTGTGTCTAAATTACAGCCAAGCCTCAAGAGTGGTATGCAAGACTGAATGCAATGATCACTGTGTCAAACACAAGCAAGGAATATATGTCTCCCTTTAACAACCACAAAATACGTGTACAAGTGTATATAGTTTAGGATATCTGGAGATCTGAACAGTGGCCTCACCCACATTCCCATATCTGAAGCAGCTCCTTGTTTTCATTGTGATCTTGTATAGAACACACAGACATCTCTCCCTGTGCTGTCTGTCACACACCATTCTATGCATGTGAAATTAATACTCAGAAATTTGTTCTATCGGGTTGTCAAGGTTGCATTCTCACAGTGATCCAGCAGTGAGCTTTAATGATCAATAAATTTTTATTCATTTCTGTTCATGACCTTGGGGACAGTGGTATCGCTCTGTACTTTGACTTTCAAGACATCAGTTTTCTTCTCATGCCTGCATTTTTGGTGGTCCCAGTTCAAATTGCCTGTTCTCATTGAATAGCCTTCAAGCCGCAGTTACCTGGCAACAAACATTTTATTCAAATAGCCATGTAACACCCACACTTTTAGGATCCTGGAGCATTTAACTGAAAAGAAATACTGATCCGTGAGAAGATGCATATATAGTTACCTGCTTGTTTAATACCTTGTAGTTATGACATCATCATTGGTACATTATCAAAATTGCTTCAGAGCAATCAATCCCTTTTCCCACATAATCTGTTCACATTACTGGCATATTATGAGTCCAGCCAACCAAACTGTACACTCTTGAACCTGCCTCACCTCATATCACCACTAGCCCCTTGAGAAAGTGGTGTATTTTGAAATGCTCTAGGCTTGTAATGTCTGCTGTCCTTTTTTATTTTTTTTAATTATTGGTCACAAGTAATCTTGCTGCAATATACAAATATGTTCCTGTAAATATAAAGGCATGTTTAAGGTGCATTTAACCACTTGCATTATCCATGATAAAATAATTGCATAATACAATTCTTAAGACTCTCAGACTCTGATTGCTCAAAATCTGACTCAACATTTATATTTACCTTTCCATGTATACAGATTCTGCAATGTTAATTAGAATCCTGGTTTGGCATTTGCTATGTAGAATGTAATTCCTATTTGTACAGATTTGTTCATTTGCTATAGGTGTCCTTGAGTTCTCCAGCATTGCTTTGTAGGAGCCAGTGAAAATGAATGTCATAGCTCCTCTTGTTCAGCCATGAAGTGACAGCAGGAGCTTGTGCTGAAACCCTTTCCACCAACTGGATCAACATGTCGTGTTTTAAACTTCATGTGGAGAGCAGGAAGAGAGATCATAAAGGGTAATTGGTTTCTCCCTTAAATGTATATTCAATTACACAGTCAATTGTTGCCGACATAGAAACCTCTGTGTTTGATTAGTCATTTCTAAGCTAAAGAATCCCTGCCAGGATGCTCTTTTTTTTATTGTGTCATGGAACACCATACAGCTTTTTGCATAGTTGTCTTGTCCACTGATTACAGGTTTGATTGATTAAGGGAAGGGTTTATTTCTTTTTTTTTCTTTTTATTTTCCCCCTTTTTTCTCTATTTTGTTTTAAATGAATGGCATGAAATAACCAGAGTGTCCTGCAGTTAGCTCATATAGCTTTCTATTGGAAAATGCCTCAGTTTTTTCCCTTTTTACCTGTGGAACTTTCTAATTACAGCTTCCTCAAAATATCATTTATACACAACACAATTGCACCTATTCTTAGACATTGTCTCAAATATCCAGAAACACTTCTCTGTTTTGTAGTCTTTGCACTTGGTCTCAATAAAATTCTGTATTATTTTTAAGTTTTTATACTCTAATTTAAAGACATTCTGCAGTGGATAAAGACCAATATATCTCCTTATGCTCATAACTCTTCTCAAGGGCACTACATATGTGTTTATTTAATTTATAGAACAATTGAAAGTATCTTAGTGCTTTAAGTTATTTAGGTAGGTGACTGAGGAAGAGTTATTTTAATTTTCTTTGAGATGATCCCTTTTTCTGAACAATTAGGTCAATAGAAATTTCAATTGTTTGGAGATTGTAGGAGGATTTAAAAATTATAATAAAACCTATTGCCTTTAGATAAGAAAGTCAGTAGAAAAGCCTTGTGGTTATTATCCTCTGCTTACAGGGCATGAGCAGTGTAGTGATGAAGTGTCTGGGGATGAGACAGTGAATTTTTCAGATACACACACAATGCTTCCAAAGTTTAGTGTTGTACCCGCTCACTCAGCTTGAAGGCATAAAGCCTGTTCATCTCACAAGTCTCTTGGGAGTACTTTCCACTTCAGTGAAAATTGTTATGTGTGTGAGAAAGCAGAACTACCAAAAGAACCAAACAAACCACAGAAAAACCACAACAACAAAGTCTAGTTCCATTAAGCTTTAGCTAAATAAATGCAATTAGAGTATTACATTTTTAAACAGACTTGGATTTGCCTGAAGACCATTCCTGAAATCCATCCATATTTCTTGATGTATTCATTATGTAAGTTCTTGTCTGGTATTTTGAAAGTTTCAGGGGTAGAAAATCAGTTTTGTCAATGTTGTGAAGGACAGAATACCAGCCTCAGCATGCTTAAATGCTGTACAGTCCATTGGTGAAATTTCAATAAAACTAAACATCAAAATAAAACTTACATAGAAGTTAATAAGCATTTACAGAAATTGCGTTACCAGAAGTCATGATCAGTATAAAGCTGGTACCCTCATCACAGAATCGAGGAGAATATAAGCTTTTCCAAGCAGGTTTCCTAGTTATGATTCTTACAGTGTATACCAGTAGTTTAAATATTTGCCTTATTACAGAGGAGCAGGGAAGACTTTAAAGTGAATATTTGATATTACTATGAATTTACATGGTACCAAGAGATTACTTGGTGTGAAAGTCCACTGATCTGAATCAGGAAATGCATTGACTTTCTCAGGCTTTCATGGATCCAGGAGTGTCGTGGGCTGTTGTAAAAAATGCAAGATTCATTTTCTTTAAAACCTGATGTTGTGCATTGAGTTGGAACTAACTTTCTTCACAGCATCATATATGGTATTGTGTTTTGTATTTGTGGATAAAACATTTTAGCCTTAGGGGTAACATAACTGTGGTCTTTCAGTACCTGAATGGAGCCTACAAAAAGGAGAGACTATTTGCAAGGACTGGTAGTGACAGGACAAGGGAAATGGCTTCAATCTGAAAGGTTTAGGTTGGATATTAGGAGGAAATTCTTTACTGTGAGGATGGTGGGGCTCTGGCAAAAGTTTCCCACTCTACCCCTATGAGTTGTCTAGGGATGGGTAAGAAGTTGGGAGGGGACACAGGCAGGACAGCTGACCCAAAGAGACATCCCATACCATGTGACATCATGCATAGCTAGGTAAAAGACAAGGAAGGGGGGATGTTCTTGTTTATGGTGGCTGTCTGAGAGGTATGCTGAGGCCTTGATTTCCAGGAACTGGCTGGTCATCTGCCTGCGGATGTGAAATAGTGATGAATTCCTCTTTTTCTTTTGTGTATTACATGTTCTTCATCTTGACCCACAAGTCAAGGCTGGAGAGAGAGTGGCTGGAGAGCAGCCAGGCAGAAAAGGACCTGGGGGTACTGATGGACAGGAAGCTAAGCATGAGCCAACAGCGTGCCCAGGTGGCCAAGAAGGCCAGTGGCATCCTGACCTGTATCAAAAATAGTGTGGTCAGCAGGACAGGGGAAGTGATCCTTCCCCTGTACTCGGTGCTGGTGAGGCCACACCTTGAGTACCGAGTCCAGTTCTGGGCCCCTCAGTTCAGGAAAGATATTGAGGTGCTGGAGCGTGTCCAGAGAAGAGCAATGAGGCTGGTGAAGGGACTTGAGTGCAAGTCCTGTGGGGTGGGGCTGAGGGAGCTGGGGTTGTGTAATCTGGAGAAGAGAAGTTTTAGAGGTGACCTCATCACCCTCTACCTGAAGGGAGGTTGTAGCCAGGTGGGTGTTGGTCTCTTTTCCCAGGCAGCCAGCAGTAGGACAAGGGGGAATGGGCTTAAGCTCTGCCAGGGCAAATTTAGGTTAGATACTAGAAAAAAATTCTTTACAGAGAGAGTAATCAGGCATTGGAATGGCCTGCCCAGAGAGGTTGTAGATTCACCATTCCTGGAGGTTTTTAAACTGAGATTGGGCATGATCTAGTAAACAGAGTGGTGTTATATCAAGGGTTGGACTTGATCTTGGAGGTCTCTTCCAACCCAATTGATTCTATGATTCTATGATTCTTTCTATTTCTCCCAATTCTGCAGGAGAAGGAAAGGAATGAGCAACTGTGTGGGCCATCATCTGTTAGCCAGAGCAAACCCCCAACATACATTTAGAGGTTAATTACATTGGGAGCAGTTTGGTAGGGAAGCACAGATCAACACTGATGGGATTGCTGAATTTTCCTGAAAAGAACAAAATGACATTACTAGCAGCTGGTAGGTAGGCCTTTCCAGGATAGTCATGGGTCTGGTTACATTTGTCACTGGGATACACTCGCAGCGTCTCAAAATTTCCTTATTCAGAAGTTGAAGTTTTTCACTATTGCTCTGAACTCCTGACTGATAATTTGTTAATTATTGCCAAATATTTGAGAGTGACTCTTGCTCTGGACCTTGACTTGTCTCCCTCACAGTTCTTCAGCCTCTTATTTGATAACAACAACAGAAGAAACCAAAAGAATAAGCAAAGTTAACTTTTACCCTGATGTAAAATTGCAGAGGTTTTTCCTAAAGGATCTATGAGATTAAATATGTAATAAGAAATTCTACGGACTCCCTAGTGTCAGAAGAATTATTATAAGAAAACCAGTGATCATGCTACGCTCTGAATACTCAAAATAATGTTATTGACAAATGAGTGTAAGCTACATATGTGAAGTCACAGGTTAATTTTAGTCTAAAAGTGAAACTATCAGCCAACTTACAGTAGTATTAAAGCTTATAATTTTCATACATGAAAATGTCATTGACAACTCTTAAAATCGTTATACATTTAAACCTACAAACATCTAATCTTTTTTCTCTGGTATTTTGCCTACTCTCCCAGTGTTCCTCTGGGTCCTGAGGTTGAACCTTCTGCCTTCTTTGGGAAGACCAGAAGAAACTCAGATATAGCCAACACACCTGATGCAGCCAGCAGAAAAAGAGGCAACCTGAGGAGCAGTCCTGCTGCTCTGAGGAGATGAGGTAGGATGAGAGAGGGAAAGGTCTGGAGCCCCAGAGGAATGAATGGTCTAAGGGTCACTGCAATGGCTGAAAGGCCAGTTTTTTCTGATCTAGATCAAAAGCAAAATTCTGGGAGTTTTCTTTTTTCTTTTTCTTTTTTTTAATTTCTAATTCAAGTATAAATTGAAGTCAGTTTGTGATAAGGACTTGGTGCTTAAGACTGGTTCATAGCTGGCCCTAAGATAACAAAAAACTTCATTCAGTAAGGCATGACATAAAAAGAATGCAAATACAAGTTTATTTTGGCTGTTCTGATAAACTGAAATCCAATCAAATAGGCTTACTCTATCTTTGTAACTATCTCAGAGAAAATATGCGGGGAAAATTTACAGAAAGCCAACTGCTATTATTTTAAATATGGTTTTAGCTAATCTTGAATGATTCTAAATGTATTTCCACACGGTAATTTTAACTGAATTAAAGTTACCTCATATCTCATATTTCCTCTAGTGCAGCAGACTAAAAATTAGCCCTTTTTTCTGACATGAAACAACATTTCAAAACAAAGCATTGTTTCAAAGGCTCAAAGTATTTAGGAATACTGATTAAAAAGTGTAAGTGTAGGTGCAGGGTATTGGCTACCTCTGGAAATTTTTGATCTATCTGATAGAGAAAAAATCAAAAAAACCTGCAGAACCCCTTGTTGCCCTTCTGTCTTCCTCCCTCTATGTATTTGTGCCTGTTTGATAGCTTTGTGCAGACGCAAACTGGGCAGGCTCTTCCTGCTCCTTGAAACCTCTTCTCTAGACAGAGGTAGGAGGATTTTTAGATTTGTTTTGGTCCCATTCTAGCCTGAATGAATCCACACAAATAGGGTTTATCCCCACTGATGATGGAGGCATTATTGTCTTTGCTGGTTTGAGTAGCTACATTATGAAAGATTGACTTGCATTTCCTCGAGATTGGCTCAATTGTACTCTCAGTTGTAGTCTTACCTGAATAAAATAGCTAAATCACTGTACCTAAATTCAAGAGAATTTTACCACATACATAAAATATAATACAGGCATTTCAGAATTTAGCATAATAGATTCAATTTGTTGTTTACTGTTTTTTGCCAATAATAAAAAAAAAGAAATACTCTGAAATAATTTTGCTTTTCTGGTATATTTTATCTCCAGAAAGAAAACTTCATCATATCCATGAGCATGCACAGAGATATGCTTAACTATACTTAACATTTTAAACTTTAAACCTTAATCCTCTAGAGGATTTTGGGGTATAAACAAACAACTACACCAAGCCTTTGAAAGAGAAGCCTTTCCTATTGCATTTGATCTCTGTCCCACCATTGCTTTAAAATGAGAAATTTTATTGAATATAGATCCACTTGTAACTGTTTGGGGATTATTAAGTGAATAGAATTTTTGATAAATGGATGTTTTAGTCTCCCTGCAACCTAATTTATCACTGAAATTGGAAGATTTAGAGTCTCCAGATATCCAGACAGAAATGCATTCACTCAGGTTGCCTCAGTTTCTCTGATGAGAAGTATATTTATTATTGGACTTACAGATAGCAAAAAGGCTGAATCAGAACTGGTCAGAAACACACTCTTTAAAAATTTTATAGGCTGATTCAAAGTAATGCTCATCTCTTGAACTCTCTGAAGTACAACTGCTTCCTTTGGGAAACTCACAACTCTATAGAAACACAAACTTCTAGAAAGCCCATTTTTATTTGACATCCTATAGTTTCCTTACATATCTGCCAATAAAAAAATATAAAGTGTCAGACCTTTGACTGCGAAGCCACATGGAATTGTTATGATCTTCAGTATCATAAGAAAAATGGTTTGGAAAGATTAAAGGAATTGAAAGTCTCTCAGGTAACCCTGTCTATGTTACAAATAGAAAATAAGCCTGTTTGTTTGCTTGCTCAGGCATGGGCAGAAACTGGATGAGATCTGCCAAATGAGAAGTCAAGGTGTCAGTTTTTATGGCTATCACATCTAGAATTTTTCTCATTAGAGGTCAGGGTAATTTTATTCTGCACTGAAATACATTTTTAAACCTTTAAACCCCTGTTTGGTTTTAGCATATGTAATAGTCCAGAGCAAAATTTGTTCTCTATTGACAAGGCTGTAAAGAGGAAGGTATAGGGTTGATAGGTGATTACCCTAAATTACACTATTACCTTATAATATCCCAGTGTTTTTAATTGGTGCTGTGAAACAATCCAGCGGTTCTTTTATAGTAGTACCATATGGATACAGAGTGATCTTGTGTTTCCAGTATTCCAAGTTTCTTCCCTCTCTATGAAATATTTGTCTCTTATTCTCAGGTGTCCATCCTAATTTGGATAGAATCTAGTACATCTCATATACTGGAAACTAGCTCAGGAAAAGAAACAAAACAAAACAAAACAAAACAAACAAACAAAAAAAAAACACTTGAGAATTTAATGCCTCTAAGCATCAAAGTGGAAGATCAAACTAGAAGCATAATGTTCAGAAGTATGCAATAAAATACGTTCCTTAGATCAGTAATTCTCCAATATTTTTTATTACTAAAATTGGTTACTGTGTACATAAGGAATTCGTTTGTTAAATATTTTTTCTTGTCTTTTCACTGGAGGGACAAAAAGAAATCTAGGACTCATATGGATAGTTTTAAGGCAAGAAGCCCAAAGAAAGTGTTTTACTGTTTGGGATTGCAGCACATGGGGTTTGTATTGCTAAAAGAAAAGAAATTGCAAAGTAGATGTAGGTCTACAACATTAAGCAAATAACTTTGGAGACAGTAAGATATTTTAACTAGCATTAAAATAACTGGAATGGTTACTGCTGGAGAGCCTGTTGACTACAGAAGATGGGCACAGGCTGAACTCCTTACTTGGCCAGCTAAAATGAAATGAGAGCAATCTGACCTGAAAAAGGAAGGCAAGGTACAAGGGAGCATTGAGCAAGGGCAAAGAGCTCTTTCTCCCCTGCTTTCTGCCAGGATTTGGAGGTCTGATAATTTATATACCCTGTTTGTAATAAGTCCTGAGTCATTGATTCAAAAAGCAGAAAATAATGCTTTAGTTCTTAGGACAAAATTAACATAGTGGTCTTGCTAAAACAAAATACTATTTTTTCCTTATAAAGATGAAATGATAAATCTGAAATGATTGGGGATTTTTCTCCTGCATATTGTCAAATTGATATATTGTTTTTAAACATGCTGATTTTAACAAAACTGTGTTGTCAAATGAAAAATACTCTTAACTTTTATGTACATTTTGGTGATGATTTCAACTTGTCTTTCCAGTATTTCCTAAAAAAGCTCTTTTGGATTTCCTTTTTGACATTTTCCCTGAGTTTCCTGCAATTTACCATCTAATTTACAAGGATAAGGTATGCCATTAATTGAAATGCACCATTCTTTCTTTCCCCAGCTTCACTCCCACAAATTCTGGAATTTGTTTTTTAAAAGAGTGGGTAAAGGAAAATATAAATTTCACTATCAAATAAATATTTCATTATCAGTCATTATTACACTAGGCATATTATTCAATATCCTAATTATGCAAGTCTAAGACCAAAGTAAATCCAAGAATTCTGTCCAGTAAAACACAATCCTTTCCTTTCAACCTGTTATTCATGTCTCTTCTGTAATTTTCAACATCCTCGCAAGTGAAAATCATTCTTCTCCGTGTCTGTAGTCAGTCTCACAAGAGGGTCTACCCAATGGTGTCTCATCAGTCTTGCCTCCTGCTATAGAGGCAAGAAATTTCCTTCCACCACAGGAAATTCTCTTCTACTGGCACTACACTCTATCAGCCTCTGTCCTGTTGCACTGTGGGGGCAAGCATCTCCTAATTTATTTTTGCTTGCACTGCAGATACTAACTTAGGTTGTTTGTTTGCAATGCTCATTTAAATTAGCTCTACTTCTCTTAACTCCGTTTTCTTTTATCTTCTTATAGGTCTCATCTTTATCTGATCATTTTCTTTCTTTTGTTCTTCATACACTCATACACACACATTTTCATAACTTTCTCGCAACTGTAGTCTTCATATCAGAGACACTTTATACAGTGTTTTTAAGGGTCTCATGCACTGATTTCCAGACAGACAATACTCATTTATCAATGTCTGACAGGAAACTTTCTGTGTTTGGGTTGCCACAGATGTTGCTGATGATGTTACAGCATATTCAGAACTATATTTGTCATAGAATAGCTCCAAAATAAGCTTTTGTATCCCATCCAAGTATCTGTTAATTTCTTTCTTCTTATATTTTTTTCTCATTATCAACTACATTTTGGAATTAGTTACATTTTCGTTTTGTTAGACCTACATCCACGCTTCTTTTTATGGTTCTTTTTCTATGGATAGTGAAATCTAAGATGAGAATTTATGTGTTCCTTGCTAATTGTTTTTGTGTCTTGCAAACAATGATAAAAGTATTTTGCAAATAAAATTCACCTTTAATACAATTGTTGTAGCAAAAGTAATACTGTTGGGTTAACTGCAATTAATTAAGAGTTTAATTAATTAGAATTTTGAAAGAAATTTTGTCATATTGAAATAAAAAAGAATTTCGAAAATATTTTTGTGGGTCCAGGATTTTACTTTTCAAACCTCACACTGACTGACACTAAGAGGAATTGCTGGGACTGCAATGTGAACACTATGACATCATTAAGACAAAAACTACTCAAGTTTTTGTAAGTTTACAAGCTGTATAAGAAGAAAATTGAAAATGTCACTGGAATTAGTTTCTTGGGTTAAAAAAATTCTCACATGTTCCTTGGTTTGGAGCAACAGAGCTTGTGCTTAGTTTTGTGGCTCATAAATACAGAAAGGTCAAATAAAAAACCCAAAACAAAAGAAGCCAGAAACCAAGGAAATTTAAATTAGACCAAGTGTTCAATGAGCTTCACCTCTCTAGTCGCTAACAGTATATTATATGATTTAACAGAATATTGCCATACTGAACACAAACAAGCAAAGCAAAAAAAAGTAAGATTAACATGAATACATATAACAGCAAACTAGACCTTCAAGAAATGTAATAGTAAAACCAATAACAACATCAATAATAATATTAATTTTAAAAATCCTCTTAATTTTACAATTATGTATTGCCTGTCTGACTGGCTGCTTCTAGTAAGTATTTACTTCAGTAAAAATCCTACTTACAGGTGGTTATCAAGTCTCATTTTTGGTCTAGGAAAGCCTCAAGGAAGCTTCAGCTGATTTGAGGTCATAAGCTGTCCATCAGCCTGTCTGATTTGTTGTTCCTTGCTTTCCTCCTTTTGCCTGTTGGTGCACATATTTTTTATCAGTTCTGGCTTTTTGTATATCTTTGGTTTCTTTCTGACTGCAATTAATTCAGTTTATTACCAAAAAAACTCCCATCCAAACCAAACCAAAATAAACACCATCAAAACCCCAAAACCTCCACAAAGTCTTTGTCTACCTTTAGGGTTTTTTTTTATTTCCAAGGTACCAGGCATTTCAGGAGATTAGGATGGCCCATAAATCAACCTTTTAGAATTTTGCATTCTATGCAATTGTATAATATTTCCCAGTTCATCATCACTCCTGAAGTTAGAAGTCCTTTAAAATACAGTGCAATAGAAGTTGTAAACTGAGCATATATAATGATTGCTTTCATTCAGATTTTTTTCTGTCTGCAGCAGATGCCAATACAATACACAGGGAAAACAAGGTCAAGTCAGCTGGAAAAGAGGAATTAAGAAAAATCTGTAGGGAATACCTGTAGTATTGCAATGACACATCAAAGGGAACTTTACACAAAAGGAAGAATGGTCTCAAATGACATTTGTAAAAATATTCTGGTTTTGGGGCACAACATCATTTTTACATCAGTTTTCATCCTTGTGGCATTAAATGTTAATGAAAACTACATCTTTGTTTAATGTGGTGATTATTGCCATGATCCCTACTCATGAGCCTTACTCCTACTCTCTCAAAACTGTGTTTTCGTTGCTTAGTTTATTGTCCTCCTTTTGGAATCCCTTTGTTCCACCTCTGGTTTTCCATTGTGCAGTGCCGCAAAACTGTTTCAACTTTCTCAAGAGCTTTATCTTTTAAACTGTTCCCATATTCATTTCTTGGTGCTGTTGCTTCCCAGATTTGTATCCAGTTTTCACACAAGAGGTGTGATGACTGTATTAAAAAGTTCCGTTTATGGTGATGTTTGTGTTCATTTGGAACTGGTTGCAGATGGTTGCACTCCACCTTACGCATACTTTGCCTATCCCTAAGTACTGTCCGGGGTAAAGGCCTTCCTAGAGAAGCAGTGTTCAACTGTCACCTATTTCAAAGCTTGGTAACCTTGCAATATAGGGATGAAATTTGAGTCTTTCACAGATAATAATGCCTAAGTGAAGTAAAGATTGTAGGGAGAGAGTGTATATCAACTTCCACGAGCTGAAATAGCTGAAAGAGAAGAGTTTGGCTTTCAAGCAGAGATATTATTGAGATTATAATGCATATAATCCTACATTTACATAACTGCATACGAACAGAGAGATCTGTTCACACCAAGCAAAACACACACTGAGTTATTATCTGTACACCTCCTTCCTTGCAGCTAAGAAAAATAGAATTAAAAAAAAAAAATTGAAGTTATCTCTCAGATGTATTCCTTCCAAAAATTGCTCTGTAGGACTCCTTCACAACTTCTATTTTTACTTCTATTTGAAATTAACTGGAGGTTTAAAGACTCCACTGTAACTGTCATAATGTTTATGTGTATCAGTGATCTTTGTAATGCACAAGTAATATATTCATGCAGAGAGAAAACTACACAAGTTCCTCAACTTTTATGACAAATGCTTGAAGAAATGATAGTTTTGCATCTCAGAGTTATGGTTTGAGTGAAGGTACTCTGGTTTGAGAACTCCCACTCATTCCCTGGATTAGACTGTGCTGTCACTAGCAGGTGTCTATAACCTCCTGACAGGTTTGAATTTAGTCACAGGTAATTTTTTTTGAACTTCAGTTGCATCTGCACTTGAAAGTAGTAAGGATATTAAACAAGTTACTTATGAAGAAAGTTGTGGTTTCACACTATAAGTTGCTCCCTTTAAAATGTGAGTCTCGGTGCCTTGGCTTTACTTTGAATATATTAAAGTGGTTCATTTGGACTGCTCCAACCTTGTATGGCTGAATACACCCTGTTCTCTCTGATCAGCCAGCCAACATGTTAATGGAATGTAATTTCAGTTGCACATAATTATATGGATGGGAGACTACCACGCTTGTGTACTCTAACGCATAGCTGGATTATGTAGCTTTATTATTCAAAGAAAATGGGAACATGAGATACATGCTGTGTGACTGAAATGACTAGGGCCCATAAGTTCAGTCTGATGCTTACTGAAGTGGCTTGTCATAGCTAATTCACTTGTAAAATAGGATTTATAATGGAAACATTTAAAGTGGGAACAGCAACGTACCAGTAGCTGTGAAAATATTGTCATATGGCACCATGTTGAAACAGAAAAAAGTTGTGGTATATGTTGCAGTACAGATTCTCCCATATACCTAATGCAATGACTCTTTAATAGGTAAGTCATTGTTTTTATAGTATTTCCTTATGGAAGAAATCTAAGTATGCACCCTATGTTTTTGCTGACCTGTCTACTTTATGCATAGTCATTGAATTAAGTTTTATACATAATCAGTCTTTGAAGGAGCCTCTTGAAATAGTCACAAAATGAAAGCAGAGTCAGACAGTATTTGTTTTCCTTTAACAATTTCATTAGATGACACGTTAATAAATATCCATCTTGGTGTCCACAGACACTCATAGGCTAAATTAAAAGTGGTGCTAGAGGAAGAAGTGTGGGTGGAAAATTGGGAATGGAAGGAAGGTCTTCTTTGGTTTTGACTTCTGCAAATATACCTTTTGTTTTATTTACACCTCTCTACATTTTCAGTAATGCCCTATGCAACCTAAACAAATGTAACTAGCAATAGGAGGTGGCCACCGGTATTAGAATATTCACTTCTGGAATTCCATGTTGTGTTGTACTAGACAAGACACTTTCTGGGCC
>JAWWMP010000001.1:13396671-13409751 GCA_035047865.1 Dendrocincla tyrannina
GAGGTGGCCACCGGTATTAGAATATTCACTTCTGGAATTCCATGTTGTGTTGTACTAGACAAGACACTTTCTGGGCCAGTGTTTCAGTCAGTGTTGAAAGTCCCATGGAGGTTGGAGGGAGAATTCATCTCATATGGAAGAGGACATTGTTGGGGGTGGTGGGGGGATGTAATTTTAGACCTCAGTATCACTTTCAGTGACAGGGTTTCTCTTCCAGCTGGTCAAGACCTTCAAAATGTCTTTGTGAGGGCCTTGAGGCTGTAATGAGCAACATGTGCTCCTGTGAGATCCCATCTGGAGTACTGCATCGGAATCAGGAGCCCCCAGCCCAAACAGGACAAGACGTTGTTTGACTGGGTCCCGGGGAGGGGTACAAAAATGATCAGAAGGCTGGAGCACTTCTATGAGGAAAGGCTGAGAGAGCTGATGTTGTTCAGCCTGGAGAAGAAAAAGCTCTGGGGAGAATTATTTGTGTGGCCTTGCACTGTACAAAGGGGTCTTAAAAGGGAGATGGAAAGAGGATTTAACAGGTCCTGTAGTTACAGGGTAATGGTTTTAAACTGAAAGAGTGTAAATTTAGACTAAATTAGGTATAAAGAAGAAAATATTCCAAGGGTGGTGAGACACTGGAACAGGTTGCCCAGATAACTCGTGGATGGAAAGGTAGAGAAGTTTTTGAAAATAAACTGAGTTGGTGTAGGAAAGAAAGTAGGGAAAAATGTTTTTTTAAAAAGTGGAAAAAAATATTAAGTAGGAAAAAACAAGTGTTAGAAGTACTGGAGGAAAAAAACAAACCAAACCAACCAAACAAAAAAAACCCCAACTGTGAAATTGGTGTTTCATAATTATTTTGGTTTTATTTGAAATATTCTATATTTTTTCCAAATTTTAAGACAAAAGAGAAAACCTGCAAAAGATGCCAACATTGTTAGTATTGTTCAATCCAAAGTAAAGTGAATTTTTGTCTGGCAGAGGAGAGTCAGAACATAACTTACATGCCACCAGAATGTGCTAAAACCCTCAGAAATAGATATCAAACAACACTCAGTTGCTTGTCTCATGGCCTTTGTTTTTCTTTTTAGATGTTAAGAGTTATCAGAATCCTCTGTATAAACAGCTGGGTTCCACCTTTCGTTTGAGAGGGTGGTGGTGGAGCTAAAATATGTGGGATCCAATGAAATATTTTCATGATTTTTTGTCCAAATTGATAAGATATGTCTGCTAAAGACAGAATCTCAAAAAGAAAGGTAATGAGTTAACACAAAATCTGTTTTGTGAGACTGACTATATTTAAAAACTTGCTTCAGGAGGTATGGCAATGTAAGGGGGATACTGCTTCTAGTTGACTACCATCAATCTTACAATATGTTTATACCATAATTATAGTTGTTTTGTATTTTAGTCAATAAGCAAATTGTTCTTCTACGTGTTCCAAAAGATGAAGGAAAAATTTCCCCTCCTCTTACATGGTTTACAAGCATCTGCACTGTAAAAAATGACTTTCCATATACAGGATTAAACACTGAGAATTACATTGGAACTGAAAATCCTTGTATTAATTATGGAAGATGTCAACTGAAAAAGTGTGTTATAAATGAATATAATGACATTTTTGGAGCATTCATTATTAGTGTTAATGTTGAAAACCTACTATATGGATTCATCATACAATAACTGACTCTATCACAAATAGAGTATTGAATGCTAAATTTATATCGGTCCTTTCCAGGCAGGAGCTGTACCATAATTGCATCACAGAATATATATGCTAACCTGGAAGGAGGCAAATTAAATTTATGTTTTATTTTGCAGGGAGATGAAATAGCTATTTGTTTACTTTATCAAAGTGTTGTTAGAAATCACATTTTTATGCATTGCTACAAGTTTTCTTTCTGTTTGGTGTTTAACAGGTATAGATAATCCCTATAAAAAGTACAGGAGGAGGTACTTTAGAGTAAATCATGTTTTCCTGTTAACAATATTTATACTTTTACACAGAGAAGTCACAGGTGGTTTTAATTGCATTTTTTTATAATTATATTGGTAAATAGTTCCTACAGTTGCTCACGTGACTTCTCAAACATATGCAATGTGTGTGTGAACACATACATGTGCTTGTGCCTGAAATAAGAAAGAGTGGGAAATATATTGCATGACACTTTAGCTGAGGTGTAGCTACAGACATTTGTCCACAGTTAATGGACCTGTCAGTGATATCTGTCATATAAACCCCGGTGGTTTTTCTTCGGAATGTGTCCCCATGTTACTACTGAAATTTGGGGTAAAGGTAGGCAAAATCTATTGATGCAAACTAGGTTTTACAATGACTTAAAGATGCTAAAATGTGCAACAAAGTTAATTACAGAAAACATGCTAAATCTTTAGTTTTGGCTGAAATCTTGCCTCTATTTAATTTTCTGCATTTAGTAATTCACTTTGTTCAGACAAGTAATTAATTTTACCATTATTTTCTGTGCTAGCCTAGCATCTGAACTCTTCTAACTCTGAAACAATAGTGACTCAGGAAAAAGCATGTCAGCAGTTGATTCTACATTGTCATTTACTTAAGCTTCCTCGATTCTCCTCATGGACCCAATATATTATATGTTTTTGGGGTTTTTTTCCTAATGTTAGACATACGAACCACTATTTCTGTTTCTAAGATTCCAGATATTACATACCGTTTTCTACCAAAGTTTTACTAACCTGATATTCCCCTCTTTCTTCAACACTTACTTGAAACGACATCACGTTTTATAATTATTTTAGTGGAAACAATTGCAAAGACACAAGTCCAACCTTTTGTGATGGTTAAATAATTTCAGCAGTATAGTTTAAATCCATTAAACTTTTTCTTGCAAAAGCCACAGAACAGAATTGTGGAGTGCAAAGAGCAGGGCATAATAAAGCAGGAGTTCTGGAAAAAAAAAATGTTTAAAAGAGAATATTGCAAACTTCAGTGCCAAACCCACTTCTGCTGATTGCAATTACATGGAGTTAAGATTACTACAATTAAATATAATTTCTTACATCTGAAAAAATTTATGTGAAAGTAAACATGCTGAAAAGTTGCAGGAGAATATGAAGAAAAAGAGTCACTTGAAAGCCCACAGATGTCAGCTCAGGTCATTTAGGCTGATCCACCCTGAGGCTGTAGGTGACAATGCAGCTGAATCACAGTTGACAAACGCCATCTACTACCACTAGTTCAACTGAACTCCAGTCCAAATATTCTTTCTATCTATGAACAAATAATGTTTTTCCAAATTCTCTTGGGTCTGTAAAGCATTTCCAGTAACACACATAATGTTCATTCTTAACAACACATTTAAGTATAGGAACTTTCTATTGATTAAAATTGTCTCAAGCTGGAACACGTCAGATAAAACACTATGCTGAGAAATGCAGAGATGAACAAAATGCTATAGAATGCATTTTTTTAATTAGGAAAAATAGTTATCTCAAAATCAATTGTCCATGATTACTTCATTTTTCCTGTTACATTACACTGACATTAATTTTTATTCATTTTACAGTTTGTTTTCTGGAAGCACTGCATTTACCTATTAAAGGATTTGCAATGTTTAAGTTATTCCCTTCACTAGTTCTTGATCTTTGAAAATTTCCAAAGTTCCTACTATATAAGACAATTATAGAACTGTGCCATATGTTTTATACATATGCCAAGCATTTTGAAGAAGCTCTCAGTGTTGTGTTCTGCAGATCTGTGCAGAAAGTGCTACTCTGAGATTTGTGCAAATTGTTACAGCTGGAGAAAAGGTCTTTTAATTATAAAACAATAATGGAGCTGTGTTGGACTTCTTCAGGGAAACCTGACACAGATGTTTGTGAAATGGAACCCAGTTATTAATTGATAGAATTAGCCCTGCCCTGCAAGCTGCTCCCGGCATGTGGACCCCATTGACTTCAGCTGGGCTCTGCAAGGGCACTGTGCCTTCCAGCCAGATGGACCACTTTGCAGGGTCAGAGATTAACTGTACCATTTGAGGTAGATAAAAAGTGACACAAACAGCTATGTCAGGCTTGCAGCTTTCAATGCAGCCATCGTTTTATCTCAATTTTTCACTTCTTATTTTCTATTGTTATCATGTACAAACTGCTCGATGTGCCTATAATTTGGTGGGATTTTATTTAGGATGTTAAGAGCCAGATTATCAAATAGTTGGTGTTCCAGTGAGGGGAAATAAAACATCACTAGTTATCAAATTCTCACCGCAAGATGGGATGGATTGAGGATTATGCCCTATGTCTCTCTTTTAAGCTGTAAGAAACAGTGTCACAGTGGTTGAATGGTCAAATTAATGTCTGCTAAGGCTTTTTCTCTAAAAAAACCATCTTCTATGAACTGTGACGAAAGGCACAGTAGACTGTCTGAAAATCTCTGAACTGTCAGAAATACTCACTGTAGAATCACAGACCTCTAGTTTATACTGAAAGTCAGGCTAGCACTTCCCTGGTGACATCCTCTGATCCCAGTACAAGGGAGGGCATGAGGAGAAGATTTAGGTTTGAGTTCCAAATGAGAGAAAAGCAGAGTATTGCATCCATAAGTTAATGTCCATATTACAACAATCCTTCTTTGGTAAGACTCTGCCAACATACAAACCATACTGTGCCAATGTTATTCTGAAATACCCAGGAAACAGTAGCCAGAAAAAACAAACAAACAAACAAACAAAAACAATGCTGTTCTAAAGCATGTACATTTTCCTTAAAAGCATTACCTAATGGAAATTTAAAACAAGAAAACGAACAAACAAAAATAATAATCAAAAAGCCAAACAAAACTCCCCCAAAAATGAAGAAAATGTCCAAAAAACTGCAAAACAAAGTAGCTCGTGTCGTGTGTAAGTGACCATTAAAGCACATGGGACTGTGCTTTAAATATGTTCCCAACTGTAAACCTTGCTCCTTTAGCAACTTATAATGCACAGGTTTTGTGCTTGCTATAAAGTATTTGCTTTCTGTCCATTGCAGCTGATACTACATTCTAACAGGATTCTTTATTACAGAATGGATTAAAAAAAAAAAAAAAAACCAAAACCAAAACCAACCAAAAAAAAAATTCAGTCTATTATGGTCTTGTTTGTATGTGAATTACTCTTGACTGTAAGGTAGAACCTAAAATAGTAGAAAAAATAGGCATCACAAAAATGTTTCAGAAAGATAAGGTGAAACAATTAAAGGCAACCATAAAGGAAGCACATTAAATCTTCCTGTACAAGCTATTATTCAGGCATTAGATGGTCATCAGTCTATTTCAGTCAAAAGTACATTTCTAATTATGACTTTCAGTTTTACAAAACTTAAATGATCTTCATCTACTTCTTGGAGCCTTGATACCACTGAACCTCACATTTATAAGAACAACCAATAAGCCCTCTGATCCTCTACAATCATAGAATCAAGAGCAATTTGGGTTAGGAGGGCCCTCCAAAGATCTTGTAGTCCAATCGCCCTGGCTGATGCTTTAGTCTCTGATTCTTGCCCATAAGCTTTCAACCTGCTCATATTTATTCTTCAGAGACAGCTATTCACAATTTTTGATGTAGAGGACAATCGTCCTTTCTTGCTTGCCCCTTCTGAACAGCCTGTAGCCACACTCCAACCATGAGGTAAGCCCCACCAGGTTTCAGTAATGGCAAGTAGGTTGTAGCTGATGGCTACAAGTGGCTGCATGCACTGGTGTAGAGGCATTTCAGCTGGGCGTTATCACCTTCTTAAAGGAACACACCTGAATTCCCTTGAGGTATTTCACTTGTGTTCCTCTGTTTGCTTCTATTGCCTTGGAAGCCTCCAGCTCTCCGTAAGATTTCCAGTGTGCTACAGTGTACCCAGCACGTCTCAGAGTAACAGGTTGAGGGCCATCACTAGCACTCCATCCCTCTGACCTTGGTGTGTCATCTGCCAGCTTGCCATGGACAAGCCCGATATTATCCCTTTTCTCCATCAAGTCTAGTATAAAACTCTCTCAATTAACCCCACTAACCTGTGAGCAAAGACTCCCTTCCCTCTTTGAGAAAGGTGAATCCCACCTGACACCAGCTGGTCATGCTGGTCATTTCATCATCAAAAAAACCCAAAATTGTAGCAGTGAGACCAGTCACAGATATGTATTAAGAGACTGGATCCACCTGTGTCTTCCAGTGTTGCTATCCACAACTGGAAGGATAGAGGAAAAAAAATCACCTGTTCCCTGGATTCCCTTGCCGACAAACCTAAGGACATGAAACCTCTTTTGATCACCCTTGGACCACTGCAGCCTCATCGCCACTCACATGAAAGAAATGTGATCGGTGATATTCCAAGACTGTGCCAGGCTAGGGAGTTTCCTAATGATGTCCTTAAACCAGGCTCCAAGGAGGCAGCAAATTTCCCTTACAGAAAGGTTTGGCTGGAATATTGGATGCTCTGCTCGCCTCGGAAGGGATTCACATACACCTATAAACCATTTTCTTCTTTATGGAGGTGGTTGTGGTACAAGGGATAGGCCTTTCTGACTTTGGCAACAGTTCTGGTGCAGATGAACTGTCATCATTCATTGACTCACCTTCCACATCCTCATTCCTGCCGTACAGATGCAGCTGGGAAGGTGAAGTGGGCAAGGCGAGGGATTTTCTGCTGCTCTTAGCTTGGACTTACTTCCATTCACTCCATTCCTATAAGCTACTGCCTTCTGGATGCTACAGGATCTCCTTGATATTGTTTCTCTGGTGCCTGTCCATTTTTTCATCTCAGGGAGGGTAGAGCATGCTTCCACCAGCCTCACTCTCTTTCTGGCTTCACGATGCAATTTAACTTTTTTACTTCATCTTATAGATCTGCCACCAGAGCAAATCCTTACTCTATTCTTACATTTTCTTTGCAAAAGTGAAATGCTTTGGGGCAAGACATCAGCCCCACTGCAGGAACACATATCTCAGTCAGTACTATGAGATTTCATGGGTTTTATTACACTTGCCTGAAGCAACTTGATATGTGTAAAATTTCCTGTCTTTATTAGTTCTACTTCAGTCCACCTACTTGTTAGTTATATTGACAGGTTTCATGAGAAATCTTGCTTTGCATGTCTGGTGACTTGTTTTTATCAAACAAAATAATGGATAAGAAGGAAATCATCTACTCTCATACAGTCAATGTCATTGCAACTTTTTTTAGGGTAATATTTGAAACCAATAGTTGTAAATTGCTTTCCACTGAGATATTGATTCCAATGTAGAACTTGGAGGTTTCTATTAATTTATGCAGACTGACATTTTTTTGAAGTAAGAAATCTAGGAAGCAAACCTAGTAATTTTAACCTGTAAAATTACTGCTCCTTCTCCATGTGATTAACTTGCATAAGCTTACTTTATGGGGAGAAGATGCCTTGCAGACTAAGGATTCTATGATGTGACAAAAGCTTTCACATGAATTTCCACACACATTCCATCAGACTTTATTTGGTGGAAGTAATAGTGATATGTTGGACAAGAAACTAATAACACACAGTGCTCAGGGGTGTTCATAATAATGGTACACACTAAGATTACCGGTTGTCTCAGCATTTTGCTGTGATTTTTTGCAGGTATTTGTACTGAGTCTGGCTGGGATAATGATAATTTTTTTCACAGCATCTTGCATCATACTGTGATTTAGACTTGTGGCTAAAACAGTGTTGGTAACACAATGATGTTTTGACTGTTGCTGAGCATTTTTTGCAGAGAATTTAGGCCCTTCTGAACTAGTAGCTGTGTGGGTGTTTAGCTGCTGGTCAAGGTCAACCCAAAGCAATTGTCTTTGTTAATATAGAGTCATTGAATAATTCCAGTTGGAAGGAATTTCAGGAGATAATCTCTTCCAGCCTCCTGTCCAAAACAGGGCCATGTCTGGGATCAGACCAGGTCATTCAGGGCTTTGTCCAGATGGGTTTTTAAACTTCCAAAAATGGAGGTGGCACAACCTTTCTGTCAACCTTCTCTGCTTGACTGTGTTCAAAGGAAAAAAGCGTTTTTGTGTTTCCAGATAGATCTTTTTCTCAGTTCTGTCCATTGTCTCAGATCCACAGGACACACTCCTTAGTGAAGAGCCTTGCTCTGTCCATTCAGTGCCCACCCCACAGGCAGCTGTTAGGTCCTCCTTAAACTATCTCTCATCCAGGCTGAACAAATCCATCTTCCCCAGCCTCTCATTGTAGGACATATTTCTCAGGCCCTGACCAGCTTGGCAGTCCTCTGCTGAACTGATTCCAGTTTGGCAGTGTCACTCTTGTACTGGGGAGTACAACTGGACACAGTATGAAAAAAAAAAAAATTCATAAACCAAATGAGAATGAACACCTTTTTCCCTCTAGGTCATTGATAAGGATGTTAAATAGTCCAGTCCCAGTGCATATCCTGAAGAAACTCCACCTGTTATTGGCCTTGAGAGAGAGGAAAAATCACTAAACATTCTCCTTTGAGGCTGAATAAAGGAACCAACTTGTTTCTTATCCATCTAGTAGATCACTTGGCTAGAACACAATGTGCCAGGCTGCATACAAACAAGGATGCTGGAAGAGACTATGTCAAAAGCCTTCTTGAGGAGAGACAGACAACATCCACTGCTCTTTCCTCCTCCACAGGCCTTGTTGTTTCATCTTAGAAAGCTAACAGGTAAGTCAAACATCTTCTACCCGAGAAGAAAACAACACAAAACAGAGAATTTAAGTTTAATATTTCCTTTTGAGATGTTTGCATGGCTTTCCTTGTTGCCAGCTCTCATGACTTTATTATTCAATTGAAAGTGAATATCAAGAATTTTCTTTATTGCCTATATAATAGCCAACAGAAAACAGGTTGACTGCAGTAGACTAATGCCAGATATAGCTTAAGCTTATGAAAATATGTTACTCAGGCAAATATTTCCTACATTTTAAGCAAGAGATACAACTCCAGTTGAAATACTAGATTATTAATAATTGTGAATCACATGTGGTACACAGCAGGGGGTTTGGGATCTGTCTTTGCATTATATATTGTATTATTTTTGAGGTAATAAGCCCTGGGAAATCAGTACTTCACTGAGTTTTTCTACAGCATTAACCTTTTAAGTGATAGAGTTGCTATGTAATTACGAAAAGCAAAAAGACCTGCATTAAATTCCTTTTGAAGTTATTTTTTCCTCTGAAGAAAAATTCAAATAATAAATTGATTTTTTCTTTCTCAAAGTTAGACAATACATAAAGAGACTTTTCTAGTATTATTCATTTACTCGAGGACTTTATATGCAAACTGTGTCAGAAGTTTCGCATTATTTTCTTTTTCAGCATGAAAATTATCATGCTAAAATCCTTTCTGATACACCTATTTCCCTTCATCCAACATTTGTCCTTGAGTAAGCAATGAAGGAAATTACGAGGGCTTTTCATTGTAGTAAAAAGCCTCACTGTAAGTGCTCCTCACCTTGTATCTTGAGCTTGTATCTTATTGTATCTTGAGCTTGAAACTGACTGAAAAGTTTTCATCATATCATTGTGATTCTTTGTCAATTTTAATTGAAGAAAACACAATCAGTGTATGTTCAAAACAGCTTAAGAAGCAGGCTAAGCCACTGACTATGTCTGAATTAGTTCATTTTATGTCATCACTAGATGCATCAAACTCTTCACTACAACAATGCTTCATGTATTTGTTTCAACGTATATAGCATTTAAGGGATTTTTTTTTGGGGGGGGAGGTCGGGTGTTCAGTGAGAACACTCTACAATCACAATAGACTTCGAGGTAAGTGGTTTTGTAGAATTTCTTTAATGTCAGCAACTCTTGTATTAGTTGACTTAACCAGAACATACCTCTAGGCTGTGGCAATATTTAGGTTTCAGCACACATTACGTTTATTGAAACTTATATCTTGTTCCCATCACTGAAGTCATCAGCTATTATGGATTGTTTGAGTTCTGGATAGAGTTGGATGATGAGTCATCAACTGAGCTATCAAATATCTATTTCCCCTGGCATTTAGACATTTCAAACTTCCCTTTTACTCCTTCATATGTTACTCACAATGTGTCCATTGGGGACCGTAGATTTAGGCCATGTCTTTAGAGCTTGCTTCACATTCTTTCATGCACTTTACCTGCACTATAAAACAATAGAAAGACATATTTAGCTGTATAACCCTGCTAGTAGAATATATACTCAAGTCAAGGATTTTTTTTTCAGCAAAACATGGTCTGCAACACTAAGCATTCTCTGTCCAGGCTGTATTTGTATTAGGGATTGCACTGATCCACATTCAAGATCTTGGACTTCGCTTTGTTGAACTCCATGAGGTTTACATGGGGCCACCTCTGAAGCATTTCCAGGTTCCTCTGAATGTCGTTCCTTTCCTACAGCTCTACACAGCTCAGGGTCGTCGGCAAATTTGCTGAGGATGCCCTCAATCCTACTGTCCATGTTATTGACAAAGATGTGGAAAGCAGCAGTCCCTGGGTACCGATACCAGTCCCTGGCACTCATCACTGTGCCCCACTTGGACACTGAGCCATTGACTGCAACACTGAGTGGTCCATCCAAGAAATCCATGTGTCTCCTGTTTAGAGATAAGGGTCTTGTGCAGGACAGTGTCACATGCATTTCACAAGTATGGATAGGCAATGTCACTTGGTCTTCTCTTATCCACCAACTCTGTAACCCTTCAACACTGTAGCTATGTTCTTAAATAAAAGGAGAAACCACTTATAAAGTTTTGCAATATTTATTCTTTCCTCTAGGTTGAAGATGGTTCAAATATGTTCTTATAATAATAATAATAATACCATACAAAGAAAAGTGCTGTACTGTGGTTTGTATTAAAATGGACCACACTAAATGGCATTTCAAATTTATCAGTATGATAAAGGAAAAACAGTATGGTAATACGCTTTTTTCATTTGCTGGAAACTGTTGTTATTCTAAGATGTTTAGGTGACAAGCAGCTAGAGTAGCTTATCTCTCTTGTGATAGAAAGAAAATTTTCAGAATAGAAATGAACCATTGATTTACCAGTATTGCTGTAGCATAAAAATGGAATATAACATATATCAGGACCAAAGACAGAATGAATGAAGGAAAACAATGAAAATAAATGAAGGGGTTGAGTGGGATTCATTTTTGGAGCCTATAAGTGAAATACATAGTCTTCAGGCAGTGCATGAAAAGCTTTGAACAATCATTTCATGTTAGATAACAGAGAAAGAGATAGGAATAGGCATAATTTCACTATAAACACATTTGTATCTACTAAGCAGTATCTATACAACTGAAAGAACAAAACAAGGCAAAGAAAAACTGAAACCAGAACACTGAGCCTAAAAAAGAAGTCACCTAAAGTGAATTAGGCTATTAATCAGTCTCTGGTTTTCTTGGATTAATAATATGTTTAATCAGTATTGGTAAAATACTTTGTTTCGCTTCTGCAAACTATTCTACTTTTTTCTTTTTTTTCATAGCTAACTTTACTCCTAGTATTCAGAAGCAATTTATTTCAGAAAAAGTTAAATCCTCATTCAGAGTCACATAACAAACCCCAAAACCTTTCCCTCAGCCTTACCAGGCACTTTCTTGTCGTCAAAGGGAGGCAACACAAGCTGAGACATGAGTTAGTATTCCTGCAGTGCTCTTACTACATGCACATGGTTGTAGGAAATTTATCACATGGGTAATTAACACATGACTCCCATAAGTCCTTGAACACTGGCTTCCTTCCATTCCAAATGTTCAAACCATACAAGTAACTAACAGTTTATGACATGCAGTCACTAGGCCAATTGGAAAGTAAGATTTACTACCAGTGAGAATATGATATTGAAGGAAGAAGAATGAAAATTGGTGAGGAATTCTTCAGGAAAAAAAACTACGTCTATTTCTTTGGTCTAAGTGATGAATAGAAATAAATCATAAAAATACACATGGTAAAAGGTACATATTATTGTAATTACTTTCCAAGTAGATTATACATGGCCTCTCCATAAAATGAAAACAAAACCAAACAACAAAAAACCCACAACAAAATAAATCCAAACAAATCAACCGAGCAACCAATAAAAACACCACCATCAACAAAAAACCCAACCAACCAAAAAAAAACCAAACCCAACCCAACCCAACCCACCAACAACAACAAAAAAAGAAAAAGAAAAAAGATTGTTGAAAGAAGATTGAATTTTAGGAAATACAGAATTTTCCCGCCATTGTTTTCCAGAAATTAAACTTTAAGAAATTCTTGATACATGGAGAACACAAAGATATTAATTTTTACAAAAGAAGAGTTTTTTTTTCCTTTTTTTTTTCCCCAGTGACTTGGAGAGATAAAAGTAACAGTGGACTGGGTTAGGAAATTGACATATTAAGGCATAGTATTATTGTGGATAAAAAATGTATGTCTTTAAAATTTAGGACAGGAACCTGTTCCAACACTTGTTCTTGAAGAGCAATCTAAAGAAAAAAAAATCAAAAAAAGAACTACAAGAAAAAAAAAAGAAAATCATTGTCTCTCCTTACTTCAAAACTTATGGATTTTTTCTTTTTGCTAGGGTTTCTAAAAAGCTTTACAGACACCAGATTTTTAAAAAAAAACAAACAACAACAATAATAATAAAAAAAACCACTATGAGTGAAGATACCTAAAGATGCTGATACTGAGATGTTGAACATCGGAAATAAAAGTAAATTCCCAAACTTCCTCAGGCAAGACAAAACTGGAAACAGATTTTATTGTAGTTATTTTCTGAGTGTAAGGAGAAACGACAATGTCTTCTTACCCTTCCTCTTACAGGTTGAGAGTGTTGTTTGAGAGGGTTGTTTAATTGTATCCAAGAATAACTAATTCCTGCACATAAAACTATCTAAAGCTGAAATAAAACATCCTTTCAGGTGACTTATTGAAGCAATGCAGATTTATGCCCCTCCCCACCCCATGACCTTCAAGGAGCTTAAAGCCTTCAGGCATCTTTTACACAAGGTAGTCAACCTACTGAGAGAAATCAACCTACTGTTTGTAGATTATAGTTTGTCAAACAGAAATCTGCCAAAGGACTAGCATTATATACTATTCCATGAAC
>JAWWMP010000001.1:13415611-13428435 GCA_035047865.1 Dendrocincla tyrannina
CTCTTCCGATCTGAGGGAGGAAGGGAGGGAGGAAGGCAGGAAGGGAGGGAGGGAGGGAGGGAGGAAGGCAGGAAGGTAGGAAGGAAGGCAGGCAGGAAGGAAGGAAGGATTGGTGAGTAGGGTAAAAAAGGTGGAATTCAGACAATTTTAATGGCAGAAATGAAAATTATTCCATTGCAAAGAGGGAAAAAAAAAGGCAGGCAAGAAACCATGTCATCACACTAAGAAATTGTTTAATCTTAATTATAGTATTTGAATTATCTGAAAAACTTGAGAGACACACATAGAATTAGAATACTAGATTTATGATGCAGAATATTAGCACAAACCTATAGGGAAAAAAATCAGTTTACTCAAAGCCCAAAGAAGGATGCAATGGGAAAAGGAATATGGAACATTTTGTGTAGGATAATTCCTACCTAATATTAGCCATCAGAGACAAAAAAGTCTAATTAGAGCTAGATGACAATGGCTAGGGAAGAACTCCTCCAAAAATCAACTCTGGATAAGACAATTATGTTTTTCTAACTGCAGAGGGAGCCCAGATGACCAAAACCTATAGATTAAGCAGATTTATATTTGAAGTATCTATGAACACCATAAATTAGGTGGTATTAAAATCATTATCTGTAATCACTTAACTAATAAAAAAAAGGCTTTTAAAAGGAAGACAAAAGACTTCATTTCCTGCTCAGTGATGAAAGTTGTTGATCCCAAGGAGACAGAACTGATTAAAGCCTTTTTTGCTTCTAGGTTCATTGTCATCAGACACTTAAAACAATACATCGCAATGACAGAGACTAAGATTTTTCTTTCAATAGAAATAGAGTGTATTAAAGAGTAGGTAAGACAGATGTTTTTAAGTTGGCTGGGTGTGATGAAATTCACTTTATCACAGTCTGAGAATTGGCTGGAGCAATCCCAGAACCATTTGCCCTTGTCTTTGAGAGCTTATAGAAAAACCAGAAAGGTAAAGATAGTTCCCACTGTCAAACTGGGAGGGCAAGAAGAGGGAAAGAAGTAAGAAAAGAGAAGTTATTATCCAGGCAGCTTTAATTCTATTACCAGAAAAATGCTTGAACAAACCAAGTGCTTTATAACCAACTAGCAGATAACAAGGAAATCAATATAGTCTAGTATGGGTTTATCATGATCTAGGCTCAAGAAGATAATATAATTGCTTTTACAACCGAGAAACTGGCCTTACAGTAGTAGAGAATTTCTAAATACTTTGCTATTGCTAAAACTTGTAACATTGTCTCATGTAACATGCTAAGGAAATATGGTCAAGACAATGTCTGCTGAGTGCATAACTGATTGGAAAATAGTAATTAAAGAGTGATTATTTTTTTCCCTATGAAATAGAAATCTGTTTGAGTAGAGTTCTATACTGAGTCAGGGTTTAACCATTATTTTTATTTCCCATAATTTTGATTAAAAGTGAAGACTTAGCATGAAATTTGTGATTGATACCAGTCTTGGAGTATTTACAAGAATGACAGAGGCCAGGCTTAGAATTTGACATGCTCACGGCCAAAAGAAGAAACAATTTGGAGAGCAAATATGCATTTCAATAAGGGCAAATGACAAGCTCTGCACTCAGTAGAAATAATCAACTGCCATAAATACAAGATGAGAAACAAGTGATTAGACCTCATCACTGTTGTAAAGAACCCAGGCATTTAAAGGATCACAAACTGAACATGAATCGAATGTCACACAATTACCATAAACACATTGTGAAATATGTAAACTGGATTGATGTCCATGAGGCTTGTGACACACTGAGTCTGTTCAGCACCGCCTTGAACTCTGCCAAGCAGAATTTGCCACAATTAAAGAAGGACGTAACTCGGGTGGACAGGGTTGAGAGAGGAATAATGGAAATTATTGGACTTGCAAGGAAATGGCTAAGGAAGACAAGTTAAAGATGGGACAGAGTGAACATTGACTAATAGTAAAACGCGTTTTAAAATTGTAATAAAAATACAGTGGAAAGTAAATCTGTCCTTGGTAAACTTTTGAGTAGATCAGCCTGTGTGATTATCACATGTATAGAGCTATTTTGTTTACACTGTCAGTGCAAGCTTTCTACAGTACAGAATCACAGGAAAGTATTTTGAGGAAAATTATAAGACTTCTTTTGGAAGGTGAAGAAGGGTCAGAATGACAGAATTATAGTTGATCTTACCTTGAAATAATAGTAGATTTCTTACATTGAAGAATTTATTTTAATTTCAGTTATGAGACTTACAAAAGAATCTCAGTTTACTTCTACACTTGTTTTCTACTAATCCAGGGGCATATTTTCTTCTCCTTATAATTTGGTTTTGTAGTTTCCTTGGAGAACTCTTTAGGATACACTCAGCAAAATTTTTCATAGATAATTGCCCCCTTTAATTCAAGAGCTATAGTTAGGAATATGTTCATAAGGGTTCCATGAAAATGAATGAAGGAAACAAACAGATACATGCTACACAGTGATATGCACACATGAAACTTTTAAATTGTCTTTCCAGAGTCTTCATGAAAGAAGTTTGAAAGTGACTATCTTATACTTCAAATACCTTTAAATATTGTCTTGTCTTAGTGACTTGGATTCATTGGTTACAAACGGTGAATAGAATAGTAATATTTGAAATAGAGGTCATTAATTTTAATGCACATAGTGACAACAGCTAGTCAAATTTGTCCACATACTGTTTAATAAACCTCTACTTTTTATGTCAGATTTCCACATGCAGATTTTTTTATTCAGCTGTAAATTTCTGTTAACTGCTCTGTAGGTAACTCAAATTCCTACAAAAGGAAATATATCCACTGTTATCAAAGACTTTTTTATGGAAGCCCAGGATGTACTTCCTTCATTAGGAAAAAAAAAAAAACTTATGTTATTACTGGCACGAATTCTTTCAGTTTATAAATCTAATTAAGAGCCAGAAGATATTCAATATAAACAACAACAACAAAACAAACAAACAAACAAGAAAAAAAACAAAACCACATATATAGCGAAGTCATCCATGACTGGAACTCATCTGTGGTTTTCTTCACAACTATCAATAATATACAACAATTCCCAAGATTTAATAAGCATCTTTTATTCTTAAACTGCAACAGTTTGGCAGTTTGGCGGAAAGGTGTGCAAACCCATCATTTTTCTTTTATAAATGGGAAGTGTGATGAGAATAGCCTGAAGAAACAGAAATCAGCAGAGAGGCAAGTACATAATTTCTTAAAGCATCCTTTAAAACTGTATGTTTAAAATAAATGTTTTTATATAAACATTTCACTTCCATTTGGCTCACTTCATAATCTTGCAAGCTCACGTTTCATCACTGAGCAAGTGCTAATTGTAATCTGGAAGTGTGCTATAAATATGCAACATTCCTCTCTCTGAAGGACTGGGGATAAATAGCATGTTGTTGTTTCTTCTGCAAATGAATGTGATGTGTTCTTATTATTTGATTTAGGAATGTATGGGCATATTTTAAGTTGGTTTTTCTTTTCCTACTAAAATCTATTTGAGAACTCTATTTTAGATAGCTCTCTATGATAGTTTCCAATTTAGCTTCAAAATGGCAAGCAAAAATCTTTTGTATGTTCAGTAACTGAAAAAAAAAATGTGTCAGTAAGCTAAACCCAAAATTTCAGTTCTCTCTGTGTTTGAGTGGTAGGAAGTTTAACTGGAAGTGGGATCAGTTCAGCTCCAACTTCCTTAGAGAACTCTGACCCATCAAATCAGACTTGATGGGTCAGTGCTGAACAGACGTTGCTTGTCTTTGCCTCTTGAACCTGTTAAAGAAAGAAAACAACCACTTCAACAGGGCTCTTTCCAAATGAAATCTCTGCAGATTATACAGTGGTGAGATGAGCACGTTCCCCCACTGCTTCACAGAATCTGAAATGATTGCAGTTAGCCCAAGTAATGTCTGCAGGGTGTTTTGTGTTTGTTTGTTTTTTTTTTTTTTTAAGAGAGTATTTTAAAATCAAAACCTGTACCCACTGGGTGACTTCTAAAAGGAAAAATTCATTTCAGGGAAGGGGCAAACTGCTGTGTGTTCCCCACAGGTTAATCTTTGAAATGGGTTTTTGAAATTATTTTGCATTTGAAATGAATTAGTCATTCACCTGTTTGTTTAGTCTGAGTTTCACATTCAGAGAAGTGGGTAAGTGCCATTTGAATAAAGTGCTCCAAAAAGTGTCCTTAAAGAGCCTCTAAGGATGTAAAATCTTTCAAATCAGATTTGGGGCATGAGTCGCTATTTGCAGGATATTATAGTTTATGCAGTGAAATGTCTCAAAGCCAATTTTCAGCACAAAGCTGGCTCCTCTTTTCCTAGAGTGACTGCAACAGCCCAGATGTTTGTGTACCCAATAATTTAGCACGTGTGTTGCAACACGTGTTCACACGTTGCAACAACAGTGTATAGTTCAATTTCCTCCCTACAGAACAAATTTGAAAGAGAACTTACTTATTTCTACTTTGCATGTGGAGTTAAGGGATGGGATGAAAACTTACCCTTATTGTCTATAACTGCTTGAATTAACTCTGGACTGGAATACGAAATGAATCTCCTACTGCAACAAGCAAAAAGGAAATGAAAAGAATAATGAGCAAACTTCTGATATGAATCGTGAGAAAGGCATTCAGAGCACGGCCAACAAACACTGAAGTGTTCATTACTAGAAAAGTACACTACAGATACCTCAAAGAGATTCCTTAATACAAGATCTTCCTAAGCATTTTGGTTGAGTTTGAATTCTGAGTAGAGCAAACTTTTTGACTTTATGTCATACTTTGGCTGCCATTTGCAAAACCTACAATATCTGATTGTAGAAATGTCTTTGAAAACTATTTTGTTACCGGTCAAATACCTTATCACTCAGAAGTTGCATTTATTAAAGTAATTTATAGACTTTACCATGCCTCTGCTATCACCAATTAGTAAGATGAAATTGTAGTGATAAAAGTAAGCAAATGACTTCTTGAAATTAAGGGTTAAAAGATATCAGGATCATGCAACACTTAATATTTCTGATTGTTTAAAAATAATAATTTATACAACAATGGTCTCTGGGGTGTGAATAGGGCAAGTTTTGAGAGCTAAAATTATGTTTTTCCTGAAACAGCAGCCATATAATTTAAGAGTTCTATCACCAGTAATTTGATTTGCTGTTCATTATAATAACAGTAATAATAACAAATTCAATTACTATTAATGGAAATGTCATATGCACTTTCGTAAAGGTTTTATTGTAATTCAGTATTAATCAGTGTATCATTAAAATAAAGTGTTATCATCTAATTTGTATTTATTCAAGCATAAAGAAAAAAAAAGTCTATTATGTTGTATTGTATCATTATACAATCAGTTGTATTAATGAAACAATTTTGCTATATATTTATGTATTTTTCTTACAACATAGTGGAGCAACAGTGTACCAGAATGTTCTAATTCAAATTATCTACACCCAATGCTGTTGCAAGGTTAAATTTTGCCAGTCCTTTCCTAGTAAATCATCTCTTCAAAATCTTCAAGGTTAGAGAAAGTTGAAATACCTTTCAGGACTGTGGTGCATCCCATCCATAATAATAGTGTGTTTTTGTTTGAATAAGTTATCTTTATTAACACAGTTGAGTAAAACATAGGTTGATATAGCAGCTCCTACCTGTTATGAGGGGAAGATTTCTGTATTTTCATAATTAAAAATAAAATTGACCTTACTCACATTTTTACATTCTCGGCTACACTTTCATAGAAAGGACAAAATTGCATCAAAAATCCTTTAAAACCGCATGGGGGGGGGGGGGGGAGATGAATTTCACTGACTTGTCACTTTTGTAAAGTAATCATTGGGTCTATACGGTAAATCATTTAGGGTAAAAAAAATCACACAGTGATGTCAAATGTATAAATTATAAAGTTCATTCATTCACTGAAGACTGAACGAAGACTGACTCAACTGTTATTCCCATATTTCTTCACTATGAGAATCATGAGGCACTGGAACAGGCTGCCCAGAGAAACTGTGGCTGCCTCATCCCTGGAAGTGTTCAAGACCAGTTTGGGTGGGACTCTGAGAAACCTGGTCTAGTGAAAGGTGTCTCTGCCCACGTCAAGGGGATTGGAAATAGATAATCTTTAAGGTCCCTTCCAACCCAAATCATTCTATGGTTCTATGAAATTACCTCTAGAATATTATAAGGCTCAGGATTACGTAGGCTTTTGAATTATTTTTGATTTTCAAAGAGACTGACCTCTGCAGCAGATCCAGAGCTTGGGGTTAAGCTATTCCCATCCCTCTAAGGTCTGGACAGAGTTGGGCTCTCTGAAATAGATCAGAGAGAATGTAAAATAGAAAAAAGCAGAGACCTAGAATGAACAAAAGAAAACAGCAAAAAAGGGATATATCTAAAAAGACGAGAACACATTTATAGATCATGACTTTAGACTCTTACATTTTCCCATTCACAGTCACAGAAAAGCTTTTACTTAATAAAACTTTTTAGTGCCAATTTAAGATGCAAAAGGAGTTCTTGACAAAGAACCTGGTCTCATGCCTCCTTCTAAATGATTCCGATCCCATCTATAAGCCAATAAAACTTTAATACTTGCCTGAAAACTTATTCACTTTGAAAATGATTGATGAATTGTTGCTTCAGATCAGCCAGAAACAAGGATTATTGCATGGATAGTGAAAATCCTATGCCTGGAACCTTGCATGTCATAAATCCATTTCAGTAATGTCTCCTATTGCATTTGCCAGATTTTTATAAAAGGAGAAAGCATCCTCAGAAGAATCATTCAGTAAGAATGAGCATAAAAGAAGATATCTTAAATTTAAGTTGCAGGAAACCTCTGAAGGTCATTTTCTCCTACCTTCTTCTCAAAGCAGGATCAACTACAAACTGAGAGCAAGTTGCTCTAGTTCATCTTGTCCAGCTGAATCCCTATTATTCAGTGACAGAGACCTCACAGAATTTTTGAGTACTTGTACCTTGCAGTGAGAAATTGTGTTCTCATACATACATGGAATTTCCCATGTTTAGTTTGTGCCTCTCAGCCCTTATGAACTTCTGTGAACCTCTGGGACTATGGAATCACAGAATCATTTAGATTGGAGAAAAAGCTTGAGATTGTTGAGTCCAACCTTTGACTGATCACCATCTTGTCAATTAGACCATGGCACTAAATGCCATGTCCAGTAATGTCTTGAAAACCTGCAGGGATGGTGACTCCACCACCTCTCTGGGCAGCCTGTTTCAATATTTAGTGATACTTTCTGTGAAGAAATTCCTCCTGATGTCCAACCTGAACCTACACTGAAGCCATGCCCTCTTGTCCTATCTCTGGTTACCTGGGAGAAGAGACGGACCCTCACCTGGCTATAGCCTCCTTTCAGGTAGTTGTAGAGAGTGATAAGGTTCCTCTTGAGCCTCCTTTTCTCCAGGCTAAATAACCCCACCTCTCTCAGCCACGCCTCATAGCACTTACTCTTTGAAAGATTTCTATAAATGTTTCTGGCTTCATCTTTATTGTGACAACCCATGACCCACCAGCCAGCTAAAGCATGTGAGGTCCCTCTCAGCCAGCTCTTCTATGGTCTGAACAAGTCCAGCTGTCACAAAGTTCCTGCAAATCCCATGTGTTCCATCCCCTGGCCATGTCTATGTCTCTCTACCTGATGTGTTCCCGTTTGTCAGCCTGTCTTCTGCACTGGCAAAGCCTGAACTGGGCATAGTACTCAGGTTGCAATAAGTGTCATGTAGATGGGATTAGTAATGTGCTGGCTCGTATTCACCTTGTCATACACCAAGACACCCAGATCCTTTACTGCAAAATTGCCTTCTATCCACTTGCCCCTCAGCATTTACTACTGCATGAGGTTCCTTTACAGACGAAGACTTTTTATTTGCCTTCCATGAACTTCTTGAATGTTTTCACCAGTCAGTTGTGAGCACTGTGAATGATATCCCTGTCCTTCAGTACATCAATAGCTAACTTACACCTGTTTGATAATGTATGCAAATTTGCAGAGTTCACTGCATTCCATCATCCAGATCAACAGCAATAAACAATAGCGACACTGTATTAAATCCTGAAAAAAGTATTTCTCTTAACAGGATACCAGTGGGACTTCAAACTGCTGACCACAAACTACTGAGCCAATTAGTCTGACCATATTTCCAGTTAACTTGCAATCTATTCATCCTGTCTTTACGTGCATGACTTGGATACAAGTATTCTATAGGAGATGGCATCAAACAGCTTGCTGAAATCAGGCAAAATGACACCCAGTACACTTTTCTATCTAAAGACTCATTTCATCATAAATGATTATCAAGTTGGTCATGCGTGATTTGTCTTTGATAAATTCATGGTGACATGCCACTTCTGTTCAAAGATGTCAGAGGAAGGCCTCATAATGTTGTTGGCGAGATCACTCTGCAGCACCCTTCAATGCCTCCCACCCAGTGCCGTATGCCAGGTTTGCCTATGTTGTCTCTAATGAACCTCCTTATAGAATGGGAGGCACTTCATTTTCCCAGGCTCTGCCACCTAGCACATGGACCAGGGAGCCTGAGAACAAACCTGACTGTAAAGGAAAAGAGGCACCTTAAACTTCTTGGTTTCCTCATTCTTCACTACACCCACACATATCAAAGTTGAACTGTTATTGAGCCATAGAATCATAGAAAGCTTTAGGATGAAGAGACCTTAAAGATCATCCAGTTGCAACTTCCCTGTTGTGGGCAGGGACACCTTCAACTAGACCAGATTGCTCAAAGCCCCATCCAAGCTGGCCTTGAACACTTCAGGGATGGGGCAGCCACAACTTCTCTGGGCAACCTGGGCAACCTGTTTCAGTGCCTCACCAACCTCACAGTAAAGAATTTTTTTTCATAATATCTAATCTAAACCTACTCTCTTTCAATTTGAACCCATCCCCCTTGCCCTGTCACTACATGCATTTTTAAGTAGTCTTGCCAAATCTTTTGTTTAAGCTCCCTTTAGTTACTGGAAGGACAACATTAGGTGACCCAGGAACGTTCTCTTCTCCAGGCTGAACAATCCCAATTCTTTCAACCTTTCCTCATGCTCAGCTCAGCTGTAGGGTTTGCCATCCCATAGCTTGTAATATCACTGTTTTCTTCCTGAATATCTTCTACTGCCTTTCACTTTTTCTATACTTCCTTTTTGTGTATGAGCCCGGTCAGTAGGTTCACAATGAATCAAGGCAAGTTTTTGCAGGCCTATTGGGTTTCCTGCCTGTCAAAAGCGACCATTCCTCTGCCCTGGGGAGTCTTTTCATGAAGGAAGGTGCTATGTCTATGCACATTCCTGAGACCTACTGTGAGCTTTCCAGGCACTAATCTGTAGAGTAAATGGGTTAGGTCTGTAGTCAACCAGCATTTTGGTTTAAATTTGGAGCCATGAGAAGAAAGGGGAAGTCACATCCTCTCTGCCCCTTTCTAAGACACTGATATCAAAGTTATTTGCAGATGTGAATTAGGGGTAATTACAGGCTGAACTCGCTTTGAGACAAATTCTGCTTGTTCATAACAATAAGCCCCATATGTTTAAGTACTTTCTTCACAGTAAATAATCAGGTGCTGCTACTAAGAAACAGCCATCTTCATAATGTAGATTGGCATCGGAAAAAGTGGTTTAAAGCTATTATTTTTCTCATGGTGCAGCACTGAGTTATATAACCATCATCTTTAGTTCTACTCCCTCCTTATTGATTTAAAGCATGAATTTCAAACATATATATATGTATGCATATATACAATGATATATCTCAGCTGGTGTGCTGCTTCACTGCAGTGACTAGCACCAAAGGGAGTTTTTGAATTAATGTAGACCATTAGTAAATCAAAAAAGCAATTCAATACAGCACAGCAGGGAGAAGATGCAATATCCACAGCACTGGAAAAATATTTTAAGAAGGGTAGTTGTTTGTTAAAAACTGGGGAATTCAGGAAGACAATTTAACAGAGTGGTCTAATAAAGATCAGAGTTCTGCTGAACAATAATAAACCCCAGAACTGAACAAAAAAAACCAACCAAACAAAAAAAAACCAACAAACTCAAATCAAAACAAAAACCAAACCAAACGAAACCAAAACCCCAGCAAATATCTCTAAAAACCTGTAAATTAAAATGACACATTCTCCCAAACCAGGAAGCTGATTATAACCTTGGACAAGAATAGATCTCTGAATTTTATACTGCTCTGTGTCTTAAACCCCAAGGTGCCTCCATGAAAGTACCTAAGCACTGGAGCACACAAGTTTTAGTCAGCTAACTTTGAAGTGCATGCTCTCAGAGCCTTGGTTAGGCCCTTAGCCATTGTTATGGGGCATACAGAAAACACTCGTCTTGAAATTTTGTACATTTTCAACATGCTACATAGATAGCCAAGGAAAGGCAGAAGACATACTAATGGAGGTATCTTTTAAATCCATCATTTTAAAATTGGAACTGGAACTTTTACATTTTGATCAGGACTGAAAAGAGGAAAGAGGATTTCCTGTGTCCTTGGGAAATACAATCTGAAATTTCTTTTAACACAAATGCATTTAATTTCTTTTATGTTTTGGGGGTGTTTTTTGTTGCTGTTGTTTTTTGAGGGTTAGGTTTTTTGGGGTTTAGGTTTTTTGGATTTTTTTTGGTTGGTTGATTGGGTTTTTTTAGAAGAATATTGTGGTATTTTGAATTTATGTACAAGAGACTACCCAAAGTTCCCACTCCTCACAGAAGCAGCTTCCATTAATAAGTCTCTCACTGGCTTTTGCATCCTTAAAGGAACTTCTCAGCTCTTGCTTCCCTAAGTTCATCTTGGAAGCTGGCTGGATGTCACTACATGGTTTAGCCATCTCACAACTGTGTTTGCAGCCTCTTGAGAAGGCACATAACTTCACTGTATTCAAAATAAAATGTCTGCTTCATATTCAGAATAATTTTCATAACAAACATTTTAGTAATCCAAACATGTCTGAAAAGCATTGCTAGATGCCAAGAAAGGCAGAAGGAATCAGCACTGTTTTGGCTAATTGAAAGGATGAGCAAAGAGTTAAAACAGATCCTAGAGATCCGTGCATGCTCCTGAGCAGAGGAAGGTAATGGTTGCTTCACAAACAGTTTTTCAAGGCTGGACCAGGACTCCTGCTAGCTTTTGCACTTTACCAGCTATAATGGTAGATGAATGAGTGAAAGAAATCTAAAAATGTACTTTTCAACAAGGTAACTCTTGACATCTAATCCCATGGCATGGCATGACATTATTTCTCTATGTAGTCATAAAGATACTGAAGAGAGGCAGGTACATCTTTTATCTCTTCAAGTCTCTGGTTTCTGGGACAAACTATTCACTGTTAATGTCTTTGAGTTATGCTAGAGAAATATTAGTGGAGATACTGATCTGTCAAAAATCTACTGACTCATACAGGAGTATGAGAGATACTTTCTGACTCATTGAGACAAAGTATGCAGACTATGATTACAGAAAACTTGCCTGTGTATGACTATCAGAGGTTCTATTTTTGTGTCATGAAAGTGATTGCTATGTTGTATCCTGATTTGAACTGTGATTATAAAGCAGTCAGGTTCAGATCTTAAATGATGCCATGTGTTCCTTGAGCTTAATACTTACTGTTCTTTTTCAAACAATAAGGATTTTGTTTAAAAAAAAATGCAGATAAATCAGAAAGTCTTAGAGCTGACAGATATTTCAGGAAGAATAGTTACAAATATTAGAGTTACATATTAGTTAAGTTGCAGTTTGGTTTTCGTGTTGGGTTTGTTGTTGTTGTTGTTGGGGTTTTTTATTTAGGAGAAGAACTAGCTACAAGTGGACTCAAAGAAACAAGTCTGGAAGACTTTGAGCATCTGTCCTCTTCATGGCACAGGTTGTAGGTTACGTCATATAGTGGGATATTCTGCTCTGTTTCTATTTATGATTGAGCAGGTTGCAAACAAAACTGGTTATAAATCCTGACAGGAGCTGTGCACCTGTTCTGGGTACAGTACTCTGTACTTTCAAGGGACAGCATATAGAGCATGATTCTGAGCATTGATGGGGCATTTGATGAAGCAAACACCGTTTGACTTGCTGGTCTTGGTGAGTTCCAGCTGCTCTGAAGTGCTGCTGGAGCCTCCAATGTCCAGAGCAGCACCATGGTTCTAAAGCAGCAAGGTGATAAATATCACTTTGAATTAGTCTGATGACTGTTCCTGCTTGTCTTTTTTGCTACTCTATCAGTTCCTTCAGTTTTCTTGCTCTCCTCATTTTTAAGATAAATGAATCTGCACTGATTTAAATATAAATTATTCTACCCCACACAGCCAACACATACCATCAGACAAAAAGAAAAATCACCACCCCTGGGACTTCACTTCCTGTTGTTTCACTTTCATCATTATCAGCTTATGAGGGAAGAGTTAGAAGGCAAATAAACTAACAAGTTTCTGACATTTCTGTCCGTTTCTACCCCAAAGCTTTTTCCACCTGACTGGCTGTTTCATTTCAGCCAGAAATGCATTTTTGCTGCTCTGCTGGAAATCTTAAAAATTTTGTAAAGATGTTTGTGTTTTGTATTCCTCTCACTGCTTCAGTTCAGAGAATGCAAACGCCAAAAGAGGAGACTGTATTCCAAGATTACTTAGTCTAGGGATCTCTCTAATGTGTAGTATATAAAACCAAGGGATGATTCATTGGCATCCCTTCTATCCCTATCCCTTTCCCTATCCCTTTCCCTTTCCCTATCCCTATCCCTATCCCTATCCCTATCCCTATCCCTATCCCTATCCCTATCC
>JAWWMP010000001.1:13428535-13522020 GCA_035047865.1 Dendrocincla tyrannina
TCCCTATCCCTATCCCTATCCCTATCCCTATCCCTATCCCTATCCCTATCCCTATCCCTATCCCTGTCCCTGTCCCTATCCATATCCCTATCCCACCCTCCCTGACCTTCACCTGCATCATTCCTTGTTATAAATTGACACATTGTCTGTTAAAGAATTATGTTTACATTTTCCAAGTTCAATCTGGATAGTGTAACCTTTTGATTTTATGTGAGAGGAACTCCTGGCCAAAATAATGGGAAGGTCTCCACAAATCTTTAACTGACCTTTGGTAACAACAGTGATGATGTGGCACATCTTACTCAATAGATGCTGGAGAATGCACTAGATGTCTAAGTTTGGTACATATTGTCTCATATTCTTTGATTTCAGCAAACTGGATGGTAAATTATTCTCTCCAAGACAGTCCCAAGAGTCTTTTAATCATCTTCAGAGTCCAAATTAGTCATGAAAAGATTGATCTCCCACTTTGAATTAGGTTCACTGAAACAAAATCTATAATGAATAGAAAAAATAAATGTAGGAAAAGTAGATGGTTAATCTGAAAGTCTACACGAAGCATTCAGAAACAAGAAATACAAATCATCCTTCCTTTTCTTGAAGTCATTTCACTGCCTTTCTATGGAGAAATTCTTATCTGTCAGGAAGTCAATTATCAGATAGTACACAGGAAAAGAAGTCCATTCTTCATCTTCTTCAGTACTCTGGGCAAGCGATCTCCCTTTATTTCTTTTCAATCTTTGTCAGTTTGGTATTTTTATACTGGAGGTTTATATCTAGACTGAAGGAATCTCAGTCCCTAATTCCCATAGAGCACACTTAAGAAATGGGTGAAGGATACAGACTATTCTGTTATCTGCTTATCCACCAGCAAGTCTCCAGTTTTGGTCCAAAACTAATACAAAAACCCCACCTGATTTATTCGAATTAAAATCTATGTGACACGTCTTATTATGATAATTATGTATGTAATGTTTTCAGAAATAATCTGACACAAAAAAGATATTATTCTGCAGTAAAGAACTCTCTAGACCTTCTCAGTCAACTGACACATCTTACAAATGCATTTCAATTGCTTATCCCTTAAAGACCTAATTTCCACATTCCCTAGTTTAACAGGATGCAAACAATGGTGTTTTAGGATGTATCACAAAGAAAATACAAAGAAACATTCAAAAAATCATCTATTGCTTGTCAGTCTATCTTTTGCATGCCTAATTATTTATCACCAATTGCAGTGTGTCTTCTGTGAGATAACGTGCTTAAATATGATTTTAAGTAGGATTGGTTTCATAACTCCTGACCTGTACTATTCTTCACTTCACAGTAAAAAGGTCTCAGGCAAAACTTACCAGCAAGAGTTACAGATCAATGCCAAGCTTTTTACTTCTGTTTAATAATATTTTAGAGGCTTTAAAATCAAGCAAAATATGAAGACAACCTTTCCAGAAATAGAAATAACTCTATTTCATTTCACATTCTCAGAAGGTACTAGAAATAAAAGAAAAATATACCATTATAAAAATATAGCACAAAGGACAAAGTTGGGGTTTGTTCTGGTTGGTTGGTATGTTGTTGGCTTTTGAGGTTTTTTTTGTTTTGTTTTGTTTTGTTTTGTTTTTTTGTTTGTTTGTTTGGGTTTTTTTACATAGGACTTCACGCTGGTTTACAGGAGAACTAAGAATTCCAAAGACCCTATTAAAACATTTTAAAGACTTGACTTTCTTATACATTCCATAGGTCCCTCTTCACATCTCCAGTTAAATATTTTGTGATAGATGAGGTACACAAAATGAAATAGACTCTGTATTTCCATTCTATGAGTCACTAGTTGCTTAATTTTCATACTATTTATCACTTTTCCCCAAGGAAACTTACCCATGTTAGAAAGGTGAGCATCCTTGTTTAAGGATGAAGTTTTATCTCCTGTGACACAAAGAAAACAGTAGGCAGAGTCACTCATTCCTCATACATTCATGATGGTAGCACATACACACTGTGAAAGAGACACCACACAGATCTCCTAGTTAAATATTACACTATTAAAAAAAAAATTACACTCATAAAAAACAATGATAAAACACTGTTAGATTCTATACATTTTAAAGTTTCTACAATCAAGGTGAGTAATCACCTCAATTTCTCCAGAGCCATTGTAACAAGGAAAAAAAAAAGCCTTAACCAAAACCATCTTTCATAGACAGATTAATACATCTCAAAATTGAGAGAAACCTTAATTTTCATTCCAGACCACTTACTTTTAATTGTAACTCATTTAGTCCTTTTCTTTTCAAGATTTTAAAAGGAGACAGAGTTCCAAGACTTACAGTATTACTAATATCCTTTTTTTTCAGTTAGAAATCACCATTCTTGACATTTTCTTTCCTTTAATTTTAAGACAAAAGAATATTTTTGACCAGGGTCATATTTACACAGGGGAAATAAAATAATGATATGTAAATTGGGTAGGAGTGCTTGATCCAAACAGTGCTGTAGCCAACAGGAATGTTGCCATGCCTTCAGGAACTAAGTCAGTTTAGGAAACTTGCCAAAATATAATGTCCATTCACTCTCAGTGAAATGTTAAATTTTTATTATACAATGGGAAAAAAAGACAAAGGGTTGCATAGATTTAGACTTTTATTTGCATTTTTCTAGCTACTGAAATAAAATTGAATATTATCTGCTTGGACAGAGTTCCTTTATTTTTTTTTTCCCCTGATTATATTTTCTGTGCAGCCTTTAATTTTTTGATAACTACTATTTAAAGTAAATGGATTAACCATGGGATAAGTTACTAATTGTTATGAATAAGAATGGAACAATAGAGGCCTTTGAAGGCATTGTCATTTTAATGACTTCATTCTAGTCTTATCACTATTTAAAATCTACAAATAAAAGAAATATAAAGCAAAAGATATAAACAGGCTGACAAATGCATGACAGTTAATAAGCGATGCTGAACATTATATTGCTCTTTACTGCTTTTCTAAATAGCACTATCAATCAAAAATTATTTTATACAAAGCTGATATAAAATCCAGATACGATAATAGATTTGACAGGTATGTTTTTGTACTCTGCTACCTCTTTTTCATGCACAGTCTGTTTTTTGAAGTCATTATTGGCAGATTCTATTATATATCCACTTATTTGGCCCATGAACAACTGGAAAGAATTAATTTTGGCATTCAGTTCAGTCTTAAAACATGCAACCTGGATTCTTGTGTATTTTGAATTTCAACAAAAATCCCTGACCTTAAATTCATGGATATTTTTTGTGAGTTTTTTAAACATAACCATATTTTTTCTTGCATCAAATAAGACAGTTTCTTAGACATTAGAATTACAAGCCAGTAGTTAATCACAGTGAGATCCATGCTGTGGTGTGGTACTGTCATGTATCCTGACAGATGGTCCCTCAGCAACACGATGTAACAGGTGAGTTCTTCTGCAGAAGGATACCAAAAAGTTGAGGTGCTTGATAAAGGATCAAGATGATTTCACTATTTCCCTCCATGTGTTGATAAGGTAAGAAACAGGTCAAGCAACAGAAAAGTGAGTTGTCAGTCCAATCGGTCTGAGGAGGACTCAGCTTTATCAAGTAACTTAATCAACAAATTGTAACATGGGATAAAGACGCAGAACGAAACCTTCTTTAGTGGTATGTATATCAGCTAAAACAGCTAAACAGGTAAAGTCATGAAACATTCAAACAGGACTTAATGGAAAAAATAATCAATAGCCACAAACAGTAGCTGAGGGAAACACTAGCATTGTGACATATGCTGACTTTGAGAGATAGTGATCAAACTGTAACCTCAGACAAGAAAAATATCAGACACCATGTAGTTGAGAATAGCATCTTCCATATGAGGTTAAACATTAAAATTTGATGCATTAAAGTTAGGAGAATTTTCAGTCATCAAGCAAGTCTAAAACTAAACTTGTCTGGTGCTAAATAGCAAATGAGGCCCAAAAACTTTTCTACGAGTGAAAGTTATTTGGAGAATGGTTTGTCATCAGCAGGAAATGACTGCAGGCTGCTGGGATTGCATGCAATGAACGGTCAAGGGACAGGACAGGACTGAGGAGGGCTGCATTATGCCAGAAGCTTGCTCAGGTGTCAGGAAGCTCAAAGAAATATGAAGTGGCAAAGGCACAGAGTGGATTTCCAAATGCCTGAAACATCTTAATCAGGTTTACACAGGAAGTCAGGCTCTACAGTGCTTATCTGAGCTGAACAGAGTTGCTGAACTTTCTCTCTTGAGCCTTTAGTTAAACTGTGAGGATTTGAAAAGCATAAGCAAGTTTCCCAAGTGCAGAATATGAATGAAGACAAAGCTACATCAGGGAAAAGGCACTGAAATTTTCTTTTCTATTTAAACATTATACTTCCTTTGTGGAAAACACTATGGGCTAAGTATGCTGATATAATACTTGCTTTAGGTCAAAATCTGTCTCCACATAGTTTTACTTTTAGTAATGAACTCTTTCAAACCATTCCTTCCCCAGTGGATGTTTGAGGAGGAAAACCAGAGCACTTGGGACTTCTGCCGCTCCTACTATTTTCCCTTGCACTGAAATCCAGAGAGTTTCACAGCAAGAAATTCTAACAGAGAATCTCATTAATCACTCACACCAAAACCAAGTGAGTTCCTGTCGTGGTAGAAGTGTACACTGCCATATGAATGGGAACAAACTGAAGCAGGTTCAATACTGTTTCTGGGTCTGTTGAAGAGAGAACAGAGGTTGTCATGTCTGTAATCTGAGTTCCTTAGCCACTGAAGGGGAGCCATCATCACTCTGTGCTCTGAAGTGACACTTGTGAGGCACTGTGCTTAATTTCAGATATGCCACTTCACATCAGGGCTTATTATCTTAATCACAGCAGTGTCATAACATAACTATATGACCTCTTCAGTACTCAGAATAGGGCTGTCTTCATGGCTATATGTTTATCTTTCATCTGAGGCTAAAATGCACTTACAGAAAAGCACCACTCACGCTGAATTACTCCTATTTATTTCGTTGGTTTGTTTTTTAATCATAAAATTTTTGGCTTTAGATATTGCGGATTGTTAGGTTGTTATTCAGTCTTTCTATGTTTCCAGGTATAATGCCTCTTCACTGAACTTTAGGAGTCCTGGTGCACTTGAATTATTTATGTATTATATATATTAATATATTTAGATACAAACCAGAAGTAATTCTATGAACTAGCACCCTGAGAAAACAACAGAAGCTGTCCTAGGTCTTTCCTCTAAACCTTAAGTAGTTTAGGTACTGGGCGCGGAGAGAAACATCTTTATCTCATCCATGATCTAGATCCTTGGTCTGGACCCCAGTACACCTCACTACCTTGACCACAGTGGAGGAATTGTTTCCATTCATCATTTTCTTCCCCTTTCCACCCAGTCTTTGCCTCTTGTCCAGGTTTCTTGGCAAAAGACAATGGCTGTCCACATCACTCTTTCCTTAGAGACCTTAGCTTGGCAAGAAGGAAAAGTCAAGTTACGGCTCCATTTACGTGCCTTAGGCCAGGCAGCACCACTTTTCTGTCCCTTCATGGTTTGTTGGTTCTTGTCCTCTATGTTGGCACCATACATCACTTTCTTGGGTGACTAACCTTCTTTTCTCACTCTATAGAAAGCGGAAGTACTTAATTTATTGCAGAAATCCTATTTCAGGACATGCATGCTTAATTTTGTGTTATGCAAAGTACGTAAGTATTTAAGTTTATTTTGGCTCTGACCTTCATACAGTGAGAAGTAATACTGAATAACTCCCCACATTCTACAAACAGTTCAGGTACCTACCTCCTAACTAGAATGTAATTTTGTTTAACTATTTTGTTTTAAAATAATACATTGCAAGTATTTTTTACTGTTTCTTTGGATGTGCAGTATATTTTACTGTACATACTTATTTGCAAGTCCTTTAACTGAATTAACTTATCAGAGCTTATACTGTCTACATCTGGTTCTGTATTCAGGCCAAACCCCTGAAACTACAGAAGTAAATATCACCCATGTATAAATGGCTTTATTTATAAAATTTCTGTCTCCTAATAAAATACAATTATGTTTGGTCTCGCAATACTGTAAAGGTTAAATTAAGACAAAACAAACAAAGCCTTGTTTATTGACATTTAAAACCAGTTATAAATGAACATCTTGTCCAGCGAACCCTGCAGGGCTCACTACATCTCTGAGATGGAATCCCAAACTTCATATAAAGTAGAGTTTCTTTTAGGACAGTGCAGCAGAAGCACCTCTGGCACCCTTAGAGTTTGAGACCAAGTAAGGTATGCTAAGCACATTTGTCTTGAACACAAACACAATAAAGCAGGGTAATTTGTGACTGTATATAGGAATTCTATAACATTGTTTGACTGCCAAGAGAGTTTTGTATATACAACAAAACATAAATATATGAACAATATGTAGCCACAAAAGGGCAAATGAGATTTGTGGTATAACTGCACAACTGAGGTGCAGGAAAATATGTTCAAGCAGTAAAATCTGCAAGGTAACAGCTCAGGATTTACAGCAGTCAATAAAAACATGTAATGAAACCAAAATGGTCCTGCAGAATGAGCAGGACAGATGTCTGATGGAACCGGAATGATCGTAGAGAATACTCAAGAAAGATGTCTGGCAAAACAAGAACAAGCCCTGGAAACAAAAATAAGATGGACTATATCAAGGGCAGATAAGATCATTCCCTTTTCTCCTGGGGAGGGCATGAGGAGTGGGAAGCATCAGCAGCGAGAGGAGCTCAATGGCCAAGGCAACAACAACTATCAACACCAAGTACTCATTGTCAGCTCCCTGGTGTTGGATGCTCTCAGCCATCAGGGTGTTTTATGGACTGACTGCTTTGAACATGTATTGCTAACAACTGGAAGGGACTAAGAGCTAACCATTAGGTGTGTGGCATTAATGACTGTCAGTCAAGTGTTGACTTGCTGAAAGTGGCCTAATTCATTAATTTTTCAAACACTCCAGGGAATAATCATAATTTTTTAACTGGTACATAGGCATACACATATGTAGTATACATACTTTTATATGTGTGTGTGTGTGTGTGTGTGTGTGTGTGTGTGTAATCTTTGTAAATTTATATGAACAATGTGCTAATATTACTGTGCATATATATACCACCACACATACTCAGCAACAGCCAAAACATCTGGAGTTTTGCCTCCTCAGATATCCCTTTCATTATATCTTGGATATCTCAAGGATATGTAGTTTGATTCCCCAAAAAACATTGTACAAAAGCACAGAGACACATTATAGCCCCTCCTGCCAGATTAAGGAGCAACTTTGATTGAACTGCTCAGAAGGAAGTATTTGGCTCATCCAAATATGAAGAAGTTGCAGTTGCCTGGCATGAGGAACTCAATATTCTCACTTCGTTGTATTGCACTTTCAGGACTCTGCTTCCTCCTGACACTGCACTTCAGTCTGCGGGATTCTTCTCTACTTACAACAATCACCCTGAATATTTTTTTCACTTCAGAATCACAAGATCTTGCTTTCTATTTTTACCACATAAGGGAAAGAGCAACCTGACAACCAGCATACAGCAGATAGAGTGCCCTACAACATTACCATCAAACATTAAAACTCTTCAGGTTTTCCAGGAGCTGCTGTCAGGTATAATTTGCCAAAAAGGAAGGGCTTCAACAGAGAAATTGCATGATGCATCACTTCCTGAACTTTAGAAATCAAACCTGAGGGATATATGTATAATCACAGACTATGTAGGACTTAATACAAAAATTCCAAAATTTTGTTCACCTAGATAAGAATTATACAGAGCAACAGTTATGCAAAGCAGTGTTTGCTATCTGGACTCTCACCAGAAAAACAAACAAACAAACAAACCTCTACAAGTAATAGCATAAGTCTTTGACAGAACATTTATCATAGCAAAAACAGGCTCTGCACACCATAGGAAAGTGACTTGGAGGTCAGTATACTTGTATCCTACCACAGAATGCACTGATTTTATATTAGATATTATTTATTTTGTTATTTTCCCAGTCTCAGAGTAATCAAATTAAATAATGACCACAGTAGGACTGGATCCATTTCAAATTAATCAATAATGTAGTAGTTTCTATTTATTTCTCAAGCCCCCATCACAATACAAGCATCTTTATTTAGTTTCCTACCATTCCTGACTAGGTTATACTTACAGGATGAGCACACATGACAAAACCATTTAAAACTCACTCCAGACAAAATTCAAGCCTGAGAAAATCTTTTAGTTTGATCTTTATGGGTTGTTTTAAATCTAGCCACAGTTTGGATGCAGCTGAATTCAATTTTGGAAACAGTAACAGGACATATGCCGAAGTGGCTTTGATTTTTGAAATGGCTTGTTAGGTGGTATTGACACTGAATTACTTCACTAGTGCAGAAACTCACAAATTTTAAATCTATAATATACTTCAGGGACTTGACAGAGTCCATAATGATTGATAATGGCAAGTGTGCTGTTAAGATGAAGAAGTCCCCATCAGATAGACAGAACACAATAGCATAGATTATTTTTATAGATTCATATTTATTTATGGAGTATTTGAAAACATGCCTGCAAAAGTAAATCAGCCTGATTAAAAATGAAGGAGCCAGTGAGATAAGACGGTGCATACTGTGGATGTCAGCCCATTCCCTAGATATTCTCAAGTAAAACACCTGTAGGGTTAAGTCCGATCTTATTGGAGGAAGCTCAGACTACAGAAAAGAACTGAGGTAAGAGCTCTTACAAGACATCTTTTAAAATGTAACTTATTGGTTGAACAATTTGAAATAGAACTCTGTCATTTTTATTTCTGCGGACTTATATAAGTATTGCTTTGAATTCTTCTTACCCATGATGAGTAGCTCCAATTACAGCTGTAAAAACATCCACAGAGATCGATACTTGGTTTTATTTTATAATGCTTTGGCAAACATAATACAACAGAGTTTTCTGTTCTCTTATTTCTACCTCTTCATGAGTAAACAGACATTCTATATAACTTCAAAGCAAAAATAAGCTATATTGATAACTCAAAAAAAAATCCGCAAAAAAACCCAACAAAACAAAACAGAAAAAACCAAAACCCAAAAAATCCTAAATCACTTGTGCATTAGAACTATACATGCATTAGAGAGGAGAGAGGTGTTTCCCAAGAAAAGGCTGGCTTTTGGTCGAAGGTTGATAAATATTGATGAGGAATTGAAAAAGTTGTTTCCTGCAGCAGACTTTAATCAAGAGAGCATCTCTGCTTAAACTGTCAAGTTTTGTCTCTGGGCTGATACCCAGAACACAAAAGCCTCTGTACTTCACTTAACATGCAGAAATACACAGACCTGCAGGTGGGCAGGCAGATTTTGGCTGCAGTGGCATCCTGGTGAAATAAGTGAGGGACAAGGTCTGGATTGCTTTCTGTGAGCTGTGTTTGCCCCACAGTGTAGGAGTTGCCTTTGAGTTCATCAGATGGCACGAAGTCACCTTTACAGGTGAGCATGGAGGCCAGGAGACTGGAGATGAAGGAGGAGAATAAACATTCCAAAAAGTGATTCATCATCTCTCATCTTCTTCTCTCCCAGTCACCGTGTCTTTGTGCCATGTCTCCCTCCAGGTAATTAACTGGAAAGGATGCAATTGAAAAGAGTTTTGGAAGAGATCACAGGGTCAGGAATTAAACAGAATTTCACAGATGTTGAAAGCATTGAATTAACTCCTTGTTATTTTAATATGCTGTATCTTACAGCATTATAATAACTTATGGTTGTTGAATGCTATAGGCAAGAGAGAATATGGCTTTCCTGTGTGCCATTTAGAGTTAGCCTGATAGTTTGCAATTTGTCGTATTGTCAGGGCTAGTAAATGCTATAAATTATATATAACTACGGAGGAGAACTTAGGCCTCATCTTGTATTTATCACCACCTTACTGTAGGCCGAGAAGGGAGCATGAATTTAGAATAAAAAATGACAGAGGGAAATTACGAGAAAGTTGTTCCTTGAGGTCCCTTCCAAACTCAAACCGTTCTATGATTCTAATATAGGGTAAAATTAGATTAGATATTAGAAAGGAATTCTTTTCTGTGACTGTGGTGAGGCAATGGAACAGGCTGTCCAGAGAAGCTGTGAATGCCAAACCCCTGACAGTGTTCAAGGTGAGGCTGGAGGAGACTTGGAGAAACCTGGTCTAGTGAAAGGTGTCCCTGCCCATGGCAGGGAGGGTTGGAACTAGATGAGCTTTAAGGTCCCTTCCAACTCAAACCATTCTACGATTCTATGAAATAGACCATCATGAAAATGCCTTCACTCTAGCCTTTCACTTCGCAGTCACAGAACAGCAAACAGACCATTAAAAACCAAAGGCAACCTAAAAAATCCAGCAGAAAACCAAAACCCATAAAACAAAACGAGAATAATGCATGATATTGCTTGATGACCTTGAACTATAGGGATGAATAAACTCTATGGAAGTAGATATCCAAAACAGATAATAAAGCTGTAATTAAAAATAAAAAAATTGCAGCATATATTACATGATTTTGCTCTTTAGAACAAGAAGTCACTACATTCAGTTTCATCTTTATATGTCAATTCTAGTAGCTATTGCAATTGTTTTTCACAAAGAATGGCAAACATGCTTACATTCCAAGTCATATTAGAATTCAATGCCAGGTAAATGCCTAAATACATTAAAGTTTAGAGTTGTCTATTTGAATTCCAGATGGCAGATCCTCAAGCATGCCAAATTAAAAAGGAATGAAGATACCACACATCTACAAAACATAATATGTCAGCAATAAGGACAATTAAAATCAGCTTATAAAAGGTATATATAATTAATTATATAAAAAAAGACTGTTAAAAAAAAAAAGTATGTATAAGTGAGGAAATGTCAATCTGGAAAAAAACCAAGAAGGCAAGGAACTGTGGAATTTTGTGATATAAAGAGTCTGAGAAGAAGATGGTAATGAAATTTAAAAAAAACCCAAAAAACAAAACCAAAAAAACAACAACCAAAAAAAAAAAGCACAGAAGGAGTGAATTTCAAAAGCAAAGCCAGGCATGAATAAGACTCTGGAATCTGGTATAGAATTTGAATGCCTATCCCTGGAATTAAAACTTTCACAGAAGGACATTTCATCTCAGTTATACTTCCTTTACATTTCAGTTATACTATAGATACAGCTGCAGCTTCATCTGTTTCAAAACTTAATTTCACAAAATTCATTTTAGGTACGTTGTTAGATTTACCACTGAATCAAATGCTTTGAACTTTCTTATTTCTATTTGTCACTGCAGTCCTCAATGCAGTCATTTAATTTAATTTTCTGTCACCTTCAAATATAATTTTAGCAATTTCCCTTTCATATCTTGCCTTTTTTTAACGTGAATCTCATTTTACAATATGGTCTTGCAAATATATGTAACTAAATAGTGGCATTTCCTTATCTTAAATTTACCATGTCTTAGTCTCTTTTTCATGGCTATCGGTATCAGTTCACACTGTCATCTACAGAGCATCAGAGAAAGCTTCTTCCTATAGAAGCAAAACTGTAATTCAAATTTGATCTACAAGATATTTTGGACCAGATGGGTTTTATTATGTGTCTCCTTGGCCTGAATCTGAATGAGTCACTGAGTCATGCAATGACTTGGATGCTTGCAGTAATTGCTTGTTGATTTTCTTTTGGCCATTTAAGGATGAAAGCGCTTTTGATTTCTTTATCATACATTGAAGGAAGGTCACTGATTTGATTTGTAATAGTGTTCAATTCTGCTGTTAATGTGTGTCAAACATAGGGTAAATGTTTGCTTTATTATGTCTACAAGACTCCTTATAATTGACATTTAAATCAATGCATTTATCTCAAATTGAAGGTTCTCAAAATGAAATAGATTTATCCAGGGAAATAGAGAAGTATTTATAAATTGTGATAGTCTTAATCCTCATTATAACACTTTTAGAAGGCAGGAGGAAAAAGTGCACTTCAGCCAGATAATAACAGTGCAATATCTTGTTTGAGAATATTAATATACAATGTTCAGTATTAATTTTGGATAAGGCACAGAACGTTTATAGTGATTACTTTATGACAAAATACATACTCTCAGAACCGTAAATAAGCTTTTTCTATGTCCGCTGTGGAAAATAGATACCCTGGGACAATACTGCCCAAATTCTTCTCTGCTAGATAGGTCAGCTGCAGTTAGTTTTTAAGAGGCCCATGTCATAATATGTCAAATGCCTTTGTCCATCTCTGTCCTTTCAAGGACAAATTCTACCATAACAGTAGTCACGGCTAGAACAAAACAACAAACACTCTACTGCTTCCTAACATGATTCTGTGCTCAGTTTGGCAACAAGTTACAAAGTGCTTCCTTTAAAATAGCCTGTGTAATGATGTGATACTGAAGCATTATTACCTTATTGACATTGCTCTTACCAAAGTGTGCCCCAATCCGGGCCAGGTGTGCCAATTTGATAAATATGAACAATTTGAAAAAAAATTGAATATGTGAAAAGTGTTTAGGCTGGTTAGGGGTTTTGAGTATGTTACTGTCCCAAATGCTTCACAGTTGAAATGGCACTATTAACTGACAACGCAAAGATTAACAAGCTCTGGACTCCATGTCCACATGGACATCATGGACATGGTCTCCATGATACACACCTAACTTCTCCCCACATTCCTTGAAACAGTAAAGCTCAAGCAGAGTGAAAGAGGACTGTAGCCTTTCTCATGGTGTTTACTATCTTTCTTTATCTTAGGACCATCTTTGTCATCATTTTCTCATACTCTGGCATGCCACTGTTGTGACATTCTACTCTTAATGGGAAGGGATCACCCAAGATTCATAGATGGTTATCAAAAGGAATGACAAAAGTCAGAGGGTCCTCAAAATCCTGCCAAGTTTTTTTAGTAAATTACATCTTTAGCATGGAAATTGGTATGTTAGTCCTGGGCCTTCTATATAAGCACACAGCAGTGGATTTTGACAAAGGAATAGGGTGAAATGGAAGAGAGAGACAAATGAATTAAAGAGGGGGTGTTACACACCAGATCAGTTATTATTGGGTCAGAATCACCTTGTGGAGTGTGTGTGTGTGTGTCAGGTGGAGGGGTCCAAGCCTCTAGCAGTGTCCACACGGTCAGTCAGGATGGCTGCTGAAGTTTGCTGCCACATAGCATGACGGCTGCTTGGGGGACCTGTCAATCAGTAAGGGCTGCCTGGTAACCCACCACACCACACCCCCTGGAGCCTGTTGTGGCACCCCTCACTTTGGCTAGGGGGGCAGTGAGTGGTCAGTGAACCAAAGGTCTCTCATGGAGGGAGTGACTGCAGTGATCAGAGCAGATAAGGAGGCAGAATGAGGTCTCCATTGGGCCTTGGGCTGCTCTCTTTAAAGCTGTCAACATGTGACCTTCTAAGCTACCACTTCTAAGTGGTAGCTATGTTTTTCTTTCCTCTAGTTTTCTCTCTTTATTCTTTGTTCTCTCAATCACCCTTTCTTTATTCTTTTCTTCCTCTTGTGTGTAACCTAAACACCTATTTTCTGCACTTAAGTTGCAAGTATCTCACTTAAGTAGCATGGAGTTTGTGTTTGCTGGGTGTAACAAAATTCCCTTACTATAGCAATGCTTGTTAGTCCTAGTAATCTGTTGTAACGCTTTTGTGAAGTTGCATGTTATCTCTGTAAAAACCTTTTTGCAAAACTGCCTATTTTCTAACCAAATTAAACTATTAGAGAAAAATGTGTAGTTTTTCTCCAGATGTGAATTCAAGGTATCAAAGAATCAAAAGGCTTTGCAAGAGTTTGTGAAAGCAAAATGTCTTGAAGCCTGAAATTAAAATGTACACCCAGTAAAACATAGAGCTCCTGGGCTGAGTTGTAACAGGAGAAGAAAGAAGGAAAGAAAACATCAGTCCTGATGTTTCCAGGCTGTTGGGGTTTTGGACATACACATTAGCCCCTTGTCTTCAGGCTTATCACACTACATTCACTGCTGAAAGCAGGAAGGCTCCTTTTCAGTGTGACACTTGTAGCACTTGCCAATGACAGTATGGAGAATTATTTCTAAAATAAATAGAAAACACTCCTGTTTTTGGAAAAGTTGTTTTTTTTTTTCTCCATAATCCAGTTCAAAAGCAGTCTTCTTTGTTTTCAAAAATAAAAACCCCCACTCTTTGGGAATCCCCCAATTGTGTTTCAGCTGATAAAGAAAGTAGGAAACAAATTTTCACATCAATTTTGCTAAGGTAAGGTAAAGTTTGCTCATATGACTGTTTGAGAAGATGTACATGTGTACACTGTGATTGGAGAAATTACTAACTCTGGACATTTTCAACTGCTTACCTGTACTTGCTTAGCTGCAACAGATGTCTTGTAGTGCTCTACTTAGCCTGAATTGGATCAAGGAGAGCTCACAGAGTTTAAGAAGAAAACGAGCCTCTAGCTCAGTTGACAATTGTATTCTTTCCTGTGTAGTACACTTGTAGCCAGAGGCTGCAAGCCCTTATGCCTCGTTAGAAAATCATTTCTGTGTCACAGTGATTTAAAAGAATTGATGCGAAGTTTTCACTGCCACAAAGGTTAGACTCAGCTACAAGAGCATAGAAGCAAAACAGGAGGGACCTTTTGACAGAGTCCTTGCACTCTAGGATAAAGAGTTTGCTTTCTATGCACCTTTTCATTTATCTATTTATTTATTTATTTTATTTACTTATTTATGTATTTATTTATTTTATTTGAAATAACTTTGATTTTCTTTCCCAAATCAATGCACAAACTGTAAAGTGAGCATATGACTCATGCACTCCACAGCACAATACTGGCATCTTTTAATGAATACAGTTACAATCATAATCTGTTGTCATATATATAGTAGAAACATAGACAAATGCTAATGAAAACATCCAAAAATATTCAAAAATATGGATAAATGTAAAATCATGCATGCAACCGTCCTAGATTAACTTTTCCCCTCAGCTACCTAGAAGAAAGAGATTATGCTCTGTGTGTTTGGCTGTCAGCTCGGTATCTTAGTGAAAATACCTTTCACCTGCCATTTCTTTAAGTTCCCAAACATGTATCTTTGATGTGAAGAAATACGTTATATTAGACAGTTTTTCATATTGTAGGTTTTCATGCTAGTTAATTTTTCCTATTTTAGCACAGGTGTCCTAACAGGTCAGCTGTTTCTTGTTTACCAAAGTTCATAAAATTTGTGTGGGACAAAAGTTTAAGATTCTTTATAACGAAAACAGAAGCAAAATTCTGGTTCAGAACTTCTCCTGTTTATAAATATGAAATAGCAAGAGTTTTGTTAAGTGAGCAGTGCCCCACTAGGGTATGTGTCCAAATGGATTGATCCATTGACTGGAAAGAGGACTGGGAGATGGAATTACCAGTATGTGGTCCTGACTCTTTGCCACAGGTTTTTAGCACCCATTTGAAGGAATTCTGAAGAAGGTGAATAGTAAATGACTAGGTGTGCCATGCACCACAGGCAAGGAATAGAAATATCAGGGAAAAAAAATAAAACCAAAAACAAATAGTGAAGGAATAATTTTTCTGCACATTAAACTCTATGTTGTATTACACTATAGCCATTTTAAAATTAATCAGTGTAAGAAAACTGAGAGTTGTGCTTATGCATGTCACATGATTTCTTTTCACTGGTCAAAAAGGCTGATAACTCTAATTTCGTAGAAAAAAGAACATATTTTTTTCCCACTTTAGCAATTTAATATGTAAGAGAAGGGAATAAAACCACTTGAAAAAAAGGACCCATAGATTTTAGTTTTTCAAAGCAAATAAATTTTGATGAAGAAGAAAGGTGAGAAATAGAATCAAAGATGGTTTCAACTATTGCTTAAGTAATATAATATCTCTAAACATATTTAAAACACTTGTTGCCATAACGTCAAAGCAAATTGCGTTTTAGAATGACCAGTCTAAAACAGGAATAGACTTTACGTATATGGAGGAAAGTTAGTAATGCTCTGCCAATTCAGGAACCTTTAAATCAATTTGTTTTAAAGGCACAGGTGATGTAAAAATGTATACAAGTGACATGTAATAAATAGACTGAGTAGCACTACATTAATCTTATTTAAGGCTCTTTACATGAACGTACGCTGAGCTTTTGGCTTTATAAAAACATACAGAAGCACAGGGAGTTATGGGGAGAGTGACAAGTGTCATGAGTGAATCCTAGCTAGGCAGTGAGTTTGTGGAGGCTGTCTCTTTTTAAAACAAATTGCCATTGCATCCATTTAAATCATGTACCTAGATCTATAATGAGGGTAATGTGTGAGATTTATATAGTATTCTTTATTCACAGGTTTCAGACCTTTGGATGAACAAATTTATCAACTGAAGATGGATTTCCCATCAAGAGATGAATGGAACATAACCTTTTCCAAGGATTCTGATACAAAACAGATGTCTTAGAGAAAAATTCAAATATAGATAGGTATAATTTAGGAACTGTAGATTCATGGTTTAATTGCATAGGATAGAAAAGTATAGAGCTTTTTCACAGGTTCTTGGTTTGTTTAGAGCTATTATAACAAGTATCAACTAAATGTGAAAAACACATTCCATAATTAGACAAAACAAAATTTAAATCACCCATCACAGTTCATGATTAGTGCCAACATTTAAAGTCACTGTGTTGCTGGAAGGAAAACACATGGTGAAAGCATGAATCTCCTTTCCTCTTCTTTTGATGATAATGCTGCACTTAAAATTTAGCTGTAAAAGCAGGTTTGTTTTCCTATCAGAATTCAAATGCATTTCTCAAATCATCTGGTTTATCTCCTTCATGATCACTGGCAAAAGGAAAACTACTCAAAGCCAACAACAAAATTAGCTCTAATCTCATGTTCTTTAATACCAACAAAGCAGTTCCTCTCCATTGTACCACCTAACACATCTCATTCCTATTTTGTACAGCAGTCAAAGTGAAACAGGAGCTTTGCTGACCAATAATGTCTGTCTGTGTGTGGGACAGCATGAGATCTGCTCACACTTGCAGATCAAGAGCAGACTCATTTGTAAGTAAGAGAGCAATAATCCATTACCAGACAAACAGCAGTGAATACTGGCTTTCAAAAGCTGGGACAAGTGGCTGTCCTCAAGTTAGGAGTGCTCCTCAAAACACCCCTCTTAAACTAAAATTAGTAAATTATATATTGCCTTCCATGAAAACTGAGAACTGTGCAAACCCAGTTACAGTGAATCATTGGCCCAGTAGTTATGACATGCGCTGTGTGTGTGTGCGTGTATGTGTGTGTGTGAAGGGTTGTTTCCAGACATCTGTAGGAAGCTATTGAGTGTTATTCACAGCATTTTTGAAATCTGGATCAGAATGAATGCCTGTCAATGCCTTTGATAAAAGACAGGAAACTCCCATTCATCACTCAGCCAGCTGCTGTTGGTACCAGCTCATTTGCTGCTTCCTTTTTCCCCTTCAGGAGACTTCTTGGGAGGAGAGTACACACTTTGCCTTTATGAAGAACAATAGGTTGAAATAGAGCAAAAGACAAGCTAAACGAGTCTGGTTTTGTTGTTTGGTTAGTTCAAAAGAGGGAAAATGCTAGAAATCCTACTGTATTTTGTTGCACATAATTTTTGAAGAACAGTTCTGCTGCTGTTTCAGCTACTGATGCAAGCATTGCTCCCACCATCGTCTTGAGCCTGGCACAGGCATGGCAGCAGGAGATGTCAGCGGTTAACTTCCATGGGGAAAGGGCGCATGTTAATCCTAGACTTACAAAGCTCCTTGGAAAGAAATCATAATAACAAATAATAAAACTGGGGCAGGGGGGAAGGCAACATCATCTTCAGGACTAAAGGGAACATATAATTTCTTCAGTCATGAATTTTTAAGAAGAGAACTTTAGAAGGAATGAAAATATAATTAAATACAAGGTGACATTTTCCCTCAGGCAGGAAAATAGAAAATAACAATAATCCCCTTTATGTGATCACCCTTGTCTTTTTAAATTTCAGGAGAGTACTTCACTGAGATCCCTTACAGCTGAAGACTAAACAAGTGAGATTGGTCAGGCACAATGCACTCTTCCCCCTCAGAGCACTCCCACATTAAATAATCGGCTCATTTAAACATTCAGACATGATGGTTTTCAATATGTTTATTGATTCCTGTGATAAAAATGTGTTTATGTAAAATATCTCCGACAAATAAACTGGTCATTTTCTTAAGTGTGTACTATTGCAAGAAAAGGAAAGCAAATTGTAGAACCACATGTATACACATTCTTCATAGTTATAGAATGTTGATTATTGCTAAGAATCAGAATTTAAAAATTAATCTATAAATTGTTTTGCTAAGAAAACTGCTGACAGGGAATATACTGAAGGAGCAGACTGTGTCAGGATAACTTCTTTAATAGTTTATGCTGGTTTTCTTTTTATTTAAGGCAAGATTCCTAACACTGAACTCAAGATAATTAAAATATACAATTAAGTATCCATAAAATCAATGGAGAAGCAAAGGGGAAAGTTGACCTGGTCCAAGACAGTTTGGATTAATTGGCTTCAAGAAAGGTCTAATCCTTGCTGTGGCCTACAGAGAGAAACAAGGTGATTAACTTAGAAAAGACCACAGCCAATATTTAAGTGGCTTTGATAGTCAGTGGCTTTCAAGAAACAGCAGGAGGAAAAAAAATGTATCTATTTGTGCCTGAAAAATAAATGATTTGTGTTAGAGGTATGTCTCTGAGGCCATTACTGATGGAAGCAGCAAGCACTCTTGGAGGTGTAACGTAAAAAATATGTTTCATGTTAACTAATAGATCTTAATGGCAAACTGAAGAAAAACAAAATTGTTATGGGATAAGTTTTTCTGGGACAACATACACCAGTCATTTAGGCAGATGGAGGTGACTAGAATATGGCACTGACCAATGTTAAAAATCCACCTGTAGTGCACATATGACAGGAAAACCACTATTTAGGAGCTAAGAAGGATAAGCCTGTGTCTTTAAGCTGCAGAAAATTCATTTAGACTAATGCAGTGAAAGAAAAATGGACAAATTGTAGTCCTTAACATTTTTCAGAGGCAGTATTAAAAGAAAAATCATAGAATCATAGGGTGGGAAAGTCCTTCAAGATCATCAAGTCTAACCTTTGGTCAACACCAACCACAGTACTAAGTCCCACATCCAGTGGAACTTGATCACCTCCAGGGACGGTGACCCCACCACCTTCCTGGGCAGTCCATTTCAAAACTTGACAGCCCTCTTTGAGAAGAAATTCTTCCTGGGAATTCATTCCACATTAATCCATCATGTCAATATTTCTAAAGATCTAAGGATTTCAAAAAACAAATTATAGTGCCAGCATATGCTTCTGTTTTCTCTTGCTAAAATGTTATTGTCCTTAGTCACCAAATACATAAATGTGAATAAACTTAAAAAATCAAGAGATAATTTCACAAGTGCATTAAACAAAATCAGAATTTCCATGCTATAAAAATTGAGATAATAGCTAATTATTTATGGCTCCTTCAGTAGAACTATCCAGCTGCTCATTTTAAGGTACTGGTGGACAGCACAGCTGCATTTTGTAACCCATGACGTAAAAGGAAGAAATCTAGTTTCACTCAAATATTTTAATTTCTTTTTCGGCTTTGTCAATGTCAATGGTGTTAGAGTTTGTTTTTGTCCCCATAGCTAAATATCCCAATTTCCATCTGCACTTCAAAATCACAAGCTACTTCTTTCAACTTCCTTCATGTCAAAATCTCCATTTCCCCTTTCAACCAGCTGCAAAAATGTCTTAACGCCTCAAAATAAAACTGTTTTGATGTTAAAAACACTGTTGAGTGAAACCAAACAAGGGATATTTCCAATGCTCAGTACAATTCATTGCTGCAGTAATTCAGGGGTCACTGGATGAGCATTAGGAAAGAATCAAACCTGTCACAGCATAGTGATATCTTTTTCTTTTTAATAAGGTTGTTGCATTAGGAAATAACACGGCATGTCTTGACTCAAGTCTTAACACATTAACCAGAAGATATTGTAGTCCTCTGTATGCCCCGTGGGACTTGACATAATATTTGAATAGTGAGGCACAGTATCCTGTCAGGAATTTGTCATTCTGGGGTATATTAGTTGCATGTATTTGCACCAAAGTATTTCTTATCTTTTGTAATTTCTGGGTTTATATCACTGTCTGGCATCTTATATATTCACAGTCGTATACATATATATTTGTATATGTGCATAAACCTGTGATAGATGTTTGAAGTGCTATTTAAAAAAAAAAAAACAAAAAAACAACAAACCCAACAATTTAGAATATAGGCATAATTCCTGGTCTTAGCAATTAATTAACCTCTGTAGGCTGCCAGGTGCCCACCAAGCCACTCTCCTCAGGTCTTCTCACCAGGACTAGAGGGGAAAATACAATGAAAAAACTCTCAGGAAAGGTAAGGAGCGAGAGATTATTCACTAATTATTGCCGAAAGAAAACCAGACTTGAATCAGGGAAATTAATTTAATTTAATGCCATTTGAAAACCGAGTAGGATAGCTAGAAACAAAACCAAAACTAAACTTACTTTCCTTCCAATACCCCTTTAGTCCCAGGTCTGCTTCCTCCTACTGCCCTCGAGTGTCCCAGGGGGATGAGCAATGAAGCTTATGGTCAGAAACTCCTCTCTCACTGCTGGGCTCAGCTTTGGCCAGCAGTGGACCTGTGTCAGAGCTGGCTGGAAGTGGCTTTGTCTGACACTGGGGAGCTCCTGGGGCCTCCTCACAGCACCCAGCCCTGCAGTGTCCCTGCTGCCAAAATCTGCCATGTAAACCCAATAAAGTAGCTATGCCAGATTTATTTGCTCTTGATCTGGAGAATGCAACTGCAAGAAAAAAAAAAAACAAAACAACACAAACTTCAGTCCCTGAAATTATCCATTCATTAATTCATTTCTTCACTGAAATAGCAAACAAGTATATGGCCAAACTTTTGGTACCAAGACAATAACATATACAATAAACTATCACATTGTCATCAAGCAGTAATGAAGTCCAGATCTTATTGATATTAGATGGGTTTATATTACACAATAAATATTGTGCATCCAGTCTCCCAGCTTAAGATGGATGCAGAGTATGTGCATGTTTAGCTATTTTTAAATTCAAACACCTTCACTTTATTAGTTGAGAAATTTACCTTGGGCAGGACCATGACTTAAGCAAGACATAACAAATAAAATGTCTTAGATAACTTTAGATACCATATCTCCTCTGTCTTCTGAGGTACCCTAGTGGTGTTGCTTCTTTTCTTCATTGGTCATTACTTTGGGCAGTGATTTTTAAAAAAGCTCTGCCTGAATATTATAGAAAAACTTGGTCATCCTACTGAAATCTATACTGTACTTACTTGTCCTGGTAAACTAATTTGAGACAAGTTTTTTCCCTAGTCACTCCATATGACTATTTATCATCCTTACTGTAATAATCTTTGAGGAAAAACTAGAACAAAAAGGTTCTTAAACTGGATTTAATCAACCATACCAAGGAGCAAATTGTAGCAGTTTTGGTTCACAAATACTGAGAAGCAATGAGAAATAGTTTCAGAGAAAGTGTTCTTTCATTTTTATGAACTTGGTGCTTATCAACACTTCATGAACTTTTGTAATGGATTTTTATGGTCAGCTACAAGAATACAATTCCAAGGAGAACCCTGATAACATTTCTGAATGCTCTAAATATATTCAGATCATGTAAGCTGACCTGACACCCAGGGAGAGCACCGCAGGACAGAAGCGTCTGGATAATGGCAGCAGATAAGGGTACAGTATTTATATGGTGATCTTCCCATTCTCTTTCTACTATGCAGAGAGAGATTGTTCTCCTGTGGCTTCAGTGATAGACTAACAGGTTCTCTGCAATCAAGTGCTTTTATTTAAACAGTCTCTTCTCTCCTAAGCTTTGCTGAATGTGTCTGAATTTCACCCTTATATAGAAAGACAGTACAAAGATCATCTATCCTTTACTGATATACCTCTTGAAAAACTATAGCTTAAAGGAATCAGCATGTTTGAATCTCTCTGCATATCATAGAATATGCTGAGTTAGAAGAGACCCACAAGGATCATCAAAGTCCAACTCCTGGCCCTGCACAGGAAGCCGAGAGTCACACCCTGTGCCTGAAAGCATTGTTCAAATGCTTCTTGAACTCTGTCAGGTTTGGTGCTGTGACCACTTCTCTGGAGAACCTGTTCAAGTGCCTGACTATGCTCTGGGTGAAGAATCTTTTCCTAATAGCCAACCTAAACTTTCCCTAATGCAGCTTAATACCATTCCTTTGGGTCCTGTCACTGGTGACCAGAGAGAAGAGATCAGTGCTTGCCCCTCTGTTTCCCCTTTTGAGGAAGTCGTAACTGCAGTGAGGTCTCCCCTCAAACTCCTCTTCTCCAGACCAAAAAGACCAAGTGGCCTCAGCCCAGCCTCATGTGGCTTCCCCTCTAGACCCTTCATTACAGAAGGGCCTAGATTTAGTTTAGGTTCAAAGACATTTAGTTTAGGTACAAAAGAGCAGATGACCAACAAATAAAATGGGGACCTGCCAAGTGACACTCCAAATATTTAGGTTTTGAGGCAAAGCACTTCCTTACCTTCAAATATACTGTTTAGCTTGAGTCATTCCAAACAATGCTAATTATACCTCAAAGATGTTGCTGAACTAGTGCCTTATTGCAGTGTTCTGCTGCACATGCCAGGCTTATTGGAGAGTGACAGAATGAAATGACAGAAAGTGACAAAAATGAGAAAATTACCAGTATTTGACTTGCTGCCGAGGTCACCTGAGCTACTTTGATGTGGTTTCAGTTCAAGTGGATTGACAAGTCCCACTGTTTTCCTCATAAACTGCATTATAGAAGTTTGCTCCATGTCACATCACCACACTCATGATGGATGATACAACACTATACAGGCAGAAATGCCCTGATGTCTCTCAAGTTCAGATCAGTTGCCCATGCAGAAAACTCAGGCCAGTCACAGAACTCTGTGAGGCTGCCTATCCTTCCAACCTGTCTGGGATGCCTTGAAATTGCCTGAGAGGTGGCCCTGTAGATAGTCTGTGCATGGGAGCAGCAGTATTCACACAGCCTGATGCTCTTTCAGCTGCTCTTGTGCCTGCACAGCAGCTGATGTGTTGACGTGGATGAAGAGATCAGTAGTCAGGCTGAAAACAATAATTACTTCAAAGTAAGAATGACAGGAAAAGTGAAAGCAAGGAAAAGCTGTACATATGTTTTTTGTCTTTTAAATACAAGTGGCATAAATGACAAAATACTACTCCAAAAAATCTATTGTCAGGTTGTAGAACTCATTTAAAAAATATTCAATATAATGACTCAGGATATGCATTTAATCAGCTTTATTCTACTCTATCCTTACACATTACAGGTGCAACGGACATACTCAAAGTGAAGAAATTGCAGCTGTGAGTGTTGTCAGTTGTGGATTGTATGTGTTTGAAGTAAGTATCAGATGATTCATCTCTTGATCATTTTCCCTAATTTCCTCAATGGACCATGAGGATGTTATCAAAGGCACTTTCTACACATAGTTTTAGTCATTTATGAAATTAGCATCCCTGGCACCTTATTACTTCTAGTTAGATGTTTCTGAAGCCACAGTTAAAATAAAGTTAGTGCAGACCCGATCATCTCTGTTTAAAGTTAAGAACAGCTATACAACTGGCTGATATAGAACTGAATATGCAACTGTCACCTGAGCATTACCACCCTGGCACTGAATACTATGGGTTCATGGGAAAACTGACAAATCACAGAATCAGTCAAGTTGGGAAAGACCTCAAAGATTGTCTACTAAGTGCCACGCCCAGTCATTTCTTCTACACCTCACGGGATGGTGATGTCACCACCTCCCTCTGCAGTCCATTCCAATGCTTGACAACCTTTTCCATGAAGAAATTATTCCTGATGTCCAGTCTGAGCATCGCCTGGCACAGTTTGACCCTGTGTCCTCTCATACTGCCACTGGTTGTCTCGGAGAAGAGGCTGACCTCCACCTGGCTACACACTCCTTTCAAGCACTTTCAGAGAGTGATAAACTCTCCCCTGAACCTCCTTTTCTCCAGGCCACACAACTCCAGGTCCTTCAGCTGTTCTTCATATGATTTACAAAACAAAAGGTTTTTGTTTGTGCATATGACTGTTAGTCCTTTCCCCAGTGATTTTTATTTTACACTGAGATTTTTTTGGGGTGGAATTCTTCAGGATGACTCAGAACTCCCTTAGGTCAGTGCTGCAATTTGCAATTAAGTTCCCTTTTCATTCTTTCTTTTTGTCCCCTTTGCCATGTACATTTCCAGGAGCATGGAAGATTCAGCAATGCCCACACAGAGTGAACACACACACACACACACATAAAATATTTCCTGTGCCTTAAGTTTCCCATCGATCGTAGTAGCAAAAATAATATGTTTAGTCATCTCTGGAGCAGTGAATAAAAAAAGAATCTGTGGGATCCGGGGAGATCCACAATTAGATGGCTTATGAAAAGCAGGATCAAAACTTTACATCTGTGTATTTGTCTTAAATCCCTTTAGATAAATTGTATTTATTTACACATTTTTTAAAAATTTTTCCTTATTGTTCTTCAAAAAAAAAAAAAGAATCCTAACAGCTAAGATGCTTACTCAGTGACCTGGTTCCTGGTAAAGAAAACAAACAAACAATTGAAAACAAAACCCAAACAAACATTATTTACTTCTTGGCCTAAGCCTAAAACAAGGCTTTTTTCTATGAATCCATCTTTTTTCAAGAGAGTATATATACAAAAGAGTACAGCATTTCAGGAGACTATTCATGTGGAATGCTACCGAGTAGCAATAAACCTTAAAAAAGGAAGCATTAAAGCATATTTTAAAGATCTTTCCAGTGAAATGTGATGAGGTTAGAAGCATCAGCTCATATACAAACCACCTGTCTCCTGGCACTTCTATCACAGTTTCTGATTTAATGCTGAGGTTTTGTTACCTGATGTGTCAAATGAGTTTTTACTCTGACACATGGAAAAATATTGCTAAATATATTCTTTCAAAAATCAATGTATTCAAACACCATAAACAATTTTTGTAGACCTGCAAAGGGTATTAATGAGAGATATATTGAGAGATTAAAGGAATTCTTTTTCTGTGGATGGTTCTTTAGATTTTTCTTCACTTCAGTAAACTGGGGCTGCATTATTTCAACACTACGGGATCTTATCCACACTGAGCCTAAACTGGCACAGTGCCACTAACTCCAGCAAAGATAAGCACATTTATTTATGCGTCTTGAGACTCTGGACAGTTGCTGTTTATACATTGATTGCCAGGGACAGGATTTTATTTCCTTCCCATTCCTCTTATGCACAACATCGTGATGCATATGTAGGATGCCTAGAGTGTGATCTCTTATGAAGAGGATCTTTTCTCCTGCTTTATTAATCTTTCTCAGGAATGTGTACCTGGAGAGAAGAAATGCTTTTCTTCAGCCACAGACACGTCTTTGAAATTTAGTCTTTAGAGAAAATCCTTTTTGTATTGTACAGAGTCATACTGTGAGTAACAAAGTCCATAAATAAAAGAGTGCCACAGAGCTCATGGGTTATCTGTTTAACAACGAGAGCTTTGTTCTTCTTTCTAATTTAACACATTTTCGTATGCTATGATTCTGTGATTTAATCATTCTTAACAATAGATTAAAATGATTCCCACTGAGATTTGAAAAGCAAGAGCAGCCAGAACACAGACCTAAATCAATGTGTGCCCTGCAAGTGGGTTGAAAATTAGAAAAGGTTGGATCCTTTATTTGAGTGCATGAAAATAAAATTAAAAGTGGTAGGAAATCTCTAGCTTCTACATGTTTTCTGGAATACGTTTACAAAATAAAGGTCTATTGACAGCAGTGAGAATTTAGTCATTGAGTTAAGTTAGATTAGATTATACCTTATGGAAATTTTTTAATTGAAGAGGAAAAAAAATCCTTGTGTTTATTTTAACTGAGTATGATGAGGTTCTTCATTAATTTTATTTAATACTTTGGCTTTACTACACACTTCATTTATATTAGGCTAATTTATCAATAAAATTAAATAATTGTAGGAAAAAAATCTGAATTCACTCTATAATCCTTCATCAAGCTGTAAAATTTAATTTGAAGATATGTTTTTACCTATAATTAAAACATATACCAGGTGCTAAGCATTTATTTAAACATTTCACTAAAGGAAATCTAGACAGTTTGCTGATTCTGTCCTCAAAACAGAGTTTTCCATGGAAACAGCTTAGGGAAAGAAACACCTGTTGGAGGGCTGTGATCACTTACAGCTGACAGATGAAACAGCAAAGTTCTAAAACAGCAAAGGAGCTATTGCCAATCACTCAGCAGCTCAAGACAAGCAGAACTAAAAGCTCTGTAAGGCAGGAGGAAAATTTGTCAGTCCTCTGGCTTTGTCCATGACATTTCTTTAACAATGTTTGGCACTTGCTTTCTGGAGCAGTGTTTATTGCTGGAGGGCTACTGCAGCCTCTCCTTACTTCTTGGATCCTGTACGGAAGACATGGATGAGTAGCTATTGCTTTTGGAGAAAGATAAAGTAGAGAATAATTAAAAAAAAAAAAAACACAACAAAAAAACCCAGACAAATATTTGGTCAAAGGGTGATCCTCCCTCCTGTTGTTGCTCTTCCTGATAGTAGAACGGAGAGAACCTGCAGCCCAGTATAAGGTATTCAGTGAATTGGACAAGTAAGTTCAGAGTTTGAGAGGCATGAAATAAAATGAAACCCAGTGCAAAATATTGTAAAATACTTAAAAATATTTTTAAATACCAAAGAAAAGTTATTTTACTTTTAAAAATTAAACTTATAATGAATATATGTGGGTGATTTAGTCTCATTATGTTTTCAAACATAATGTTTCATTTACAGATTTCAGAGATTTGAATGAAGATTGGAGAGGGAGGGAAAGCAATGGGTAGGTAACTGTGGTGATAGTCCATTTCTGCTGACATTACAGTTAGTAAGACATCAGTGAGAAATTGTACCTGACATTATTGATGAAACAAGGAAAATGACAAAAAAATTCCAATAATTCTTTCATTTATTTAATAGATTCATAGACTTCTCAGGGCAGAGGGGGACTATTCTGATCACATCATCTGCCTGCTTCTATTACTCAGGTCATACAACTTTCTTATTTAACTTCTGTGGCTGAACTGAAATACAGATTGTTCTAATATTTTTAAATGTGAATTATTCCTAATCAGAGTATGTCTGTCTACCACTTTCATATGCCATCGGTCATTATGCATTTTCCTGCTATATATGAGAATCTTCTCAATAAGATTTTTATTCATTATATCATTTCCTATCAACTGCAATCACGTTTAATGAATGGTAGAATCAATGTGTAGTTCATGAATTCTGATTTATGCTGTGGAGACTTTACATATGGACAAATTTTACCTGACTATTAGGTTTTTCTGCTTTTCTCTAATAACGTTTGTTTTACTAACTCAGTTTTAAGGAAAAATTCTGAGGAAAGGACACAGAACAAAAACTAACAAACTGGGAAACCATTTTAAAATGGGAACAAACTAATAGAGCAGAAACTAAGGGAAATCTATTTGTGCAGACTGTAAAACTAACAACAGATCCACTAGTCTAAACTGCCTGGTGATCTCATCAGTCAGTCAGTTTCAAGAAGTATCTCTTTAAGTATTGGATTCTCACTGTGAAAGTCTCCTGTTCCCCCATACATTGCTGGAAGGACAACCTGCTTATGAACAGATAAGCAGCTTAATGTCAGAAAATTGTCTCCTTGTTTAGACAACTGTGGAAAAGCCATGAAGCATCTGTACAGAAACAACACCCAGTTGTTAACCAGATTGATCCCATTTGTCTGGGACAATCCAGACAACCAGGAACAGCATGAAGGGATGTGCAGGGATGACCAGGGCAGAGTCACAGCAGCAGCACCCAAGAGCATTTTGTTTGTGCAGGGAGCTCTTGTGGGACACAAGACCCTCAAATTGCCCCATAGGAACACCACAGTCGTGTTAGTGTGGTGTGGCTTGCTTGGCCAAACAGTGGGAAAGAGGAGAAAAGCAAGAAATCACATCCCTGGGAGAGGCAAGGTATGTAGGTGTGTATTTGGCTTTGTGTTTGGGGGCAGTTGCATCTGTAGCATCAGTGAATCCATTAACTGCTCTGATCCTGCCATAACTTCATTATCGTTTACTGCTTTTAAAAGGCTGTGTGCATAAAAAATTTAAAGGTATGTCCAGAGCTTGCATTTCCCTCCCTGCAACACTCTCAATCACTCCCAAACAGCAAATATGGGCAAGAACAGATACAGCTCTTCTGTACTAAGTAAATTAGAAGAGAATGAGCAGAATGTCATTACGCACAGTCAAAGGATGTGAAAAACCAGGCAGAAAATTTTAGAAGAGTACATTGCACCTTGTGGAGAGTCCTTGTGGACCCTGAGAAAGAACACCGGTGCCTATATAAGGCATTTTAGTGAGGCAAGAGAATTGGTGGGACATCCTTTCACAGAGCAAGGAAAGCTTGAGAGCACAAAGGTCTACTCTGCTGACGATCCAGGTGGTCATGTGAAGAACTATGAGCATTATAGACACAATTCTTAACATTTCCTTTTCTAAATTCATAATTCATGCTCCTTGAATCCCTCACAGTCCTTTAATAAATCCTCTCCAATTTAACAATACCATTTGTGAACTCTAGATTTCAGAATAGCATCCACCTGGGAGAAGTACGGAGGCAGCGAAATTCATTTCTACTCAATATTCTCATGTTTATGTCTCACATTTGCCTTTTTGATGTGAAATTTTATTGAGTGTTCATGCTTGGTGTGACTTGTTGCACCTTTCTAAAAGCAGCTGCCCTTCAAGACAACACTTGTAGTTGCAAAGTGTGGTTTCTATTCACACTTCACTAGACCAAAATGTGACTCGGCTATGTTGAGTTGCAAACTGTATATTTATACTATGCTTACCAAACCACCTAAATTTCCCAGCTGAATACTACTGGGTTTTTTTACATTCCTCTATGTGTGTGTGCATTTACTATAAATTCAATCAATAACAGTTTTGTTTTCATCCCGGTCATTGATAACAATATTAAATAGCAAAAGGTCAAGAACTGTTTCTTAAGGATCTCACAAATATCAGTAAGAAAGGCAGTTTTTAATCAATATGAACTCTTCTATTGATTTTGTATCATCTGGCTTCTTGATCAAAATATCCTGTTATAGAAAACCAAAACAGTTAACAGAAAGGGAAGTGGCAAATTGCTGTTACCAATGAAACTCCCATTTAAAAGTAAATTTAATAATCATGTAGAACTGATGAACCCAGGCTGCCTAGTACTGTTATCAATCAACTTTGCATTATTTTGATAATTACAACTATTTTTACAATATTTATTGTAGAAATGACAAACAACCTAGCTGTTGAGCATTCAGGAGTTCACATACAAACCTCAGCATGGCAATGATGTTCAATCATCATTAACACTCTCAGGCAAACAGCAGAAGACGTAGATATCAGTCATCTGATAGTCACTCAGAAGCATTACACTGTTCCCTGTCAGGCTTCAGTCATGTAGTGATGATGAATGCAGAAAGAATCATTAGACCAAACTTGAAAAAAACAAAACAAACAAACAAAAAAACAAACAAAAAAAAAAAAAAAAAGGAAGAAAGTTCATAAACCTACAGCAGTTAATGTACTCAATTTTTTAAAGTGTCTGCTAACTAAAAGCAGGAGCAAAAAATGGAGAAGAGAAGGTTGAAAGAGGTTCCTATAAATGTATATTGATACCTGAACGAAGAGTACTAAGAGGATGGAGCCAGTCTTTAGTTAGTGCAGCTCAGTGGCAAGTGACAGTGGACACAAACTGAAACACAGGAGGTTCCCTCTAAACATAAGGAAACTTTTAGACTGCAGATGATTGAGCACTGGCACAGGCTGCCCACAGACGCTGTTTTTAGAGACATTCAAAAATTCCCTGGACACTGTATTGGGAAACTGACTCTTAGTGACCCTACCTGAGCAGGTGAGTTGGACCTCCACAGGTCCCTTTCAACCTCCAGCATTCTGCAATTCTGTGATGTACCTTGAAGGAGACATAGCTGTCTATCTCTTCTACCACTCTTGCACCGTGGGAAAATGCTACCACATCTAGGATTATGTATTGTTTAAACTTTAGATCATGATAACACAAATTCTGAAGCTAAATTAAATATTCTTTGGCATAGTTTTTCTAGCCAGACCAGGCACTGAGTTTTCTAGTGGAGACGAACGATATCTTGTACTACTTGTCAGATTTCTTTTTACCAACTGCCTTAAGCTATATTCTCTTCCCTCTGCTTGAGAAAATAGGGTCAATTCTCACCTAACCAAGTTTCTACTTGATAAACAAACCTATTTTATCTATTGCATTGAAGCGAAATCACTTATTTTGTTTACATGATTGCTTACATGAGATTTCTTATGTCTGAGATGACTTATATTGCTCAGCATAACCTATAATGTGGTGGATAATTGAACAAATTGGAAGCATTTCAGAAACAGCCCTAAAAATTATGAAGTTAGAAGAAAAGAATACAAAATTGAAGAGGCTGTATACATTCATTGATAAATATTACCATATAAGTGTCATAAAGGTTTAACAGAAGTAAAGGTAAAGGAAGGAAAAAAATACACTTGGAAAAAATAAGACCTGTCTCACAGTAATCTTGAAAGACAGTGTGGCATCATAACAACTTTTAAATGCATGATATTAGCCCAGTCTGATGCTGACATCTGCATGTGTAAAACAAAATGAAAATTAATTTCTGTACAAATTAGAACTGCTGAAATTCATGACCACAGTATAGAAAATATCAAGAAAATGCAAATTACAAGATTATGGACCTAAATATGACAAATATTTTTCTTTGAAATATGTTCATCTATATCTTACAGTTTTACTTGAACAAAATTAAAAGAAACAAACCTACTAGATGTTATACTGAATATATATACACAAATTTCTTCATGTGGTAAATGACAAAGGATATCACATCCATAATTTCTCTAAATCATATTCTTTGTAACTTAAATTTTAGAACTTTGTGTACGTTACTGAGAAAAAACTCAGTTTATCTCAGTTCCTAAAGGTGAAGAAACTCCAACATATATCAGCAAGTGTAATCTAAAGCTGTAAATGGTTATTAAAAGAGCTTCAGCATTCATTTCTGCGCTTAGGGAAGGAGAGAGAGCACCATGCAAGCTTCAGACACCTCGGTGAATTAACTGAAGTAGCATGATGCTGGCTGTTCATTTTCTTTCCTTGCAGGTAGAAACATATTCCTCACAGATACACTTTAAAGTTCACAGAGTCACTTGTCTCGCAACTGAACTAGGGAGAAACATTCCTGGAGGCTCTAGTCCAGTGCTCACCTTGATGAAATTGAGACTATGGGCTACAGCAGGAGACTCACAGAATCACAATTTTTTTTAGGTTTGAAAAGATGTCCAAGATCTTAGAGTTCAACCTTTGACCTATCACCACCCTATCAATTAGACCATAGCACTAAGTGCCACTTCTAGTCATTTCTTGAACACCTGCAGGTGCTATTAAAAAAAAAAAAAACACAAACCTTTCTGGGAAGAAATTCTTCATGATGTCCAACCTGAACATCCCCTGGCCCAGCTTGAGGCCATGCCCTCTTGTCCTCTCATTTGTTACCTGGGGCAGGAGCCCAATCCCCACCTGGGTACACCCTTCAGGTAGTTGTAGAGAGCAATAAGATCTCCCCTGAGTCTCCTTTTCTCCAGGCTAAACACCCCCAGCTCTCTCAGTTGCTCTTCACAGAACTTTTTCTTAGACCTTTTCCAAGCTTCATTGCCCTTCTCTGGGCACCATCAGACAAGGGAGGCTGGAAATGGTGTAAAACAAGTTTTCAATCCATTCTGTTTCAAAGCTCAGTATTGCAAGCTCTTAAAGTTGTGATACACATATCTAAAGGACTGCTTGTCAATCACATATCACTTCTTAAACTTTGTTTTCATTTCAGTGTTGAAATTCTAAAATTGTATTTAGGATGAGCACTGGCATTTAGCAGCTGCAAGCTGTTAACATATGATCTCTTCCTGCTGTAAAAGCAGCGTCCTACAGAAGTGCTTGCAAAATGCATAGACCAAATCAGTTAAACAAAACATTCAATACATTTCTCAAACATTAGGGGAAAAAAGACATGCATGAAATGGTAAGATTACTTCTATATATATTTTATTGCTAAAAATATTCCCCAAAGCACTTCTGCAAATTGCTCGCAAGCAGTTCTTTGAAAATATCCATTGCTACCGGCATTGGTTGATTTTGAGCAAATATCTCTTTAGTTACCCAGCGGGAGAATATGGAAAAGATGGTGCCAGACTATTCTCCAAGGTGCATATTGAAAGGAAGAAATTGTGCAACAGGCACAAGTTGCAATGCAGGATATTCTGATTAAACATATGAATTTTTACATGTTGACTGTAGTTCAACACTGAATATTGAATGAGCTGTGCAGTGACACTGGCCGGTAATGTGAGCAGGAACTATCCAGCACATTTACCAAGGTATAGTGAAATTACTGGAAATGTCAGAAAAGAATGAAGCAATGTTGCTGTGGCATGAGAAAAAAGGCAAGGGAGAAGATACTTTGAATGATGGGATGCAGAAGAAAGTATCATCAAAGAAAAAGAAAATAAAAGCAAAAGTCAAAGAAAAGGATAAAATATAAAGATTAAAGGGAAATTTTAGACAATTGCAATCAAATTAAAAAAATATAAGAAATTGAGGCATTTACTGACGGTACTAACTGATTAGGTTAGAAATCAAAATGTGTTAAAACAACTACAGTAATTTGTTAAAGATGAGATCTCAAATCAAGTGGAATGTGGCCTTATGACCACTAAAATGACAGGTGTATTGACTCTGCCTTTGAGATGGAATAGAGATATGTCTGCAATGCACAAATACAGGCTGTTCTGACTGGGATCTTGTATAGCTACAAGACTGTTTGCAGGCTGTTCTTATGTATATACACTAGCCTGTTTACTTTTAATTTAATTTAACATTAAGCACACAATGAAAATATCAATTATATATTCCATTTAAATGGCACCATCAAACTGATGAAAAGCTGAAATATGAATGTGTGCTTTGGCTTCTATATATGACAAGAAAATGCATCTGCCTGATTTAAGGGAAGAAGAGTATGTTTTCAAGTCTCCATTTGCCAGTCTTTCTCAATAAAATTGTCTGTAAGGCCCAAAGTCTTCCCCTACCACTGTCAATGGAATTTTTGAATATTTATTTCAAGATGTAAAAGCAAAGTCCTTGCTCTGCAAAATGAGCTCTCTGTAATGTTATTTCAAAAGATCCCTACATTTGGCCAAATGTGAAGTCCTGCATAATTTGCATCAGTTATTGTGCAGACTTAGGCAGGTTAGAAAATTACACTGCCACTTTGCTTGTTCTGTCCTAAGTGATTTACTGTCAATACTGCTCAGAAATAACGAGTAATAATTCTCACACTGTAATTTAACTGTAACCAAAGCTAACTGAATATTTACATAGTTGATCTATTTCATTTTCACATTATTTTTAGCGGAGACACCACTCCAGGGTGTTAAATATCTACTTCAACATAAAACATTGTTGGATTATTTTTTATTTTTTAAAATGAATTCCATGTGTCATGCATCTGACAAGGTGAGTCTGTTTTTCATTTCTGAAACCAACCTGTGGAACACAGCTCAAGTATTTTGGGAATTTCTTGAAGCAAATTTAATACTAGAAGTTTATGTTGATTCACCAGAATTTTATTCTCTTTAAGTTGTCTAATATCTTTCTAATTTCTTTTCCATGAAAAGGTGATTAGGATTGAAATATAGCTGATTTAAGGTTCAATTTTTCCATCACAAAGTCCCTGCAGTAGCTTCTGAAAGCTTCAGTGATGTAATGAGGGTACAGTACCCATATGTCCTTACCCCTGTAATAAATTACTCTCTATTTTACAATAAGAGAAGTGTTTTTTCTCCTACCTCTTTGCTTCGCTGGTTTTACTGATTCACAAAGTAACATGTTCACCAAAATGCATTCTTCCTCTATGCAGATCTTGACCTTATTCTAAGCTTAAATCGAGCTACTCAGCATCTGCAGTCACAGTAGGCCCATAACTTCTTCTCTATTCTGTTGCTACATAAAAACTTGGTTTTAGTAAATCACTCATCCTTCCTTAGCAGAATCTATCTCATGAATGATAAACACCCCTCTTAATTTCAGCTGCCCCTGAAGCTCTGTTGAAGCATCCTCTGTCCTGCTGAAGTGCCTCCTTCTGTAAAACTTCTTTCTCCTTCACAGGCATATATGTCCTTTCTATCACGAAATGTAGGCCTACTCAAACACCCAGAAAGAAAAATTTCATGATGCAATGTATTCCTTAAATCTGTGGTTCATGCTAGAAGGACTGTAAAAATAAGTTCTAATCATTAGTATTAGCATAATGCAAACAGTTATCTTCACTTGACCCGGCACTAACTTATATACTATTTTTTCTCTTTTTAAAGTAACGCCTGGACTAAAGACTGTGAGAATGAACAGTAATGAGTCTGCTGTATTTCATTTCCCTAGAATTAGGACTCTCAGACATGTTTTGAATGTTTTTTTCATGTGGTCTTCTGACTGCTCCTTACCAGAAACAATTGAAAAACGAAAATATATTACACGTATGGTGCACTCTGAGCAAAGCCTACACTATTGTCCTGGAATGAGTAGGGAAAACTTGCCCATTGCTGAAAAGGTTTTACTTATAAGTACTTTTCCATAACTGCTGAAATTGTGGTACTTCAAAACAGAGGGAGGGAGGGAACAAAACCCACTGTATTTCACAGTACTGTGAAAGCAAAGTACAAGAAGTGTTTGTGACCATGTTTTAGTTGTCTTTATTTGAAGATGCACAAAAGTGGACCTTAAATCATTAGAGGGAAAAAAAAATACAGTGAGGAGGGGTATAAAAATGGCTAGTAAAGAAAAATATACTATCTAGTGTTAGAGCACAATGAAAGGAAGAAGCAGAGGATTATGTGTCAAAAAGCTTCAGAGTTCTTTGTAATTTCTTTATAACCTTTGGTGCCACTGTTTAAAGGAACAGATTTTCTTGTGATCTTTGCCTAGTATCTCACTAACACAACTACTGCAAGCTAACTTAGGGTTTCAAGATCAATAGTTTCACAGATCAGCTCCCCGTTTCAAATAAAATAAAAAAAAATAATAAAAAAAAAGTAAAAAAAAAAAATCATAGCTTTCATCAATTAAGGAAACAGAAAATTTGTCTACAAGTTATTCTGCTGCAATATCAAATGGTATTTAAAAAAAGTTTTCTTCGTTTTCAGTCCCAAATTCATCAAACAGATACTCTTTTGAAGAGTACATTTCCTTTTATTCTTACAGCTCATCCGTGGATTTAAAATAATACAGAAATAAAGCTTTCTTGCAGTTCAGAAATTCTCTCATCTCTGTTTGAAATTACATAACTGCCTCAATCAAAAAGCCCTCTGGAAAATATGTGCCAAGAGATTTGTGTGTTTGCAGTTTTGGTGAATAGATCAAATGTGCCACTCGCTATATGTTTCTGAAATCTTCTTTCTTAGAAGAGAAGTCACAGCTTTCACAGTGCTCTTTTTTTACTGTGAACTAAAAAACGTAGCACCTCTCCAAACAACTCTGTAACCAACAGTCCCTATGCACTGAAAAACACAAACTAGTTTGAATGGGGCCAATTTATGGCTTTGTTATTATATGCCCTTTTTTTTTTTTGTCCTCATCTACATTCACCTTAGTGCTTCTAAATCATCATTGATTGGTGCTTTGAGGACTAAAAAAAAGCTAATGAAACTAAATTAACATTCACCTGATGAAAACCCAGACAAAATTACAATTGCTATTTAGCCAGTATTGGGTCTTGCTAGAGGCAGTTCCTGCTTACTCAGATAATCAGTCTACTGTTAAAGCAGTTGTAATCCAGGAGGAACTTCTGATCCAAAGATATTATTCAATATGCTTAAGTTGTGCCGCAGCCTCCTTTATTATTCATGGCCACTACCTTGCTTTAGGCTTGATTTGTGGCTGTGCTCCAAGCCCAGAAAAAGCATCCAAGAAGCGAGTGTGAGGAGACAGTGTCTGAAGGTATCAGGCAGGAGAGGAGAATCTGTAGCTGATACAAGGCATAATCAAGAAGTAGAAATGCACTTTCAGCAGAGGCGTTCAATGGAAGTGGCGCCAGGGTGTGAACAAAGGCAGCCAGGAGAATCTCCAAGAAGGAGAGAAGCCAAACCATCAAGATTCTTATTTCAGAAATGGGAAAAGGAAAGCAAAACCTGAAAATTCAGAAATTAAAAAATGACACAGCTTCAGAATGCCTGTTTGATTTCTCTTAAACCTGCTGAGCTTCCCATATGGAAATCTCACTTATCTATGTCCATCAAATCCTATTCTTAGCTTGGTTAACTGCAAACTTGTGCCTAGATTAGAACAGGCCAGTAGGTCTTTGGGACAATAAAAACACTATATATTTAAACAACAACTGGCAAAACAAAGTGCCAGCCCTCTATAGTATTCTTAGTGGCTATATCCCTGCCCATGATCTTAAGCTCAACCCTTCCAGATATTGCAAAGCATACTTAGATATAACATATAGTCATTGTTTCAAATGACAAGATTTCTGTATTTATTGTTTACTTTCTCATTCATACTCTCTGCAGTGCACTGAAGATTCTGTTACTGTTTCTTTCTTCCACTGCAGCACAGAAGATATTTAATGATCCAATGAATAAAAACAGTGAAGAATAATAGAGAACAACTATCCTGCTAAAGAACAGTGTGAATTCCCTAGCAAGTCCTTCCTCCCCCCACTCACTTGTCTCCCTGAAATATATAATAAAATCTTTTATTCACTCAGGCAGAGTGAAGCAAAATGGAAAAGCTTTACTGAAAGCATCTAGATAACGTCTACTATTCTGCAAGAATAAGGCTTGTGAAATAGGCACCAGATATTTATACCCAAAGTACTCATCTTAACAGAAAGTAGGTCATGGCTAACGTAAAAGTGAATGCTTCAAAATAATCATTTTAAGAGGGTGTGACAGTAGAAGAAATTTAAATATATCAATTCTAAGCAGCTGTAAAAATCCACTTGTCACCAAAAATGTTCTAATAAGCTGTCTGTACCTAATATTTTATTTAAAGGTTAGCATTCTCAATATCTAACGCAATTAATTTTCCAAGAATAAAACAGAGCTGTATATAGAACAGTTGGGGGGCGGGGTTTGTTTATTGTGCCTGTCAAGAGATAAGCTAAGTATTCAGTCTTTTCCTGGGCATAGACAGAAGGGGAGCTTTTCCTATTTCTCCTTTCAGAAGCTTGTCTAAATTTATGCTCTTTTACAAAGCATTACAGAATGAAGATGATCACGAATGTTTTCAGAAGTATAATTTTAAAGATGAAGGTTGCCAGTTTAAAGTCAGAAGGCATTACCTAACTGAACAAACTGAGGAAAGAGCCAAACTAGCATCTTACAAGAACGAGTCAATTGAGTGTCTCTGATCTTTATTTATAAATTTTAACTATTTTCAGGTAACTTTTGTAACAGTGAGTCAGGAGCATGCCTGGCAGCCAGGAGTGCAAATGGTGTGATTCTTGGGGCTGTCCTGTGCAGGGCCAGGTGCCGGACTCAGTGATACTTGTGGGTCCCTTCCAGCTCAGAATAGTTTATGATCCTATAACTCTATGTTTCTATGACTGTAAAGCCAAAGTTTTCTATTTTAATACTGAACATTCTAAAAAAAAATTACCAGGATTAATAAGCAAATATTTAAAAAAAAAAAAACAAACCTAAAAATCTCCAATTAAGGCAACAATATTCCTCATTTTTCATTTAGATATTTCTATCCTGTTTCCATATATTCAGGAAAATTTATTAGTATAAACATATATCAGAGAAAGAATTGGCTGATGCAATTACTGAAAAAATCACAAAACAGTAGGTGACTATTTTGTTGAAACTGTACTTGTTATGCCTGATTAATAAGAATTTGTAGAGTTTCTTAATTGTACAGTTTTCATGTAGAATTATCAAACTGACAGACCCTTAGCAGCTTTTGAAAACTGCACCCAGTGTGTTTTTTACAGCTTCTTTTAACTCTGACTGGGACATGGCTCACTATTGTCTTGTTCACAAGGCTGTGATTTGACTCACACATCATTAAAATAATATGTACCTGTGCTCTGATTTTGGATTACTTCAAAGCTCAACTACCAAAAAATTCATGGTCAGTTAGTTTAACTGGATGAATAACAGTTGGAAGTTGCATGTTTCCCACCTTTTGAAATTTTGTGTTTACATGGAATTAGAACCTCATAAATCAATTACAATACAGTAAATTAGTTCACCATTTCTTTCATTTAGTGGAAGAAGATATGCTATTTTCTTTTAAATTGGCTGGAAAGACCCCCAAAAAACATAATCTCAAATACTTAATTTCCTTCTGTAGGCTGGCAAATGCTGAAGAACCATAGAATTAAATCCCCTAATGGGATTTCAAGTCAGTACATATATTCTCTGGGACTTGTGAAGAACTGAAGATCCTTTGCTGTGTAAAGCCTCTACTCATGGGATGGATCCCTCATACCCATGCTGTTGGCTTTTTCCCTCATGGGTGTAGCCTTTCCTCTAATAATAATAAAAAAAAAATATATAAAAGACATTAAAGTTGAGAAAGGCACCTAATTTCTTACTCTTTAGAGGTATTCTTTACAGCTTTCTGAAATACTGTTTGTCACTTGTCTTTCTTTGTGTCGTTTGGTTGATTTAAATTTTTCGTACAGACAAAGTGTAATGCTTTTTTTGGTAAGCACAGGTGGAATTTGTGTTAATTTGTCTCATATTTCAGAACAAGTTTATTTCTGCAATTGGGAACTGTTGCACATGCAAACAAATACTGTACTCAGGGGGGATCTTAGAGTCCAAGACATCTGCTGAGCAACTGCTACACATAAACACTGATCAGTTAAGAGAATCTTAAGTCACACACAGGGTAACAGATGATCCAGAAAGTAAAAAAAAAACCCAAAAAACAAAAAACACATGGTTAACAAACAACTTGAGGTATTCTCATACTTTCTCTTAAATTCAGCAATGTAATTCCTCCAGGGAATATTTGGCCAGAATGAAATACATATTCTTAAAAAGTACACCGCAGTAATCTGTGATTTTACATTATGGGTCTTTAGACACCTCGTCCTGCAAAAACTGCAGTTTCTGTAATAAATTTTAGAGGGACTTTACTTATGGAGAAAGAAGGTTAACTCAGAGGGATCCATCGCTGACACTTGACATCATTGTTCAAGTGGAAAATGGTAAGTGGCTACTCTTTTCCCTTAATCCCTGTTGTTCACCATCTACGTTTTTTGCTCCTCTAAAATATAACAGCCTTCAAAAGATGCATCCATATGTTCAAAAGTTTCATTCAAATTCATGTTCATTCAATAGCTTGTATTCATACATAAAAACTAAGCTAAGTTGCAGGGTTGCTGGCACAGACTAATACAAACATAAAAAACAAAACCAGAAACAAGCATACAAATCCAACCAGCGAAAGAATCACAGCCATTGTGGTTGAGCTGGACTTAGAATATGCCAAAGTAGCTTTCACTGTATTTTAGAGAAGAAGAAACGCTCTTTTTAGCAGGCCCTTTACTGCTAACAATTCCTAATTTTTTTCTACCTTTATTTTAACAGATCAGGTTATGAAGGGATTCCAGTATTCCCTGAAAACTTGCATTACCTATGCAGAGAAATCACTCTACAAACCCAGATTCCTCAGAAGACTTTGTGCTTTAATTTTTCATCTGGTGCCTAGAGCAAGACAGCAGACACAAGGCAAGCACATAAAAGTCTGATTGTTTGGGGTTTCTTTATTTTTTTTTCCCATATTCATTATTTAAGTTAAACAAAAGCATGGAAAAATAGGTCAGGAATTATATCTCAGAAACTTTTATTAGAATTTTGTTCTAATTCAAAATTAAATTGCTTAATGTAAACCACAACAAAGTTTGGGCAGGTTAAATATGTGTTGTTCATGAGTCATTTTTCCAGAATGCAGGTAGTATCATAGGATGTCCTACTATGTCATACTGAAAGACAGTAGGTTTAAATTAGATACTAGGGAAAAAAATTCTTTACTATGAGGATGGTGAAGCACAGGACCAGGGCGCCTAGAGAAGCTGTGGCTGTCACAGCCCTGGAAGTGTTCAGTGCCAGGTGGGATGGAGCTCTGAGCACCGTGGTCTAGTCAAAGATCTCTCTGTCTCCATCAGGGGTATTGGAACTAGATGACCTTTAAGATCCCTTCCAACCCAGCCATTCTATGATTTTATAATTTGTCAAAGAAGACAACAAACTGTCCCATTCTAAAATAGATAATGTGGCTATATAGCTTAGACCCTAAAAGCCAACACTGTTATCCCATGAATATTTTCCATGAATCATGCTGGCTAGAATGCTAATTAAAGCTGAAAAGTTGTTAAAATCAAAGATGTTTAGGTATTTCATTAGACCAGTCTGGGTTGTAGAAAAAGTCTCATTTTCATCATATAGATGTCATGAAAACAACACTTCTTTCATGGAAATACACAATGTCCTCTAGATGCCATTGGAATATGCCTGAATAAGTATTGCAGGGCTAGAATAAGATTGAAGAAAAGCAGCATGTTAATAAAAGAGGGGGTTTTATGTGTGTGTGTTTGTGAGGAGCCACAAAACAGCAAGACTCCCTAAGGAAGGACCAGGATTCAAAATGTAAAATTTAATGATGAGAATACTATTTACTTATTTATTAGACTTGTTTAGAAAGGTGTCAGTTTGTACACATGGTTGAGAAGACCTGATTTTAAAGTAATAATTTAAAGTAAAATCATTGGGGTTTTTTTATCATCTGTGCTTATAGGCTGGCAATGACAATTTGGGGATGACTGCACATGTTTTTGAGACCAGGAGCTTTAGAAAATGAAACAAAGGTTATTAAAGTCATCACCTTGCATCCTTCTTCCCATTGTTTCCACTATGTCCTACTACAGGATTTGGTAAGGAAGTCTAACAGTTGCAGAAAAGGAAGAGAGAAACAAAATCAAAATATAAACCTTAGATATACAGAAATGGTTGTCTAACTGTATTTTATGTTTATTGTATCTATTAAACAAATGCCCAAATATTTTTTCTCTGTCTCCAGAAGAATTCTTCAGCCAAATATCTCAACCATAGTCAATTATTAGCACAAATTATGAACACAGTAATTATTTCCATTGCATTTATGTATACCCTGCATACCAGCAAAAGCTAAAAAAGCTTTTAAAAAGGCATGTCTTTTAGGTTACATCTAACTCAGAAACAAAGAATGAGAAATAGCCATATAATGTCTTTCTAAAAATAAACTAAAAGTCGAAAGCAACAGTATAATATTCTTACGGTAGCATGGATTTTTGAGAGAGAAAGTAAGGATTTTTAGATATATTAGGCAGATTCCTCAAGGGAAATAACTCATACTTCTGTGATCTCAAGGGCAAAGGACAAATATAAATTTACAGGAGAAAAAAAAAAAACAACACAAAACTAAATTCAAAGGTTGATTTGTCAGTGCCAAAAAAGCAGTCTCTTTTCAGAGACCTTTTACCTCAGATTGGGCATTTGGTATCTCAAATATGAATTTTGAGCTTCAATTTAAATCTGCCAGATTTTATTGCTTGCTGTCTTCAGACAAAAAGGCTTAATTCTCCCATGTCCATAGAAGTTACTGTGTCCAAGCAAGGACACCCTACCAGGTATGGCTATCGTAATTTCAGGTCCTGCCCTATCACAGAGATTACACTAAGAAAATCCAGCTTTGGCAATGTTTAGGATCTAAGAAGGATAAGATTTTCAGATTGCTTGACTGACAGCATCTCTTGCTGCACTACAGGAAAGTGGTGGGCTCCTACAGAGTCTCACAAGCTGTCGATGTTTTTTGTACTCCTCAGTGTCACTTCTCACACACCCAAATCAGAGCTGTCACCACTACCTTCTTCACTCTACTTCACTCGGTTCTTTACTCGGTACAGAGCCTTACATCTTCTACTTTAGCTCTGCCATGAAAGGAGACGGATAATCCCTTATCTCTCATCCCCTGGGAGGAGGTTCACTTGTGTCATTTGAGGAGAGATGACAACTGACATAACCTGTGTTAAGAGGAGATGGGGCACTGAAAGATGATCTTTGCTGAAGGAACAGACAAAGAGCATGACAGCTTCTAGTCACATGCATTGTAATAGAAGTAAATAGCATTTCTGTACTTAGAAAAAGTCTGGGTTTTGGCTCAACGGTGCACAAGAACAATTATGAACAAAAATTAAGACAGAGTGCTTGCAATCTTACAAACATGTCTCCATGTTCCTACAACAGTGATGGGGAGATAATGTAATTCCCAAAGTAATTATTTCATAGAATCATAAAATGCCCTCAGTTCTAAGTGACCTTAAAGATCATCTAGTTCCAACACTCCTGCCATGGGCAGTGACACATTTCACTAGACCAGGTTGCTCAGAGCTTCATCCAGCCCAGCCTTGAACACTTCCAGGGATAGGGCAGCAAGTTTCTCTGGGCAACTTGTTCAAGTACATCACCACCCTCATAGTAAAGAAGTTTTTTTCCTGGTATCTAATCTAAACCTGCTCTCTTTCAGTTTGAAGCCATTCCCCTTTGTCCTGTCACTTCATGCATTTTTAAATAGTCCTTCTCTGGCTCTTTATAGGCTTCCTTTAGGCACTGTGAGGCCACAATTAGGTCACCCTAAGCCTTCTCTTCTCCAGGCTCAACAATCCCAATTCCCTCAGCCTTTCCTTATAGGAAAGGTGGTCCATCCCTCTGATCACCTCGGTGGCCTCCTCTGGACTTGCTCCAACAGGTTCCATGTCCTCCCTGTGCTGGGACCCCAGAGCTGGAGGCAGCACTGCAGGTGGGGTCTCACCAGAGCAGAGCAGAGGGGCAGAATCCCCTCCCTGCCCTGCTGCCCACACTGCTCTGGATGCAGCCCAGGACACGGGGGGTGTCTGGGCTCCCAGTGCACATGGCCGGGGCATGTCCAGCCTCTCCCTCACCAGCACCCACAATCTCTTCTCAGCAGGGCTGCTCTCGGTCTGTTCATCTCACAGCCTGGATATCAGGGGTTGCCCCGATCAAGGTGCAGTGCTTTGCACCTTGGTGTTGTTAAGCCTCATGTGATTCCCACAGACCCAGTTCTCAATCTTGTCCAGATCCCTCTGGACGGCATCCCATCCTTCAGGTGTGTCCACTGCATCCGTCAGCTTGGTGTCATCAGCAAATCATCGAATGTCACTAGGATGGTCAGGAAGGACTCGACCTTGGTGAATCAAAAGATTCATTAAATGCTAGGAAAAATAATCCCTGTTCATGTTATTTTGAAAATACCAGTTTTTAAAAAGATGTTTATAAACCTTCCTAAATGGAAAAGAGGTTTGGAGTTTGCTCATGCAAGTGTCACTAATCGCCTCCCTGTCCTTGTTACGTGTTTACGCTTTGCTTAGTTCCAGGCAGTAAGAGTCATCAGCACGTGTTTGTAAGTGTTAAAGTAGCAGCTGTATTTTTTTTTCCTGAGATATACTGTTTATGAAATATATTAACTTGCAGGAAGGACTTAGCTGACCCAGAGACCTTGGGTAGCAATGTGCATAGCTAAGGGTGAGAGACAACCAGCCCTTAAGTTCAGAAGAAAATCTCTCACTTCCTATGTATATTTGCAATTGTTAAATGAACCAGAATTCTGAAGACTAAAAAAACAAATCTGAGCTTTTTAGGGTTTTTTTTACAATTTTGCCATATTAATCTTACAATGAGTATTCCGTAAGCCTGTCCTAAAGACCAATGTTTCTTTTCATGTTTGCCTTGCAATGAAACCTGATATACAATATATTTTGATGAAACCACATTTTCTGATAAGAATGATGAAACTGCTCAGAAAAAAATAGTTGCTGTACTCACCAAGTATCTCAAGAGTGAAAATGAGAGTCAGCAAGCAGAACAGAGCAGTGTCTCAGGCTGAGAATGTATATAAGACACTCATTTGAAGGCAGCAGCAACTGTTGAGGTTCTCCAGTAACGCCTGGTGGCAGAGATAAGCTTCAGGACACTACTGATAATATGTTTTGTTGGGTTTTGTACCACAGTTTAGAAAATGCTTAATCAAATGTTTTCTCTGAGAGAATAAACTCAACCTACAATTTCTTTAAAAAGTCGTATCCCTATCCTGGTCCCAAAGTTATTTGAGAAAGGATAGTGATGCTGTTCCTACAAGAGCAATAGAGGATGAATTAAAATGGCTATAACTTAAAATAGGATTCCTAGCTGGAGTACTTGCTTTTCACCAAACTGCAAGAGCTGGTTTAAAGACAGATACCACAACACTGGAAAGAATCTCCTTTGGCAGGCACAAGGTTTTTGCCAAGATTCACAAGGGGTGTGAAAACAGTTTGTTACTTAGAATATTCATGCAAATTACAGAAACCTACTCAGAAATGTTGAGAAAAATTGGACTCCTTACCCTTCAGAAGAGGATGATGAGGCAAACACTATTCAAATACTTTAATACTAGTGAAAAAAGGACAATAACAATATTTTAATTGAGTTTGCAGAAGATAGGACATGAAGTTCTGGCTGTGAAAGTATCAAGATAGATTTAGGTTGAATGTGACTTTGAAAGGAAGATCTTCAAACTGATGACACCAAATGCATCTATTGCAGTGTCAGACAGACTCTTCATTGCTGGGAGACCTGTAAAAACAGTTGAATGAAAAAACTGCAGGTCATGCTGTAATATTCATAGAATCACAGAATCATTAATGTTGGAAAAGACCTCCAGGGTCATTGACTCCAACCTTTAACTGAACACCACCTTGTTAACTAAACCACAGCACTAAGTGCCGCATCCAGTTGTTTCTTGAACACTTTCAGGGATGGTGACTCCACCACTTACCCCTGCACAGTCCATTCCAATGCTTGACAACTATTTCAGTAAAGAAATATTTCACAATCATAAGATTCAGGGGCATTTTGTTTTCATGTGCAATATCATTTTATTAATTATTTATATCATAAGCTGTATTTTTCCTAAAAATAGTGAAATTTTTACAGAACAAAGTTCTTCAAATGGCTATATGATTGTATCACATTATTATTTGATGATGACAACTAGATGGTGTCAGTTAATGATGATCATTGCAAAGGTTAATAACAGATAGAGAACATTTGTCTGCTGTTCTAAATCCAAAGAGTTAATGACCTAGTGAGGGACTTCAAACAAGTTCACAAATAAAATTATATATATATAGGAAATAAAAATTATTTTTGTAATTAAATTCTGCTGTGGTACTTCCACAGAAAGGCAATTAATTTGTGTAACAGTGCTGGTCTGACTTTAAAAAAATAATGTGTGGGGTTTTTCTTCCTGGTTGATCATGAGCTTTTATGCACCTGAAAACAGTGGAGATTGGGCAATCATCAATGAGTATATTTCTCAGCATGTTCAGGACTGAAATATTAATAGCAGTTTTAGGCTATGTGCCTTAATTCTGCCAGGGCTTATTTACGTGTTGCCACTTTCATCAAAGGAGCAATAGTGTTAACCAGCAATAATGTTAACTAGTCTTCATCTAGAAGTATCATTCTTAAAAACCAATAAAGTATTACTGCATACTGTTGGTAAGCAGCTAGAAAACTGCATTTAAAGGATAAAATCTATGAATATCACAGTGCTTCAAAATGTACACAGGAACAGAAAATGTTCAATATCACTGCTGGGATGATGCAGCAGTAAAAATACAGTCATACTTTGCGTTTTCACACAATTCAAATCATCTGTTCTACATTTTTTAATACTTACCTAACTTATAGGAGAAAAAAAAATATTAAACCCATGTGGTCTCATATCCCCTGTCTTGGTCACTGTGTGTCAGAAGAGATACATAAATAACAGATGAACCAGCAGAAGTACTTGCATGATTATACCTACACTGAATTCATTTCAATTAATGACTCACCTCCGTCATGCCCAAGGATCCATGTGACTGAAAGCAAAAACATAGCTAAATTAGATCAAACTTGTTTCCAAGAGTGGGAAGAGGAAACAAATTCCTGATGATCAGGCTTTGCAGGAACTCAGTCCCAGCTGTGACTACATGGCAGTGTACAACAGGAGAATAATGCAGCAAATCTAGATACAAATGCTCTCTTGAGCTCAGGAGGAGAGGTAGAAGGTTGCATGTTAGTAATATTGTTGGTAAATATATTTTCTATTTTGCTACAATATTTTGCAGCATTTCTATTTAAATAACTTATTTCTTAGAACTAATACTCCAAGATATTTAATTTTTTGTATTTTTAATATCACTGCACGTATCCTATATAGAATGAATCTGTCACAACTTCAGCTTTTCTAGTGACTAATTAGCAGTCATAAGCCAAAGCATTTATTATAGAAAAACATACAATCCTAGCATAAAGATTAGAAGTGATCATCATATCCTTCCAAACTCTTCCAGTTGTGTTTTTTATTTTCATGTATGTCCTTTTACTAGTCTTAATTTACATAGATTTTAATTTTGACCACTGTACTTATTTATGCTTCTTCAGTCTAGTAAATTCAAGTGTCCTGTTCCATTAAAAATCTTTTTAATTACTGATGTTTCTACTAAATTACCTTTTTAACCTTCCTTTGGATGAACTAGCAGAACAGTAAATGTTAAGAACACACATAGATTGGCCAGATGGTTTAAGGGAGATATAACTCTACCTTCATGTCTCTCATTAGCTCTACTCTGTATAATGTAAATTTTCCTAATCAGATGAAGTGGTCCACAATTGTATAGTCCTCCCATTCAGATATTAACTTAATGCATGCAGCTCAGAATAATTTAATATATCTAATGTATTTGATCTAAAATGCTGTATAATTAAAATAGGGGTTTTTTTTAAATTATCTCTGAGGTTCTGTTTCTTCAAGGACTTTTAAATTGAAACAATTTAAAACCAAGATTATTTCATTTACAGTCATTTCATGTATAATGCTATCTGGAAGTCAACTTTCTCCTTTATTGATGACCAGCAGGTTACCATAGGAAGTCAAGTAAAGGCAGCAATGCAATTATGATAGAGTTGTGTTCTTTTAACTGTAGATTGCAATTCTGGCATGTGCTTCATCCTACTTATGACAGTTTGATATCCAAATTCCTCCATGACGATTTCTTAAAACACAGCTTTGCCTCATTTTATCTTCACTGACCCAGTCAATAGCTCTTCAGGAGAAGAATGTTAGTAGATAATATGAAGTAACAAACACTGTTGAATTGAGATAGGGATGAACATCTCAACCTTAAGAAACAGCCTTTTCATCAGTCTCCATGCTCAGTTTTCTTGGTTCAATGGGAGACCAAATTTTCTGAGAAACAAAGAGGGTTTCTCATCTGTCCAGAACCACATGGAAATTAGTGGGCTGGTAATTAGTTTTGTGGATAAGTAGTTTGTATTCAAAGTGCTTGGAGCAGATAGGGTTGGAATCGTTAAAATGCATTCAGGTACTACTAATGGTCTCTAAATAGGAAGTTCCTAGAGTATGTAACACACATATGTGTGTTCCAGCCTCCTGGGAAAAGCTAGTTCCCTCTGCTCAATTAGAATCACAATGTGCTTTTCTTATGAAAGGTTTTTCTTATGTATCTTCTTTAGTTTGTTTGTTTTTACTCCCAAATCTCTCCTTAGATACATTTTTTTTCTAGAGTGGAGGACATAGAAGGACAGTTATTATTCATCATTTTATGATTAATAACAGCAGTTAAATGGAAGGGGAAAAAAACAACAACAAAAAAAAAAAAAAAACAAAACTAGGAGGTGGAGCAGTGATTTCTACTTCCTAAGCACAAGTTAGCTGGTCCGTACTGGACTTTTAAGAAGCTTTGTCAACAAATACTGCATCATGAATTATTCATTTTATCAGCTCTATTAATTCCATTACAACGGTAACACGTCCCTGGGGACTGAGACTCAATTCTCCTTTTGTCTACTGGCATCACAAGGAAATCTAAAGGAGAGACTGAAAATGTCCCTACCATTCATCACATTTTGTTTGCCAAATTCAGAAGAACACATTACTTATACATGAAGATTAAATATGCATTTATTTGTCACAGGCAAGGATAAAATGATTAATATGTCTTCTGAAAACCAAGAAGAGTTTGCAAGGGAAACAGCCAATCCAGAAATGTAAAATCTTAATCAACTTTTCAGCTATACAAGAAAATGATGGAATAATGGGTAATTTTACTGCATAACTCAAAACTTGGTGGTGGTTTTGCATCACAGAGCCTCTTCACATGACAGATTGATAATGAATGAAGACATTGTATCAGACAAAAAGCCTCAAGAAATACAACTAGATAGGTTTTGCTATGTCTTACATTAGTAATGAAATACTTCCTTTTTATCAAAGTGTATTTTGAAACTATTTGGGGCCGTTGCGTGGTCTCTGTGAGGAGTGTCTGGGACTGCCCTGTGCTGAACACAGATAGTTCCAATCAGCCCCAAGCCCTGCACTGCAGAACATGGCTGAGCCCTACACTCAGCAAAGCCAGTGGCTTGGTGGCTGAGTCTTCCCTTTGCTCAAACCAGAAGGCTTGGTTAATTTAACACTGGGGCTCTACCACACATATTCAAAAAAATGGAAATTGAGATGCTGAAATATAATTACCAAAGTTCAGTACTTCAGGAGAGTTGTGAGAAGCTGGCAGTGCTAAGAATCCAAATTTGGAGCTCAAACACCTAGAATCTACCTAAAGGTTAGCTAAGGTGCTGTAGAATAATGGCAGTCACACAAAATGTAGCAATGAGGGGCTCCTAACACTTACGTTAAGGAAGGATTTGTAGTGCTACCGTAACTTCTCTATACAGTAGATTTCCTGATGCGCAAATATCTTGCCCTCTTAGGAAGTATTCTTCTAAGTGGAAATATCTCAGAACAGATCCCCCTGAAGTTCCTCTGAGAATCTGAGCCACAGGTATCTTCTGCAAATCTAGCACAATTCCTCCCGGAGATGTTGGCCAGAGTAAGAGAATGTTATCAATTCATCTCCCAGCATAGCTGCACTCCTGTGTCTATAACATAAAGAGTGGAAGGAAAACTGAAATGAAGATTTCAGTCAGCTCTAATTTTGCTATGGAGAACACCACTTTTGTAGAACTATCTTTTCTGCCTGTTGGGTCCTCATGTATTTCTACCCTTAGTTAGATGAGTTGGATAATTCAAAAATATGGCTGTACATACACTTAGTTCTCAAAACTGCAGAGAATTGCAAGCATAAAGAGCACAGAACCATAGTCATAAAATGCAAGGAAACTGAAGTGTTTCCTAGACCTAGTTACTTGTCTAAATATAATTCATCCAGTATAGTTCATCAACTTTAACCATATCTACTTGTTCATATTATGAAGGTCACATACAAAAATGGGTTTGAACTCCAGGCATTTATATGTTACTTGCTACCAATCCCATATATCAATGGCTCATATAGTGAACAAAAATAAACACTTCACTAACTTGATAGTCTGTGGAACAGACAGTCTGGAAAGGATGCAAATAATTAGTGACACATCATATAAGAGAGACCTGGAAGAAGGTCAAGAAATCATACCATGAGAAAGACTCTGACATACATTTAACACAAGAGCTCTCTCTAGGTTATCATGGTTGCATTGTTTTATTAGTGTTGTTAAGGGGAGAAGTAATGTGACTTGATAAAGCAAAGCATGCAGGCATATTTTCTTTTCACAGACTGAGAATTAATTTCAAAGGCTTAAATGCAAAAAATCAGGGATATGGGGTATTTTTTTCATATTCTTCAAATATAAGACAACTTAGCATAGAATTAGTGTACAGTGCGACAGAAATCAGACATTTTAGGGTAGCGCTGAGGGATGATCCTTGTCATTTTTTTGTAAAGGCAATTTGGCAGAATAGTCAATAGAACATTTATTTTTAATGGTGCTGCTAGATTCTGAAATTATGCTCAGCAGGTTGGGTGATCCTGCAGAGAATTCAAACATAATATTGTAAATTGTGAAATAAAGGACAGACATTGCAGACTTTGTCCCAGCAAAATGTACAAGACAACCCTAAGCCTGTTTTAAAGGTTTAGCAAAATTTGACTTGGAGGCCATCAGCAAATATAGCAAACACAACTCAAGCTTTAGCAAAATGTGCTTGTGGTCCAAAAGTAACTGAGAAAAAGGCTCATTCAATAAGTTATGACCTTGATGTTGTTGGTGTTCCTGTACATACTTAACTCATGCATATAGATAATTCTCCAGACCACAACAGCATTATTCATAAAGTCAGCAAGTATTGGAATAAAGAGTTCAGTTCTACTTTTAGGAGTAATGGTTATTGATTATATTATGGTTCTTGCTGATTATTAAGACTCTTAGAAATATATCTTATTAAATATAAGTAAAGGAAACCTACTGAGATTTTGATTTCCCTGATTAAAATGCTACTTGCGTAATAACTAATGCATTGAACTATGTGATGTAGGAGATACATGAGCCCTGGAAATAAGAATGTAAAGTCACAAGAGAAGGCATATCAGTTTTTAATAATGGGGTAGCAAAAACATCCTTTAAAGACAATCTAGGATGGGGTTTGAAACCCTGGTAAAATATATAGGAAGAAGTTTTGCCTAACAGTTATTAGGTATTTCATCACCAAGTTCAGTTGACAGTGAAGTTAGATTGTCCTTTTCATGAGATTATACAGTTAATGGCTGATTTTGTAACTCTGATGATGTCATAGTGTAAGACTGATAGAAGTGAAATATTAAATCAGCAGAATGAGTTATTTGAGCAATACTGTGGAAATTATTTTGGATCTAGTGTACTAATGTGCATCATGGACATTTCAAGGCCAGAAATGACACCTTGTAGTTTTTGTTAGTGTGTTTGTTCTATGAGGAAGAGCTATTTTCTTTGTAAGGATTCTGACATGTGACATTTCTTTTTGTTCTTGTCAAGAGAGAGTAGTTGTAAAGATGATAATAATTGCTACCATTTGTTTCAGAAGCATATATGCTTGGTATACTTCATTTGCTTCATTACAAAATGTGTTATGCTTGTGACTAATTCCTGAAAAGCAGTTACACACTATTCCTCATCATAGCATCAGCAAGAGATAGACTTATACATAGACAAAGATAGACTATTCTGAGTGAAAGATGGGAATTTTGCAGTCAAATTTTAATAAGGAAGAAAAATAAATGAGGAAATTTTCATGCAAATTATTTTTTTTTCATATTGTGTAATGATACAGAGTAAGAGTGTAATGGCATCATTACAGAATATCATTATAAAACCATCCTGAGGAGCACAGGACGTGCTGTGTTGTACAATACACCGGAGCTCACGCTATTTATATGCTTTTATTATTTCTACAGTCCTTAAGAAAAAGAGGTTTAACTATGGTTTAGCAGCATTTTATAATTTGTTATGCACAAAGCTTTGCACTGGGATCTCTCCTCATGAGCTCTGGAACACAGGGTAGTCTGGTGAAAGGAAGAAGCATCTTATGAGTTGCACTTGCCAGTAGCTTTCTGACAAAACTAATTATGTAAACACAATCTAGGCCTGCTGAACTTTCACCAACAGATGCCATGCTGTTTTCCTGAACAGCAACTAAAGGCTTTTGGTTTCCAGCAGGTCAAAGCTTGGAGAATCAATCTTGCAGCCAGCCTCGAGGCATTTCTTATCATAAAATTTTAAGATTTTAAGCTACTGTCAGGATTTCTAAAATTTTATGCTCACAGTCATCAATATCAAAATACGGTAGCTTGGGAACATTTAGAAATGTTTGGTTTAGGACATCATTGTAAAATATTTATTTATAACATTCTCTTTTTAGGAGTGATCATACAATATCCTCATCTTAGAGACTCTTATGGAGTGCCTTTATTGTCAGTGGGATAAAACCAATCCTAGAGTACCGTTATTCTTATCCTAAAGCATGTAAGACAAGACAGATGAAATGTATGCAAAATATGCCTCTCACAACTTACCATACAAGAATTAGATGATGAATTTATAATGGTATTGTGGACATTTAAAGATGGATTAGTTAAAATCTCATTTTATAAGTAAAATTTTCCAAGAAAAAAAAGATTCCATGGTTTTCACTTAAAGTCTTATTTTCCTATGCATCATCTACACGAGCTGTAAGTATAAACCAAATTTTTTTCAAATGTTTGCTCCTGAAAGTTTGTTCCAAAGTAATTTTCTCCTCTTAAAATCCCTTATTCCTCTTATTTACTGTAAAGCTTTTTTATTATTATTTAAATTTTATTGTGTTCAGCTCTACCCAAGTTGAAAATTTGGAAGATCTCACAGATTATAAGAAATACATGCATTACTTCAAAGGGACCAACATGATTCCACATATTGAAAGAATACTTTGTTTCCATGGCAACAAAAATCTTTCCAAAAATGTTCCAGAAAGTCCTAACGGTGCCAGACCTCCTCCAGTCCATCCCAGTCAGTCTGACATCTCACAGCAAACCATCTGCAGGGTAAGCCATAGCTGCTACTGGAAAGAGCAGAGAAAAGAAGACTAGCTGTCCATATAAATGGGGAAACAGGGTTTCCCCAATCTAGCAGAGGTATCCATGTTCCTACAGAGATGGAAATTAACAGATTGTACTTGGACAAAAGCACTGCATAAAAAGAAATGGAAAAACGGTAAAATAAATAACAGAAAATAGTGAAAGACAGGAGAGCACAGAGAAACAACAAAAAAACCCAGGACTCCATTAAACAGGATTCAACACAAAGATGGGAAACAAACAGTGAAGCAGGCTGTATTAAGCATTAAATAATAAAAACATAGATCTTAATATACATGTGTAGAAAAACAACTGTAACCAGTGCTGACTGGGAAAATTAGTTCGGGAGAAAATGACAGTATGACCAATTTCCTAGCTGCAAATTGTGGTCACTGTAGTGACTTGCCTACCCAAATAACATCAAAGTTTTTACTGATGGCCTTCCACTGATTTCCTGAAAGACCTTTCTTTGAAGATTGTACTTTTAGAAATGACACAGCATGTAACTCTAGTACTTTGCTGACACCAAGAAGGCATTCTCAGAAATAACACCTTTTTAGGTGCTGCTTCCATAGTGAGGTAGTGACAGGGCACTTCTCCAGTTTTCAAGGGTTAATACACACAGGTTAAAAGAATGGTTCGCACACTGGCAGTGGCATTAAATTGTCTTAATACTGCACTGACTTGGTGCAATTTTAGCAGAGTAATGAGTTACAAATAACACTTGTACACATAACATCTTTAATACAGAGTTCAAGAACTACATGAAATGAGTTTTGTGACCTTGATCCAGCTGCCAGAAGCCAAGAGCTTAGATCAATAAAACCATGGCCTCAGTGGAGGGTAATTAGCACAGTAGCAGTGAGTGCCAGCTCACTTGCCAGGCACTGAATGGTCAAAAAGCTACACCATTTCCGTCTCTTGTCAGAAACATGCCATGGGATGAGAAATTTTTATTGCTCTTCCTCATGTTGAACTTAGGCTTTGGACTTAGCAGAAAAGGGAAGTCTTTAGACATATATATCAAGCATTTCTCTTGGAAATTACATCTTTGCAAGCAATTAAGTATAACTTATATTTAGTCCAATTTTAAGTGGAGTTACTGCCACAATAAGCAGAATAGTAAGTTTTTGCTACTGATATCCCACATCACTCTCAGAAGAAAAGACCTGCTTCTTACTATATTCATTTTGCCTTTCGTAATACAAATCTAATTATCTAATTATCTATTTATTTATCTTTCAACATTTTATGCAATTTATCTGTAGACTATCCAAACAATACACTAAATGATGGCACTTAGTGAAACCTTTGCCCACACTGCTTATGAAACCATAAATATTTCCTGGACCACGTTAAAAATAGCAGGTGCATTTTCAAGCACACACTTGAATTATCGAACCATTCAAGCATTAGGGAGTAGCATCTTTTCCATAAACATTCTTATTATTTGCTCCTTCTCAGTATGCTCTGTAACAGGATGAATAGGAGGAATGGTAAGGTGTCAAGTCCTCAAATGTACTTGAACTGTGAGGTTCTCTGACCAGGTGGACTATTTCTACTTTGCCAACCAGTGCACAGCAAAAGGGTTCTTAGTGCTATGAAACCTGATCAGCCTCACTTGTGATCTCCACCCACACCTGGGTGTGGTTCCAGCAAACCTGGGAGCTCTACTGAAGCTCAGCCCATCTTTCTACCTGAGCTATGTTGAAGAAGTGTCTGTCTCTGGGCTGGATACAGAGACATGACAGGAGGTTCAAGGAAGTGTGCATCTTCTCTTCATCACCCATCAGATTACATCAAGGTGCTGTGTTCAGTTTGGACCACCAAGCACAAGGTATTTAGACACTGAAGCAAGGTGAGAGGAGACATGTCAAATCAGTCAATGCTGGAGCACTTGCCATGTGAGGGAGCTGAGTTTCACCCCGGAGAACAGATGGCTGCAGGGAGATAGGACAAAAAAAAAAAAAAAAGGAAAAAAAAAATCCCCAACCATGTGTCAATTGAAATGAGATTCTTAATGCTAGGTATAAGAACAAGTTTGTTTTGTTTTTTTCTTTTTGGTCCCTCTCAAAGACAGTGAAGCATGGGAGTTTATTGTTTAATGAGGTTGTGTGGACTTCAACCCTGGAGGTTTTCAAGACCTGCTTACAGAGAGCCCTAAGTAGTCTGGGCTAACCCCAGAGCTTGCCCTCTGGTTTGAGCAGCACGTGTGACTACAGACCTCCCAAAGTCCCTTCCCAACTGAATGATTCCATGATGTTATAACTGTAATGTAGGAATGACTAGGACATTAACTTCAGAAGAACAGCACTAGTGCTAATTAGTCCATTGACATTAGCTAATGTGAAGAGCTAATGACAATGGATTCAAGCTGTTACTGTCACTGTGTTGTACTGGTCCTGACACAGCACCATTTCTCTCTGTGCTGGAAGAGGATTCCTAATCTTGTGAACAAGCAATCCTGAGAGAGAAACAAACCATATAGATTGTATATGTCCTGAGTTTCCATTAACTAATCATGTCTTCTTTTACTAGGATAAACTTCTGGCATGAGGAAATGAGGAAAAAGAACTAGTCTTAATGGCTAGTTCTGCATTTCTGCAGGGTCTATGTGCTTGCTCTGTTATAACCAGAATCTCATTATGTGTGAAAGCGAACATTTCATATTTCTAGAACTAAGAGTATATTAACACAATTAATGTTGTATTCTCTGACAGTCCAAATCATGCAAGTAAAAAGGAAAAGCCTTATTAAAAAAAATATTGGAATGTTGGAATGTTAAAATTAGAATGTTTCTAGTATCTGCTCCCTTTCTCTGGAGTTGTGATCACCCATTAAAGATTCCCATTTACTCCAAGGTTGACATTTTCAGTCTGCTTGAAGACTAAGGATGTTTATGATGAGCTAGGAGTATCCTGAGGTCTTCACTTAGAGGAGTGTGGTATTGATGGTAAGATATTTTTCCTCCTCCGTACTGGGGTTGTCGTGGCTATCTTTTAATATGTTTTCCCATCCCGACCTGCTCCCTTTCCCCTGCTTCCATGGACGAGGTAAAAGCTGTCCCACAGCTCCCCTGTGCCCCACAAGCTGTTTGTCCATCTGGGACTGCCTGGGGGTGTCAGCCCCTTCCCCGGCAGCATTCCCGGAGTTGGGCAATGGGCACCCTGGGAACTCAGCTCGTCTGTGCTCTCTGCTGAAAACAGTATGGATTATAGGTATGTATCTGCTAGTAAAAAAGGTACCTGAAAACTGCTTGAAATCTGTGAAAGAAAAAAAAAAAGGAACATTTTGTTTCTCTTCAGCTGTGATGCCTTGAACTCTCTTCACCCATCAGAAATATGAAGAGGATACTTTGATGTCGCTCAGATGGAAGACATAAGAGAGAAAGAATACTTTATCAGTGAAATTTCTAATAAGTCCCTGTTTTAATTATGTGGAAAGAGAAAGCAGATATTTGAAATATCATGGTGTATAGGTGAAAATATTTCTGAGTTTATACCATGGATTTTGTTGTATAGTGACCATAAAGCTGACCTGGAGGAAGCCCTTCTTCTGCTAGAGACTATTAAAACTCTGTGATAGATTAGTCAGAAACTTTGGGAGAAGAGGTGAAGATCATGCCCATCCTGATAAATTAGGTGTGGGTTTGTGATCTAGACTGTGTTCTCAGTGTGTGATTGAACACAATTAAAGAAGAGATGAAAGTGAGTGTTTTACCCTCTGAGCCACCCTTTTTCTTCATTTCTTTTTTATTTTCTCAATATTCTGTTCTCAGCTGCTATTTTGCAAAATTCACGCGTGGATAAACATTTTGAACTATGTTGTATTAATTAAATTTCAACTTCTGAAGTATTAACTAATCAAGCACCTTTTGTGAGTCACTGATTCTGAACTGAAGGCTAACTTGATTTTCAGCTGTGCACTTTTACCAAATTACATTTATTTGACAATATATCTTAAGAAAACTTGCAGAATAAAACACAAAGGAGTCTCTTTAAAGTTAACCTGTGATGGGGTTTAGTGCAATGGTTTTTTTTTTTTCTTCTGTTTTTTTAATTGCTCAGTAGGAATTTCATCAAATGCTAGGCCAACAAAGTCTTTCTTTTCATTATTAGAGTTTATGAAATCAACTCTAAGAATGGATGAACTCTTTCTAGAAAAAAAAAAAGTAGGACACTGAGAATAGCTCAAGGTCACAGGTTTGATCCCTGTATAGACCATTCACTTAAGAGTTGGACTCGATGATCCCTGTGTGTCCTTTTCAACTCAGAATATTCTGTGAAATACTCTTGATAAATGTGAGAATGACATGAGTGAAATGAAAGCAAAAATGATTGATGTATAAGTTTACAGACATTTTGTATTAATTTGAATAATCACAGGTTAGACATATTTTTCTTAAAAATATTATCATGTTCCTTAATTAAGCATTATATCTATTATAATACTTTTATAATGTACATCTTTGACCTGTAGACATTAATGAGCTCATTACAGATAACACAGCTATTCTTGGGCATCTGTCTAAGCTGGTTAAATGGTGTGACCATTTTTTACCACCAGATTTTTCTGAGCTGGTGTCTAGAAAATGGTTTTATCTGTTCTCTTTATTAAATAACATGGTAAAAGAAGTGCCCTTATTTGCAACTGAGTAGGGAGCAATGGAGCAGAAGAAAAGATACTCAACTTCCACGTTTTCATTCATAGATCAGAAATGATTTGTTCAAGCTTCCCCCTAGATTTCCTTAAGTCATGTCCACAGTGACCCAGCCTTCTTCCCACTGGGTAAGCTTGAATCAGGACCAAAGTAGCATTCACAGGCTGCTGTTGCCTCTGACCTTTCTTTATCAAGACTTCAAGCACTGCACAGTTTCAGCTCTTTCTGGTTCCTCGTGTTAAAACAGATTGAGCCTCAACAAAGAATCAGGGCTAAGGGTTCAGCTTCAAGTTCTGTCAGGGTTTTCTAGATGAATTTGAGTGGGTCGCTGTTCATTCTGCATCCCTTTTCCTACCTGAAAAGAGAAAGGAAAAAAAAAAAAAAAGATTTGCTGCTTTATATAGTCCTTCAATATGTGTAAATCATAAGTCTATAAATCCTAGGTATTACTACTGTCTCTTTTACTTATTCTACCCAGTAAAACACTTGATTCAGGATGCACTTAACATTTATAACCTATCGAAGTTTGTATTCAAAATTAAGGAATGGTAGTTTGTGTGGGAGGAGGAGGTTAAATAAAATAAAATTAAAAAAAAAGAAAACTGTTGGTTATGTATCAGGGTGTGTTTTTTTACAAACAATAGCTGCAGTGTCCGTCACTGAAGTGTTCAAGCACTCTGAAAACACCTTTCTTTTGACTTGCTTGAACAACTGACTCCCACAGATGTCCATAGGTAATCTAGTATCATAGTATTTTTGTGTTTTCTTTAACCAGGTATATTTACAAAAGATTTACGCTAATGTAACTTAAAATGTTATAGGATTTCCTCTTAGTCATTCTGGAAGGTTCATTACCTGTTTATAGATTTAAAATGACACAAAAAAGACTAAAACACTACCCAGAACTGTCTTGTCTTATTGGGTCTGAGCTTGCAAACTACTTTTTTCCTGCAGTTTACTGATGTTAAAGAAATGTTTATGAATTTTCCTTTAAACATTTAACACACAGCCTCTTACTTTTAAATGGTTCTATTCATCATTTGTTTGTTTCTTAATCTAGATGTTCCAAAATTACACCATTCAAATTCTACTGATGGCAACTGATAGTCTAACAACAATGTGAAAGTCAAGTTTAAATTGTGGTGTTATATAATTTGTCCTTTAAACTATAGATACGCATAATAACTCTTCCTGTTCTGAATTTGTGCAGTAGTGAATTTACAGTCAGGAAAAAAACTGAACAAACACATGAAAGTATTTTCTTTGTTTCATTTATTGTAAGGGATCCTATTCAATTTGCATATGAAACTATCCATTTAATACTAAAATTTATTTTCATTAACCAGATGTTTTGAAATGAGATGCAGTGGAGACAAACATTTCATTATTTTTCCAAAGGATTGACTTCAATAGTTCTTACTTCTTTCTTAGAAAAAGAGACTGAAAATTGCAATCATATTTAATATATAAATGATTATTGAATTATCCTAGAATAAACAACATATGATGTTTGATTATTAAAATATTTCTAGGATTTTCTTTATAGTAAGCTAGACCTCAAAATTATTCAGAAAATGTTCATTTAAGGTGATTGTAACTTTTTAATCACAGTCTTACAAACAAACTGATATTTTGCTTTTTCTTTTACTTGTTTGAAATCTCTGTTTACCAATTCCTTGAATGCTGCAGCTCATCAGCTAAAGTTGATCTGTTTGAACATTAATTATACATAAACAGGTATACATTTAATGCATATATATTACCTTAAGATATTTAAATCCAATTGTCTGTTCTTATAAAGCTCCCGGGCATATTGTAAGGTGTAATGCCATGAGATAAAGCATTTGAGGAGAAAAGTCACGTAGTTCAAAAATTTTCAAATCTGACAGTATACAAGAAGGAGGTAATAAAGGTAGGAAAGAGTTGGCTAATTAATAATTAAACAAAATGATAACATGAAAGGAAAAGCAGCATACCTTGATTAATAGACTTCTCATCTCTCATCCAGCTGCTTCCACAGCTTGTCTAGGAAACCCATTCTAGTGCCTCACCACCCTCACAGTAAAGAATTTCTTCCTTAAATCTAATCTGAACCTACTCTTGGTTTAAAGCCATTTTCCTTGTTTCCAAAGCAGTAGTTTCAACAGGAATTACAAAAATTTTTATCTCTTTAGGAGATAAAATATGGTCTTTCATCTCTATTGAGATCATATAAATCTGACGGTGATAAATACCAAGAAGTTGTTTTTACAGTGGAATCCTAAATGGCTCTGAATTCATACAAGCTATTTTTCTTACCAAATTATTTGAATGTTCCCTTTCAAGAAGACCACACAGTAATTTATAGAGATTTTGGTAAACTTCAAATTTCGTTAGTGGGTGAATAGAGCTCTAGTTGCACAATTTTGTTTTTTTCTTCTTTTTTTTTTTCCCTTTTTTTTTTTTTTACCAAATATAATACTACAGCACCCAAATCACACACCACCTGATTTACAAGTTACATATACTTTATGTTGTATTTCCTCTTTCAAATATAAAATCATAATATCAGTCCACTCTATGATGCAATATCTGCAAGATCAATGTGGCATGATTGATTTAAGACAGTGACTTACCATGGTGAGTCACTGGCTTTAGTAAGGATGATGAGAGACACAAGTCATTGACAGCAGACTCTTAAAAAAAAAAAAAGAAAAAAACTATTTTAGAAAACAATGAAAGACATATTAATTAGATACTTCTAAGAGCATTAAAAAATAAGGACCCAGAAAAAAAAAAAAACAAACACATACATATTGAAGGCTACTTAGCCACCCACACATGCATGTTAAAAATATTTCTCGGAGTTCTTAGAACATCATGCACTATTATATGATCTGTGTATGCTACCAAATTACTACTAGCAAGGTCAGCATCCCCATATTAAGTTGGTGTTAATATAATTTAACAGTGTTTAAACAGTACTACTCAGATGTTCAACCTCAGAAAAAGCACAACTGAGGATGATTGGAACATTTTTGCTTCAATTAGTTTTTATTGCTAAACATATATATGTATAAATATATATATATATGTGTAATCCATATATATTCTTTTGCCGAACCCAAAAACTACTTTACAGGAAAACAAGCTTTCTGGTAAGCTATTAGAAATGTTTTGAAGCTGTGAACTATTTCTGCAAATCATATTTTAAATGTCTTGTGCTTCTAAATGTAAGTTGATTACAGGGCTTTTAACAAGATTATGTGGTTAGATAAGGTTTTTCCCAGCTACTTATTTTCAATTTTCAAAATAAAACATTTTATGCTATCCGTTAATATTCTTTATTCTATGAATAAGTATATATGAACATGTACATTCCTTTTTAATTGAATATAAACCATTTCTTGCCTATTCGGAAGCACAAATCAGAGGCTACACAGCTTCCCCTTGCTTCAGAAAAACATTTTTTTTCATAAATATATTCACTTAGTCTAAGTGTGACTTTCAGTATTATTTCTATAAAATTGTAGGTGTGTTAATTATAATTCAGAGTAAGAACACAGTAATAATCTCTTGAGAATGTTATTTCTATAATTCCCTAATAATATTGCTCTGTAGTTTCAAACTGATAATTACATTAAGACTTCAAAAGAAGCACTGATTAGAGAAAGTGTACATGGATTTTTTTGGGGTTTTTTTGGCAAAGTGCTGAATCTCTGTGAGCTAAAACCACAGTAGCACAACATATTAATTATCATCAAGGTGATATTTTTCTGCAGCAGACCTGTTGTGTTCTATATTGATTGCAACACAAATTTGAAGCATTCCATTCTTTAAGGCAAGTCATTCTCAATTTTTAAATTCTTATTAAATGAGCAACTTTACCTGAAGATAGAAGAATAAAGCTCCCACCCAAAGTGTGGCTGATTCTTAGCATCAAGTCTCAACTCACCCAAATGGCATAAAAACTGACATATAAGATGATCTATGTAGTCAAAAACATTATTTTTAACTGCTGAAACTAAAATATTCATTGTCTTGATTATTGTTGGGGGAATTTTCACCTTCTGCTGTCAAGCTTCTAAATGCTTTTTCAAACAGTGAGATACTAATATAAAGTCTAGGATTTTTTGGTAGAAATGCTAGAGTACAAGTGATATTCTTGTATTGATAAAAGAAGTAAAGATTAAAAATTATGTCAGAGTTGAAAAAGAGAAGAATCTTTATGGAAGAAAAAAAAAGCCAACCCATCAAAGTCATTATATGTTCAGTCAATTACCATTGTTTATAACTTGGTCATCCCTAGTTTAGTATTAAGGATTATGGGTACATGTGCTGTAGATATTAGAAGTTCTAATTGATATTCATCCATTTGAGTGTGTTTTCAGAGGACTTCAAATTTCTTTCTAATTTGAAATATATTGTCAAATAAAAAAAATGCTTCAGAATGTGTAATGTTCAAAAAAATCAAAAACCAAAAACTAGTCAAGTGACAAACTGTAATCATCTCATAAATAACCTGATTTATGTAATACATTTTAGAGATAACTACCTATTGCATTTATATTTTGAAAATATTTTTTCTTATATGTATAGTTTATATTAAATTTATTCCCTCCATCCTTCCCCTTCACCTAGTCAAAGAAGCAATTGGTATCAACTCAAATAGATCAACTCAAATAAGGATGTAATTTAGAGGTTCCGGCATTAATCAGTCAACTTTCATAGTCATAGATAGGAAAGGGACTCTCAGCAAAAATCTTCCCCAGCCAGAGAGTCCTACAACATACTTTACATTTTCTTTGCCACAGGAATTCAAAATTTTAGCTAAAATCTCTCCCAGCTGCCAAGGATTTTCCACAGACCTACGTAGGCCAATTTCTTGGCTCATGACTTGGTCCAATCCTCGTTCTGCAGAGCAGGATTGTCTTATGCTTTTCTTTTTCTTTTTTTTTCATCTTTTGTGGCTTGACTGGTTTTGTTTGCTCTCCTTCCCTTCATTATTCTCTGCATGATGTGTACTATTGCAAATCCGACAACAGCAGGAAACATTATAAATATAGCTGAAGTCACTTCTCATGAGGAAGTGCAGGGGCCAAGCACATCCCATTGTGCCATCTGACCTGTGTCTCTGTATCTCAATAGGCTACAATTTTTTAATAAAAAGCCACCCTAGTTCCCCCTTAAAGCTGGAAAGACACTGCTTATTCCTATGCATTCTTTTTCTTGGAGTGTGATTTAAATAAGGGAGAAATTAAAATAAATATGGTATGGAAAGAAGGGTGTGGTAGCTCTACAAAAACAGGTGGCAGCTAGAAGGTCCAGTATTCCAGCACCTAGGAAGATGATGTATCTAAAATTGCACAAAGTGGACTTAGTGTGTATTTCACGTTTGCAAATGTTTTAAACCTGTGGGTAAAGGCACCTGTCCAGCCCCTGGCAAAAGATCATTATGGTCTCAGTACATGACTCTGCCTTGTCTAGGAAGACCTAATTGTTTTTTCCATTTTAGCAGGAAGCTTTACCTGTGCCACCTTCATCTGTGAGGATGTGCAAGTAGTGTGCACACTTCAGGTCACACTGTTATGTGAATAAATGCAGGCAAATATGCAGAAAGGGTTAATAACATGACAATAAAAAGTATATGTGCTACAGCAGTGCAGTTTCAGGGTTCTCTTCACGAAGATGTTCCTCTAAATAATAGATACACATATACAGCCTATGCAAATATGCATCTGTATAAATTTACAGTAAAATATTAGCTACACATATTTCACAGATTTGATAGGCAGGATATTGTAATGATTATTCTATGACTCCTAAATTTTACTTTTGTAATTATGGAACAAAGTTCCTGTATTTTTGCTTAATCATCTAATCAGATTATTCTACTTTGGATTTGGCTACTGAAATATTTTTTTAATTTGAGGGAAGATGTAATAACAAGATGAAATAAAATCAATTTGTACTCCAAAATCAAAATTACTTTGAGGGGAAAAACCAAAGCTAATCAAATACAACTGTGAATCTATTTCTTCTTATTTACAACCACTGACTGAAAACAATAGATCAATTTAAGAATAAATTATAAAAGATTTTAAGTATCCTCTTTCATTTTTATTGCATTCATTCTTTTGGTTTGTTTTGGTTTGTTGCAGTTCTTTTTCCTAGCTGGTAAATCAGAAATGATGCATCTTTCAGCAATTTTTCCTTGACCCTGTAGTCTTATTAAGGTCAAATAGCAAATGTCATTGTTTACATTCCTCACCAGCATTATTAACTTGACAATATTTATTACTTGTTATGCAGTATGGATTTCTGACCTGTGCTAAAATCAATTACTTAAGAGAGCAAGGGTGCTATTGCTCCTAGAGACCTGGATTTTAAAAATAAAAAGAGAGAGAATCTGTCTACTAACTTAGTCCTGCTGCATGTCATGACATTATAGACAATATATTATTTGTCTGGGATATGAGACAGGAGATCAGATCTCCCTTCCGTGAGAATTAGTTGATGTCTTCATCATGTTGTGACAGCTGGAGAACCTCCTTTTCCCTTTGTGCTGCAAAGTCATTCTCTGCTGTTGATGTGCAGAAGTCAGTGCAGCTACTTTGGGATTCTGACTTAGCAGGGCCTATGGGTATTTATTTACCTTAAGTTGACACCTATATTTATTGAATATTTAGTACACAGATACTCTGTTTTCCCTCCTCATTTTGAGTGAGACAACCCCCATAAAAAAGTTGGAGGGTTTTTTTTGTGTTTTTTTTGTTTGTTTGTTTGTTTTGGTGAGAATTTGCCAAGTCTAATTAGCAAGCAATTTATATCCAACAGGACTTTATTACCTACTGCTATACTGTCTCTAATGCTCAGAGGTTTTTTGTTTTCCTTCTTTGAAACATGTATATCCCAAATGATATATGAATAGAGTAGAAAAAGCAGTTGTAATTGAGATAGTATCAAGGGGACAAGGCATCCTCATTGTCCTGATAATTGCTAGTCCATAAACTGTGGACATAACAAGATCTGCTGAAGGGATTGAATATTCTGACCACTGAAAAGGAAAGCAACTTTGCTGCTCTTAGCTCATTATATTATGCCAAATCATTGCCTATTTCACAGATTCTGACAATAGTTACTGTGCCGAAAATGTCATAATTAAGTGAGAAAAATAGATGTAAATTCATTTTGTCATCTTCTTTAAGTTTTATGAACAATCTGTGAAATCACAGATTTTTATGAACTTTCAGATGAGACAGAATGTCTTACTCTTAACTCTGAAACCTATTTGCATTACCTTCATAAATATACAACACAAACAAAAAATGTCAACAAGCATTTGAAATTGTGCACCAGATCCATCTAACTTAACTCTGGCCTGATCCGTCCATGCAGAGCCTACCACTGCAATTAGGATGTCATTTTCTGTTAGTTTATTCCATTAACATAATTTACCCTACATATGCATTCTTTTAAAATGAGATGAATACATATAAAAATAAGTAGATATGCAGATCCCAATTTTTGGTGGGGCAAACAGATGAGCTCATTATGACTATTTTGGATTTGAGCTGTCTTTGTATTAAATACAGAATCAGGTTTTGGTGATCAGTGAAGTGAATATATCGTTATGATAATTTCTAATTTTTATACCATATATCTTCTTTTGTCCCTGAGACTATGCCTTGAAAAGTGATACTAATCTTTTTGTAATAATATTGTAAAAAAAAAAAAATAGTCTGAACTGGTTTATGCTTGGAATGATCAGGGATAAAGGTAAAAGCACAACTTCAGAAAATCATAGACACCTTCCTCGCCTGTGCTTTCATGCAAATATTTAAAAAAGTATTTCCAAAGCCTATTATTTCTGTTTTAAATATCCTAAAAAAACCTTCTCACTGCATCTGCATTTAGAAGTCATATATTCCAAGCACAATTACCTTCAAGATTTTTGTTCATGATATCAAAACCTAAATCAAGGAAGTTTTCTGAAGGAACCACCATTAAAAATTTATATATCTTATTTTATACTCAGAGACGTTGGTGATGCTCCTTACCTTTTTGTCAGGGAGAAATTCATGTACACTCTTTGTGGTTAAACCACCTGGGTCTTTCCAGATAGGAATGAATTTTCTAAGGATGGCAAGTGACTGAAGCTGTGACTGTAGCAAAGTAGCGCAGGAGAGAAGAGATAATGCCCTATCAAATCGCTTTCAGTGTTGGAGATTATAGGAACACCCAGGGTTGAACTTCCATTCAGCAGAAGTCGTCCAAGAAAAAAGGATATAATGAGAGACTTCATCTTAGAGCAGTGTGCTCCTCAGCAAGAAAAGACTGAAATTTATCTAATAGACTGCTACTTATTTCCTGGGAGATGTTTGAATTGACTTTAGAGATAGGTGAGCTGTTATTCCACAAGCGGGGAAGAATACAGAAAACAAAGTGAAACCAAGTTACACTAAGAGCTAAAGGAGAAGGAATGATATACGGGGATTGTTGGTTTGGTTTTGGTTTGTTTGTTTTTTGGTTTTTTTTTCCTTCTTCTCTGCCTCAGAAGAAAGTAATTGCTTTTCTCTTTTCCCCAATCTTTCTATTTTATTAAAATAATCTTATTTCATTTTACTTAAAAGCTCACCCTAGTGTTGCCAGATTGTCAATCACCAAAGAGTCCAGAGCTAAAATCAGGGCATTGAATTTCAGCTCTGGAAATCTGAATCGCAGGACTGAGTCTTCTGTAATTCTCTCGGTCTGCATGGACCAGGAAGCAAGGGTGTGATTGCTTGCTCTGTTGACTGAGGGGGCTGAACAAAGAAGTGAGTTTACCCCTGGCAAATGTAAATGGGAGTATTTTTGAAACTCTCTGTATCATCTCTGTGTGCATCACCTGCACCTTAGAAGGAAAGGATAACAGTGAGAAAACTCCAGGAGACTGGCGATAAAAAGAAACTCTCTAGAAAGCTGAGAACTAAGAATACATGTAGAGGAAATTGTATAATATTTATAGAAATCATAGCAAAATGCCAAGATATAAATAATAGATATTGAAATAATAATGACACTTGATGGCCCTATGAGCAAGGAAGGTCATGCAACCACGAAAAAATTAGTTAATTCTTACATCTGTTTGCAGACAATATTGGTTAATCTCACCAGGATTCTGGAAATGTAGCCTGGCTTGTGTCAGTGACCAGCTGATGCTGTAAGGAGTCAGAGACCCGAATGCCAATGGCAGTGTGACTTAGTAGTGGGACTCATGGCATGAGTTGTAATAAACCTGTCACAAGAGATCATCATAAAGTTTCGTGATAGCTATGTCGAGTCGAGTACGCTTCACACAGATCCCTGAACCTCAGCAAGCCGGGACAGAAAGTTGTTACTGTGAGATTTGTTCTAGTCTTCTCAAGAGTTCACTACCAACATGGAGTGGAGTGGAATGGAATGAATTGCAGCAAATGTGCTGACTTGTGAAACAAATCCATCTGTTTCATCCTGCTCCTGCTGCTGTGACTCCCTGCTGGCTTTGGGTGTCTATTCAGTCCTTTTGGTCCCTACCAAGTGACCTATCAAGCCTATATCCCAAGTCCCTTCTTTGACCTGACATAAAGCCAGTATGGACACATTCTAAAGGCTTTCTACTCACAAACTCCTCTCTAACTGTATATTAATGCAAGAGTAGAGACAAGTGTGCATGGTGCCTTTATTTTTGTAGTGGTCATAAACTTTCAGTAATAATTCTGTAGTGCTGGGCCCACTATACCTAATCTTCATGCAAGCTGAGCTAGAAGTACCTTCTAGACAGTCTGACTGCACACCTCTGGAGGGAGGGACTGGACTCTCAGTGTGACAGCTGCCTGAAAAGGGAGGCAGTGGGAAAGTGAGCAATGGAATATGAAATACAGAAATGGCACATCAGATATAATAGAAACATCTAAAACAGGAGTTTGTGTTGAGAGGACCTTACTATAAGGTGAGACAGATGTCTAAAAGGAAAAAAGAAGGAGCTAACAGCACAAGAAACTGGATTGCATAGTCCAGGAGAGTTCTCCCAATCACTAAGAGCTGACGAATCACAGAATCATTTAAGTTGGAAAAAACATCCAAGTCCAATGTCTGACCAATCACCAGTTTGTCAAGTAAACCAGAGCACTGAGTGCCACGTCCAGTCACTTCTTTAACACTTCCAGGGATGGTGACTCCACCACCTCCCTGTACAGTCCATTCCAATGCTTAAAAACCCTTTCTATGAAGAAACTCTTCTGATGTCAAACCTGAAACTCCCCTGATATATCTTGAGGCTGTGTGTTCCTGTCTTGTCACTTGTTCCCTGGGAGGAGAGACTAACCCCCACCTGGTTACAGCCTCCTTTCAGGTAGTTGTGGAGAGGGATAAGGTCCAGCCTGAGCCTTCTTTTCTCCAAGCTGAGCCTCCCCAGCTCCCTCAGCTGCTCCTCAAAGGACTCATTCCACAGAACCTTTCCCAGCTCCACTGGCCTTCAATGGGCATGTTCCGGTACACCAGTGTCTTTGTTGAATTCACTCTAACAATTCTGCATGCAATTTATTTTTTCACATCTTTCAGGGGGATGGTCTTCTTTTTCTTTCAGAATGTTGTTACAGCTTTGATTTTGGAAGGGATTACAATCCTTTCTTGATTAATATTTTTATTTGACCTACTATTTAAATAAATTGAATATTTGAAGTAGTATTCTGAAATATATTTGCATATAATATATTGAAGTTAACTAAATAAATATTTCAGACTATTAAAAAGTACAGAATTTCAGTTTAAAGAGAAATTATGTGGGGATTTTCTATTATTATTATTATTTTGACACACTTGTTCTGTCCAAGAAGCCATTTAGCAAAAGTAAAAGCTCAAACAGCTACTTTATTAGTCTCTGCCAGTTACTTAGTGGGGATGAACCAAGCTACACCAGCATAATTCATAGAAATAACTGCTCAGAAAGAACCTTGATAACCCTGTTATTTCTGCTTCTACTGTTTTACTTACTTTATGCTGCTTAATAATCCTTGTCATGTTATTTTTCATTATTTATAAATCTGAAAGGGCAGGTAACATTCTATTCTATGGACTCCAGCTTTCACATGGAACAGTAAGCTGGAGGGAAAAAAAAATTGATCATGTACATCCATAAAACTAGAAACTGTTGTAAAATTGAACCGTTTATGTTTCATTCTTGTGTCTCAGTTCTGTTTTTAGCTGAAGGATGCATTCATGCCAGTCCATCTTCTTTCATTGTTTTATCAGCTATTCTTTAAAATTATCTCATTTCTGGATATTTTTATGTGCTTCCTTTTGAAATAGTGTATCAAAACAGGATGTCAAAGACACCATTTCCTGAAAGATAATAGTGCCCACCTGGTTGCATTCATTGGCCAGTCTACAGTGACTATCACAGTTCAAAGCAAAGGGAACAGAATAACCAGTAAATCAAACTATTAACATTACTGATAGTATTAGTCTCTTGGGTAAATGCTCATACAGTGATAGTATGTCTTCAGTAATTTAAAATGCAAGGTTTGTGTGGCTTTTACTTCCTAAAAATCTGGAGTATTAAATGCATGAAGTGCATATATCCATATGTTCATATGTATCTAACATATAAAACAAGAACATTTTGTAACTGATATAAGTACCAAACTAGGTCATGCAGTTTTCTCATTTGAACTTTTGTAAATTAAATTTGTGAGAAAAAGTAAGACCTTTTAAAGTATTTTTTGGGAAAAAAAAAAATGAAGACATAGACAAACCTTTCTCTCTAGTTTGTTATATCAGAATCTACCAGTGCTCATCACTATCAGGGAAGTCCCTACTTGGAAATGCATCTACACAGTTTGAAACTTATGTTAGGGCTTTCTGCTTTCTTATTTCCAGTATTACCTGTGAAGAAATACAGGAGAAACATCCTGACAGTGACAGTGTTCACAAAGCCAAGAACTTGTTAATCCCTTTCTCTTACCTTTTGGAAAGGGCTGCTTTTTGGAAGAAGTGGTAGTCAAACAGAAATATTCAATGCATTTGAAGGTATTAGAAACAACTAATTCAACAAAATAATAGTAAATGGATAGTCAGTTGTTTGCCTGGAGTAGTTTGTTTTGTGTGTTATTAGTACCACTGCACCACTGTTTTAGGAGAATGTACAGCAAAAATGAGAGGAGAGAGTGCTGAACCCATTGAAATGTTGAGAGATGTAAGTCCAGAAAGGAGGACTTACAGGGGCTTTCAGCATCACTGTCCAGCATAGCAGGATCATCCACAGTACATGGTAGAGTTTCGTTGATGCACAGGCTTGTCACTGAGACTGATGCTGGATCTTCCCCACTCCAAAGGGGAAGTTGATTACTTTTATCAAAATTAATCTAAATCTGCATTAATGTAAGTTTTAGCACGAAGGGTAGATAAAATAATCTATCACGTGTCTTAGACTCATTAGACAAGTTTTAGAAACTGAAGTGATGATTGATTCTTATAAGCACAAAATACATTGTGCTCTCCACATTGCTGAGGCTCCAAAGTACTTCTGGAGACCATCTAGACAACCCCTTTCTCAAAGCGGGCTAAGCCAGAGCAGGCCACTCAAACTGGGAGACTTCAAGAAGACTCCACAGCCTATCTGAGGAACCTGCTCCATTGGTCTATCACCCTCACAGTTGATGTTTTCTTAGGTATAAATGGATTATTCTGTGTATCAGTGTATTTTCTGTATTTCCCCTATCAGGTGTTTATACACATTGACAAATCTCCCCCAAGTTGTCTGCGTTCCTTATGTGTCATGTGCTCCAAGCTTGTAATGGTCCAGTAGTTTTTACTGGAATTACCCCAGTATCTCCCAGTCTCTTGTACAGAAAGCCCAGCACTGGGCCCAGCACACCAGATGTGCTTCACCAGGGTTGACTTGAGAGGAAGGATGATAACACTTGAAGTGCTGCCAACAGTGTTTGATAGAGTCTGGGAGACCAATGATCTTTTTTTTCACAGCTGGATCACAGTCAGTTTGGTGTCCACAAGGGACCCAGGTATGGGACATCTCATTTCCCTTTGCTGAAATTCATGAGATTCCTGTCAGCCCATTTCTCCAGCCTGACAAGGTTCCTGTGAAGAACAACCCAACCTTCTGGTTTACCAGGCAGTTTTCTGCAAACCTGCTGAAGGTGGGCTCTGTCCCATCATGCAGGTTGTGAACTGAGATGTTAAACAACGTTGGTCCCAGTATCAGTCTGTGACATACACACTCAGGACTTGTTTTCCTAGCCACATCCCTGCATGGTTGGATTGTGTATCTTCTTCCTGGATCACCTGTCCCTGCTTCTACTTTTTGTAGTCCTTTCCATGTTTGATTTTTGTCAGGAGCTACTTGTTCGTCTCTGAAGGCCTCCTGCCAGCTTTGTTTGACTTCTTGCACACAGGGAGGGACTGTTCTTGTGCTTGGAGTAGGTGATCTTGGAAAATCAGCAAGCTGTAATTATGAGTATTGAGTCTCTAATAGCCCACTCTAATGACATTCCTAAAAATATCTTTGCATTATATATTTTAAAGAATGAAGAAAGAAGCAAGTTAATTTTTTTCTATGCATCAGTATTGATGGGCATAATAACTCTCTGCAGTGTTTCCCAGTTGTTGGGTTTTTCATTAAAATTCTCACTGCCCAGGACAAAAAAATCTGGTAATTTTATTAATTGATAGTTACCATCAATATCTGACCTTTGAGATGTTCCTTTACACTAAATCTTAAACATCTGGATTTTAAAGGTTTGTATAAGTTGACCAAACACTTTTATGCTTACCTTAGACCTTAAAAGCTCTCAAAAAATTTCTCATTTTTATATATTCCTTGTGCATGTCATTCAGTACTAAAGTAAATGTATTGTATTTACTGAAATGAAATTTTGTATTTTTCAACAATTTGTTCTCAAAAAAAACACAGTTTAGGACTGTGAATAAGTTTATTATAAACAATGTTTTGAAAAGATTAGAGAAAGATTAACCTATTGCATTTCTTTTGCCTTGTGATTGCCAAAGAGTTACAGTTTCATTGTTTTCTTACTAAAAGAATGAAACTTATGAATGAGAAGAACAGTAAATGATGAATAAGAGACCCATAAAACTGTTCATGAATGCTGGAGTTTTTGCATTCAAAACTAAATATTCATACATTGAACAGTAATTTCCTAAATATTCATGTTGAACAAAAACTTCTCTGCATGAGTGTTTGCTAGCAATGAATATTAAGGAGCAGGAACCCGATCTGCAGAAACAGCTGTGCAGAGCTGAAACAAATGTTCACTTAACCCTATTTTTGTAGTAGCTGTACAGCTCAATTTATCAGGAAACTTATACTTCTTACTTATCGCTTCATCACAATACACGTATGCACAGACAGAGCTCTTCTATTCCTTCCACACAGTTCTGCCAGTGACTGCCATAAATCAATGTTTTAGCTCCTTGCCCCACACCACCACGGTGCTGAACGGGACCTGAGGTCTCAGGAAAGCAAGCAGAGGGTAACTGATTTTATTTCCAAACTGTTAGATTGGAATTAGATGAAGCATTTTATAACATCCAAAGCCTTTCACTTTCTTGTCACAGTCATTAAGGACAAAAGTCTTCAGTGAACTTTTACTGATTTACAGGATTGAAAGATTTTGTCATTTTTGGTGAGTTGGAATTTGTGAAGTCAAACTCCTGGTATTACAGAGTAAGGGATTAATGCTGTCAGGCGAGGTGCATTACAACATTGATCCTCCAGCAGCCTATAAGTGCTACATTTGATTTGGCTGAGTGACTTCAGCAATTTCACGTGGAACCTGACCTTACAGAAAGAAAGAAAAAAAAAACAACAAAAAATCTACAACAACAACAAAAAAAAAAGAAACAAAAAAACCCACCAAAAACAAACGAACCACAAAAAAACCAAACAGCAAGTAAATGAAGGAATAGATTGCCCATATAGTAAATTTGAAACAAACTGAAGGAGAAGGTAACTGAAAGGATAATTATCCCTTCTTACTGGTGAAATATTTGGCAGTGATGAATAATGGGAAGAAAAAAAAAAAGTAGCAGCTTTTTTCTGACTTTGTAAAGGTATCCCAAGGCTTCTGCCTTAGCCCTCTGTCATGGTTTAAGCCCAGCAACCAAATTCCACACAGACATTGCTCACTTCCCTCAGTGGGGTGGGTTAGAATCAGATGGGTAAGAGTGAGAAAACTCGCAGGTTGAAATAAAGATATTTTAATAGGGAAAGTAAAACCCTTGCTCACAAGCAAAGTGAAACAAGGAAGCAATTCGCTGCTTCTCATGGGCAGCCAGGTGTTCAGCCATCCCCAAGAGACCAGGGCCCAACAACATAACAGCAAGGGGAAGACAAATGTCATCACTCTGGATGTTTCCCCATTCTTCCTTCTTTTCAGGTCTTTATATGCCGAGCATGATGTCATGTGGTCTGGAATATCCCTTTGGACAGTTGGGGTCACCTGCCCTCGCTGTGTCCCCTCCCAGCTCCTTTTGCCACCCAGCCCACTCACGGGTGGGGTGGGGTGAGAGGCAGAAAAGGCCTTGGCTCTGTGCAAACACTGCTCAGTGATAACAAAAACCTCCCTGTGTTGTCAACGCTGTGTTCAGCACAAATCCAAAACACAGCCCCACACCAGCTACTGTGAAGAGAATTGACTCTAGCTCAGTCAAAACCAGCACATCATTCAATATACAGAGTTAAAAAAAAGAATGGAATCTGCCACAGATTGATGTTGGTCTGAAGTATGACTGAATTGTTTTTTTATCAGTGGGTTCTTGGATTAAAAAAAAACTCTTGAGACTAGTCAAAACTTTGGTCAGCTAATCTGATAGCTTAAGTGAAAAACAATATCCTAAATTACACATCGTTCCATTCTACATGTGACTTGATTTGAAGCAGTTTCAGTGAATGTTAAGGAGTGCTGTCACCAGTTTGCTGTCACCAATTTGCTGTCTGAATGAAATACGTTGGATATATGTGTAATTTTAAAACGTTTAAATGCCTGTTTTCCTGTCAAAGGACTGTTACAGCTGTTGGTCAAGGTCAGTAGCAGAAAAGTCATAAATCAAATGTGATCCTTTCAAAGTAGAGCTGAGAAGTGTTATGAGGAGAAGGATCCTGCTGGATACCCATAGGACATTAATAGAGAAATGCAGTTTCTGAGATCAAGCCCAGCTAATTTCTCTAATCAGTCTCACGATTTCTCTACTTTTATAGGTAATTTTCTGGGGTACTTCTAGAAGAAAACACTTAAGATAGATATAAGTACTTTGATTAAAAGAAATAAAAAGCAAAGCACAACATACAGTTACATTCATTTTGGCTTTAATACTTCTCATAGATTTCAAACGTGAACACAGAATTTAAAAATCTTCCTTACATTAAAAAAAAAAATCAAAGATTATCTTACTTCAGATCCTGAAGTAGTTAAAATTTAAAGGAGAAAAATGATAATGCATCTAGATTTTTTGGGTTGGATTTTTTTGGGGGGGTGTTGTTTTTTTTTCTTTTTCTATTTGTTTTTGGGGGGAGTTGGCTTTTTTTTTCTTTTTTTTACATGGGCATTGGAGTTCTACAAAAAATGCTTTGTGAATTATTAAATGTTTTCCACAAGCATTTCCTTTTGCAAAATGTTTATTCAACTTATTTGCTGAAAATGGTCAGTTTTTCTTGCCTGTAGAAAGTCTGTTTCACGTTGTAAGTTTAATTTTATATACACAAACGTCTAATATATTTCAAATAAAAGAGACAAAGGTAGGAAAAAGGTTAGAAATATACTGTGGAATGACACAAAAGAGTGAAGACATATTCAACTATGTCTCTTCCTTTTGTGAATACACTCCTCTGTCTCCACATTTTGTTAAAATACTACTGAACTACATAATACAATTGGTTTTCACTCACATTTCAGCATTACTATTTCAGCTTGTCCCTGATACATAAAACGTGTAATTATTTCTTTTCCCTTACAGCAGATTTTGTTGAAATTATAATGGCCATTTAGAGTATGAAAGAATATTTGCATTTCACAGTTTGAGTAGCTCTGAGAATTTTTTGCCTTTGCCAAATTAGTTTTTCATGGTCCTGGTTGGTTAATCTAAAATTTTCAAATAATTATGTTACAATATGTAATGGCAAAAATCCATTTAAGAAAACCAAACTTATTACAAGAGGGCTTCCTATGATTTTACTTTTGTATTTTTAAAATTAATTATAAGAATTGAGGGCAATGTCAGGTTACTTTTAAGAAGATGCAGATCAAGCTTTCCAGAAACACATTGGCAATAATAATTATGAAGGAAACTAAGCAATTAATTTGTGATTTCACTTCTGAAAATACCAAGAATCTCTATTAAACTACTATGAATACTGATTTCATCATAGTTTTAAACACTGAACTCTCAATCAGGGCACTGTCTTTAGATCTTTGTCGATAGACAAAAATTTTCCCTAAAATGTGTCCATGATATCCTTTAAAGAAATCAATATTCACACATTCATTAAAGAAAATGTTTAAATATTTTATGTAAAATAAATAGGAAATGCTGTGCCTTAAAGATAAGTCAATATTTTTATTTAACTGAAGCTCTGGTTTTCAGCACAACCTACCAGTATCAGACATATGAAAGGGTAAGATGCTTTGATCTTACAAACTCCCTGTGGTATCTGGTCTAATCTGTGCTCTCCTTTAACTATAAACACACTATAACTATAAAATATTGAGAATTAGAGGATTTGAAGAAAAAATTAAAAATACCCAAACCTGATGGAAAGCAAAGAATATCAACTGAACAGACAAGTTGGGTGGGTTTGTTTTAAAGGTTTTGCATATGCGTTCTGACCCTATTACTTTGTAATCCATTGTGAAGGGTCAACCATCAAAAAGAAAATTTAATTTCTTTCTGCTTAGGTGGTGTTTGCACTAAATTAGTCTTAGCACAGAATTAAAAGGAATTTAGTGCCAAGTCACAAGCTCCAAACCAAGTGATTTCTTGAAAATTTAAAAAGACGGCATAAAATTCTGGAGAAGGGCTCAATCTATTTAATCATGCCTAAGGGCTGCAAAGTCACCCTACAGACTGAATGATTGTTTACAAATAGATTTTGACAGGTAATTTCACTGAATACTCCACCCCCATCTTAAATTTATGGGTCCAGTCCTACCTCCAAGGAAATCAACTGACAGTTTATAGTTGATTATCAGAGCAATGTGGCTCACTGGTTTCCCAGAGCAGGGGAGAGTCAGCAGATCTTGTGGCGTTTCAAGTTGTTGAACATCAGAGACAAGCTGAGGGTACACCAGCCCTTGCGGTTGCTTGTTCAGTTTCAGCTGACATGGAATACACAGCGGATTTGGGAACATCCCTTAAGCCTGTCCGCATGTAAGTCTAACTCCTAGACTGGAAGGAAAATGAAAAGCAAAAAGTGGAAAGGCCACAGGAAGTCTCTTGGGGGTGTATCCATATAGCAGCTGCAATAAAGCAAAGCAAATGGCATTGAAACAGCCTAGAAGTTCTCCAGAGGGAGAAAACTACCCTGCATCTTAAAAAATGTTAATATTTTCTTCTAAGTCATCTAGCTAACAATGAAACCTATTCTGCACTCACAGGCCAACCAAAATTCTATTGGGCTCTATATTTAGTGTCTGTTAAATTACATCTGTAATTAATATACACAGAAAATGTGAATAAGATTAAAAATGTCAGCATTTCTTTGAAGTGGCAGAAAATTTAACATGCATTTAAAATTACATTCCCATTCTGTTTTATTATTAAGCTATTTGTTTTATTAAAATGTATCTTGAGGCTCTATTGAGAAAGATATCCTGATTTTGCAAGTTTTGACATGAGAGCTTGTCTAAAGAGTGAAGAGCAAAAAATGAATGACTTCTTTCTAAAGAATTTACAGTTTTCAAAAACCCTAAGAGTCGTTTGCTTTCTGTGTATTAAATAATCTGGAGGAATATTATGATTTATTTACTGGGCATGCATAATGCCCAGTAATGATTCCCTTGATGGAATGGTATCCATACTCCCCCTGGCCTCCTCAGTTGAATAGAGTAAGTTTTCAAGTTTAATTTTCTTTAAAGCATAAGAGAAAACATCTTAGCTTAGTACTTCCACTGCTCAAATAGCTTCAATAGCCGGTTTACCATAGAACAGTATCTTCCACGACCTTTTGATTTCATGCAGTTCTTTCAATGTCAAGTAACAGAACCTAATGCCAAATATTTACTGTAATATATATAAAAAATAGAAATCTAATGTTAGCAGAAGGAGTTAACAGACAAAGAGGTGGCTTCTGTCCCCTACTGGGATTATCAGTATTGACTGTAAAATTGTAACCTTGTTTATAGTCACAGAAATTTTCTGTATAGTCTTATAAATTGCCTTCATTCATCATTAGTAATCATTAATACATTAATTGCTGAGAAATTGTCCTATGTTTTCTGCCAAAACAAAAACCCTGGAACTACATACAAAACCCAGTGGAGTGCATGGAAATGATTCCATAAATGGATAATGACTCAGATGTTAGGTTAGACAGAAAGCTTTTTCTGGTGGTAAATAAGTATTGGGACACTTCCACTCAGCCTCTAAAGCAACAGAGTAACACAGAAGTGTCACTGACTCAGTTCTGCAGGCAACACACAGCTCCAACTTAAGTATTTAGGGATTTTACTCACTGCTGGTGATATTTTGATATCTAATTAGATTGTTCTTTAGAGAAAGGACATAAAAGCTGGCTTCAAAAGACCATGAACCGTATTAGTTAAGTACTTGCTCTTTACAAAGTGCATATTTTATGACAGAAAAGACTTGGGGGGTACATTTTCAGTACGAATGAATTTCAGATATGACTTTCCCAAACTGCTCAGAAGGCTGTAGCTCATATACTGTATCCAGTTTGTTTTCAGAGTGTATTATTTCAGAACAAATAGCCATCATAACAATGTCATTTTCCTGATTAAATATGATTTCTATTTAATGATATTGTACAGTACCTACACCTCATTAAATTTCATTTTTATATTCCTTTTTTCTTTTTTTCTTTGTTATATAAGAGAATATCATTAAATTTCTTTAAATAATCTATGAAATCTAGAAGAATGTTGATTTTCCATTTATCCACCCTGAGAGTTCAGGCCACAGAAAAGCTTTATTTGCACAAAAACTGCCAAAAAGAAAAGTATTTAGTTCAAAAAGATATGAAAGATGAGGCACCAAGGAGAAGATTACAGTCCTGTCTCTAATTCATTGGCCTTCTCTCACACTAGCTTTTGTTAAATATTCAATCCAAATACAGAGAGAATTGTACTGGTTTTGTTATTTTTAGACAAAGTCATCACAAAAAAACTCCTTAACTTTTCCAGAAGCAATTTTCTCAATTTCCAGATTTGTCAGTTATTTCAACAAAAACAGAACTCATTATTCAATTTTCATTCCCTTTTAACTCATACAGAGTGCCTCCTGCCCCTTTTTTCTGCATTTATATATTTTTAATGGGTAAAGAACTATTCATTGCATTCAGTGTTTTATTTCACTGTTTGCCCAACATACAAAAAACTGTTTCTACTACAGCAGGCATTTGTTACTAAAAAACCAAACCAAACCAACCAAAAAAAAATAAAAAAAATTGAAGTTTACTTTCTCATTTTCTGTCCTGCTGTCTTGGTATCTCTATACTAAATCCAAAATTGTAAATACATGTCAATATCTTCTATTTTGAGGGGAAAAAAAAAAATCAAAAAACAACAAACCAAAACACCAAACCGACAGCAACAACAAAAAAAAACCACACCACGAAACCTGTACATCTACAGATAAATTCAGATTCTTGATTTAAGCATAGATTTACATCTAGGGTTTATTTTGTGGCATAAACTCGTGAAAAAGATGGCTCAAGGTCAGGCTGGGTGGTGGAGCAACCTGATCTCGTTGAAGATGTCCCTGCTCACTGCAAGCAAGGTTGGGCTATATGACATTTAAAGGCGCCTTCCTGCCCCAGCTATTCTATGATTCTATTTTACAAGACTTCTGGAGTCTTCTGACCTGTATTGAACAGAAAACATACATCAAATAGCTCAAAAACCTGGCTTCTGACAGATCCAGTAACAGATCAGAGCAATCTTCTTTCATTTTCTTATGGGATAAGCCCAATGTAACATATCTGTATGAATGTCTTCCTCATTCATTTTAATCCCTGAACGTTACTCTGTGATACAGCTATCATGACAACTTCTTTCTTCCACCTTTGTGCATTTGACACTAACCTATTGCTTAAACTATCTCACTTCCTTCTGCGTGCCTGCTCATTTTTCAGAATTCAATTTACCTAATTTAGTGAAATTGTGCTGATTGTAGATCCTATCTTCCAAAACAGCTGTGATCCTGCTTAGTCTGCAGATCAAAATGAAAATTCAAACATTGCAGAATGAGGTTTAAGGTTTTGCTAGGATCTACTGTTTTGGGGGTTTTTTTAATTATTATTTGGGGGTATTTTCATTTTCAATTTCTTTAGGGTTTAGAGTGTTTCTATTTTCTTAATATTCACCTGATTACTAAAATAAACTGAAATAAGTTACAGCTGTGGGTAAAAGGTTTTCTTTCTTTTTGGTGTAGGATTCATTCTAATAAAGGTTGTCTTAAAGTGCACAAAGCTGCTTTGTATTATTACATGCAATGGTGCTACTACTGAAAGATCTTATAAGACAGGCAAATCACAGTGAGTTGATCACAGCAGAAAAACAAACAAACAAACAAACAGGAAACAAACAAACAAAAAAACAAACAAACCCCCTAACTTTTCACAGGGACTGTGTTTTTATTTATTCAGAAGCACCATAATCAGAAGGAAAATGACAGCAAACAATTCTGCCTCTTCCTAAGTCCTCAGGTCTACAAAGTTCCCTGTCGGTAACTCCACCCTAGCTTTGTCACCTGAGCACACATTAGTCTATTTTTATAATAGACATACTGGGTCAAAAGTCCCACTTAAAAAGAGTGTATGCAGAAGTGTTTGTAAGATGTGACTTCAGCCACCCAGTGGCTTAGACCCTTTCTGAGCCAAATGTGTTATCTTTATGTTTAGTAACTTTCAATGGGTTCTACATCCATGAGTTTGTCTGTTTAGTTTTTTTCTAGCTCAGCTAGAAAATTTTTCATACGCTGTACCTGCAAGTTCCACAGTGATACAAAAGGGCTCAATAGTGGGAAATACACACTGAGTAGCAAATATAGAGAGCTGAAAGGAATGGCTGGGTTCATCATCGAGAGGAGGCCTCCAGCTTGATCAGAGTGATGGAGCACTTCTGCTATGAGGAATAATGGAGAGAACTGGGATTGTTCAGACTGGAGAAGAGAAGGATTTGTGGTCTTCCAGTACCTGAAGGGAGCCTACAGGGAAAATGGTGAGAGACTATTTACAAGGGCCTGTAATGACAGGACAAGGGACAATGGCTTCAAACTGACAGAGAGTAGGTTTAGATTGGCTATTAGGAAGAAATTATTTACTGTGAGAGTGATGAGGCACTGGCACAGGTTGTCCAGAGAAGAGGTGGATAGTGTTCAAGGCCAGGCTGGATGGAGCTTTTAGCAACTTGGTCTAGTGGAAGGTGTCCCTGCCCATGGCAGGTCATTAACAGATCTTATTTCAGTAATCTTCAAGTATGCATGGCTGGAAGTATCAAAAAATTCCAATGCAATGCAACAATTTACATTCTAATTCTGCTACTGTAACTAGGGAGAACATGGGTTTATAGACAAATAAGTATTACCTAATCAACATACAAAATAAAAACGTGGAAGATGTAGGAATTCTATCATAAAACAACACTAACGCCGAAGTGTCAACAGAGCTGAAACCTAGATGCTAGTGCTAAAATAGCAGTTGAATTTTATTTTGAGAAACATACATAACCTCTAATCCTCAAAAACCCCAAACATCAAAACAGTTTCAAAACTGCAATTAAAATACTGGCTCATTCATCTTGTTTGAGTCATTCTGCCCCCTTAATTATATTTTGGAGGTATTCCCTCTGAGTACCATTTCTCTACACATTTTCTGTTATCTCCATCTGGAGTTTGTTTACCAGAACTTGCTGTACTTCTCCCAGGCTTGAGATTCCACTAAAATGAATTACTGATATATATTACTGCATATGATACTTGCAGGCTTTACCTTCCCTTACACATTTATCAGGGAGATAATAATGCAGAAACTTTCCTCAGAGTTCCTCTCAGTCTGTTCTTTCAGGTGCAAATGAAACCAGTCACAAACCATTGCAAAAGAGGGAAATGTAAAGAGATATTGCTAAAACAATCTCAATTCATTATTTTAGAAGTATTTTAATGATATATGTAAAATGTACATATATATAAAAATATATATGAGAATAAAGAACCTTTGCTTTTTGACTTATCATTTGAAGCACTCTGTCATGAATATAGAAAATGCATCATTATTTCTGCATAACATTCTCACAGCAAGAACAAATTTTTACAAGCCCAGAGTTAAAAGATGGGATTCTTTTTCATCACTTCCACTTTCTTGTTGGTAAAAGTAATGGTCTCAGCAGTCTAAACAAATCCAAACTACAGCAGAAACTGATGAGGAATGATCTTCTTGTTAATTCTAAGACCCCCTTTGTGATTCTTTTTATTGTATTGATCTGCTGAGTTAAAGCAGAGTTTACTCATTTACTGTTTGTTCTAGCTGTGGAACTTTTCTATAACACATTTTCCATTACTTCGGGATAATAAAGATATCATGCCTGTGTTTGGTCACTCTGTCCATATGAGTAATGTGGTGATATGGGAAAGAGAATAGGGAAGGGAAAGTGTGAGAGGAAGACAGAAATAGGCAGGCTCTCTGAATTCTATCTTTAAAAAGCTAAAAAGCCTAATTTGCTTTAGAAAATGCAGGAATGAGTAAAGAACTAGGGGTAGAAAACTGTCAGAAGAGGTGATATTTCCCAACATTGACCAGATAACTTAATATTACTATCTGAACTCAGATATCTCTACAAACACAAGGTTTTTTCATACAGGAACATACAGTGAATAAAGGAAAACCATTTTTCATGAGGTGTTTGATTTTTTTTCCCCTGAAATCTACTTTTTGGTTGTGCAATCATATTTTGTCATTTTATGGGTACCTTTTTTGATATTATAAATATAGAATATTCATAAAATCATAAACAAATCCTTTTTAGCTGCAAGTCAAACTGGCAGGAAAAATTAACAGGCCATTCTCTTAGGACCTTACTCTTCATGATAAATTGCAAATACCTGCCACAACCAAGGCAGTAACTTTGAAAGTATATGCATCAGTTCCCACAGCATACTGTACTTTGGGTATTTACAGAGGTATTAGCCTTCTTCCCTGAGGTGTAATTGTAAAATAAATAAACAAGCGTTATCATGTTGTTTGATAAATCAGGAGTCAGAAAATGTCTGCTGGATTGTTCCCTGAAAAAGTACGTATGGCTGACAAAGCAATGAAGCTTTACATGGGAAATATGACTGTAGTAATTAAAAAGTCCTCTGGGCAGTTTCAGTTTTCGTAGAACTTGTGAACCAGCTACATACAAATGGCTGATTCTACCCTTTGCTCACTGTTTTCCCACCAGGTAAGTCATACTTCACACCCTCTACAGGCCTTCTGAGTAATGTCTTAACTCGTGACTAACAGCTCCCTAGCTCCAGTGTAAAACACAGTGTGATTCGTCAATGTGCAGATTTCTTTTCTGTACATTAGGAACCTAAACCTATAGCTTATGCGCATGATCATATTCCATCACTGAAATAAGAGAACTGTACTTGCCTGAGGACTGCAGAGCCAGAAGCACACAAAGTCAAGGATGTTGCACTGGAAATGTCTTGACACTTAAAGTGCTTTTCCTTTAACCTGGTAGGTTTTTCTATACTTTAAGAGAATAAAAAAAGTCTCCAAGGACTCCATTGTGTCATAGTCTATCAGAATGAAGGAATTTTTACAGGCTAAAGTCAGTGAGGCTTCTTAGAGTAATGAGTTCTCGCTGGAACATGGCACAAAATGGCCTTCAGCAAAGCAGAGTTACTCAGGAAATAACAGATTGAACTCCAAACTACCTGAGCACCAAATGAGAAAATGCAGAGCAGTGCTACCTGCAAAATATGAATGTAAAATATGCCCAGATATATCAGAACCACAGTCTGTATATTCTGTCTCTTCAGCTGGCATTGGGAGATGCTATTTAGAAATACGCAGAGGCTGTAAAAACAATCATCATATGCAGTCTATTCTCCTCATACTCCCTGGGCAACCATAATTGTGGTATGTTTCTACCTAATCCTGTTAATATTCTTTTCTGGACCTGCTGTCCAGAAATTTATTTAATCCCTTGAACCTTCTGATGATGTATCCCACACAATTTCCTGTAGCAGATGTCTCACAGCTTGATTTTCTGTTGTGTAAACTGTCTCAAATCAAAGTCAATAGTTTCACCAAGTGCTTCTTAGGTTTTGTCTTGAAAAAGAAACACACATCCTGTTTGTATGGTGCCTCATGACATGGCAAACTCCTAGGACTTGCCTCTTTGGTGATTTCCCAGTGCCGGCTCTGCCCTGATGATCCCATATTTCCCTTTACAGAAGCCATACCTATTGTCAGTTTCCCAACAGACGGGCACTCTCTTTTCTTAATTCTCATGGCACATCTCACCACAGACAGAAGTCAGGCTCCCTGCTCTGTGGTTTCTAGGATTCTCTCTAGAGCTCAGAAGTGGCCTCTTAAGGCTCTATAAGAACAAAAGAACATCATACTGATTGTCAAAAAATCTTAGCTCCACAACTGAAGCAGACATCCCTCTACATTCAATATGGCCCAGGCATAAATTTCTATGCCCTTCAGTGAATAGACATGAATAAAGCATGTGCTTTAAAGACACTGCCAGATGAGAGTAGACACAAGTGTTGCCAGCTGAAGAACATCTTCTAGGTTCTTCTAGAACCTTCTGTCAGTTTTATATTCTAGTTTTATATTCTCTTGGCACAACAGCTAAGCCCCAAACCTCAGCAGTAACTATAATGAGAATTATTACCTACTACAGTGCCCCAAAATGGCCTGTAATTTACTGCACCTCAAAATTCTCGTGGAAAAATTGTTCCAAACAAATGTCAGAGTGTTTCTGTGGAAAAGTGTACTGGCTGAGGTTAAAGCCTCTGAGAACTTGCCATTACAACGCAGTTAGCTTACACAGAGTGTTCATGAGGAAAAATGGCCAGACACATGTTCATTTTTGTCTAGAACATGCAAACAGGGAGCAAACCTCTGCAAATAATTAGCCGGCATCTTCTCTACTGTGCATAGTACATATAAAGGTGAACTCACCACTCTTGTGGTCATCAGTTGGACACATACACAGTGATCAGAGGCTTTTGTTATGTGGTGACACATGCCATTGATTATTAATGCTCTAAATTTTAATAATTTTTTTTTTTTAAGAATAGTACAAGAAACCATGCCAGGTCCTCCTGAGGTAGGAAATCTGATTTGAAATACCATCCCTAAGAATCAGGTTGAAATTTTGCCCCTAGTCTGTTAACTTGTATTCTGTCAGCAAATGCTTTAGCATGACCTAAAATGAGTTGCTGTGAAACAAACATCAAACTAATTAAATATGAGAACTTCCAAAAAATTTTAAGGTGGGTTTTATATCATCAGAAAAAAGGTACTGTTTTAATCCACTCCTCCTGCCTCGTCTAGTATTAATGAAAGATTCACTAAATTATCTTCATAAAGGTCAAAATGCTAATTAGGAAATTCTCTTCAATGGCAGATCAGAGATGTGGAACAAATGATTAGATCAGCTTTTTCTAGAGTTCAATTACCCTTCTCTTCAACTTAAAAACATCATAAAATTCAAAATAAAAGCTGAATTTTATATATTGAATATTTTTTTTTGGTTGGTTGGTTGCTTGCTTTTTTTGTTTCTTGGGGGGTTGTGTGTGTGTAGAAAATTATCATGGAAGGTTTGAATTTCCGTAAATTAAATTTTAGTTAAATTTATGTACATTTTTACTCATGGCATTAGTATTTTCTTATTAGCAGCAATGGAATAATTGGTTATAAAATAATTTAAGAGGTATCCGTCAAGTTCATAAGTGCACTAATAAGTTAGGCTATATGCATTTAAATAAAACACATCTTTCCAGGCTGCAAAGAATTAAAATACAGCAGTTTATGAAGAGCAAGTAAAAAATATAAAGTCATTTAAATGACAAAATACAATTTCCCTGTTCAATCACTTTTAGAAATGAAGAATTTGACAAGAATTTATAGATATAATGATCCATCTATTTTCCCAAAACAAACACTAGTTAAGAAAACACTTGTAATAACTCAGCAAACTGGAATGTCAGCATTTCTCATTCTTATTTGCCACACTACTGTAAGTTTTGTGATATATATTGAATTCCAAAACTGCAGAATCCTTATAGTAAACACCATAAACATCTCTGGCTTAATTACAACACCATTAAATGCAAACTTTTATTATAACAGCCTTTTCAGCAAAATGGCAGGGAAGCAGAGGCAAGTTCTTATACTGATAGTTCCCAGCTCAACCTCAGGATCAAAACAGAACTATTTATATCCACTAGAAAATTGCCACGAGCTATAAGGTTGTTGTGCACTTAGCTAATGTGCTTCTGATGACAGACAATGTGAGAAAAATTTCTCAGGAAGTGCAAGGATTAAATTGTCCAGATACGCTACCATTAAAAAAAAAAAAAAAGATGAAGTCAAACTATGATAACTATGATGTAGCCTGGACTCTGCAGTCACAGGCTCATCTATCATCAGCTGAGAATTTACTCAAATTCTCATTTTTCAATTTTCCCAGGTAAGATGAGATGTCCAGGCATTAACTCAGATGATAATGAAAGATGATTAATTCATGTTTCTTAATAATTGCAGAATACAAAGTTAGAAGATGTATTCATACAGACTTCACAGGTTTGGTCTTTTATGTATATATAGAAAACATGCAAATTTTGCAACAATTTTCTTTAACAGATGCACGCTTTCTCTGATATCTGAGACATATGAAAAATTGAAAAACTTAATGAAACTTCCTTACAATTATTTTTCTTAATGGGGTGGTATTGGTTAATCTCTGGTTTGGACTATGTGAAATGAAAAGTGAGTGTTTAGCAAATATATTCTTGGGCTTGTTTTTGCATCATAGAATCATTTAGGTTAGAAAAGACCTTTATGTTCTTGGAATCCAGTGGTTAACCTAGCACTACCAAGTCCACCACACAGCCATGTCTTCATGTGCCCCATCTACATGACTTGTAAATATCTTCAGGCCACATTAACTAAAGAGTCTTGCAAGCAAATATTTCTACTTTGTTCTGAAAACACTGATTTATAATAACTTCTTGATAACGTGTCTCCACTAAAGACACATGATCCTTAATCAAGAAAAAATAGCCTAAAAGCCCAGTCACAAAGGAAATGTCTACACTGAGCAGTTCTTCTGGGGAGAATCCATCTGGGGTTTGTGTGTTTTAGTATGTACAATGTATTCCATTTAATCTCTATGTATGTTGTAGACCTGACTGTTTATTATTATAGCCGTTTCCAGGAAGAAGTGACACATTTAGTTCATGCCCAGGATGAGGACAACACACAGCCCAGCTGCTTGTGAGCCAAGACCCAGATCCATGAAGCATTGTTGTGACTCTGGCCCTGCTAATTTAAAAAATAAATAAATAAATTGCTATTAAGCTGTGATATATTACATAAACTAAAGACAAGGCTTTGTAACCTGTTATACAACCTCTAAGTATGTATGTAGCCCAAATAGGATCAAATTTAACTGATTTCAAAAAAGTAGCAGAATCTTTACTTACCTTAAAATGTATAGAAGTCGTTTAATAGATACACTGTGTAGCCTGAAACATAAAACTGATGGTAAGACGTAAACTCCCAGGCATTATATCACCAGCCCAGTGCAGAAACAGTTTTATGAGCAGAACATTGAGCAGAAGCATGTCACAGCTGTGCCAAATAAATGATCTCTGAGAGGGTTTACAAATGCTGGAGTAGAAATACTAAACCTAAAAAAAAAAAGACAGGAAAACATTCCAGATAAAGCAGATTGTATTTAGTCCTCATGTTTGCCGTAGCTACTCATGTGCTCTCTAAGCCAAATGTGAGCCAAATGTGATAGAACTTCGTCTCAGTAACTCACACTTCTATAACTTAAACCTTTTCTTCCCCATATTCTGTAAAAATGAACGTCTTGGGGCCTAGAAATTCAGTCTTTAATGACTAGTGTTGTCGGATACTGATTGCAAATATTTGCTAGGTGGATGGAAAACATCAATATGATTTCTTTGGAGCCAATCAAGAAAAGAACAGAATCTGATTTTGATGGTCCTGAAGATTTCTAGACATCTATTGAAAAAGAAAACAGAAATCAAAGCTATCCATGGATTGTGAAGCAAGTGTATGACAGGGTATCTCCTGACATCCTCTTTTGCTGACCTTTCAATGTACACAATTGTACACAATGCCCACAATTTCCTTCCCCTAGGAATCAAAACATCATGGAAAGTACTGTACACATACAGAGGCAGGTTGCAACTATAGTTTTTAGAAACTGTCCTACCATCAGGAACACTCCCAGACCCTACTGCTGAGAGAGAGAAAAAAATACTATCTGCTTCTGGAAATGTTCCACAGTGTTTAGTCAGCTTAGCTTTGATTACCTAAATCCTGTTAAACTTAGATTCCTTAAATAGCCCAAACATTACATAAAACCACCAGACTGTACCCCGTTACAGTTTTGGAATGTGCGAAAGGTTTTTCAGCCAACAACAACTACCTAAAAAAAGCCTATCTACCAGGCTGAACTCAAAATTCAAGGATAGTACCAACTATGAAACAGCACACTTCAATATTCTTAAGAAACAATCTTGAAGTACACTGAATCAGAAAAAGGGTCTATCCAGTTCTGTGTGTTTCCCCAGTAAATCATAAAAAGGGCTGCCAAGGACAGAACAAGTGTAGGCAGGGATGACTGATGTTTCTGGCAAAAGAGTTCTTCATCTCCAATTATTTTCATTTTAGTAAATTCTCCCAGACCAGGGGTAGTCTTTCTCACTTAGTATGCTCCTGAGGATTACATGTATTTATCCAGTCCTATGTGAAATTTTCATCAATTTAAGCATCCATGTTACACTGTTGCCATGAGTTGTACAGACTCGTTCTCGGCTTCATCGAGAATCAGCTCTTGCGCATTTTGAATCAGCTCTGACTTGTTTCTTTTGAGTCTCGCTGTCTCACTCATTGCAAAGGAACGTGAAAAATTAATCACCACTTTCTAATGTCACTTATGATTTTATCTTATCCACTGTAATACGAAGTCCTCTCGTATACAGCCCCTGCCTGCTCGATCTTTTCTCATACGGAAGATATTATTTACCTTTGTTCATGTGTCTTTGCCAGCTTTCCCTGAACATTTTTCAGTTCAGTTATTCCTTGAGGTGAAATGTTCTGGATACAGAGAATTCCCACACTTTCATATACAAGATGTAGACCAACTAGGAATTCTACAGTGTATCGATAATGTTCTCTGTGTTTCTTTTTATGGAGCCTCAGTAAGTCATAATATTTGATTTTGCCTCTTGTCTGCTACTGTGCATCGAGCTGACATTTCCACATAATTTTATTCCATAACATCAAGATCTTGCTTCTGAGCAGTAACAGAACTTAAAGTTTTTCATATCATTCATATGTAAAATTAGGATTGGTCTTCCCCATGTGTATCACATTTATACACATTGAATTTCATCTGCCAGTTATTGCCTAGCCACTCGGTATTATGAGATGTCTTGACAATCTTTCATAGTCAGCACTTGTCCTTAGACTCTTCAATAACTTAATATCATCAGCAATTTTTGTCACTTTAGTACTTACTTCTTTCCCTGACTATTTATAAATTTGTTCCACCACAAACCCCTTTGGAACACTGATAATGATATTCCTCAGTTATGAGACATGCACTTTATTCCTGCTCTGGTACATTAAAAATAATGTACCAATCTGGTACATTATAATCTGGTACATTTTAATCTGGTACATTAAAAATATTTAACAAATCAAGAAAAGAAAGAGGAATAGCAGAATGACAGCAATATATTTGGAAAGAGATAGTTAAGTAAACATAAAGAACATGACTTATGCTTCCATGGGAGGTATTATTTGTGTTTCTATGGTCTGATTGAAGACACTGAAAAGATTTATATAAAGGCATGAGTTTCTAGTGCCGAAAAGACTCCCAAAACATATGTTAACATGGAAACTCCATGTTGTTTCTGTAGCACTGGAAACATCCAAAATCTCAGGTTCTGGTCAATTGGATCTGTTTCAGACAGGTGCTGTTCAATCATGAGGGGTTTTGCATGAACTCTGGTGTCTCTCTTATACAGCTGCATACAGAAAATTTACAACTCTTCTTATATCTACATAATCTTAATGCCTCATAAACAAATGCCCCAGAGCAAAAGTGAATTAGCAGTTACCAAGGTTGCCTGAACAGAGATGCTTACAAGTGATTACATTAAATTAACTGTTTAATTGAATACATTTGCCTGATTGAGTAAAACAACAATTGTGTCAATGCTTTTTCTAATTGTGTTAGTTTGCACCTTTGGTTCACTGCCCTTTCTTGAGCTTTCTATAGCTGAGAGTAATGATTCATTTTGTTGCTCATGAAGCTGTGATAACAGGCAGATGAATTGACTTTCACATTGCCATCCACATAGATTGAGAAGTAAAATGATCCTTCTTTTCTTTTAACCTCAAAGGTATTCAAAATTGGCATTGGTATCCTGTAGTACCTATGGGAATTATAAGAATAAGGAAATGCTACACAGATTGTAGAGGAACAGTTTTCCCCATTTTGAAGACCTAGGACAGACAAGTGGAAGTCATTTTCTCATGCTTCAGACTGCTCTTTTTCATTTTCACACCAGAAATTAAACTTGATGTTTTCTCATAGTTTAAGCATCGTTTAAGCAATAAGTAACTACTAGGCATTTGACTAGTCTGTAGACAAGAGGGATTCTTTGGATCTCTCGCACTAGAAAGAGTACCACTCAGAGTCAACATATTTCATTTAGTACATATTAATTATGGCAAATACTTTTACTCCATAGTGCAGACACGTGAATAGCTTCATCATGTACATAATAGCAAAGTTCACTTCTCTCTTCTTATGTTTATTTAATTAGTATACAGAGAAGCAGACTTTTTTCTTACACCCTAGGAGAGCTCCCCGCTCTTATCATCTTTGAAGAAACCAGCTGACCTTTCTTTCTCTTGTCTTGTCAAGAAATTCATTCTAAAGTTCTGTTTGTAAAAGTTGCATTTATCATGACGAACAACAACAAAAAACCCCAAAAACATAAGTTATACATAAGGAAAATGCTTTCAAACCAACCATCCTTTCCTTTAAGCTGTGCCAAGTAATAGAATTGTCATTCACAACAACTTCACATGACTTTGTGGAAAAAAGAAGATGATATCCATTTAGAAAGTCTCTGCCACCATACATTCCCCACAAAACCAGCTAAAGCAGTTACTTCATATAATTAAGTAAATCCTGTTTCTAAATCAAAACTCACATGAGCCAGTCAATAGTCAGACTGCAAATGTAGACAGAAATAATTTTGGAAGACAACTACCTTGTTCTTAACAGTTCATGTTTATTAACATATGATTTGTTTGCATTTCACTTTTTTGTTGTGGAAAATGGAATGGTTTTTAATCTATATGTCAATATATGTTGATTTGTTTGTAATCCAGAATTTCTATAATATTCCTTCTTCTCCTACTGATTATTTTACCTCCCACATTGGTGATGGAATTGATATACACTTATACTGAGATTTTTCTGGCATGTAATGTTCTAAATAAATAAGCAAAGTCAGTAACTCATGCTACTGCTGCAAATGTACTATTAAAAGTGAGCCAGTTTCCTGCCTTAATCTACAATATAGAACAAATGAAAAATGATTAAAGTTATGCCCAGGGCAATATAAATTACTAGTTCATCACGTGACAATGAAATCCTGTTTAAAATGTGAGGGGTTTAATGAAACACATTAGCAATTCAGCTGTAAGCTCTTCTGTGAACTACTTCTGCAGTTCTGCTTTCCCTTTGTGACACAGCTCAGGACCTGAGACAGGGATATACGTGGTTTTCAGGATTTTTTGTGAAACACCAACTTTTGTTTATGTATGGATATATGTATTTATTTATTTATTTTCTTAATGAAATTAAGAAAACTATGCAAGAAAACTGACAAGTATTTATCACTCTATGCAAAACCAAAAACCACCACCAAGAAAACCCAACATCCCACAAACATGATTACTTCCATAATGTTTTTACTTTATCAGACTGCCCACATCTCAGCTCTTCTCCTGCTGATGACACACGAAATGACTAATCCTTTTCTCACATGATTTTATTTTTTCAGTTGTTTTTCAGACTGACAAACCTTCCTACTGAAAGACTGATGTGTGATTCTTTTTTTTTTTCTCCCATTCAATCAAGTGATATTGTGATTTATTTTTACGTAGTTGTTTCAGGGACCATACACCTGTTTTTTGCTTTAAGCCAAGTAATGTACATGTTCTGAAAATCAGAGGCATTTCAGGGTTTTAATTGTACAAAGACTAAGACAAGTGTAAGATGTTGAAAAAGTCCAAACACTGAAGGAAAATCTGGTCTTGACAAATATATAAAATGCTCAATGTAAGACTAAAAAGGGACAGTAAGGCCATTCAAACATCCATATTAAACAAAACATATATTATCATCCTACCTTGTAATTTTTTTATTTCCTGCAAAATATTTTAAAACATTTTTAAATTTCTGTTTCACTTGTTCCAAATGTGTAAAAAATTCTGTTTTTCTGCCCATGGTTGTTCCAGGTATCAGACTGCAATGAAGGTTTTTTATTTCTATTACACAGAAAGGAGAAAGGTGCAATAAGTCCCTGCAAACAGACTCCAGAAAGACATATTAAAAAGATGCAAGTACATATGTGTATGTCTATGCTGTCGTATTCTCTGGTTATCCACTTTCAACTCAGTTTCTGTTTATTTTCTCATCAATAATAGGAGGCTCAAATATAGGAGGCAAATATTGCATTCTGCTTTTTGATTCTTTGTGTGCGTAGGTCAATTTTAACCTTCAAAAACTTCTAGAAGAGTTGTGTCTCTCAAAAATTAAAAAAGAAAAAAAAAGAAAAGAAAAAAACCGAACCAAAACAAACAACAAACCCCCCCACACTTTTCCCCCATTATTTTTTCACTTAGTTTTTTTGTTTGCTTGTTTTTTTCCCTCATCCATGAGGTAGGGATCTTGCCGAAAATTCTCTCTCTTGGTAGTTCTTGACAGTCATTCCAACACCAGAATTTTTCTGCTCCAGTGGTACCTCCCCAGCTGGCAGTCCAGAGAATCCTACTGGCTTGTCTGACATGGGGTTTACATCCTGTTCAAAGTATCTGCAATTTTGAACTGTTGGATCCAATCAGGATAAGACAGGTTGAGACAACACGTCTGAGGGTCAGACAGAAATTCCAGCATAGCATGTAGACAAATATTAGCTGCTTCAAAGGCCAGAGGAACAGCTAATAAAGTCGAGCTACTGAAATCCTTTAGAAAGTAGCTCGTTCTGTATGCCTTTAGCCAGTAAGCCTGAATAAAAATGCAGATGCTGTGACTTTACATGGAAAGCAATACATTTTCTCAGTTACTTCTTCTCAGCACTTAATCCAAGGGAACAGGCTCTGTACAGCCTTTTCTCCCTTTCTCTCACTGCATCATTTTACTGGATAGTACTCAAAATAACAAATTCTATACTTTATTTCCTTATAGTCTATGCTTTTGCAACTTACAATGGTAGTATTGAGGCTAACATGACTGATGGTCATGAAAAGTCTCTGAATATATATATATTTATGTATATATTTATATTTTAGTTAGGTCTGTTGATGTATAAACTGTTTAGCACTGAAAGGCTTTGTAAAGCTCTGAGAATTTCCATAGAAAAATCAAGTTAGTCAAGTAAATTGTTTTAGATTGTTGGAATGTCAGAGTGGAGGATTTGCTGAGCAGTCTTTTGTCAGTTCCTCAGATAATCACTCTAATTTTGGAGGGAAGAAAGGAGCCCAAAACAAAGAAAGAGCGTCATGCTTCTCCAGTAGAATGTACTACTGAACTACATACATTCTATCTTCAAATACAGATTTATAAGTCTTTTTTCCTTAAAAAAAATACAAAAACACACCAAACAAAACAAAGCCAGACACATTTTTAATTTATTTTTTTAAAATTGTATTATGGTGAAAAGAAACTGTAAAATTTAAATTTTGCCTTCTCTGATCCTTCCTCAGTGACTTTGAGGGCGTCACGTTGTCTTTATTTCAGTTCCAATACAGGATATAACACAAATGGAAGGTGTAGAAATACTTCTCTCTCAGTAAAGTGAGAAATTGTGGCCTCAGAAACACTTATATGGGTTTGCAAATTTCTCTTTTTCTTCAGGTATGATTTTTTGGATTTCTCTTTTGAAAAGCATTTGATCACTCAGAAAAGAGACTGAACATGCCCTGCCCATGTGCACTGGGAGCCCAGACACCCCCCGTGTCCTGGGCTGCATCTGTTGGGGTACACCCGGCAAGTTACACCGAGTGAGAGAAAAAGAAGAAAAAGAAACAAAAAGAGACCCATGCTTGATGAGAGAGAGAAGATCCATCAAAGTGAACCAGGACCTGACGAGTTTCAAAACTTTTTATTGTTCGGGTAGCTTAGACAGATATCCATTGTATTAGATTAGGAATAATTACGGTTCTATTATACGATTGT
>JAWWMP010000001.1:13528300-13544291 GCA_035047865.1 Dendrocincla tyrannina
CGGGCGTTGGCTCTGGGCTGTTTGGAAGGAATTCCACCTTGGAAGGAGTTTCCACCTTAGGTTTGAAACTCTGACAAAAGCTTTTTTTTTTTTCCTATTGAGAAAGATGTTATGCTATATGCTAGATCACTAACCGAACACAGAAAAAAGATTCATGGACATTGGAACTGCTATTTGACACTTTACACTTTTAGAAAAAAAATGACGAAAGTTAAAAATTCCTCATCATTTACTGAAAAAATGCACTTTTTGACAGATCAATAATAAAGTTATATTCCTTTAGAATTTACTGGTACACTCTTGCACTGGTTTAGGCTGGGAAAGATGATTTATTTATGTAGTAGCTGGTATGGGGCTGTGTTTTGGATTTGTGCTGAAAACAGTATTGATAACACAGGGATGTTTACTTATCACTGAGCAGGGCTTGCACAGGGCCAAGTCCTTTTCTGCCCCTTTCACCAACCAGTGAGTGGGCTGGGGGTGCACAAGGATTTGGGAGGGAACACAGACAGGACAGTTGACCCCAGCTGACCAAAGGGATATCCCACACTATACGACATTATGTTCAGCATGTAAAGCTGGGGAAAAAAAGGAGGAAAGGGGGAAGCTCAGAGTGACAGTGTTTGTCTTCTCAAGTCACAGTTCTGTAAAATGGAATCTGCTGTCCTGGGGATGGCTGAACACCTGCCTACCTGTGGGAAGTGGTGAATGAATTCCTTGTTTTACTTGTGTGCATGTTTTTTACTTGCCCTATTAAACTGTCTTTATCTCTGTCCACAAGTTTTCTAGTTTTTACCCTCCCATTTCTCTTCCCCATCCACCAGGAGGAGGGAGTAAGTGGCTGGGTGGGGCAGAGCTGCCTGCTGGGTTTAAACCATGTAGCTGCCCTGTAAAGAAACGATACTGAAAACCCAGACCACATTTTAATTAGACTGGCAATCTGACATCTAGAGAGTTTGATATAGTTAGGGGTTTCCTCTTTCTCTCTGAGGTTTTGAAAACTCATTTATAACTTTTCTTTCTTATTTGAGTTAATAGTTTTGATTTTGTTTGGGTTTTTAAATTTTTTACATTAAAAACTCTAAGTATTTTACTTTTAAATATTTTGAATTAATATTTTATCTATTTATAAAAAATATGTCTGCAGCTATTTTCTAGCTTTGAAAAATGTATTTGGTATCCTTGAATTTTATTTTTCATCAAAAATGACTGTCTGTGGAATAGGATCACAGGAGGTCAGAGATAATAATTTGACAGTCCCCTTGGCCTTATAAATTATTTGATTCTAAGCCCTAAAGTTGAGATTTGAGCAGGAAACCTATTCATAAACACAGAGACTAAAGGGTTTTACAGACTATCAAGTTTGACCCTCCATAGCTGATGGAATGACCTGTATACTAACAACATCCCATTTATTTTGAAGGGCACTTGTGTCACTTTGATAGGATCATGACTATTTCTGATGAAAATCAGAATTAGAGAAGGAATACCTCAACTGAGAGATGATCCAGGTGGCCTTAGACAGTGCTGATAAGTACCATAGTTTGTGCTGATGGGTGGTGATTTGCTCTTTTGGGTTGCAGAAATGGAAAAAGAAAACTATCAGAAGTGATTGAAGCAACAGACACAAAAGTGGTCAATAACAGATGTCTTTAATTTAGACATGACTTTTCTGAATTATCTTCTCGTACTGGAATTTGGTAAAAAAATAAAAATAGAGGTCAAAGAAGCACCATATGAAGTAACAAAATAAGGTAAGAGGAGAGAAAGATTGAAAAACTTATTACAAGGAAACCATAAGTAGATTGTAAACTCAGTTTTTATGCTTTGAAATTTCACACCAAATCTGGCCCCTAGAGACAAATGCATTGCTATGTAACTCGTATATTTTGAGCTCATTTTATTCCTAACATTGAAAGATGAGTAACACCATAAAACTAAGCAGTATTTTCATACCTAAAAAAATGGTAAAAATTCTTCGATGTTTATGACTGTCCACTCACTGTTGGGTAAGTTGCACCTGTTAACAGGTTGGAGTAGATGTAATTAACTTTCATCTTAATGACTACCAGGTGGTAGCCCTTACTAAGTTTATTAGAGGATCATCAAAATAGGGTCTGGAGCTACTGCGTGAAGACTCACGACCTCATTCTTTTCTTCCTTATTCCAAAGTTCTGGATGTTTCTAATACCTCACTTTAATATATACCTGCATTTCTGTCAAGCACCACTGTGATAGGAATGCATCTCAATGTCTCTATTTGTTCCAGCTAGGAAAAGGCTTTAATGAGTTTTTTATACAGTTGAGGCAAGTGTATTCAGAGATTAGGAATCTTATTGTCTGCCTTAAGAAAGATGGAGTGGTTATGTGCTGAAGAAGTTTTTTCTCCTGTCTGAAAGATTGGTTTACATTCCCGTCTCTGACTACTTTTTAGTATCAAATATTAAATTTAGGTTTATGAAGTCTTTTTTTTTTTTTTTTTTTTTTTTTCATTTTTGGTCTCCCACCTGCAAGAGAAAAGTTTCCTGAGGAGCACTCCCCGAACAAATATTTATTTACTTAAATGTGAATTATAATTGTCACTGTAAGCAGACATGTTCATAAAGAGTGTTCATACTTTTTAGTCCTTCTGAGTGGAGTATCAAATATGACACTCACTAAAAGACTGGAGCAAAACAGAGGATTCTTATGTGTTTAAAGTGTGCAACAATACATTTACTACTTCACAAATATCTAAATATTTGTCTTAATTCTGTCACAAACACTCATGTCAGACCCAGAAAGCCCAACTTATTCTACCATGACTGATGTATTTATTTACCATTTATGTACAGTTTAAATTTATGAAGTTCACACTTGAAATTATTTTCTGCTACCTAAAATGGCTACTGAATGTTCAGTTCAGTGTCCAGAATAACAAGACTTCTGTAACAAGACAGACATTTCCTCACACTGTTCCTTCTTGTATTTGAAAGTCATTTCTAATCTGTTGCACTAGGGACAAAGAATGTTATCTTGAAAAGGTTTAAAACACTCAACTGATTTTTTAACCTCTTGACATTTTGCTACCACTAGTGACAATTTACTCAACTTATTTTTTTAAGATCTCCTAAGGACAAGTTAAATGAAAAAGTAATTTCTTTTTTTCTAAGCATTTTAGAAAATATCATCAAACTTTTTGCAAAATCGGTATGTTAAGAAGATTTTTAATGCCGTTCGAGTTACTGCTCTTTATAACAGATCCAGATGACAGATTGGGTTTTATAGCCACTTATTTTTTTATTATTATTAATTTTATTAAGATCCACTTTCTTATTCTCAATAAATGTCTTTTTTTTATTAAATAAGAAAGAAAGTTTAGGACACTACTAATAGGAAAAGCATCTAGAGTAGCAGAAGAGTACAAATAAATTTTCTTGAGCAACTGGATCAAAATATAGGGAGTGTAATCTTGTGACCTGTATTAGAACAACCCCCCACACTATGGCCATTTTGTCTAGAGAGCGTGAAAAGTGTATGACCATTAAACACTGATTGAAAAAAAGCTGCTAAAGGAAAGAAAAGACAGCAGGATTTGAATAAGATATTAACATGTTGTTTCCTTCTTTTCTTCACCTTGTAATTCTAGGTCATTACCTCTTTATATTTTCACTTTTTTTTTTTCCCTTTGCCTCTTACCTTTGACTTCTTAGCTCCTTAAACACCAGCTAATAGAACTTCAGAGCCAGAAGCATACACAGTAAGATTCCAAGGGGTTTCCTTGTCCCACTGCACTACCAGAATGAAGATATTATCACTCATCCCTTAAAGATTGTGTTTTCTCCTGCTTCTTTGTAAGAGAAATGAGGCACTTGGGCTTATCATCATTGAAATGTCCCAAGCTGACAGCACAAGGCCACTAAGAATGAGTGGCACTCTACTAACGGCATCAGGTTATGATTGTGATTCCAGGGATACTCATCACAGACAAATTTTCGGTACTTGGTATTAAGACATGCTTCCATTTAAGTCTACTCTACTTATTTGGGTTGCAAGATTAAATATGAAAATCTGCATACATATTTAATATTTATGGAATGGGTGAAAATGGTTATTTGAATTGTGCTAGTTAAACTATTTAAAATGGACAGATTGTAGTTGTCATGCAAATAAGAGGAACTAGAGAATGGACACTAGGGAACAGTTGCCACAGAGATATAAAGCAACTAGTGACTAGTCAGTCACTATCTCAAACAGTAGAAGGAAAAAATATGTGAAGTGGGGCGGGGGGGGAGGGGGGAAGAAAAGCACAATGCAAATAAAAATAAGGAATGCAGTTTGCAATTTCTGTTTGGTTTCTGTTCTGGTTTTGCAAGATTCACAATCAGAAATCACAGCTGGCTTTTCTGTCTCCCTTATGCCACTTCTGTTCAGATGTTTAAAAATTAAAGCTCACTTCTTTTGTGGAATTTAAGCTCCCCTTTTCCCCCAGCTTCCCATTAAAATCCTGACAGCACTATAGTCTTTAAGATAGACGGACTTTAGAGAAAGTCTCCTACCTACTTAAAAAATTTACGCATCTTTATGCCATTCACCACTTAATTCCCTCAGTTTCCTATCTAACACTAAAACTGTTGTTCGTCTTTTATACCCAAGAGCTTCATGAGGATACATAATCTAGTTCTTCCCATTCAATTGCACATTAGGCCTTATTATCACTTACTGTTATTGCTGTGGTGCCTCATATACTTTTACAAATTCATATTAAATTAAGAAAACAAAATCAGTTTGACTACCTTTCTCCTGTTCCATCCAAAAAAAGCCACATATTGTCTTTATGTGTGTTTTCTTAATGGCGAATACTAAGGTTGATGAGAACGAAAAGCTGACTTCACATTACAATTGAGTTAAAACCTGATAACTCAGCCCCCCTGGCACATAAGAAAGAAGACTGCTTCTGCAACCTTGTTCTCGCATGAAATGTCTGCCTTCCTTGGACACAAATCCAGATCCTGCCACATGCTTGTTGACAGCTTATTCTAAAGCAGAAATTTAAAAATTATGATCAACAAGAGGAAGCCTCTTAATTACCATTAGGATGAGTGGAGCACCCTGAATGACTTAGAAAGAAATATTCAATGGCAATAAATACGAAATAATGCACACCATTATATTGAATCATACAATGCAACTCATTTAATTGTACATACTGTCAGAGAGCAGCAAGAGTGGGGTGTTCCCTGCAGGAAGGATCCGATGGCAGCTGTGGTGACAGTGACCTCACTGGCAGGGCACAGTCCCACAGCACCAGAGATGGGCCAGCAGAGCATAGCAGGGACTGCAAAGGGTCCAGAAACCATCAGGCAAAGGCAAAATAACAACCCCAAACCAGGGTCAACCCAGGAAACACAACATTTCAGGAACAAGACAGGAAGCCCAGTATAACACGTTCAGAGTAGGAAGGAAGTGATTGCTTTTCAGAGACAGGCACTGGAATTGTCTGGCAGCATTTGAACACCAAGTGCTTTCTTACGCAGCTTGTGATTCAACTGCAGCAAACATTGTCACCAGATTTAAAGGAGGCCAAAGGAATACATATGTTCAGCACAGATTTAGGTGGATTCATGTATTTTAAGTCTACCGGTAGCAGTTGGCTCACCTGGTCCTTAATTCCCAAACTGTTGATCTCTGAATTACAACCCTGGAGTAAAGATCCCTCTACCTACATTTTCTGAAAACATTTACTGGGGACTGTTAGGAACATAATGCCTTGGTTTGGTCCTTCATTTTCTTTACACAGCATTTGTATTCTTTCAAAAGAAATTATTACTGCGTAAACATAATGTCAAGGATATGAAAGACCTCATTACAAAATGAAGACATGGAGAAAGAATACGTGTAGACAACTATGTCAAAAAAGCAGAAGACATTAAAGAAAAAAAATCAATTTTAAAACTATCTACCAAATCCTCTAAAACTTTTTAAGAAACCTAGACAAGTAATCTTTGTGTGAGAGGATTAGGGAGGACTTATGCTAAAAATTGATGAGGAAAAACTAAAAAGAGGGTGAGAGCATTTCCAGGACAGTCTGGATAGAATAAAACCTAGGGTTAAACTGAAGTACTCATAGAAAAGCCCAGAACTTAACTAATTAACTGTGACCTTCACTAAATAGGAAAGAAAGTTGTTTAAAAAGTCTGCAGGAAGCTTCATGGCCAAGGCAAAACATTAGGCAGAATCTGACTGCAGGATCTGAAAGCAATGACCAAGCATCTGCAATAATGCCTTGAAAACAAGAACATATCAACCTTAATTGTCACACTGCCACAGAAGGAAAATGAGCCAAAATGTATTAAGCAGCTCAGCGGAACATCAGTGTCACTTCCAGGAAATATTCATAGGAGATTTATATTACAATAAAGGAAATCTAAGAGATAAAAAGAAGGTAAGAAAAGAATGTACAGGTGTCAGAGAAAGAACATTATATACTGAACAAATACAGTGTTTTGAAGAGACCTAGGAAAGTGCATTGAAATGCAAAAATGATAATAATTATTAACATGTAACATTCTGAAGAATCTTGCTATTCTTGCAGAAAATGCACAGAGGATAATGGCTGGCTGTGGAACACAAAGAAGTAAATGACTGCGGTAGGTTGACCTTGGTTAGCAGAGAAATGTCCACTCAGGCATTCACTCGCTTTGCCCCTCAGTGGATTGTGGGGAGAAAATAGGAAGACTCAGAATGGCAGAGATACAGTGAGATCACTTATCATTTACCATTGCAGACAAAGCGTACTTGACTTATGGAAAACCAACTTAATTCATTGACAATAAAAATAAATATTCTATTCCAGATTTGAGTAGGGGAAGCTACAATCCCCTTGCCACCTGCACCTAATATAGCAAGCAAGCAAGTCTTTGTTAAACCAGCATATTTTTTTCCCATCTCAAGCCAAAATCAGTGTATTGTTTATTGACAGGAATAAAAAGCTAAATGTGCAACTGCTCTTACTTGTTAACTACATTGCAAGAGCAAGACTTGAAAGAAAAATTAGGTAAAGTCTTGAACTAGGAGTCAGAAATGTAAAGACCTAGATACTGAAGGCTTAAAATAAATTTTCTTTCATTTCTGCACTTTTAGAAAGCACAAATGGCAGCTTTAAGGAGACAGAACTTAAGTTTTGAACATAGAATGAGTCATAGAGTGGCTTGAGTTGGAAGGGACCATCTAGTTTCAGCTACCCTGCCATGGGCAGTTACCTGGCACTAGGCCAGGTTGCTCAAAGCTCCGTCCAAGCTGGCTGTGAACGCTTCCAGGGATGGGGCATCTCACAGCTTCTCTGGGAAACCTGTTCCAGTGTCTCACCACATACAGACTACAGAAACCAATTTAACAGTACCAAACAAACCTACATGTGTTTTACTAAACATCTGTGAAACCCAAAAAATATGTTAAATGGATAGACCAGGTATTAAAACTGGACAAATATAAAAGATGCAGGAACACATCCATTGCTAAATTTCTGTTATGGAAAGCATGGATAAAATTGTTTGGAAATGTTCAGAGAATAGAAGCGTAAGTAGTCCTTACCACTCAAAACACTGTAACTGTAAACCATCACAGAATGGTCAAGGTTAGAAGGTAGTTTTTTAGATCACCTGGCACAACACCCTGCTCAAGCACAGCCACCTGGAGGTGATTTCTCAGACCATATCCATATGGCTTTTGAACATCTCCAAGAACCACCCTGGTAAACCATAAAGATAGATAAAAAGCAAGATAGAAAGTTAGGAGTCAGAGATCAGATAGAAAGATAACCAAAACATTTGAAGGATTAATTTACTTTTTTAAAAACCTGTACTTGACTTTTGTTGCACAGAATTCAAGAAGAAATCAAAAGAGACTTAAAATTTTAAGATTAATTTTTTATTTAAGCTGTTAAAAATCATATCATGTTATCATTAAAATGTTCGCATGTCTAGCTATACAGAGAGAATACAAGACCTTGATTTTAGCTGTTATCTATCAAACTACAGTACAGATGCATGAATCTTGCTCATTGTAAGACACTTTTAAATAGTAAAAAATCTATTTAAAAATTCAAAATGATTTATGGAGATTTGATATACTTTTAGATGAAATAGAAGAAGAGACAAAATCAACAGACTTCAAAGCTGGAGTTTTTAATCCTTTTTTATTAAAGCATTGTCACTGAATTGAAAGATTATAATTAGAAGGCAGGTTTGTAATTAAGTGGGAAAAATGCTGAAAGTATCTGCTGATATAAAAGTGAGCAAGATGCTGATAGCAAAGAACAAAATGCATTTCCCTAAAAGTCCTAGAGACACATGTTCAAGCTAACCTTGAGTGAAAGTTATTATTTCTCTATCTTTATGAGATACCTGCGGCACTATGCAAGGTGCTCAGAGAAAGTTATGGGCTCTTTAGATCCTCCACCAATAGCATCAAACACACCATTTTTATGTGTTCTATATTACATGATACAGTTCTTGTCACAGAGCTGTGGGGAAAATAATAGAATACTGGCAAAGAATGTTGTAAACATGCTTGAGTGACTTACAGCTGGGGTGTCGAGAAACACATACATCATACTAATTGTTGTTTGGCCTTGTGTGTAGGACAGGTAGAACATCTCTGTTTAAATACCGTAGGCCTGCGATAGGCTTGGAGGCACTCTATCAAACATGCTTGAGATTTCTGCCCTGCTGTGGGAAAGATCAAAGCACAGGGGTAAATTACACTTGCATGAGTGTAATACAGAGGTGAATACAGGAGGTTCAGTCATCCTCTAAAATGGCCTGAGCTCTGTGGTGCCTGCTTGAGTGTGCACAACCTTGCGTGCTGCTGCCCAGGCACTGCTTCGGGGATCCCCTGCTTACTGAGGTAAGGAAAATAAATTTATTCTTAGCTTTTCATCTGTTTGTGGTTATTCCTGCATCCTGTCTGTGCTGGCTCACACGCAGACACTTGGCTTTTATGCAGAATCAAATCACAGTATCATTAAGGCTTGAAAAAACTTCCAAGAATTCAACCTTTGACCAAACACCACTTTGTCAACTAGACTGGAGCACTGCGTGCCATGTCCAGTCATTTCTTGAACACCTCCAGCATGGTGATCCCATCATCTGAGCAGTCCATTGCAATGTTTAACAACACTTTCTGTGAAGAAATTCTTCCTGATGTCCAGCTTGAATCTCCCCTGGCACAGCTTGAGACTCTGTTCACCTGTTCTGTCACTAACTGCCTGGGAGAAGAGGCCAACCCCCACCTGGCTACAGCCTCCTCTCAGGGAGCTGTACAGAGTGATAAGGTCTCCCCTGAGTCTCATTTTCTCCAGGCTGAATAACCCCAACTCCCTCAGCTACTCCTCATAGGATTTACTATCTAGACACTTCCTCAGCTCCATTGCCCTTCTCTGGATTTGTTCCAGCCCCTCAGTGTCTTTCTTGCAGTGAGGGGCCCAGAACTGGACACAGGATTTCAGGTGCAGCCTTGCCAGTATCAAGTCAGGGACAATCACTTCCCTACTGAAACACAACCAGCCAATACCGCACACAAAGTTTTCTATTTACACTGCCAATTCTTATCTGCTTAGGATATCCTGGAAAGTTATAGCCCTAATATACTCAGAGAATAATCACAAGAATACCTGCAGAAGTGAAATACCACTTCAATTACAGAGACATGCATTCAGAATTTTTCAGTTCTTACATTAAGTGAACACGAATTTTACTTAACCAAATAACCAGCTCATTAAATGATGGAGTAACCAGTTCCTTCATTAACTCTATTTTGAGTCCTCTTTACTTAGTCAGATTGCCAGTAGAAATATTGTAGTTTTAGTAGGAAGGTATCAATATCTTCTCAATTTATGAAAAATGCTTTAGTCTCAATGGATTAAACCATACTATATGCAGAAAAAGGTATTAATTCTTTCCATTAGCACCAAATGAACACTGTAGATTTGTGTTCCAAAAAGATGATGAGGAACTTGCAATGATTGCAGAAATGTGAAAAAGCTTAAATCTCTAAGGAGTTAAAAATTGAGTTGAGGCAAAGTAAATGGATTCCCTCCCTTGAAATAAATTACATGAAATGCTATTGGCATATGTGATATATTAATTCCTATCTTTTAGACATACCTGCATGCACTCAAAGAAGCCATCAACTAGTGCAGGATCGTGAGAAAGAAAGTGGCCTCTTGATGCCATGACTGGCCCAGAAAAGTCATCCTTTTCACCCTGTAACACAAAAGTGTATCTCTTCTTGACATAAAAGGTAGTAAAACTAGCAGATGGGAAAGCTCATATTAAAACTAACCCGCACATTGCTAAGACCATCCTTACTTCTGTTTGAGGAGCAGCAAACACTGTATTTGAAACTGAGACTTTCTTTGGGGCAAAAAGAAACTTTTGGGTTGTTGTGTGCAAGTATAACAAACTTGAGAGGTCTCCAGCCCTGAGAGGTGTCCCACTCAGAGGGAATTTATGGTTACAGCCCTCTGTGGTGCAGGAATGCTCAAAAGGTCTCAGTTTAGACCTCTGCCTAGAGGGTCACAAGACCGTTGGCTTTAGTCATAGTGCTTTTTAATCCTGGACACAATTCAGGCTGGTAGCTTTCTCTGAAGACTTAATAAAAAGATGTTGTTCTGCTTGGGTTGTTCAGGCAAGAAAACTAAGTTTCCAAGGCTGTTGGTTAAAAATGAGAATTTCTGAGATTATAGTGTGGCCTGAGGTGGAGGGGGAAGGAAGATGCATCACCACACTGTTTCCACCAAAGTATATGGGAGGTTGTTTATCCCTCTCGAATTCATGTTGCAGAGGGCAAATTCTGATGAAAGAGCTACAAGCCCAGACTGGAGGAGGCTGCTGATTTCTCTAAAAGGCAGGCAAAAATGATGTGAGTGCTATGTGTGGCAAGTGGGTATGAGGGTGGGACCTGGTCTATAGGGAGAGCTCAAGATAAGCACAGGAAAGTAGAGGTACAGATTTGGATTTGACTGGGCTGTTGGAGAAAGACACACAGAGAAAATTAGAAATTGCTTTAAGAACAAATTCAGGGTCTTGCTTTTGAATATTTCCTGGTGTGTTGTATTACGTAGGGTTGGTTCCGATCTTAGGGTTGAAGACCCTGACTTGGGTTGAAAGGGGTCTTAGATATTTTAGTTCTAACCCCCCCTGCCATGAACTGGGGTACCTTCTGCTTGACCAAGTTGCTCAGAACCCCATTGAACCTGACCTTGAACACTTCCAGAGATCCAGTGTGTCCACAACTTCTCTGGGCAACCTATTCCAGTGTCTTCTCATCCTCACAGTAAATAGAGTCATTTAATCTGTAAAGGACCAGTTGAAAAAAACCATTCAAAAAACCCGTTCAAAAAACATGCTCAGAGCAAGGCTGATTTAGAGCAGGGGCAGCTTGACCGTCAGCAAAGGAAAGAGGTATCGAAGATATTGTTGTAGTGCAGCAATACAAGCTCTTTCCCTGTGATTTGCTTTGAAACATAGTTCACTTATTCCTTCTTTTACCATTTTCTATAAGACTAAAGGAATATGGTAAGAATATTTAAATAAAGACAACTGAAAAAATACCACAAAAAGTCCATGGCCTATTACATAATTTTTGTGACAGAGTGCTTAGCAAGCAGTAGATGTCTATATAAATTATGCAGATCTACTAAGGTTAAAGTAGAGGTGATTCTTTATTCTTGGAAAAGGTAAAGAACAAAAAAGGCAAGAAAGCATACCGAGAAACAGTGGCAAAGCAAAAAACAGGAAGCCATTACTTAAAAGATCAGTAAACTCTCTAGACTAAGAAATTTTCTGACTTAAAAATCTTGATAAGCATTTTAAATGTGTGTACACTCAGTTAAAATATTTAAAATATCATAACCCCCTCAACATTTTTGTTTGTTCTTTGTTAGCTTTTATCTATGAAATGTGTTAAAAATGAGGATCTTGATGACTACTCTGAAATATTTTCCAACTCGATAATCCAGAGAGCTGAAGTAGCTGAAAGTTAAAGGCACTGGAAGTAGTCAACATATGCAACAACAATATGTTTGACATTCTTTGTAGAGGAAAAGATTTCTACTGAAATTCAAGCTGGTGAAACTCTAAGCAAACTATAAGGAGAAAAGGCTGCCTCTAAGAAAAATTATCTTCCTAAAGTTTTTGAAAATATCATGAAAGGAAATAAAATTCTAAAAATAAAAATATTCACTCCCTGGAATAGACGTACTTACAATATTTCTCATTTTTTCCTGATCTCGTGTTACTTCCCACAGCATCATAAACTTGGGAAATATAAAAAAGATCCTCAAGGAACTCTTGATGGTCCAGAATGTCAAAAATTACGTGTTGAGCAATACCAGTAGGGCGGGATCCAACTATGACACTTGTATCTACAGCCATCCTGAAAAGTCATTTAATTTCGGTCTAACCTTTATTCTAGAGCAAGTCTGCTTTCTTCACTAAAACAACTGCATTTGTTCAGGAAGAACAGACATACCTCATGTAGGCATTATGAAGACAGATATTCTTTTCCAGCTCTGTTCATGTACTACCAGTCATTTTCAGAAATTAGAATAGCTTCAAGTCCTTCCAGCAACAAATCACAGGTTAAAACACACCTTTCTGTCCTGTATTTCTGGAGTAAGAATCAAAGAGCTTAAAGGCCATGGGTAACTAAGAATATCCATATTTACAGATAAACCTCCAACAAAATGTCTTCTTCTGCTCTTGCAGGAGAACAGAGAAAAGTAGGGGATAAGTTCTGATTTCTTCATAATTAGTATTAGATGTTTAAACTTGTGTTTCAGACAATTAAAAGTTATGTTCTCAGTAGAGGACAAACAGGACATATTTGGAGTTCACAATGAATAATCTGGACATAGTCTATTAACAAGCAGCCCCATGGACAATGAAGATACCATATTTTATGTATTTTTTCAGACATGATTTCAAATGAAATCAAGAATAACAGTCACGCACCTGTGATAAGATGCATTTCTATTAGAAGATTTGGATAACGAGTTCTCATCATCTATGAAAAGCCCCATTATCTGGTGACTAAACAGTACATTACCAGTGAAATAAAAAATTACAAAAATGAACTCATCTTAATTTAGACTGAAAAAGTTATCATCAAGTGTATTTCCAGACAGGAAATCCTTTTACAAAGTTTATAAAAGAAAATAAATTATTTTGTGAAATATTACAGAGATCTGGTGTAATGAACCCTAAAAACTCTAAACAAGGTGTCAAAAGATTTCGTATTAATGAAAATCACCATATGCAAACGGGACATCAGTGGTACAATTGAATGTGGTTATGTTCCTAAGCAACATGTTAAATCTCGTTAAGTTAATGGAAAATATGATTTGTTCAATTTCACTGCTCTGTTAGTTCACTGTTCCCAGAATACCATTCCTCCTTACAATAGGATTGCCATTGCAAGGAGTCAAGGAATAAAATCCAAGGCATTCCTTTGAGTAGGAAAAGTACTCCATTTTCTCCAACCATTCTACAACCTTACTAATAAGGCTTATGTAGTAATAACTTTCTTTAGAGTCTGAAAAAAATGTAACTTTCTAATTTCTGAAATATTACAATTAGAACCAGAAATCTACAACGTAAGTGGACACTGAAGAGGTAAACTCATTTATCTGTATAACTGGAAATACTGTAGCAATGACAGAAAAACTGGGGAAATTAATATTCATTCTGAAAATCTCTTAATCCCCCAGGATTTTAGAGGTGTTTTATTTTCAAAAATTATGTCACAGATGAATGAAATTGGGTTTGTGTTATGTATGCTGTTATTTCAAGTGTGTTTTATTGACAAACAGTGTTCATCCTGGTATGAGAACATGCACTACAAAGAGTCAGAGAATCACAGAACACAAAATCATGTCTGATGTACCTGGAGAAGCTTTCCTTGTTCCATTCAGATTCAACTACAGATGTTGCTTGGTTTTCCTAACCCCAATCCTGCATGCTCAGACAACATCTATATGCCTCCTGAGTCTACAGTTTTTGTATATGAGAGAGAAACTTATGCTCATTATGTGCACATATCAAATAAGAAGGTTCAAATAGTGTTTTACTTTGACTGTTAAGAGATGCTGGGTTTTTTTTGTTTGTTTGCTTGTGGTTGGTTGGTTTTTTGGGGGGAGGGGGTGATTCAGTGTTTTGGGGTTTATATTTCCTTGATTTGGTTTTAGTTTTGTTTTCGATTGGAAGGTGTTGTTACATATATCATATGTATTATTTTACATAAATAATGACTGGATAGAATTCCTGCCTGACCAACTTTTTGCAAAAGTGTAAAGAACTGCATAAAAACTCCTAAGGAGCCTTAAAGGGCAGTGATGCTGCTCATTATAAAAGTTGGATGAAAATAAAGTATCCATTCTCTATGAGGCAGAATGGCAACAATTCACAACTATTGGTAAGACGTCAAAAGGGCTTGCAGAACATACGAAAGGACGTTAGGTTGGTCCTGAGAATTGATCCTCATCAAGGCAAGATACCCAGACATTTGAGCTCTGGTAAGGGAGTCAGTTGTTCATAGCCATTAGTGACATTTTTTTTCATGGGTAAGAGGAGTACACATAGCACAGAGACCATATAAAAACTTCAGGCAACAAAATTATTTTCCATAACTCATTTTCACTTAAAATAAAAATGAACTTCTGCAAAATTTTATTGCTACAATTATCCTGTGAATTGGATTTGCTAAGGAATGTCATAGTCTTTCTTCACTAAGAAAGACTAGAATGTTATATTCCAGTATGGAGCTTTTGGAGATGACATCATTGCTTCTGACTCAATTCCTTTCTTGTTTTGTCAGAGGTAATTTTAGTCTAGTCAGACTTGTTACTTCACCCTTTTTTGGATATTCCTTGTTTTTGATAGTTTCCCTGAATCTGTCCAGTTTTCATAAGTCTATTAATAACATTCCTATTTGACAAAACAGCTGAAATTTCAAATACATTGCTTTGTGCTTGAGATAAAAGAAAACTAAAATGATATAGTAGCAAGCCCCTGTGGAAATGAGTACTTTGCACAAAGGACATGCACAAGTCATCAACAATGGAGCTGTAACCTGGTGCTTCACCCTGGAAAAACTGCTGCTCATACTCCATTCCTGAACAGGCATCCCCTGCAGTGACAGAATGTAGCCCTGTTTCTGTGTAAGTCATGATTCCCCGAACTCCCACTAAGTCCACAAGTCTTAGGAGTGCAAAAGCCAACACTTCCAGCACTCCTGAAGGAAAATATTTTATGTAAGGGTCTTGTGGCTGTCTCCCATTATATAATGGGAAATTCTGATTTGAAAGAAAAGGACATCTTAGATTAATCCATCTGGTCACGCAAGAGTTGCTGCCGAGTTTTGACCTCAGGGTATCAAAGAGAGGTTATCTCACAGAGAGGAAAGCCCTGGTCAGGCAGCTGCTCCTGTCCTTGTTGCTGTTCCCAGCTCCTACAGAGTTCTTCAAGCAGAGTTGTTGACCTGGGAGTCATTGTCTCAAACAATATGAAGTTAGTCACTACAGTACAAGACAGCCTGAAGTCAACAGGATCAGGAGTGGCTGCCTCACAGGGAGCAGCACATTTGTGGAATACAGCTGTTTCGGTTTCTCTCCAAGTTTCTGCAGCCATCCAAGCCGTCTGTATTTTGCTTTAAAAATGGCAGGATAGTGTATCACCTCACACTTCTAATTTAAATAGCCCTCATCTGAAAAATAAGGAACACAGGGTCCAATCTTGTAACAGGAAGCCTCTGAAGATGAAGAAAACAACTAAAGTGTCTTTTAAACTTGAGGGTGTTGCAGAGAGGGAGACAGGCCACACAATCAATGTGATTGATAAACAAGTCTCAACTTTATTATGCTACGAGCAGGCTTTGCAGGCTTTTATATGTTTCTGTAAAATGCATGACATAATCTTCTTGGCTACTTGCATAGTTAATCATTATTCTCACA
>JAWWMP010000001.1:13552173-13600080 GCA_035047865.1 Dendrocincla tyrannina
CCAACTGAGGGCTTTTCTTCCCAATCCTGCCCAACTGAGGGCTTTTCTTCCCAATCCTGCCCAACTGAGGGCTTTTCTTCCCAATCCTGCCCAACTGAGGGCTTTTCCTCCCAATCCTGCCCAACTGAGGGCTTCTCCCACCCTTCTTGACCAACTGAGGGCTTTTCCTGCCCTTTATGACGCACTGAGGGCTTTTCCCACCCTTCCTGCCCAACTGAGGGTCCAACTGAGGGCTTTTCCTACCCCTCCTGATGGACTGAGGGCTTTCCCTACCCTTTATGACCAACTGAGGGCTCCTCCTGCTCTTCCCGACCCTCTGAGGGCTTTTCCCGCCCTTTTTGGTTTTCCAATGGCTTTTCCCGCCCTTTTTGGTTTTCCAATGGCTTTTCCCAACCTTTTTGGTTTTCCAATGGCTTTCCCCACTCCCCTTGACAGACAGGTGGTGGCGCCGCCCACCCCAGGATGGACTTCAGCATTAATTGAGATTAAATTCATGTTATTTTAATCATTTTCCCTCAGCATTCCAAAAACTTGCAAGCTCCTGAGAAACGTATCCAAACCTTTCTCAACACACCCTTAAAATCTGGTGGCTCTGCACAAGCCCCCAGTTCTCAGAACCCAGTTCACTGGATTCCAGGGAGGGTGAGATTTAAGGAAGGGAAAAAAAGCAAATCATAGAAATTTAAACAGCTTTTACTTCTGCAGTTATGATAAACCAAGGCGCATTTTCAACTCCTAAACTGTGTCGTCATCACTGACTTCTGAGAGCTCTCACTCCGAGCGTGTTAGCAATTAGGGCAGGAATAGCTGAAGGCTTGTCCTTTCTAGAGGAAGATTTGCCAAGCCCACCATCGATACCCCATCCCTTCTGCAGCACCAGGAGCTGTGCCCGATCCAGCAGCATTTCAAACACTGCTGCTCGGAGTTGTTGTTAGAAAGTCAGGCGATGGAGTGTTCGAGATGTTGGAGGGAGTAGTTTCTCCTGCTGCCCCATGAGCTGCTACCTCTGAACCTCTCTGCTTTGGTACTTTTAAGAGTAAGCCATCCAAATCCAGCTTGGCGAGGTAATTAAAAAATTCACGCATTGATTTATTCAAGGAAAACCTCAGGCTATGATGATATGAGCACAAGGTGCTTCAATTAACAGAGGCAAGTGAAAGAAAGGGGGGTAATAAATTGAAATTTTCAGATCTTTCATCTCAATGCTTTGGCCTTCAGGTATCTTGAGATCACTCCGGAAATATTTATGTAAAATCTCTGTAGCTCTTTCCAACAATTCAACATCAAAATCAACCGATTTTTTTGTTTGATATGGAACTGACAAAATTATATCCTGCCCCCAGCAACAGACTGCAAACAAAACTAAACACATCAGCTTGTGAGAAGTCAGTTTAATGACTTATCTCTCACTCACAGCAGCAAACAACAAGTGTAAAAAAGCACAAATAAAACACTCAATGCTTCTACATGAGTTAAAAAGCAGAGGTTGAAAAACTAATAATGCTTCCACCTTAATATTTCACACATATAAGGAAATATATATATATATATAACCAGATAAATTAATATAAAAATATGTTGAGTAAATGAACTACAATCAATAAATTAACTAGCAGGTTAATTTCCTAAATTCCTCTTTCTTTCTTTATTTTCCCTTTTTAAAATCTGCTCATCAAAAAACCCAATAATGTTAAATTTCAAATACTGACTAAATATATATATATATATATATATATAAGGGAAATTAATAGGAAAATATATAAGGAGCCATTATTAAATATTAAGATGGAAGGAAAGACGTGAAACCAGCAGTGAAACATGCAGTTCCCTCCTCCTGCCTCTACAAAGCTGTGCAGTAGATGGCACCACAGATGGCACAGAGAAATGTTCCCACTTTGAAGCTGGTAAATTGAAGCCCGTGATTTCACTAATCCTTGATACAAGAAGTGGGATGGGTAATGAAACACTTTCAGGTTTGTTTGCTTTCAAAGGTACACTGTTACCAAAAAGTTCCCTTAGGATTTCTCCTCTTGTAACCCCACTCTTGTCAGGACCCTTCTGGAGGGAGCTGTGCTCTGAATACTCTGTATAAGCACTGGGGTAACAGTTTCAAAGTCTGTAACTGCTGAAGAAAAACCTGCCTGCATCAAAACCTGGTGCTGTCACTACATAATACACAACGAAGAAGCAGTACAGAACAAAAATGTGCATTTATCCGAGTGCCAAGATTTTTAATTGCTTGTTACTGATTTGGCATATATAAATAACTGCATCAGTAGAATGAATAACATGTAAAATATGTAAACACATATGTGTGCTGCTTCATTTCCCTCACTGCATACCTTTTGAAAAGGTTTTTCCTCTTTTCATAGGGAGTTAGTACCTTTCATTAGGTTTTCAGGATTGCTGTGGTAAGGATTTCTCTCCAAATGATCTGTCCTTTATTTCTTTCATAGCGTGGTAGGAAAACCACTGGGTCTGACCTGTTTTCAATGAATGTCAAACAGCATGTGAAATCCAAAGCCCAAAGAGGGAGATCTCTAGAAGGTAGTGATCCAGTGCAAGCAGAAGGATCTGGGCCAGACAGGAGCACTAAGGAGATATTTGGAGGCTTAAAAACTACAATAAGAGCAGAAGGAAAGAACCCCCCACCAGCCATTTAAGAGCTCTTTAGGAGGGTACCTGCTGTATTCCAGCAAGCTTCAGCTTTCTTCCAGCACCCTTAATTGTGATCTGGACAATCCTTGGAAGGACAGACCATTTGTGAGCCAGCAGATTTTACGTGAATCAGTCAGGATGAAACAGGAGCCACATCTATCACCTGCCAGCTACATGAAAAGTTACTGATCTTTCTCTAATGAGCAAAGCCCAGAGAAACAGGAGATGAAAAGTCACTCATTGCTAACAGTTCACAACTTCAAATGGGATATCTCCTTCCAAATAACATGGGTGGTTAAAGAGAACCCAAAACTAATACACGTTTTCAGTTTACCTGGCTCCAGAGCGAGAAACACCTGCAAAATATTTACTCTGCAGTGAGCCAAATCACTGCAAGAGGAAGTGGGGTTTTGTTACCATCCCTTCTTTTGGTGTTTTATCTTTCAGCCAAAAACAAACTCTACAGGCCATTCTTAAAAGGAAAAGTAGCTTTCATCTAACCTCTGTCAGTTTGCAGATCCACATTTTCTAATGCTTTTAGAGGTAGTAATGTATTTTTGGTGGCAGGGCAAGAAAGGTATTTGAAATGAAGAAACACAAAGTAAATTAAATAAAAGAAGGCCTTTTCCCAATTCAGCATAAATTCCACGTGCACTCTGGTTCATTGACAGCAATTAAGTTACGAACAGGCAACTCTGTATGACTGAACATTCCAAGGCATCATTTTTACATGCTGAGAAGTTGGAGCTTGCCCAGTCCTATCACAGCCACTGTTCCTCACTGCTGAACTGGTCTCACACTAAGACAGGACACTCCTCCAGCCTAACAAGAAAAATTTTTGTTAAAAAAAAAATGTGTTAAAGGGAAAATATGTCAAAGCAAACAAATGGAAGACATTTGTGCTAAAACATAACTGGAAAGCAAGGATGGCTTTTATTCTATGTTCATGTGACAATTTGAACAGCCTTGGAAACAGCTGCACCATTTCTTCTGGCTTTCAAGTAGTAAAATATCTTGTTTATTCTCTGTTTTCTCTTTGTTGGCAAAATTCTAGAAATCAGGAGAACACAGGTGTGATATTGCTCTCTAAACCCAAAAATGCCACCTGCTCTGTATTAAAGATACTTGAGCCAAAATCTGTTATTTCATTTATGTGAATGCTACACCAGTGGTGCCATGGCCCCAGACCCAGGCCAGCAGATAAAACTCAGGATGGGCTTTAGAATTTTGTTATTAACTATTTAATAATGCCTGGGGAAAATGAAGTCAGAGGATGACGTAGGAGTCTGCTCTGACACCGAGCACTGTGGGCCTTACAAATAATGAAAATGGGTGGGGCAGTTGATTAATATTCTACTTCATTTTGGAAGCCTAGATTAAAATCAAACTTATGTCATTCTTTAAAGTGCATTTGGTGATTTTAATTAAGCTACTAATGTTAATTGGTCCACACCACAAAAATGCCAGGGGCACTGTGATGTAATTTTGGATAAATGGAAACCTTTGCTTTTGAGGGTCCTAAGGCTCAGTAAAAAGTAAATCAAAGAAAAAAATAACATAGATGTCTTATCTTGTTTTTATCTTTTTTCTTTCCTTCTTCCCCCCGCCCCGGAGAAGAGAAAAACCATGACTGAAATAGAAACACAAATCTTGCTCCAAACGTGTCTTACTGGGCTGTTGTACAAGCAGTTCTGGATGCAGTGAGATTGCTAATTGGCCTGATGTGAAGACCCTGCACTGCCTCCAGGATATATTTTTAGTCCGTTCAAACATTTTTCAAAGTCTTTCTGCATGTTAATAAGCCACTCTTTCCTCTGTCCTCAGAGCAAACTCAGAAGTGACAGCTGGATGTCACTGCTGTAACCCATGTCCTGTATTTCAGCGTGGAGGAAGGGGTGGCATTTTTGCTCTGTCATCTGTGATGACAGCTGCCAGCTGGCTTGGGTTTGGCTTGGTGGATCTTCAACTTTCTGGCTGCTGGTTTAGGGTTCTAGAAGGTACTGGGCCAGAAGAATCACAAGGATGTCCCACAGCCCTAAGTGTACAGAGCTCACAGCTACAAGAAGGTGTTAATGAAATACCTGTTTAATAAAACTGTGTGCACATAAATACAAATCTCCACAATATAAAGCTCTCCCTGGCTGATCTCATGTATTGTTCCCAAAGGGAGTTCAGTGCCGAATTTGGACCTTAAACAGTTGAATAGAATGAATTTATACTATTCTCTAAAGAGAAAATCTTCTGGCAGAAACAGGAGTTTGGAGCTGTGGACTAAGGGCTTTTCTGCACTGGAAAGTGGACTGGAATTGCTATTGCAGGGAAAGCTATTCTGCAACGACTTACTTGAGCCGTGACTTTTCCAGACCAGAATATCCACACAGGGAGCTATTATGGATAGTTTATTCAGAAATACCTGTTGTGATCATTTTCCCACACAGTGTCCATGCATAGCTGTAGTGGGTAAAAAGCTTGGTTTGTTTTTCACAGAAGAATATATTTTGTCTGATTAATAACATATGACAAAATGGTAAAGTAGAAAGGGAACTTTCAATCAGATCATGATGCAATTGATTAAGATCTAATTTACTAATATAAGATATATTATTACAATTTACTATGATTACTTACATTCTAAGAGCATCTCTACATTGGCAAGACTACGTCCATTACAGGATATTGCATCAGCTTAACTAAATCATTAAAAACCCCACCATATCTAATTAAGTCAGTGCAAAAATATTAATGAAATTACTTGCTGTAATCTCTGATTGACGGCTCTCACATCTCAGTCATCAGCCTTCTGATAACATCATACATGTTGTTAGAAGGAAATATGCAACAGTTCTGTGCCTCTGCAAAACCAGGCTTATTTTCATGTTAGCACATTAATTTTAATAAACAATAAATGAACAATAAATAGCCACTTGCCAATAGCAGTAGTACCTTTTCTAGGTTAAGATTTTTTTTCTAGGTTAAGAATTTCTTTTTGTGTTTTAGGAACAGGTGGGCGACAAGTGGGTCCAGCACTTGTTAGCAGAGAGAGTTCCTTTCTAAAAGGCTGCTGTAGTGTTAATTTATTATTTCAGGGGGGTTTTCCTGCATGTTCTCTACTCTGTAATGTTAAAGGGTCTCTCATGCATTGCACTGGAATGCTTCCATGTTTGGATCTGCTCAGGAGGAGTTTTGAGTGCCAGGAATGCAAGATGGGGACCCTGACAGGTCAAGGAGAAAAGAAATATAGACATGACATTGCTGAAGATACAATCAGCCATTCCCTCGTCCTAAGAAAAGAATACCTAAAGCTTTCTTTGCAAATTAAACTGAAAGTTATCTTTCAACCCTTTAGTAAAGTTTGATACTTCATCAGAAGGAAAACTGACGAGCTCATCAACCAATGCAGGTTCTTAGCTGGTGTGGAGAGCTGGATGAGATCACATCCTCTGCAAAATGATGGAATGCTAAGAAGCAAATCAGGAGAGCCAATTCCTAACTCTCATTTTAACGACAGGGTGCCTCATGTTAGCCATGTAATAGAAGCAAATAAGAGGTGTTGCTGAACAGCTGCTCCCACACTGTATTGGCTCTTCCTTCTCTGAGATTCAAGAGCAGAGAACTGCTCCTTTTAGTTTGAGGTTAATTGCTTTCCTAGATGTTTCACCCTTATTGTAACGGCCAAGACATTAAAATCTTGACTTAAAATCTCTTTTAAAATCATTCCTTAATATTAGTTAATTTCTGTAGAGCATGGTTATCCTAAAAAGACTGCATTTAGTGGGATGTTCACTGACTTCCAGAAAGCTGGGTTTGCCAAACATTATATTGTGACATGTAAGGAGAGTAGTAAGGAAAACAAAACGTTGCCTCTTGGAAACTTTAGAAACATTTTTGATTTTTAATAGTTTTTCAGGGACTCTTGATTATAAATCTCAAATAGATATTAATATACTTTTAAATATATATTTTATATATTTTGACAGAGAAAAGCAAAACTTACAGATATTCAAACTGATTTCCAATCCTAGTGGAAAACTTCTCATTTCATAAATTCTATAGTGCCTGCTTTACAAGAAACATTCTTGCAGAATATACAGTCACCATCCTAATTTCTACCAATTTTCTAATTAGGGGGTAACAATAAGAGAGCCTTGATATTTTTTTTTAGGTGTTACAGATCATTCAGTCTTCTGTTGGAAAATCAAACCGAAAGCAAACTTTTACTCTGAAATTATATGACACACTTGTAATAAACATTGTAAATGGTACACTGAGGTCAGTGATGCTAAAACACTGTAATAAAAATACTTGCTGCTGAGTGTTTGAGAAAGCATGAAACAACTGTTTTCAAGTTTTTGTCATTGTAAAATCCCCAAATGGACTTGATACTTGAGAGAGATTTCTGTGCAGCACAAATGCATTTTTGAATCATTATTTTCAATAGAAAAACCTGTAAGTTTTGCCAACTGACCTCCTAGGTAGAGCCTTGCCCATAAATGCAGCGAGGCAGATTGGTGCTAACGATATGTAAAGTTCATCTTTGTACTCCATTCATTCTCACTTCATTACTGGCAAGATTAGTAATAGCCAATTTGCATTGATTTATACCAGCTATTTACAGTCCCCAGGGCACAGAAGTTATTCATCCATGGAAAAACCTGTCATACTCTCCTTTTTTCTAGTCATGCCTCTGTCTGTGTGGTAATAGGGGGATGGAGTTTCTGTCTCTGGTGTGTCCTGCACAGAAGTCAATGTCTCTAAAGCCAAGTATAGCAGAAAAATATGGCTTTGCTAATAGGTGACCGAAAGATTACAATGAGGAAAAGGCTGAAGTTCCTAAACCTTTTCTTATTCTGATTTACATCTGTGATTTACACAGATTTTACATCTTTGTGTACCAGCACAATTTGGCAAGGAAAAGGGCAGTGGTGGAGCAATGCAGGGACTCTGCAATGAAGGTGGACACACTCAGAGATGTGACTGGTTCTTCTGTGCCCGGTTCTGCCTGCCCCAGTTCAAGAGCAGTGTGGGGAACCCACAGGACGTTCAGCAGAGGGTACTGAGATACTCTGGGTCAAGAGCACAAGATTCAAACTACGAGATTGAAGGTGCTGAACTTACTTAGTCTGGCAAAAAGAAAAGAGGCCAGAGCCCGATCTCAGCCTGAAGAGCAGTCACAGAGATGACAGCCAAGTTCTTCTGGGCTGGTACTGTCATGACACAGAACAAGGAGCAACAGCCATAAATCACAGCGTGGGAGGTTCAGTTGAAAATTAGGAAAAAATGTTACTCATTTTTCAGGCATTCTTTGAAAAACAAAAACAAGAAGCCCTCAACAACTACAAAAACAACACCCAAGCATGAGTACAGTTGAAAAACTTCAGAGAAAATAAAAAATTGCCGTGCTCTCATTTCTTACTATTTCAGATATTTCCTACCTTCAGTATTACACAGATTACACATTTTATCACACACGTAGGTTACGTATATATGTTACTTGTCTTTGCTTAAGTTCCTTTGTATGCAATTAGTAGTTGACAGAACAACATTTTTTTGGTGAGGAATGAGTTCTTTTTGCACAAGCAAACCCCAGAAGTGTTTCATTTGCAATGCAATATTGACTATCATCTCCCTGAATCAAAAATTAGCTCTTCATAATGAATTCACTGAACTGTTTGGCCACCATTGCATCACCGTGTCCAATGGGATAAAAAAAGGTGGTAAGAAAATCTATTGAAAAGAAACTGCAAAAATCCATTGGCCCAAACCCCGTGAGCATGCTAATTAACGAGCAGCACTTACCTGAATAATCAAGACAGGTTTTTTCTTGTATTTATTACATGCACTTTCAGGTATTTGTTACATCAGCTGTGGTATTTATCTAAGCATTGGTCTAGAACACCACATGGGAACATCATGTGAGGGTAAAGGGGTTAATTGCAATCACTTAAACTGCAGATATTTAAGGCATGCTGTGACACCAGCAAGTTTTCACCTTTCCCTCAGGATCTGAAATCCACTGGCACTTTTCAGATGGCTTATACCAGTTTTACTGCTTCCCAAACACAGTTCCAACCCTTCAGCTCTTCAGTACCCACTGAAAAAAATTGGTTTTCTTTCCTTTGTAACTTTTCAGTTTCCAGTGTATTTTCAATACAGACTCTCTATTCAAGAAACACAAAATATTTACGTGGGTGACATAATTATCTCTACAAGGTTAAGAAATGGACTTGTCTACAGACAAACTAAGGCTTCCTGATCATTTTATTGCTGTCTCTACAGAAAATTTCCAAAGGTAAAGATAATGTCTGAAGGTATATAAATATTGATTTATCCTTCATCAAATTGACTAGTGTTTGAAACTATTGTTCTTTGAAATCCATTCCTCAGAGTTCACCCTTGTTGTACTGAGCCCATCAGTTTGGATCACATTTAATGATGTCTCTGTGCTTCAACATACTGCTGCAAGGATTCATGAATCCCACATTAATTTTCTTGGTGAGAAAAGCTTTTGTATGAACTTTTTAGAGCAGTTGGCAACAAAATATAAGAAACATCTACCATCTTTTCCTGGATTGGATTAAGAGATGGAAAAATAGGAGAGCAAATACCACAACACTTTGAAGTCCTATTTGACAGCTAAGGGATAAATTGCATCCTGCCTTCCATTCTTAATAAAAAGCGTAAGAACTCTTATCCTTGTGAACCCAAAGTCCACTCAGGCTAATATTCTGCTTCTGATGGTGAGCAATACTGGACATCATGAGAAGAGTATAAGAAAATCTTCTAGTGATGCTTTCCCAGCATTTTTATGACTCAAAGACTTCTGGAATCAGTGGTGGGACTTTGTATTCAAAGACTCTGATGGTGTCTTTGTATTCATCAAATTTTTCTTCAATGCACAGTTTTAACATACAATATGTCCTGTGAAAGGGAGCTCCACAGATTGATTACTCACTCTGAAAATGGAGAGGAGAAAAGGGAAAGGAAAAAGGAAAAAGGAAAAAGGAAAAAGGAAAAGGAAAAGGAAAAGGAAAAGGAAAAGGAAAAGGGAAAGGAAAAGGAAAAGGAAAAGGAAAAGGAAAAGGAAAAGGAAAAGGAAAAGGAAAAGGAAAAGGAAAAGGAAAAGGAAAAGAAAGGAAGAGTATGTTTCCTAAACACACCAATCAAGGAACAAATAAATAGCAGATAACAAACATGGTGAAGGAAAACTTAGATCTAATTGCATCTCCAAATCAGTGAGACTGAAACAGGGTTGCCAGGGTTTTTAGGGTTTTTCTTCAGCCAACTGAAGTGCAGTGTTACCAGGTCTTGGATAGTTATAAAATTCTTATTTTTCCTGCTTCAAATACTATGTGTCATTAAATAGAAAAGAAGACAAGGTGGCAGAAAACCTCACAGAAAGCATGCGAGGGGAAAAGGCAAGACTGCATGGCACCCGTAGGTCCAGTGAAAGCAGGCTGTCTATGGAACAGCAGGCATGCCCTTTTTTGGGTTTAGCGTGCATGAGCTGGAGCTGAAAAGAGCACTGCAGCAAATGTGGTCTGTAAACCTGAAAACTGTTTTAAAAAGAAAGGATAAGAATGCATTAAAATAGCAACTGATGTGTTGCAGGATGAAAAAGAAGATGTAACAGTTTGGAAAATTTAATGCAAAAGAGAATGTTAGTGTGATGGAAAGGATTACTATTTGAGGAACATATGTATTCTTATCTCAGGGCCAGATGTCTTGTTTCACATCCATAGTGTAAACTAATTGCACTATTTATAACAGAGAAGGTGAATCCTTTTTTGCCAGAATAAAAAGTAGTGCTGGGCATCAATGACAGTGTTTATTACCTTTAATAAAATTAAAAGTGGCAAAAATGTTTGCTATCTCTGAGCTTGTCAACACAAAAAATGGCTGTCTAATTTAATGTTCTGTACCACCAATAATGGTTCTTTATCAAGAAATAAAAATGTCCTCATCTTAAAAATACTACAGTAAGAAAAGTTCTTTTGTTTTAATCTTAATGAGAAAAAAATAAAAGTTTTAAGATATGAAACAGTGATTCAGATAAAAATTGTGACTATAGGTGGGAGGTTCACTTAGCAGTTTTTGCTTCCGGTGACCATTTTACAATTTTTCAGCCTAGCTTTTACCAGTAAAGCTGCAACAGCACCCTCTTTCTTATAGAATCATAGAATGATTTGGGTTGGAACACTATCTCATTCCAATACATTGCCATGGGCAAGGACACCTTCCACTAGACCAGGTTGCTCAGAGTCCCATCTAACCTGGCCTTGAACTCTTCCAGCAATGGGGCAGCCACAGCTTCTCTGGGCAACCTGTGCCAGGGCTTCACCATCCTTGCAGTAGAGAATTTCTTCCTTAAATCCAATCTACATCTACTCTCAGTTTGAAGCCATTCCCCTTGTCCTGTCATGGTGTTATGCCTTGAGCATGACTTTGCTGCACCAGAATTGTAACACAACAGTTTTACCTACAAGGTCACATTCAATGCATCAGGTCCATCATGCCTTTGCTCTAAGCCTAGATACTTTAAAAGCTCTTCAGCATCATTACATTAATAAGAGGCATGTAGAAATTTGTTAACAAATACAGAATGCAACAAAAAGATATTCAAATATTAACTTACAGAATGAAAGCTTGAAGTTTTTGGTGTCTGAGAACTACCAAATACTTTCAGAGTTTGAAATGCTGTTAAAATGTTAGTAGCACCTAAAGAAAAAAAAACACGTTTGGAAGTGGTGAGACACATTTGCACATATTCCCCACTGCGGTTTGTGCTGCATATCTGCACCCTAGTGGCTTGGTTTTGGCAGACAGGTTCACAGAAATCACTGAGGAACTCTAAAAGCCAAATGAAACCTGCACAGGTTGCTGTGCGTAGATTCCAGCCTGCTGCCCTTCTTTCTCTTTAGAAATACTCTGTAATGGTAATTTTTTAAATTTATCTTAGTTAATATCCTCTCCAAGTTATGCACAATAGGCTGTAAAATACTGGCTTGACTGTACACATTTATTTACAAGAACTATTGTCTTATAACCCACAGTGTGAAATTTATACCTTCCTGATTATGCACCACGTATGAATATAACAGTTTAACTTTACTGTAGTTGTTGGGTAAGTTCAAATTGTGGAGACTTATTTCACTGTTCTTAATCTCATGTTTGTCATCATAGACATCCCCAAACAGATGTTTCTGCAACTGATACTCAACTCAGTATAAAGTCAAAAAGAATTAAGAAAGAACGTGACAAAGTGTATTATATAAACATGGCTTTGCTACCGGGTAAGAAGAAGAGAAGCAGAAATATAGATTCAAAATTGGTGCTCTAAGGTTTCATCATTAACAGTCCATAGCAAATTCTTATCCCTAGCAAATGGCAATTTGCTATTTGCAAAACAACTCTCAGAACAAAAATAGTTTTAAATATCTTTCCTCTTTGTACTCTAAATATGCAAAAAAAAAGGCTCGAATGTTTACTTGCTTTTAAAGGCTAGTTGAATGGGAAGCTGTCATTTAAAGTAAGAAATTGGTTTAAAAGAAGAAAAATCAGAAATTATTTCTAAATGTTATACAGTGTATGTATGCTCATTGAGCTACAAGCCCAATTATCCAGTCTATCCTGAAAAGCAGACTCTCATATGTGACATCCTAATAGATGACTAAATGCAGAAAAATAGCTGCCTTCAGAGTAATCAGCTAAAGAACTGTTAGAACTCACTGAGCCTCCAGAAAAAATGGAAAAAAAAAAAAAAAGAAAAAAATACTTTAGTCAACACCAGTAAAGGAAACTAAACTGGGATATTTCACTTTTACAGCTTTATTTTACAGTCCCAGCAATATTAACAACGACGTTATCCTGTGCTGTGGGTGTGATGGTACTTGTCTAAGGATGTCTTCCAGGCAAGAAGCAGATGGACAGACTTCAGGTGTTGAACACTAATAGTTCCCTGATGACTTTAGTGGAAGATATATGTACTCTACAACCCTGCAAATAGGGCACCTTTTCAGTACTTAGGCAAGAATTAGATTCCTAGCTTTAGCTATTTAATGTAACAGCAAGAGCAGACTACCAAATAGAATGTAAATCCCTTTTACTGTAAGATGTTTTATCTAAGACATGAGAAATAATGCAAATACCAAATACAGCATTTCAGGGTCAATACCTAGATTTCATCAGAAAAAAATCTTGATTGTACACACCATACAAGGCCACGGCTCTTGGCTACAAGCCAGCTAATCTATTTATCCCAAAAAGCGAAACTCTGAGGCATGATGTTCCCAACTCAGCTGAATGCAGAAGAAACCTGTGTGAATGAGTTTATCAACCTCAATCACTTATCTATCTGATTCATTAAGTTGCAAGAGTTCAGATTCCTCAAAACATAACCCCCTGAATGACAGCCAAATGCAAATAACGAGTCAGCACTGCTGTGCAGCCACCCAGCAAGTGGGAGGAATCACCCGGCTCCTCCAGAGTATGACTGTTTCTTAAAGAGGTTTCAGGCAGAGCTTAGAGGTCATAATTACATATGAAATGTGGTGATTCTATTGACTGAGAAGGGAAGCTAATTAAAGCAAATTTATGTATACAAAATGGAAAAGTTTCAAGGCTAGCTAAGCAAAAAATGATTTCAGAGTATAATGTCAACCTAATGAGAATCTGAAGATTGCAGGTTGGGTGTTGAAATACCCTTAGAAAGAAGGACGTGGAGTTCTCCCACTCTGGATGGTAGCTCTTATGCCAAAACAGAGAAAGTTCAGAGACATTGTTTTTTCCAAAGGCAGACTGTTCTTTTTGTTGGTTTTGTTGTTGTGGTTGGTTTGGGGTTTTTTTGTTTTCTTGCAAAGTATTTTTTATATATATTTCCTGCATCTTTTCCCCAAATGAGCAAATTTTGTCAAAATTTTGCAAGAAAGAAGTATTTTATTCCATTGAATTTTGTTCCCTCCTATGTTCAGATTTCAGTATCAAAACCAAGTATAAGATGTTATTAAAACACTTTTTCAGCAGATATTTCATTAAAGTTCCAGGAATTTTCTTCCTATTAGAAAGCTTCTATTTTCTTCTAATATTTTCTTCCTACCAGAAAACTCCATCCACATATGCAGTCAGAATAAGGGGCCATTATAAATTCTGTGGGGAAATATTCTAGACAATATTCACTTTGAAGTTGTTTTGATTTATCATTTTTTAATTTATTTTGTTTGAGGTTTCACTCAACACTGTAGAGCACTAAAGAAGAGGGAAGATGGCTTTTAATTTTGACCTCTATCATTCCTAATTAAACAGCTAAGGTCAAGAGAGACGCTTTATAAAATAAAGTTCCCGGGTATCTGGAGTCTTATATGCACACAGACATATGTGCATTTAAAATGTGTTTTTCCACCATCCCAATATGCAACCCCCTACAAAACAGCCAATCAGGAAAACCAAAATTAATTTCACAGGAATCATGCCCTGAAGTATATATAACAAAAGAAAGTATTGATATTGCATATTGGGTCAACAGTTCTGATTACAGTGCTACTTTCTACTATGTTTGTAATCTTTATACACTTGCTGACCTTCTTTCCCACGGTCAGGTTGCAGCCATTTCCCATCTCTACCTACATCACTTACAACCAAGCAGATTGAAATCTTTGTTCCTTCAGAGCCTCACCTTGGCCTCAGTAGAAGAGCTAAGCATTCAGTGCCCTCCTGGGAACATCTCCTAACAATGCCTCCATTCTTTTCTTCTCTTAATTCCTTTGATGGTCCCTTCTCAAATGTCTTAACTCCTTGATACTGGTTGCTGATTCCACCAATCACCCATTGTGTTTATCTCTTTGAGTAGAAGCAAACAAAGTAAAAAAAGTATTTTTTTTATCACTCCTTGTTCATAAGAAATAATGCAAACTATTTTTCAGCACATAATAAGAATTGAAAGAGGAGAAAATAGAAAAGATGTGTGCAACTGAAGTGGGTGAAGGTAAATTAAAGAAGCAATTAAATATTTATTCATTATCCTAGTGAGTTTCACATGATGTCAACTCACTCTGAGAGGCCAATTTGAACCTGTCCTAGGACAGCAGTTTCTGCAGTCTCCACATTTCATCTCAGGTGTCATCAGTCTTTCAGGAGCAGTGGATTAGCCTGTCTCCATTCTTTCCTGGGCTAGAAGCTATCTATGCTGGAAAACCAAACATGAACAGAGAGATGTTACCACTCAACAAAAGGCAAGACGGTGTGTGTCTATCCTGTTTCAATGCAAAATAATGGTTCCCAACTACTGATAACTTTGCAACATACACAGAAGTAGAATTCTTTGTAGGTTTTGGCTTTCTTAACACATTCTAGCTCTCTGATCTCAGCTCCACCGTCTACCTACTTACTGCTGCTCAGACTTTGCTGACAGAATGTCTTCAAACCTTGCAGCATAAACTGATAGTTGTAGTATCATAACACCACTAGCACTTTTGATATCAATTAGGAACAATATCTAAGTAATATATCATCATGAAGAGTGCAAGCTATTCAATTATATTATGTCATTTTGAAGTATTAAAGCATTCATTCAAATTTAAGTATTGTGCTTTCCTTAATGTCATAGATGATGTTTGCCCTGTTGGAAATATTCAGGGGAGAGACACATTAATAGTCATGTCTAAAGTAGATGATAAAAAAAAAAAAAAGCCCAGCTGAATGTATTAAGAGGGTTTGGTTTTTTTGGTTTTTTTTTGTATTTTTTTGCTGAGAAATACAACCTGGTATTTGTATGAGTATTCAAAAAAGAGGAAAAAAAATAAGAGTCCAGGAGGCAGCCTTTAAAGAGTCAAGAAACATCTGAGTTCTATGCAACAAAATACAAACCACAGAAAACATGAAAGACTGTCTCTGTGTGCCCATCTTCCAAATTGTATGTGGGGAACTCTCAAGGGTTTCATCTGTTCCATTCAGATTCTTCAATAGCCTTTGTTTGCACTGTTTTGCTCTTTTATGTCAAGTTTCCTTCTTTATCCTTCCCTTTCTACACCTTCCCTGATTTTTATTTTTTTTCCTGGTGTAGACAAACAGCATTTCTTATGAGCAAAGGTTCTTCAAAAACTCTTGGGCCATTTTCATCTACCTTAGAACAACAATTTCATGGGTTTCAAATTTACACCCATATGTAGGGAATGTGCAGATCAAGGTTAAAGCTAAAAAAAAAAAAAATAATCCCAGAAACATATTCAGAGTGAATATGACAGAACACTTTATTTTTCACTGCTTTAAATGAAATATGTTAATGGTTCTTTAAAAATTAACAACACTATGAATAAAGCAAAAGACTAATGTACAAGTGCCATCAATGCTTGTGGGTGTTAGCAAAGCCACCCAGCCTCCTGTCAGTCCCTCCGAATTCTAACTTTCATCACCTCTTTGTTTTCTTCTTTTATTTCCACTCTTGAGCCAGTGATGATTATATGAATTGAATTATTTTCCCCACGGAGCCCTTGTTTGTGAGCAGCTGGCAAAGTGCTTTCTGTTACCTTGCCTACCAGAAGCTTTTCCATTTATCAGTGGCCATAGCTTAGCTCAACCCCAGTGGCACACAGCTCTGAATTCATTGTCTGCAGTATGTGAGAAGCATGACATCCATATCTTCAGCTTGGTACGTATCCAGCACTGAGTGACTTACTCTTGGTGCTTTCAACAGCTACCTGAACAACTTTAAAAAAAATATTAAAATTAAAATAAATTACAAATGCTATCTGTGGTTGGATAGTTGTAATGATGTTTGGATTCAAGAGCTGCAGTGAAAGTGTCTGATTTTATTAAATTTAAAAAAAAATATTACAAAAAGTGTAAAAGTTTCTGCATACAGCGTGTGGAACCATCTAGGTCCAGGCCTAGTATGCACATGAGTGCAACACAGGTTAGAGCTCTGATATACATTTGTCATGAAAAAGAAATGTAAATAAATGTAAAATTCAATTATCCTCTACTATGGTAATCTACAACACAGAATTCATTACCTGCTGTGTCCTCTCCTTCATTTCTCACATGATTCTTTGATAAAATGTGTCTGATGCTTCAGGAGGTAGAGATAGACAACTCCATCTTTATATTTTTTTCCCTAAGTACTTTTAAAATTATACCCAGTTGCTCATTGAGAGCATACTAGAAATTGTCACTTTGGGAATGGATTATAATTGTCTTAAGCAGATTTTGGACATCCCAGTAAAATGATTTAACTGTATTTAGTTTGTTTCACACTCATGGGATGAAGCAAAATAAGAGCAAAACATAATACTTTTAAGAAGTTGCTGACATTTAAAAAAAAATTTCAAAATTAAGTGGTTTAGATTTTAATAATTTCTAACCTATGACTGTCTATTAGAATTCTAAGAAAATTGTGTTTATTCATGTCAGTTATACCAACCGACAACAGGCAACCTGTAAAGTTCATTTTCCTATTGAAAATGCAATGGTGTCTTCAGTAGCAGCCCTTATCCCTATCAGAGATTGTTGGTAAGCATTCTATTATCTCCAAAATCAGAAAAAGTTTGTGTAGGATATATGAAAGCATTTTGAAAAGAAAGAATAAAACCCAAACAATTATGTTTCAACCAATTCTGGTAAAAGTCGAAAGACTAGTAATTACTGCTATGAAAACTGATCAAAATCCTTTAAAAATTGCAACTTCTGACATGGCAGTAGCTCATCCAACTAATAAGCAAATAAGACAAAATACTTCGCCACCTACTGTTGTCCACTCTTTATAATATAGCAATTAGGTAACAAGTCTATACATTAAAGAGATCTGTACTTCCCACACAGTTCCAATAAATGTAGCTAAAATAAAATATATTCTGATTTCTCATCTCATCTAATGGTATTTATAAAATAGTCAAGTAAACGTAGAGTGAAAACAGTAGTTACGCTGAGACTGGTTAAGGCATAAAAGTGTTCACAAGAGTTAAATCACAGAACTTCAGAAACACTTCACTCTTTCCATCCTATAGAAAACTACTGAAATTGCTTCCCTGCTTGTCAGCTCAGTGAATCTGAGTTACCTCTGCTTAGATACTGTGTTGACTCTTTCTTCTGCAGAAAAAAAATATGACCACGTCTCATACAAAACCGACTTCAACAGGGCTAAATTGGCTGGTGTGGAGACTGTTTGAGGCAGGAAAGCCAAGTGCATCTGTTATTGTCACAGCAATTCCATTTTTTCAGGTTTCAGACCTAACTGTAAAGTTTCTCAGAAAATTCCTCTGGTCATTGCCCTGATTTTGAAGTGATGAGAGGGGAAACCCAACCAACCCTACAAAGTCCAGTTTGTTCCCTGAAGTGAATTAAGATGACAAGATACTTTAACAAATCAGGACAACACATTGTCCCAGTAAAGTGTTCAAAGTCAGGATTATTGGTAATTTTAGACTGTACTGTCAAAAAAGAGGACTTCATATAAACAAAATTAAATCTAAAAAAATCACTTTATAAGATCAGATAAAAAAACATGTGACCATAATACTGGTTACTGATAGCTTTTACAAGTTTACAACTTAAACTCCCCATATGCTCAGTCCATCCAACTGTAGAAGCAATTAAAAGCACTAGTTAATTTTAACTAAAAAAAAAAACAACAACAACAAAAAAAACAAATTCCATACTTCATGTTTTTGTCTTGGTTATTAATGAAACAACTTTTATCCTCATGTCATAGCACTTCTCTTAAAAAAGTTCCATGTTCTGGAAGGGGTTTTAGTATAAAACACATGTTTCATTAAGAAATATTCTAATGACAGGGATCTCAGATTCTCTCTTCGAGTTTTTGTTTGCTTGTTTGGTTGGTTTTCTTATGTACATTTGTTTGTTTGTTTTTAATACAATAAAATCAATCAGCCACCATGGTATTCTGACAAATTTTTTTAGACAAAAATATATTGTTGAAGGTAATTTGAATTGAAATGTCAGTAGTTTTCTCTGTCAGTACTTTTAACCTAAACTTAAAATCCCAGAAGTAAAACGGAGACTAATATGAGATTTTCTGAAATCTAAGTCTAGGCATAATTCCATGGCTATGTGGAAATAACCTAGGCGAACAGAATTACAGGAGCCTGTATGTCAAGAAAAAAATCAAACCACGTGCATTTAAAGGTATATTGGTATGGAGCACAGGTGCTCTAATTTTTCCATGGAATTCCCTTCATCTCTCCATACAACCCAAAAACAGAGTAATGATTTTATAGGTATTAATACTCCTCTGTAAATAGGGCACAGAAGAGCATTTTATTGGCAATCCATGTTCAGCACTAAAAGCCCAGCATTTAGGAAAAGGTTTTCAATATAAAGAACTCTGTCAAAAACTGACTCCAATTATTTCAATGAACTTACTGTTTATGAATATACTCCAAAAGGTAAGAATTTAGCTATAATTATTAACCACTGGAACCACAGCCTTAGTAAACAACTTTAATTTCCAGGCATTCCCTTTACATATTCCAGACACATAGTTGGAGATATTTTTGTCCATTTGAGCAATGTCAGGTAAGAATATCATGCACTGCTTGAAATGGCAGAAACCAAAACAAGAACGAATGATTTCCTGGGAATACCCATCCAACATTACTCTAGCTATGGCCTGGGACACAACACATCACCTTATTGCCGTGGAAAATGTTAGGACTGTCCTGTCCCTGAGAAATCCTACACAATAGCTATTTTTAAATCTCTCAAACCCAACTGAACACAAATCTCCCTGCTCTGAAATAGAAATTTTCCCCCCTTATCAACCTTTCTCAATCAGATGACTGTATTTCCCTCCCAAATTAAGAGAGTTGCCTTTAATTTATAGCACTCTATGCTGCAACACCTGAAAATCCGATTTGAGCCATACAGAAAAGAAAATGTAATTAAGATTTGGTTCAGAAGCAGATTACCATTAAAAAGAAATAGCATTATCTTTAGTCATGGTGAAACATATGTGAGCAAACTTTGCTTCTCAAAACTCACATTTTGAACAAAAAAACATTGATGTTAAAATCAGTAATCTTTACTCCAATCATAAAATATCAAAGCATGTGGAAAAGGGCCTTATTTATAAGTTAGGATATATACAGCAAAAGCATTTGTGTTTGCCAAGCATACTCTGAAATGCTGAGAAACACCATGTAAGGTCACATTGCTCCAGTTGACTAAGGCAGGGACTTCTCACTGACTGCTACGATTTCTGGACCACAGCAGGAATGAGGCACAGGGTCTATTAAAAAAGCATACGACTCTGTAATTTAAGACTCCATTGTAATGCTTAGGTACAAAAAGACAAAATCAAGTTTGAAGGGTTTTAGGTGCCTTTGAAACACTGAACCATAGGGCAAATCAAAATGGACACCTAAACCCATAGACACCTCTGCAGACCTTTAAAGATTCTCACTAACCTTCTTGGGTTATGCAATTATGAATATGCCACTACAGCATAATGACTGTAATTAGAGACCGCGAGAAACAAAATTATGATTAATAGTACACTGCAACTCTCTGTATATTATATATTGGGTCTACTCCAACAGCCCTTCCTCATGTAGGAGTCCAAATAAAGATCTATGGAATGAGATGAAAGAACATCAAAAATTAACATTCATCTGAGTAGTATGAGTGTCAGTGCTTCTATTTATATATTGTGTAGAACAACTATAGGCTTACAGAAAAAACAAAATTCAATATCTAGAAATAAAGCACCTAAAGCACTAAATAAAGCGCTAAAACTTCCAGAACAGAGTTTAAAGATATACATAGATTTTTTTTCTTTTTTTTCCAGAGTAAACTTGGTTAAAACATTGGTTAAACATTGAAGCAGAGAAAAATCATGTCTCTTTCATAGCTACACTATTTCAAAATCTAGAATTCAGTGAAATGAATCTCCAAGTATTGTATTTACATCACATGTATTTTCAGAAGAGAGACTTTAACGCAGCTCCAGGGAAAGGAAAGAGATTTATGACCTAATTTAGTTTCTTAAGACTGGATTTTTTTTTTTTAATAAGTATTCAGTACTGAAGAGAAAAAAAAATGCTATCCAGATAAATAATAACTGCAATTGCAGAGTAGTTCCATTTAGTGGCACTAATTCCAATAAGTGAAAAGTACAAAGCAAGATGAAAAAGTAGCTTTGTCTGAAAAGGTTCATGTCAGACTCAAAATGAGTTCTTAATGTGACAAATATTGCCCTTAAAAAAGATGATTTCCACAGAGAAATGAATATAACAACTATAAAAAACCCCACAAACAAACAAAACCCAAATAATTTTATGATTCTATTTATAAGTGTTTATTTTTATAATTTAAAAAATTATCTAACATAATAGTTTCTTAAGAGCACACAGAAGCAGAATTTGTGGAATTTTAGTTTGTACTGTTAGTGTTTTCAGTAAGTGCTGTAATTTCTGCACTAGCATGCAAATATATCAACATACCAATCCTATATTTTGGTTTTATCTTATCAGAAGAGTGTGCATGTATGATTCTCTGGGTCTTAAAAGCATCTGGAGAAAATATATTTGTTCCCACCCATTTTAAAGTAAAAAAATTGTAGCCGGCAGTCACATTAATCAATAATGAGTTAAGGTATCTGCACAGTTAAAAAAAAAGAAAAAAAAGGAAAAGAAAAGGTGTTCTTGCTGAAATTCTCCTCTGTTGTATTTTAAAGAATGGAAGAGGAAAAAAAAATCTTGGGCTAAAGGTATTATGCAAGGATATATTTGAATCCAGGTTACTGATCCCACAAACCTACTGCCAGACATTGAGGTCATGTAGGCTGCTTTTGAACCTTGCAGAACAGAGTGAAGCCCATCCCACAGCAATCCAATTCCATGATGGGCCTATAAAGAGACCCCCACTGACGGGGTGACCTACATCCCAACAACAAACGAGCCAATCCACTTTATGGCAGAGTAGCAAAACCTACAAGAGCTTTAAATTGGACTGTAAAGACAGAAAGCACAAGCTTTTCTTTTACTTCCAAGGGCAAACCTTCTGCTAACTGACTGTGTAACAAAGTTCCCCAGTGAGAAGGTTATTCCAAACTTGTCCGTCAGTCTTCCCTTTTCATGTCACTGTCTGTCAGACAACTAGTTCAGCACTGCTGAATGCCTGAGCCAGCCTGCTGATCATCACTTTCAGCGACTGCACCGAATTACACCTGTAATTTGTGCGATGTTCAGTCATTATTGCTCAATTTTGTTTTGCAAATACTATTTGAAGGAGATACTGTAAGAAAAATATAAAGGCAAAATTGCGTGCTTATGTGAGATCTCGACACTAACGTCAACTCAGTGTATGTGCCAAATTACTGGCACCCAGGGCCACGTGACAATTCCACAGATCATTTGTTTGGTGTTGTTTTAATGAGGATAAACTGGGGGCAAAATTTGGTGGTGGTAAGGATATTTATGTTGCAAGTTTTTGTTAATACAGCCTATTATGGGCTTGATTCTTCCCATGTTATTGAACTGCCTCTGGAACACAGAGCTCTGTAAAACCCCTGAAAGGAATGGCAAACAGAACAATTTTGCTCAGTCCCATTCTCAGGTCTTGTTTCTGATAATAAAATGCCAAGTTACCCTCACTGATATCTAGCACCTCCTGTTAAACACTCTGACATGGTGCCAGGTCTTGTCATGAAGCCTATTGGATTTTGGACAGATATCCGGGTGGAAATTTTAGATGTGAAAAATTCAGGGGGACAAAAAAAAAAAAAAGGATTATTTTAAATTAATGTCAATATTTGCTAGCAAAACCAGCATGGGAGCACAAAACCAGTGGTAACCTGTAGCTCTCCAGTGTGGCATACGGACAAATAGATACTTCTCCCAAAGTCCTAGAAAATTCTTTTGATCAAGTATTGTACAACTGACACAGAGGACAGAAAACATGGGGAAAATATATTTTTGCATCAATCTTGTAAACTATTCACACAAAGGGGCATGACTCCCTTAGTTCCCAAGCTTCCTCCAGACCAGATGCCTCCTTTCAGGTGGGAGAAAGTTCCAATATTGGAGAAAAGCAGGATTTTATTCCCACACCAACAGTAAGAAAAAAAAAATCTAATTGTTAGGGACTAAAAAGGATTTTTGGACACGTCTAATTCAAACAGACAATCTTAACAAGTGTGACGATTTACAAGAATAATTAAACTGCCCTTCTCTTCTACAGCTGGCAGGGGTTATTTTCCTAGGTTGGTATTCTGACTATATTACACCTCTCTCCTTCTAATTCTGGTTCTGCCTTTATTTTTTTTAACAAACTTACTTATTTTTATTTCAAAGACTTTTTTGGTTTTCCAGCAAAGGAAAGTCAACAGGAAAGTCTAGACAACTTGTTGCCAGAATGGAGATAACATGGGGCCACTATCTACAGGATCAGTCACTATAGCTGTCTACCTCTCCAGCAGTTCCCAGGCAAAGAGGTGCTATATCAGCTCCTGTGCATCTTTAAGGAAATATATACAGGGGGGAATAAAGTAACATTGGTCAGAGACAGGTAAAACACTATTCCTGGAGCCACGTCTGAAAATGTACCTGAGGAGGCTGGTAAGAACTCACATGGAAGAGGAATTCGAGGGACTGGTTTTTGCCCTGGGTATAGTACAATAAATCCAAATGCACAGTTAAGGCATGTATATTCATTTTAATCATGCTTAAGAAGGACTATTTTAAATCAAAGATAAGCACACTGCAGCAATAACACAATTAGTTGTGTGACCTTAAACTCTGCTGTCACTTGCAAATCTGACTCCAGTGGATGCACCTCCACAGTGCAACCACTCACTCTGCCCATTGTGTGTCTATAGATACATTCTGCTGAAACAAAACTCTTCAGTGAATTCACTTTTCTGATGAAGCATCATGGAGGGCACCTTGAACTTAATGGCAGTTTGGTTGTGCTTGCAAAGTGTGAAGAAAGTGCAAGTCTCTGAGCTAATATAGCTCAAAGATTAATTTCTAGCCTTAATGATTTTGTGGAACTGCCTTTTGAAATCATTATGATCATACAAATTAACTTTAAAGTCCTTCTAGCAATGTGCCCCCTCTTTCACAAAATACTTCTCAAGCTGCAATGAGGACTTATTTCTATTAATGTATATTTTGGTAAGTGTATCAATAAAGTCTTTGTTAATAGTATACTTGTGTGAATTTTACCAGAGTGCAGCATTTCCAAGAGACTAAATTTAACAGTAATACAGTGGCTAAGGATCTGAAATAACTTTCAAAAAAGAAAAAAAAAGTGCTGAACTATTCAAATACACATCCTTTACATCTTTCTTTTCTTGGGTAAGGGTATGAAAAATAGATACAGCATATATTTAGCTTTAGGGAAAGCTACATAAGATCCTGGAAATGTAGAAATAGACTATTAAAAAAAGAAAAATGAAGAGATATATATGGTGATACTTGCAGTGACAGGGAATGTAGATAGCTGCTGTATACATTTCTACAAGCATGAATTTATTTTCATATTTTAGAATATGCATATGTATTCTTGAATAGCAGCACATTTTATGACACTTTTTTACTTTTAGAAACATACTGGGCTATTTAGAGGGTGTTACTTTGGTTTGGCTACCTTTAAATGCTTCCCTTGCTCCCATAATGCATAAAGGTTAGTAACACACTTATTTGTTTGTGTACACATGCAACCACAATAAATGAAACACAGCATCTGGACATATTTAATTCAGAAATCACTGAACCAAAGGAATCAGAAATCAAAGCCAAGAGAACAGACAACAGTAACTGCCATGCTCTGACAAGGAAAGCATCAACAACATACGCTGTGCTCCCCCCAGGGCACAGTTAAACAAGGACAAAATCCTAACAGCATTTGGTAGGGGAGTACGCTTTGGGAATGGAGGGGTCCTCAGATCCAGTTTGGAAAAGCTGCTGGTGGTCACAAGGCTGACAATTTCCTTTATAGGATGGCTCTTGTGCCACAGGATAGTGCTTGGGGGAGTCCTGCAGTGGTAACATCCACCAGAGAGATGTGGCACACAGCACCACCTCCAGCTCCAGCAGTGCCTGCACCCAGCTGCCAGTGGGTTTCTACAAGGTTAGAACACAATACTAAGAACACAAAACCTAAGGAATTGCAACAAGGGCAAGTGCAAGGTCCTGCACTTGGGGAGGAATAACCCCAAGTACCAGTACAGGCTGGGGGCTGACCTACTAGAAAGTAGCTCTGCAGAGAAAGACCTGGGAGTCTTGGTGACCATGAGCTAGCAGTGTGAGCTTGTGTCCAGGAGGCCAGTGGGATCCTGGAGTCCATTGGGAAGAGTGTGGCCAGCAGGTTCAAAGAAGGTGATCCTGCCCCTCTACTCAGCCTTAGTGAGGCCACACCTGGAGTGTGGTGCTCAGTTCTGGTCTCCGCAGTTCAAGAAAACAAGGAGCTACTAGAGAGGATCCAGCTGACTCCAGAAGATGATGAGGAGTCTGGAGTATCTTCTCTTATGAAGAGAGACTGTGGGAGCTGGGCCTGGTTAGTCTGGAGAAGAGAAGACCGAGAGGGGATCTCATTAATGCACGATAAATGTCTTCAAGGTGGATGCCAAGGGGATGGTGCTGGACTCTTCAGTGATGCCCAGTGAGTAGACAAGGAGCGATGGCAACAAACTAAAACACAACCAGTTCTACCTACACATGAGGGAGAACTTATTTCCATTGAGGCTGGCAGAGCACTGGAACTGCCCAAGGAGGGTGTGAAGTGTCCCTCACTGGAGACATTCCAAACCTACCTGGACATCTAGAGTAATCCTGCCTTGGCAGAGGAACTTGGGCTGGATGATCTCCAGAGGTGCCTTTCTACCCAAATGATTCTGTGATTCTGTGAATTTTGGTTTATACTTATTCTGCTGAGTTTAATATAGTTATCCTTGGATTTTCAGTAACTCATCTGTGATATCATTCCCTCCTCTCTGCTGCTGACAGTTTTTGCTTGGTGTCTTGCCTGACAACTTTTGGCAAAGATCAGCTAAAAATTCTTTTACAGTTAAAAGATTAGTCTACTCCTGTTGTAGATAAAAGTACTTTGCAATAATTGAGATTTGAACTGAACAAATACAAAAACCTAAAAGAAAGTTAGCCAAGGTAAAAAGTAATAATAATAAAACAAAAAAAAATAAAAATGGAGTGTATAAAGTATTCTTCCATTACCATGCATGTGAAAAACTACATGTAGTATGTATGTGTCTATATATAAACATGTGTACACATATATATATGAAATCTTAAATATATGATTCACAACAGAGTTATTTTTGTGAACTACATCTGTTTTCAAGACTCATACATGCATTAATGCAGTGTTTGAAAAAGTTCAATCTGAAATAATGCTCATATCACAATAACAAAATATGCAGAGTACACTAAAATTTACTGCGAATCACAGTTGCACTGAGTCTGGCTGGGAGGGAGTTAATGTTGCTCAGAACAAGTGGTGCGGTTCTGTGTTTTGGACTTGTGGCCAAAACAGTGCTGATAACACACTAATGTTGTAGCCAGTGCTGAACAATGTTTACACAGCATCGAATCCCTCCCTGTTTCTCGCTCTGCACTCCCAGTGAATATACTGGAAGTGCACAAGAGTTGGGGAGGCGATGCAACCTGCAGATGATGTGAATGAGCTGAAAAAATATAACATCGTTATCAGTAATAGAAGGGCGCAAGAAGGGAATTTAGAGAAGTTAGCCATATTTTGCTTGGGAACTGGCTGGACACTGCTCTACCAGTGGGAGGTGGTGGCAATTGCCTTTGGGTCACTTCTGTTTTATTTTTGTTCTCTTTTTCTATTTTTCCTTCAATTATGGAGCCATTTTATCTTGACCCACAAGTTTTCTTGCATTTACTCTTCCTTGCCTCTTCCCCCATCTCTTTGGCCAGAAGGAGGAGTGAGAGAGCAGCTATATCATGCTTAGCTGCCTTCCAGGATTAACCCACAGCAACAGGCTAATTAAAAATCAGTCTATTTTGCAACGAATGACATTGCCAAAATTATTGTGCTCCCTGGTTTAACCAAACTAAGACATCTAAATTCTACCTGACTTCCCACTATAAATTTGAAGTCTACAACTGATTTTCTATTGAGTTTTCATTAAATGTTTTTTGTTGCTTTAAATCCTCTAATATTGCTAGTTTTTGCAAGGAACTTATAGAATCATGGAATGGTTAGGGGTAGAAGAGAACTTAAAGATCATCTATTTCCAACCCCTCTTTTATCACCTCTTCCCATTACGGCTGAGAAAGAAGTGCCCCGGACAGTTCAGCTGGCATTTTTCAAGAAATTACAAGTGTGCAACAGGGAAGGTGAAGCCTAAACGTTTTCAGCTGGAGAAGGGGATGCTGCCGCTACATTAGTTCTACTTATCTAACATGAGAGGTTTGAAAATGACAGGGTGGCTCTATGATGAGAGATATAACCAGGAGGTTGTAGATGACACCCACAGTCTACATTCACACGTGGGTTTTATACATGCACCTTTCAGAAGTTCATGTAGTTGTGTATGTTTAAGTACTAAATATATTTCTGTAATATATATGTGACACAGCTTAAACCCAACATGCAATCATGAAGAAAGCAATTTGGAAAGGAACGGCTTCAAATTTTTAAAACTCTGGCTGCTGCCTTAAGCACATTGACAGTGATTTTTTCTGAATCAGATATTTGACTGTAAGGATGTATGGATTACTTGAGCTCCTTGAACTTGAGTCTTCCTCAAACATTGACTCTGGCTTCCAGTGTCCAAACCTACAACGAGTTTCTACCATAGATCTGTTCAGACTTACAGGAAAATAATGTAGGTAAATATATTTGCCCCTAACCCTCATTATTCATAGTAGCAGTGAAATGGTTAGTGTCCATGGACACTACAGAAGCTTCCTCCATGGATTTCCACTATTTGTACTTACGCAAGCTGGTTTCTAACAGAACTGGAGGGAGGGGTATATAAACCAAACCTTCACTATTCATTATTTTCAATTGAATTTTCAATAAATATTTTTTTAGATGTTTTAATCCCTCAATGATTTTTTTAAAAAGAAACTTCTATATTGCTTAACTTTTTTCTTTAATTAAGAAATGGTGTTAGCACAAATCTCTTTTGCCTGCATCGGTCAGTGCAAAGTAAATGTAAAAATGAACCAGTGTAAAGATTTAACTCCACATCCTCTTGGCACCTCCTGCTCCCCATGTCTGGTCTCAGAGATGTTTGTGTAATCCAGTTATGAAACAAGATTTTGAGTTTTGAAGTGTGAAGCCTTAAAATAACTTCATAGATACTGAATAAGAAGCAATCAAACTAACTCCAGAAGGTGGATAGCATAGCTGCATGAGCACAGAACCTGAATTATAACTTTCTAGGGTTCTCTCCTGCATGGTAGCATGCATTAAACAACTTCCATAAAATAGCTCATATGGTGTTGTATGCAAAGCACTGCCTTGATGAATAGGCAGGTTATTGACATTCCCTACAATTGGGATGTTGCTGTTTTTCTGCTTGGTCCAGAGACAGAGGCATAGTCTTCTCCAGGGATGTTTCTGGGCCCTCAGTTTAGGAAAGATATTGAGGTGCTGAAACAGGTCCAGAGAAGAGAAACAAGTCTGGTGAAGGGACTCGAGCACAAGTGTTATGAGGAGAGGCTGAGGGAGCTGGGGTTTAGTCTTGGGGAGGGGGAGGCTCACGGGTGACCTCATCACTCTCTACAACTACCTGAAAGGAAGTCATAGCCAGACGGGGGTAGGTCTCTTCTCCCAGGCAGCCAGCAGTAGGACAAGACGGCATGGGTTTAAGCTCTGACAAGGGAGGTATAGGTTAGATATCAGGAGGAAATTCTTTACAGAGAGAGTAATCAGGCATTGGAATGGCCTGCCTGGAGAGGTGGTGGATTCCTCTGTCCCTGGAGGTTTTTAAGATGAGACTGGATGTGGCACTTAGCGCCATGATCTAGTAATCACAGTGATGCTGGATCAAGCATTGGACTTGAGGATCTGAGAGGTCTCCTCCAAGCCATCTGATTCTATGATTCCATGATCTGTCCCTTCACCAGCTATTTTATAGCCATAAACAGAGATCCTTTCCACATTTTTATCACTTCAGCAAGTGAAATTAGCTGAAACTCAGCAGTAATTGAGTTATTTCTTCCAAACCAGTATGTATTTGCTGCTTCAAACCAAATCTGTGTAAAAGTCACTGTATGCTTAGAAAAGTCCCTTATGTCACAGAAATATTAAATATAAAGCTGACCTATTGTGATAAGAGATGAGAGGACTTAAAAAGCAGTAATGGTCAAAGGCATTTTAAAAATAGGAGCCTGAGAAGATTTAGACTTCTTGCTATATGTTATCTGTGAAACTACTTTGGGACTTCTGGTGCCTTTAGCTGAATCAGTGAAGCTGATAGTCTCACTGGAACTAACGGAAGCCTGGGAGCCCTCAGCTGTACTTTCAGTCAATGGCATTTCATTCATATTGGTCAAGATTTAACCTTTAATGATTTTCAGACTAGATGTGTTTGCTGAGTCACTGCTTAGGATAATGCTGAAGAAACATCTTGCAGAAAGAGTATAATGCCATTGAGATAATATTTGCACTTTGGTTTCTTGTAACCCTTCCCCAACCTACTATTCTCTGTAGCGTTTAGTGATTTGTAGCCTAGCAATAGTCAAGTCTTCATTTACTTCATGCATATGCACTAAATTAAGCTATTTCCCTCCCACCCATATGGTGGTCTGATATGCACAGATGTTATTACAGAGTTCTGTGCCACATAAAATCCCAGCTGTAATATAAAAAAAAAAAAAAAAAGAAAAAAAGATAAAAATCTCTTTTATTCATCTTCCAAAAAGACAAAATAATAGAAAATAAGCCCATAAGGAACTGGCTAAATATAAACAGACCCGTACAACATCTGACATAGACACAGATCAGGGACTAAACATGGGAGACAAAAGAAAAGAAGGATTAGTGTTAAATTATTTCAGACAGTGATAATAATTAATTTAAAAATGCTGATCTCTAAAAATAGTGGTTGACAAAATACTTTTGACAGTCCTCTGAAACACAAGGAAGCTCTTATTTCCAAAGGTTTCCCAAAAATCCCAAGTTACCCATTTTTTTTAACTGAATTGAAGGAGTATAAATATCAGAAAACGTGTTCTATGAGGAAAAGTGACTGGGAAAAAATATGTCCTTTGCAAATTTTTTCCAGTATTTTGCAACTAACAAGTGCCTTCCCCTTTTTGATCAAACATCCTGTTCCTATAAAATTCAGAATGACTTCAAAACTGACTTTAATTTTCCTACCTTGATATTTGTATCAAAGCTTGCAAACCGCTGCCTACAGTGGCTGATAGCCTAAAGATCACACGGCATGCTAGGTACTAAAAATTTACATTGGTCATCCAGAGAATTTGGTGCCTAAGTGACAGTAGTGCCAATAGCTTGTGTGGGTTTTTTTGTTGGTTTTTTTTTTTTTTGCTTGTTTGCCTGTTTGTTTTTTTATGGTTCCTTTGAAGCCCTAAAATTAAGGCGTTCGTTGGTTTACAATTGTAATTATTGGATGAATACAATTTCAGCTGGCATGTGGCTACTGAACATCGAGTTGAAAAAAGTAAAGTACCTACACCCCAGGTGTGCACATGCAGACTCTTGGGGTACTTCTCCAGTGACTTATGCAGTATGAGGTTTTAAAGAACAGCAAAAATACACACAGAGATGGATTACGCACTGTCATGAGCCAGTGTTTGGGGTAGCCCAAAGAATCACTGACAAAAGTATCAGCAAAACCAGGTTTAACATAAAAGTGAAAGTGTGACAATGTTCATTAGCAAGGTTTACTCTGCTACTTACTAGGTGTTAAAGTATACAGAGAAAAATCAGACTAAAATCTGAAATCTCTCAATCTGAAACCAAAATTAACACAAAAACTGTCTATGTGGAAGCTGCAGAGGGGAAAGGGTAAGGATAGGAAAGAGTAAGGATGTAAAGGAATAAGGAAGACCCTCCCACTGAGTCACAAGATTCAGAATGGACCTTCTTGCCAAAATTAGCCCCATACTCAACTGGTGGGTTAGGTCTAAAAGTTTAGCAGCACTTAATGGCACTTAATCAATACCCTAATTTAAAAAAAAAAAAAAGTGACTAAAGATTCATATAGAGTTTACTATAAGCAGGAACTTATAGTTCAGGAACTCACAGGCCTAACTTAGTGACAAATCTAGCATATTTAAGAATCCTAGAGAGCAACATTGACAGTATATTTGCTACAGCATACTCACACTCACACACGCAGACTCAAAGGAGTCTGTACAAGGTATATCCCTGTGAAGAATTCCCCTTGAGTTCAGTGAAGTACTCATGCTGGATACCTTTGGATCCTCTCAACAGGTGAAGGGCAGAGCCTTGGGAAGTGGAGGCATCAGTCATTGCTGTTAAAGAGAACTCAAAGGGTCTCATTTAAGACCACTGCTTATAGGGTCACAAGAGAGTTGGCTTGTCATAATGATTTTCCATTCTGGACACCCTCTTGGTCAGCAACTTTCCTTGAAGGTTTGGTAACAGAATTTTTTTTTCCTTTTGGGTTGTTATTCAAGCAAGAAAATTAAATTTACAAGGCTGTTGGTTAACAACCAGGAGCTCCTTACAGCACTAGTTCCCAGGAGCCGGCAGAGTTTGCGGTAACCTCAGGAGGAGCTGAGCCCAGGCGCAATTCATCAAGACCTAGGCTTAACCAGCATTTCTGAGACCATAGGGCTGCCCAGGGTGGGAGAAGGGGATATGTGTTTGTCCTTCACATTGCTATGGGGGTGGAAATGACCCTAATCATCTCTGTGTCTGTGTCTGTGTCTGTGTATATGTGTGTACAAGAGACAGGGATTTGGGTGCTTGTTAACACCTTGTAAGCAGCAGGACTGAAGTTTATTCCTTCTGTTACTCGTATTGATCCCAAAGACATAGCTCACTGTTTGCCAGCTAATTGCATGTCATTAGTAAATCAATAAAACCACTTTGATCCTGTTTTGCTTTAATTACATAAAATGAGCAGCTTTTCCCTGTGATAGCTGAGCTAACATATCTTAAACTCACAAATGGGGGATAAGTTGCAAACAAAGATAAAATGGAAATTCAAGCTGAGGCAAAAAGACTAGACTAAGTATTTTGAGCACCTACATCATTGGACTCTAAATAGATATTCTCCTTTTTCGTAGAGACATTTCACTGCCTACTACTAGAGTACAATGCTTTTGTAGTTATAGGAGTCAGGACCTAAACCAGAAGTTTATTCTATAGTTGTGGGAAAAAAATAACGTTTTTGAATTAATTATAGAGGAATTACAGGGTCCTAATCTTGCAACTGCTAGCCTTACTCCAAGTCAGAAAATGGAAGAAAAAAAAAAAACTAAACAGAGAGAATAAACCTTACAACAGGTGTTCCTAAGATCAGGATTTTTAAACCACACAGTGCTGTAAGAAATTAGATTCCTGAAGCAAAGAATACATAGAGCAAGGGGTGAAAAAGTAAAGTCAGGGGTTTGGAGCTGTAGAAGTTCCAACCACAGTCCCACTCAATTTTCTGTTCCCAATAGAAAGATGACCTGTTTCAGCTGAAGACAAGCTAAGGAAAGTAAAAGGTGAAAAATACTGCTGCAACTTTATCCCATTTCTCCCCCAGATAACTGCCCCTTAACTTGCTAAAATCTGTAAGGAAAGCAGAACTTATTCTTGTAACTTCGTATCATTTGTGAGAAACCAGTTAGGAAGCTGAAAGAGGAAGCAAAGATCAGATGTTCTCCAGTTCCTTCTTGAAATAACTGAGACCAAAGCATCCATTGGGTTCACAAAGTGATGAGTGAACAGTCCAACTTCAATATACTCTAAATACTCTGTTTCAGGTACCACCAATAACAGAAAATCTGTGAAGTTATTCTTCACAACTTCAGTAACAGGAAATTAAAAAAAAAAAAATTAATGAAAACTCAGTGTGTGGCACAATAAAAGGAAGAAGGAAGACCGACCCAGCACCCAAGAGTCTGAAAAGGCCAACGAACAACCCAAACAATAGTTTAATCCCCTTCCTTCTTATCACAACTTTGAATTCAATGAAAAGTATTTCAACTTAAGTATATTCAGTATGATAACGTCTATATCATACCCAAGTATAAATGAGTGAACAAATTAGGATGACTTGAATGCTTTCATATACCCAGTTTTAAATGTACAAAGAGATGCATAAGAGAAGAATGTCCTCACTAAATTGATTCTCATAAGAATTTACAATAGAGAAAGATTTTTCTGAAATACAAAATAAAGTGATTACCAAGAGACAGAACTTCATCAAATATACATTCCACTCAGAAAAGAAACTTGATGTCTCCCCAAGGGGAATAAATAAAAAAAATAAAAAATAAAGAAAGAAAAAAAAAAGGAAAAAAGAAAAAACCTAATACAAAATAGAAAGCCATTTAGCTGAGTCAGGTGCTTCCCATAATACCTTAAAACAAATTCAGAGACAGCAAGCATAGGTATATGGTTACCTCTTTCTGATACTTTTAGTCTCACTTCTATTTAAATACAAAACAGAAAATGAAAATTATAAGCCCAACACTCCAACTGTATGGTTAGAGCATTGCATGATATTTAAAATTTAAAGTCATATCTTCAATCTCTTCTAAAAATAATACCTTGAATCTTTTGAAAAACATGCTGAAACCCAGACAAAAGAAATTAAAAAGAACCAGGGGAAAGATAGGAAAATTAATCTGATGAGAACATGAAAGGCAGCAAACACAGCCTGGACCAGTCAATGAGATCAGTGAGGTGAAAGACAATCTCATTACAAATCCTTAGTCCCCTATAAGGATTTATGTCAGATTTGGACAGGTTGCTTAAATAAGTCATGCCTCAGTTCTCCACTCCTTAAATGAGAAAATAAATGCCTTCGTTTCAGGGATTTAAAAAGTTAGGATAATATAATTAATACTGTGGAAGTACTTGGAAGCTACAAAGCTACCCAGAGTGTCTCTGTCTTTAAGCAGGCCATGGCAAGCAGCCTATCAGAATGCAATACAAATCACTTACTGAGACAGTAGGAGAATGGGGAATAAAGAGCACAAAACTGGGGACAAACTCCTATGGGGATAAATAGGACTAAATCAGCTAAAGAAATAATAATAAAAAAGAAAGTATAACTAAGTAAGCAAAGTGAGCTGGGATCATTTTGACATTAAAATGCCACTACCCACATCTTCCTCCTCCCTCCAAAATTGTCCTAAAACACAGACACGCTGACACTTCCAACCAGGAAGCAGTCCCCCTGTATCTCATGACTACAACCTACCTATGAAAGTAAAAGCTGTACTTTACTTATTGGCATAGCACTTCCAGACTAAAAGGCACTCAGATTTGTCAGAGAAATAATGTATCTTCCACAAATCATAGAAAGCAAAGGTAGAAACAATCTCACATGTACATTGGCTTCTTTGTGCCACCCAGTGGTTTAACCAATACACCTTTCAGTGCAGGTACAAAAGCAGCTGTTGGTAAATGATAATCAATTTGAGGTATATTTTAAATACATAAACAAATAAATAATAAATAACCTGAGAGACATAGTTACAAATAACCTCGAGGCTGGAGGAGAGCTTAAGGCATATTATATACATGTCCTAACTACGTTATCTCAGAAACAAAGGTCAGGTCAACATCTCATCTCCCATCGGACTTCTAACATCCTGACTTTTGTTCCACAAAACCTTGGTGGAACTTAGTATGTCAAGAAAGCAAACTATATTACAAATACCTTACATGCAGCACTTTCCATAGGCAGTTTTAGACAGCCTCTGAGAAGTACAGATCTAGTGACAATAATGAAAACTATCAATTTTGTTCAAAAAAGAAAAAGAAATTCTAGTCTGTTAGTGCATATTGTACTGCAAAGATTAATACAGCCATGGTTTAACACTGAGTGTCAGATTTCCATATAATGCTTTGGCCTACTTTCTAAAGAACTTTATCTGGCCATAGACAGACTGTGACATTTGAGCTGTCTTGAAAATATGACTCAATATGGTTGCTTTGAGAGAGAAGTGTAAACAGAATTATCTTATTTACAGTCTGAAACAAACAGCAATCAAATGCAAAGTGAGATTTATTCATTATAAGTAAACTGTATTCACTTCTATTATATCTGAATTTACCTAATTGCTTGTATAATTCCATTGTTCAAAGATAAGCAGATTTAAAAGGTTGAAGTATGAGTATTAAGAAAGGCAAAGACTTTTATGCTATAAATAAGAAAAAAACAAAAGAGGGTACATCTGACTCAATTTTTCATATCACATTTGAAAATTACTTTCGTCTATTAAAAAAATAAGCTAATATTTTTTTTTCCTAATTATAGTTAGATAATGGAATAGAAGTTAAGTTTCTTTGCTTTTCAATTATCATTGTTACAGTCAAAAAGTGTTTCCTTAGGCAGTGTTGTATCTGTATCAGGGCAAATGAAAAGCACAGAATACCTCTTGTTGATGTTGCTATTTGAAATACCACGACCTTAATAAACTCCAGTCACAATCTCAAGAAATGGTTGAAGCCAATTCTTCTTTATTTGTCTTTTGTGAAAGAATCCATTGACTGATAAGGACAAAAATAGCAAGCCTGAAGGAAGAAAAGTTACAATATAAACTCTACTATTTACACTCCAGAGAGTTTTAAAATATTTAACATATCCCACGTCATTATTTTAGGCAGAAGTAGGAGCAATTGAAGTGACAATGGAAGAGGGGACTCAGCTGATAGCGTGGCAGCATAAACAGAAAAACAAACAAAGAATTAGATGTTACTAATGTTCTATTGTTTTTAGTGAATTAATTTCGATTTCTGATGCATTTCATGTCCATAATAGGCTCTATTTTTCATAAACAGTAAGTTGGGCCTCAGCTCTAACTATGAATGCAACCTATTTTGGTTGTTAAATATATAGTCTATTCTTCTGCTAAAGAAAGTGAGAATGAAGACACGAGTAACCTTTGAACAGTTTAATTGAAGTAAATTTTTCTTAATTCAAGGACTTTGTCACAGCTGCACTAATTAACCCCAGAAACAGACACAAAGGAAAAATGGAAAAAACAATTTGACAGTATGGGAGGTAACCAAAACTTTTCCCTGTTTTTCCACTAAGCCCTGTTAGTCTCTCTTCCCTCTGCTGTCTTTGCACCCACTCTTGTTGGGGAGCCCAGAGGGGTTTTTCAGTGCAGTTGTCGCTTTGTAGGACTAGGGAGTCACGTTAACTTGTCAGTGCAAGTATCCACAGATTCCTGCAGCAGCAGGTTTTAAATGCAAACAGAACTCCCCTGATCTCTTGTTTAGTCAATCACACAGCAATACCAATCAAGGTCAGATGTATCTCAATTTCCTTTTGATTAGTCCAAGTGAACGTTTAAAGCAGAAAAACACTTAAGTTGGAAAAGACCTTTAATAAAAGCCATATGAAAGAGCTTGATTTTAAAATGTGGTATAGGGGATTATGCAATTAATGTTTACCATTGTCCCATTTAAAAAAAGGCTGTATCAAAATAGAGAACAAAACAGACTATGAATTTCTATCCTGGAGTATAATTGCATTTCTGTTAGGCTGATCTCAACTTATGTGATGTAAGCAATAGTTTCAATTTGGATTTTTTTCTTCCACAGCCGAAGTATCAACTATCAAGTATATGATAAGATTTTAAATCTTTCTTGCAACCTCTTACACACTTATATGTGTTACTATAATCTGTGCTGTCTTTCATTGTCTTACTCATCTTGGACTTAGTGATTCATTATTCAATATTATTCCTTATTCGGTAAGGTTATGTAAGTACATTGTTATATACATGTGGTAAATGGTAAGTGTTACCATTCAGAAGCATCAGGCCTGTAATGACTCCTTTTTTTATTTTTTTTTTAATTTTTCTGTCCCTTGCGACTTATTTATCATATTTTACTGAGTTGTATCTTTTGTCAAAAGCTGTGATATATAAAATTATTTCAGAATAATTCCCTAATAATTCTACAGTTTCTAGCTATAACTAGTTTCTAGTCAAGTCCCACAGATTTCATTCACTCTTAAAGGTAGGATATAATAAACAACCTCATGAAATACATGTAATTGCCTTTATAAACTTAGTTCCTTATTAGTGAGAACTGAAGCCTCAGGCAAAACATGAACTTGTCTGTACTCCTAATCCAAACTACATTTAAAATATCTTGAACAGTAAATGGGACAAATGTAGCAAGAGCTAAAAAACCCTCTCTGTCACACAAACTGATTTGAAACCTTTTGCTGACCTCTACTGTGTCCTAAGGTATCTCTACAGAATAGAATAATTAATAGAAATTAATAAATCACATTGATTTCTTTTTAAAAGCTTATGGATTTGTATTAGCAGAAATTCTATAAATAGGTTCTCCCTCACATACTGTCTCTCTAACAAGTTGATTAACTTATTGTCCTTTACTCTGCATAAAACTCTCACTTGAATTTCTAAGTTATTTTTTCTTGATTCTCACAGTTCCAGAAATATCCATTACTCCACTACTGAAGGTTAAAATATTCTTTCTCAAACTTGTTAACACAGTAAATTGGGTTTTCACATTGCAAAAGGCCAGACTTCCCGGAATTGAAGCTTTTTGCTTTTGCCTTTTACTTTCCAGGAAGACAAATCATTACACTGAGTCGACACCCAGTGCATTCACAGATTCCTTGCTCTCATGCATTAGTGTTCTCTCCTAAATGGAGGCACAAAACATCCATGCTGGAAATTTCCACAAATATTCATAGGGGGAAGTGGAGGGGCAAGTACTGATCTCTTCACTCTCACGGTCAGTGACAGGACTCCAGGAAAGAGTGTGAAGCAAAGCTCAGACAGGGAGGTTTAGGTTGGATACCAGGAAAAAGTTGTTCACCCAGAACTTGGTTGGGCACTGGAACAGGCTCCCCAGAGAAGTGGTCATGGCCCCAAGCCTGTCTGAGTTCAAAAAGCATTTGGAAAATGCTCACAGGCACATGGTGTGACTCTTGGTGTCCTGTGCAGGGTCAGGAGTTGGACTTGACGGTCTTGATCGGTCCCTTCCAATTCAGCATATTCTATGATTCTGTGGTTCTATGATATTTACCACTGCTGGGAGCAGCCATCGTGCTGAGTCAGGTCCCAGGGGGTGACTGGGCTGCCCTTGCTCTGAGCAGGGTGGAGCTGGGTTCCCCAGGTTCCCTGTGCCTGAGTGCCCACTGCCCAGCCTGTCTGGGCTCCAGCTCTGGGAGTGCCACTGGGGAAGCTACTCCTGGATAAACATCCTCCAGAAACACTGTGGTGCTGCAGGGCAGCCAACCCTCACTGTGTCTGGGCTTTTGGTGCCAGTCACTGTCACCACCCTGGTCCCATACCCCCATCCCTGTTGGAAAAGGGCCCAATTCAACATTCTTCACCCTGGAGAATATTCCCACTCCCGCTGCTCTCTGATGGCACCCTCTCAACCCAGTTATTTTTCTCTTTTCGCTTTTTCACCGCTCCCCCCCACCCCCCAGTACTGTGAGAAAACAATCCACTGTTCAAAGGCAGCTGCACATTTACAGAGATTAGAAGCATTTTACAAGTCCCAGCTATAGAGCTACACTCTTAGTTCAAGCTGTAGGGCAGCACTTCCCAAGATGGAGGTCATGGCAGTGGCAAGTGGAGTCACCAGCCAGGCAGAAATTCAGTGGTTTATGTCAGCATTTCAGATTGCAGAGCTGATGAGAGTAGTAGGTGTAACAGAAAAGAAGGGAAATGGTTTCTGTGGAGTGTGATGCTTTTCACTCTGGCGAGCCTCTGTTCAAACCTGAGTCACAAGAAGAATGGCTGCTATTTTCACAAATACATGAAACAAGGTATTTCAGCCTCTTACTTATCTCCTTTCCACTGCTTGGCTACCACTCCATCCCTTAAAGGAAACTGAACTACCCCATGCAAGTGAAACTTTCATCCACTAGGAATAAAGGTCGTGCTCATTGGTCCCTATTAACTGAACTTATTAAATGAACTATTTCCTTCCATGATACCAGTACATTCAGTTACTCCAGGTTCAACTTGCAAGCTTTGTGAGTTTTATGTCATGGCCACACTCGGCTCACAGGGACAAATATTACTTAGAAAATTATCTGTTGTGTTGAACAGCTGAAAATCTGTCACTTTGTCACTGTGGGGTTTGAGGGTTTGGTTTAGGAGGTCTGAGTATGTTGTTACACCTTTCAGAGTCTGTCTTGGACAGTGCAGCTGGTTTAGGTTATCGTGCTGTAAGTGCTATTGGCCATCCTGATGGTTCAAGAAATCTTTTTTTTTTTAATCCCTCTATCATTACTATTCACGTGCTAACACAGACCTAGATCAGTCACAGACTGGCAGACATACAAAGACACGAAGACATGATGCAGGAATTCCTGGAGAGCTAGAGGAAGAACCTAACATGGATCCTTAGAAGAATCTTTATAATCCAATCAGCTGTGTATACCTAAAGCACAACAGAACAGGGACCTGAGCCTTGATTTCCCCTAAAAAAGGCGGTGACATGATAAAATTACTTGTTATTCTAGATCTTCCTTTTTCCCATAAAAGTTAAGAATTTTGGGGGTTTGTCCAGTTATAGAAAAAATGGTGTTTGAAAGAATGCAATGCATTTTTCCATTTAGGATAATTTTTTCCTCTGTCTAACTCTGCTGGATACAGGGAACTATTGATATTCATGAAGGAGGAGACAGAAAAAATACTTAATGGGAAACATTAATCTGATGAGAAGCTAAACAGGATCTCAAATTCAGTAACTGGATCCTCTTAGTATTTAAAGAAACATGGTTAATATCAAATATTATCCCAAAAATTCATCAGTTTATTTGAGAATCAAGTTGTCAAGACCACTCGAGCAGAAAATGCAGCACAACAGAGATACTTCAGTGCCTTATCTACAATACTCAATACTCTATTAGGACTCATGAGAAATTTGCTAAGATTTCAGTAGAGGTGGAATTTCACACAAGTTCTGCCCAAACCTAATCTTTTTCTAGATCAGCATTTATGGTTTGCTCCTTGAGCACTGCTCCCTCTCTGAAGAGGCTGGTTGTTTATTTGACGTTAAGCACATGCCTTTTCTTCCTAAATGGTAATGAATAATTGCCCTGGAGACAGAGATTATTCAAGAAATTAAATCTGGCACAGAAAATGTAATGAGAGTCTGCACTGTCCCACGATATTTGTAGAAGATGTTCGTATAGCTAATTCTCTAAGCAAACCTCTCAGTTTATAAATTTAGAACATCCCCATTTCCTCAGAATGTGCATACATCAATTTCTTTGGAGAGCATGCTATTACTACAACATGTATTTCATGTGAGTTTTTAATTGAAAATGTAATAGAAGTTTTAACATTCTGAATGCATAAAAATCTCAACATTAAAATGCGATCAGTGACACCTATAAGCCTCTGGCCAGAACGTTGTAGTCACATGCCTTCCTATCTTCCTTTCCTTCAATTTCTTTTCTTTCTCTTTCAATGCAATGTATAGATAAGCTAATATTAATTTACAATGGAACATTTCTGTATTAGAGATCATTTGCATTAATTTTCTTGCCCTGATATGTGTTCATGTCTTCTTGCACTTTATACCAATGGCCTTTATGGATCATAGCCACGTTAAAAAATGCATACAGTACAAAAGGCATAGGTGTCTGGCACATTAAAGACAAAGAGATTCCTCTTGCTGTACCTATAGGTCAAAGGCAATCAGGAAATAGAGAGTGACATACAATTAAATTGGAGTCAGATAGAGGGCAGTCAGAAGCTACTGCAAAATTTTGCCAGAGGAGGTGAAATATTCACCTTAAACTATCATTAAATAATACTTCTCAAGCCCATCCTACTGCATATTTCACAGGATGCACATTGAAACAGGTGTATGCTTAACTATGTCTGTCATCTTTCTTTAGGTCAACTAGTTTTTAATGGTATCCTTAACATTTCCAGTAATTTTACTGCACCCTCCTTTTTCAGGCTTCGTATGTTATAACTCTTCTCCTTGTAAAAGTGTAAAAGTTCAGCAACAATTGCCTGCTGAATTACTTTAATTATTGCCTTATGTCCCTTCATTTTATTAGGTATTGACTTTCAATCAGAAGTTCAATTCTAATATGACATATGATGAACTGGAAAAAGAAGGTTAAAATAAAATCCTTTCCTAGGAATTTACAAAGTAGTTTATGTTCATGGATTTGCACTTTCCTCTTTTTCACCTTAAACAGAAGATATTTTGCTATTCACTGCTGAAAGAATGTCAGTGTTAGAGATAAAATTATTAGCAAGGTGGGTGTTGTTCTCTTCTGCCAAATAACAAGTGATAGGACAACAGGAAACGGCCTCAAGTTGCTGCACGGAAGGTTTATCTTGGATATTTAGGAAAAATTTCTTCACCCAAAGGTTTTTCAATCTTTGTAACAGGCTGCCCAGGGAAGTGATCGAGTCACCATTCCTGAAGCATTTAAAAGACATGTAGACATGACACTGAGGGACATGGTTTAATGATAGGCTTGTCGGTGCTCTGTGAATAGTTGGACTTGATGACCTTAATAGTCTATTGCAACCTCAATGATTCTGTGATAACTATTCTATGGTTCTCTGAACCTCTCAGAGAAAAAATCTTAGCAGAAGGAAATATGTCAGTAAGATGATAGACACCTCAATGCCTTTGGGAGCTAGTTGATATCACTCTACCAGACAAGCTCCTGAAGATTCATCTGTGTCACTTCAAGTTGTTCCTGTGCCAGATTGTTTTCTCTGTTCATGGTCAGAGACTACTGTCCATTATCCAGCTGTGCCAGCTCCATTTCATGATTAACCTTAAAAGCTCTTGGCACTTCTGGGATCTCTGAGAAGAACACATTACAAGACTGAGGAGGTTGGTAATGCAATAAACTAAGAGACTGACAGGTATATCTGCCATGGAAACCAGTCCTCAAGTTCACTCCTGCTGCTCTGCCCCTGCCACAAGATATTTCTGCCTGGCACTTTCTCATGATACTCCAACCTGCTTATGACTTGGTTTTCGTGATTTGCCTCTCTCAATGAATCCCTTGCAGTTTAGTGAGGAGAAAGCCTGCAGACCTTGTCAATCATCAACACTGAGCTGGATAAAAGGCACACTTTCATTAATTTTATACACTTTTTAAATGTCCATCATATTCCCCAGAGTGGGATACCTGTATTTGCCAGATTAACCCAAGTTAATTCATAGTACCAAGCAAGATTTGGATGGAGAATAGGAAAAATTCAATCTGGTAAAATGCAAAATTCAATAAATAATTCCCAGAATCAGAATCAAATAAAGAAAAGAATGATAAGATTAGCTATTTTTTAAGTGATTTCCAGTATGTCTTTTGTATTTTATTGAGCTAAACACTGACAAGGGCAGTTCCATATTCTTAGACTTGCATGCCATTTTTTCAGAGTAGTGACTTCTGTAGTACAATTCCCAAATGGGAATCTCTAATTTGGAGAAACTTCCTTATGAACTCCTTCATACAGTAAGAATTCCTCAGTGCATAAAGCACCCTGGGGATTTCCTGTAACTTAGAGTATTCATAATTTCTTTTAATTAGAATACTAACTTATGTTCCTTTTATGAATGTTGAGCTGTCTGACATGGCATAGATTTTGCAGAGCAGTGAGGTTTCTGAAATGCCATCTTAATCTTCAGAGGCCAAACGTTGTTAGCACCCAACTAATTAGACATCCACTCAGGCATAAAAATGAACCTTTTCTTGATAAATGTGCTCCTAAAGAAGAAATGTATCACATCTGATTTCATCCAAGTTCAAGGCTGATTTCTATTTAGCTTTAGAACCAAATATGCTGAAATTTCTAAGATTAGTGGAAAGACAACTTTTAGTTTACTGGTGATTGACTAAATGCAGCAGATCTAAGATAAGCCTGCTCAGAACAGAACCAGCACTGAGGTCTGTGGTGTTGAACACCTCCTTCACAGTAGGCATGTCTGAAATGAAACACTGGAAGAGTATTTTTTGAAGGAATCACTATCACTGAGTTAAATCAAAGTACAGAAAAACCCTGGAGAGATTTTACCAAGTACCTGACTGTTAGCACTGCCAGTGATCCAACTCTAGACCTCCCCTGAGCAGAGGCTGGTTATCAGATAAATGGTGTCAGTGTCTGGGGGGTTGTGCTGGAGATTAATTGAATCTGGAGCTTTACAATCAAATTCACTTTCCCTTCAGTTGTTATCAGTGCCACTGAAAGGCCAGGTCACTTTCTCCATCTTGTTACATACTGCCTGCTCTCTTTAAAGCAAAAGGTGAAATGATGCAAAGCTCGGTCTTTAATACAATAGATATATTATCTGTACTTTAGCTTATAAAAAAAAGAAAGATGATACACTTGATCAAATAGATCAGGTTGTAATCAGTAACTATTTGATGCCATTTTCAGGATTTTTTTATTTACTACGCAAACCCCATCATTTCCTCCCAAACAAGGAAGGCCTATGCACCAAGGTACAAGCTAAACATCACACATTTCTGAGAAAAATTTTTACTTTAAGAGATCAGAATGTGTCAGTTGAAAGTGGTGTTCGTGTAGGCTTCCTAAAGTGCCTTGTTAAGGTGTAATTGTTCCAGAAGTTCCTAAGGTACATCTGTACTTACTAATGAAAGCATACACCTTTTTATACAACAAAATGGGGAATATATTTTCCCTTTGTCTGGAATTGAACTTAAAACTTTAGACCAGTGCATTATCCATCCGGAGATCCCTGGTTTCCCTACACTCTTTTAAAAGAAATGGGTATGTCAAGCATCATTGATATTTATGATTCTGTAGATCATGCTAGATAACATTAATATAATGCTCAATGGCTTTGATAGGATGAAATCTATAATTGTGACAAGGTGTTAAAAAACATCAGCCACTTAAATCCATCTAATTCCACCTGACGGAATGAAAAATAACGTAGGAGATACAGTTCTGACTTGCATATACCTTGCTATAAAGAGATATCTCATCTTATGACTTCATGTCCCTGAGGAGTGCCTGCATATATACAGGTTAATTTGTTCTGGTGGAAGAAATTTTATTTTCATAGTATTTAGCAGCTTCAGAAAGTTAAAATGGCGGATGTGAAGTAAAATGACCAATAACTGTCACAGTTACATTTTCCTGCCCTGACAGGAAGGGATAGCAAATGGTAGTAAGCTCTAAAAGGATGTCCTAAATGAAAAGAAATATGGAAATGCTGATATGACAGCTTGTAATGGCAATGTGAGCGAGAAATAAATTAATTTTAATTTTTATTTTTTTTTTTTTGTTGCTAGGCATGTGCAAGCTGAAAAGATGTTATTGAGCAAAATATTAGCAAGATATTTTTCTTTACAGGTATAACATTGAAACCAACTGCTGGAAACAGAGAAGCAAACTGTACTGGGAGAAAGCACACCTGTTCCCTCTCTGCAAGGCAGACTGAGAGAACTGTAAAGTGTCTACCATGGCAAACAGGGCCAGGAGGTCACAAGCACACAAGATGGAATTTACGAAAAGCCTGTTTTCTGTTAAGTATAACTGGAGGATTCTGTAGGTTAAATATACAGCGAGGTAAGGAGGACACTGAGCCATGTGGAGCAATACTGCAACTATTCAGCCATTGCCCTGGTAATGTAACAGGAACAAAAAGCACATTTGTGGGCTTCAAAATTAGAAGAAATTTCCATAATAGGGACAAAACACAAAAAATAGAGATCAATTTAGTTAATATACACAAAATAGTATTGGAATTTGTGGCAAACCACTTAAATCATCAGTCTTCCAATCACAAAAGCCTTACAAAATGGAAAAATTAGTATAATACTTGCAAATAATTCAGCAGTGCCCCACATCCACAAATACAGATTAAGGAAAATGGAAAAGATGTGAATGTTGGGTTAAAACTCTCAGCAAACATATAAAATGATAATAAGATGTATATGGCAAGGCAATCAGATCTCTACAGGCAATCACATCACCCAAGACAGGATCAGGTGAGAACGTAGAAAAATTATGTCACATTCATACTCACCTATAATTACTTGGTGAAAATGTGACATGAGTGAAATCGAAGTCTGCCAGACAGGCAATGACTCAATATCTTTCAGAACACCTCTGGAAAGAAGTCATGTATGACTAAACCTAGGGTTCCCCTACGGGCCATAGCCAAAATCTCAATTTTGTCTTAAGGTGAAAAGACGAAGATTTAAAAACATTCTTATGTCCTTTATGCCCTTAAATCTCCAGCTTATCTTTTCCCTACATCCACTTTACAGGAAAGACTCAGTGTAACCTTTTCTCTACCAAGAGCTGAAAGCATTCAATACATCTGGCAAGGCAGAAAACTGCTGAGAATTTCAGAAATGGTTTTGGCATGATTTTCTTCATACCAAAAAAAAAAAAAAAGATTCTCTCAAACAGAGGTAAACTGAAAATAGATTTTTGGTACTAAGGACTATGGGGACGATAATGTACAAAACAGGCAAAAGCACAGCAATTTTTTTAACACATAATTTGTTTCAAAATGTTCACTCAGCATTAATTAGAACTCAAGCTGTTGGCTTCCAATCTGGAGTTCAGACTCCTGCTCTCCCTTTGCCACCCACTGGGGCCTGTTATTCCCATTATAAACACCCATAAATCTCACCAAGTCTAATGGGCTTATTGCAGCCCTGCATATGCATCAAGGGGAGGATAAATGTCTCTACTTGTGCCTTCTAATACCCATAATTGTTTAGTAACATAATGAGATAATGTTTCTAAACCAGCAAAAATCAGTGGGTGTTTTTCTATGCCCCTTAACATGATTTAGAGAGTTTTTCAGCTGAAATCGTTCTAGATTTCTACAGTGGTTAGTAATTTTTGCAGGGAAAATAAAGGCAAACTTCTACTTGAAGGCAATGGGGATAGGAAATTAGGGAGAGCATATAGGAACTTTCTCCCCATTCTGCTAAAAAACCATGAAAAAAATGCTGTCACCAATAAAGTGAACGTATAAATGTATCAGTGAATTTGAAGAAGAAAAGGTATAGAAGAAACAGTTGATCCAGAAAAGATTCTTTTCCTCATGAAAGAAGAACAAAGAAACTTGTTTCATTAGATTAGAAATGTGAAGGATGAGGAGGAACAGAATTGCTGTCTTTAGACACAAGGAAATGAATACAAGGGAAAGAAAATATCCACTTGAGCTAAAGGACAATGTTGGCACAAAAACAAATAGACATAAGCTGAACATGAATAAATTTAGATTTAATTTTGAAATGGGCTATGATCCTTCCTGCCTCTCAGATTTGGAAATGGTCTTTCATTGAAAATAATGTAGACAAAGGGAACCTGAATACTTATAAGAAAACTGAATAAATTTTTAAAAGAGCTGAATAACATAGTTCTACAAGAGATTGATTTCATAATCTAGAAACTTCCTCTCAATTTCTTTGTGTTCCTGGTGCTTCGTTTTTCTCTCCTCAACATGGTGAGCACACAAAATGAGGATATAAACACAGAAAAGAAAACAAACAAAAAACCAAACAACTAGAACTTAATGAGACATACACAGTTATGAGGGATAATGGCACCATATATTTGCTTTAGAGGTGCTATAAATTAATAACATTTTGATTTGGACTAAATATAAATCTGAAAAAAAAAAAACAATTAAAATGTGTATGTCTTGGTACTTCTCTTGGTATCAATTTGCACTGTCTCACTCTCAAGCCATGATAAATATTGTCCTGCTAATTAAAAAATTTGCTTTAAGGGTCAATAGGATCTCACCCAGTGCTGCTAAAACAGCTCATGTATCTCTTTAAACATTTATAAGCAGATCAAAATAAGCAGAGTGTGTTGGTGGCAGTACGTTCCACTTATTGGATGTCATCAAAGTGCTGATATTTACCATTTAAAAGGCATGAAATTAATGACAGGACCCTAAAGTGTTCTTTGAGTACTTAATGTTAGCTCTATGCTATAGCTGCTTGAAAAGACACAAATACCATTAAAAGCCACCAACTGAACCTTTATAAATTACTGCTGAATGTAGAACAATGCTCAAGATAATTGACTTTGTATTTTCAGCAAGCACTTTGTCAAGTAATTATTATTTATCTAACAGTGGTTTCAATGCAAATTGATGATGGATATTTGCTATTAATCTGAAGTCATTGCAAAATACAAACAACAATTACTTTCTGAAATTACCACAGAAAACAAAGAGAGTTTTGTCACTGGTTTACATATTTAATTTATAAGAAACAAACAAACAAACAACAATCCTAAACATTACAGTTTCTCATCCCTCACTGGCAAATCGTTATGTTAAAAAATAATAAAGCTAAACCAAAGACAGAAAACTTTTATGTGTGCACCTTGTAACCAAAACAAATGCATTAAAGACCCATATGTGCTACAGTATCTTAGTGATCCCTCATGTTTCTCGGGAACAATCCTGGGAAAGCTTGCCGGATCTCAGAGCGTTCAACTCCCCGGACAAGAGGACCACCAGACCGTGGAACGCCAAACCTTATTCCGAGGAGGCAACTACATTTAGAATATTAACTACTTCTTTCTAGAGCATTACATTTAAAATATCTGAGGGGAAGATTTAAAATACCATTGGAAATAATTGGCTCATATTACTAAGTTTGCTGAGACCCTAAACCCTATAATCACCTTTCCTTGGAAATAATCTTTCAATAGTAATAGAGCTGAAATATAGACATGGAGTACTTTGTCTATGTCCTTTGAGCTACTCCAGCTTTGTGAGTTACATCGATCACCATCAAAACCCAATTGCACCACATGCTAACCAAGAGCAAAACTTCAATCAGAAGTTAGACTGGGAGAGAATAATGACACGGAATTCAAAATTAAGAGAAGGGAGAGAAATGTCACTCTTAAAACAATGGTATAGGTAAAGGACTTCACTACATTGTTATATTAGCCATATAGGGACACCACCAAAGTAAGAAGACGCATTGTGTAGCATGTTAAACTGATCAAGTGTCCTAGTTCAACAGGAGGGGCCAGTTATCACTGTGTGGGGGTGATCAAAGCTACGTATTCTACCCCTCTATTCATTTCCTAAGAACAATGGACCATTTGCAGTAGCTGTCCAGGAAGTCGTTAGCACCTCACACCCAGC
>JAWWMP010000001.1:13600180-13651314 GCA_035047865.1 Dendrocincla tyrannina
TGTTTTCTAAATTTGAAGGAGAGGGATTATTACCTGGCTAACATAGATATCTTAGTTCTTCCTTGAACTAAGACATCAAGATTCTTGCAACTTCCTTTAGGTCCAGTTTAGGATATGGGAGCAGGAGAGTCAATGGTCAGAGTCACACTGTTGTAAACATATATCAGCTCAGAGGAAAGCAGTACCCAAAGATTCACCTACACTTGGTACCATGGGAGCATCCCCTCAGGGCTGTGATCCAACCAGGTAGGTTGGTACATGTGCATTTTCAGCACCTGCTTATGCTAAAAAGAGTAGACCTCTATTGACCCATTCACCCCCATGATTCTCTTTGAGCCAGGCCAGAAACTGTGCCTTGAAACAACTCAGGGAATTGTTTCAGTGAAAATCTTTTATTTATTATTTATTTATTTTCTGGTTAGCCATGAGCTGCCTTCCTTCTCAGTGCAGCTGCTCTGACCTCACACATCTCACAGACAAACCAGGTGCTACAAGCCTTCTTGTACAACACAAGTTAAAATTCCATCTTGCTCTTTCTAGGAATCATTTTTAAACAATTTGCTTTGCCACTTCGAAGTCTTTGCTATATTTGAAGGATTTCTAACTTCCCTTAAACCTTCCAGGAAAAACAAACAAACAAATAAACCCAGTAACAACAACCATGGGAAAACAAAACAAAACAAAACAAAACAAAAATGCCACAAAAACAAACAAATGAAAAGAAATAATAATAAAAACTAAACAAAGCAAACAAAAAAAAACCCACAAGTAACAACATCAGCAAACAAACAAAAACCAACAAAAAACCCACACCCAAAAAAACCTCCACCAACCAAAACCAAACAACTTATCTCATCTACGTTTTGCAATTGCAATTTGCAATTCCAGCTGTCTGGTCAAATACCTCCTTTTTCAATTGGCTGTAATACCCTGTGTGATACTTTCATGTTACCTAGTCAGCAAAGGCAGAGATTCATTTCACAATGCAGAAATCTCCAAGACATCTGAAAAGTTAAACTATTGAGGAATAGATAACTCAAGATATGTAGTCAAATCTAATCTAGGGATTTCAGTCTACCAGATGAATCCTTGCAAGAAGAAAAAAACGGGGCAGCAAAGTCTGGAAGAGTAATTTATTTCTATCAGTATATTCATAGTGCAATAAATATCAATTGGTGGTACAATTCCTTCAGTTTTACAATTTTGCAATTTTACTTCACTCAGCCAATTATACACAAAGCAGACTGAATTCACCATTCCATACAAAATAAATAATTAACACTTAGAATAGTTATGCAAATGGAAACATCCTTTCTGAGATCAAATAAACATATTCAGTCACAGGAAACCAAAACTCCATGTGTGGATATTCCAAGTGCTGTACTGTTGGGTATGAGGAGATTCATTCTACTACTGTTGGTTGCACTACTTTTGACTGTTCTTAAAAAAAAACAAAAACAGAAAACCCACAACAAAAAACCTCAAAACCAAAAACACAAACAAAAAAAAACCACAACCATGCAGAACACAGAGCATTACATGAAAGCTAGTAATGTAATATATGAACTCTATTAGACTTTCAGCTGGCACTTCAGACAAGATAGTTATTAAACTCCTGTATTCTCCTTGAAGCAACAGTTGAAGGCATCTCAGTATTAGTACTTCAGTAACATTTCTGATGACCTGGCCAATTGAACAACAAGACGGGACAAGAGGATGTTTCCCTCCCTTTCTCTTGTGTCTCCTGTGCGGGGTTGGCTCTGGGCTGAGGAAATTCTGTTTGGAAGAATGCTTCCATGAAGTGGAAATAGTTTCCCTTTTTTTGGCCTTTCATGCTGTAAAGTATTTAGTACTAGTAATTTCACCCTAGGAAAACAGGTTGCTCTCATCTGGAAATCTTCAGACAATCATGCTTCAATACCTCAGTCAAACTGTATGAAAAGCTGGGAAGACAGGTCTGTTTTCTTCTACAAGTTTGTTTGTTTGGGGGAGGGTTGTTGTTTGGTTTTTATTTTTTTTTTCCTGAATAGTTATTCAAATGCATGGTACTAACAAATATTGCTGGACAATCTCGCTTGCATTAATGCATACAATACCTACTTACCTATACATTCATAAAATGCTTAGTCCAGATTAGCTTCTACTGTGAAGACCCTGGGCATATTTTATCACTGTGAACGGAATTTTAATTCATATTGTGGTGCATTAGAGGTTGTAGGTGTTATGAATCACATCATATCAAAGAAACAAGCAAATTTGTTTTACAGTTACCAAGATGAAAGGATGAGTGTAAGTTCTCCTCTTACACTGAAACTAATTTTTTGTCACAAAAAATCATTTGCACTATTCTAGAAAAAGATGGCATTATATGTAAATATATATACATGTAAGTGTTGTCTAAATCCCCTTAAGCTTGAAAAACTGGTTATACACTCTTAGTATTGGGATTTGACTTGGCCTATGCAGTAACAAGGACTAATTTTTAATCATAACATAATTGGTGCTGTGTTGCTGGGGTGATTTAATTCAATGATGGCATTACGGAGAGAGATTTGATTTGGAGATTGAAATTTTTCATGCTGCTTCTCTTAGGAAGGTTTAAAAGACTGGGGACAAAAAGAAATGAGATTCTCTATCTGAATATATGTCTGCATTCTGTTTAGGGGATTTCTTTTTGCATCATTTCTAACATATTTGTATAAAGAGCACAATGGTGTAAAATGCAGTAGCAGACTCCTGAGGTGGTATTATGAATAACCTTCATTATGCTTTTCTTTCCGCATTTCAGCTTCACTCTCCTGAAGCAGAGCTCAGATTTCTAATTTGTTAATAGCAAGATTAAACCATGGGGACAATATCTGCAAAATTTAGGTGTTCAGATGTCCTTCTAAACTTCCATAAAGAGAATATCTTTCTTAGTAATGGCAGTTCTGCTTCACAGTCACTCTTGAAACAATCTCTATAGTGCATATAATATAAATAGTATATCTTGCCTGAGCTTGGGGTGAGCTGAATGATTGTCAGTTGTTTGTGAAGCAGAAATCTCCTGACTGTACCTAAAGTAAGACAAATCCTGTGACTCGCTTCTAACAGCAAATTTTTCATTCCGATATTATTTGTCAAATCCGTGAATCTAACATTAATCTTGTTTTTGTAAGCAGACTATTTTATGCTAAAAAAAGCTGGAATTACGTTAGGTCATTATCCCTGGGTGGGTTGGTTTGTTTGTTTGACTGTAAAAAACAACCATTGTTTTATGATGTTTCCGTTCCACCTTCATTCTTAGGATGTGGTTGATAGTGATGGGCCAGCTGACTTGCCCATAGTGGAAAATTCCTATACAGAGTCAGAAGCAAGTCCCAGTCTAACAGCTCCCATACCAGTTCTACCAGTTTTAGAGGCTTCCATCAAGTCTTTCTCACCAGGGTACCCTACCACATGCTCTACATGTCTGTGTTTGCAAAGAAATGAAGCCAGTCTCTAGACATAGATACTCCTGGATCCTGGCTTAGCACATAATCTCTCTCTTATATCAGGTTTTCCTGGAGTAAACATCTGACTGTATCTGAAGGGAGCTATGGCAGATAGCCATAAACTCCTCTAAAGGAACAATGAGAAATGATGACTGTGAGTTTTATAAAGCTCAGCATGATAACTATTGGCATATCTTGTGTACTCTAAATAAAAGTCATCCTCAAATCATGTTTCTCTTGCTTTTGGCCCAGCAGCATTAAATAGAGAAATAGAACTTATGCATATTTCTCTGACATGAGAAGTTTGAGAAGAGTCTGCACACTATGGCTCAGAAAACCCGTAAATCATAATGGCTCTGAGACAGACATATGGCATAAGGCATTTATAGGCATATGTTGGCTTTTTTCCTTTAGAAATTTTTAATGTTAATTGAAATTTGACTAGTAAAAGTACTCTTCCTGTTGGGATGACATCTACTAGTTCCACAAAGATATGAAGATATATTTTTGGGTTTTTGTTTGTTTGTTTGTTTGTTTGTTTTTAATCAGAAAGTCACTCCTCAGTGCAGATGGTCTAATAATCTAAACATCTTCTGTGGTTAAAAGTAATTCACCAAGATTTAAATTACAATGATACTATTTGTAGCCCTTTCAGCTTCCTACATGTGCATCATGGCAAGTGGCATATCTGTAATAATTCTAATTCAACCTGTCACACAACTTCTTAACTTCATCTGGGTATTATATCCTGCGCATTAAAGGAATGATCCCAGTCTCTAAGATTCAAAAGAGAAAATCAGATTCACCTGATTTGTGATCCTTTGTAACAGAGTATCCATGGAAGCTTAGAAATGAACCAGAATGGTGTTCAATCTTCAGTCTTGTTTTATTCTACTTTGTGCATAGTTTTTTCTTCAAGTTTTGAGTGATATATGAAAGCCCATAAAATTGGACAGAAGATACACATAAGTGGTATTCAGGTTTCATTTCTAAATGGGGACTTTGCCCTTCTGTGAATCTGACAAACGCACCTCTGTCTGCCAGCCATTTCCTCTGGTAAAGCTTTTAAAAGGGCTTTTACCAATCACTGCTGGCATTCCTAGAAAAAAGAAAAGTTCTGTGCAGCATGAAGGGAAGCACCTGAATGTTTCAGTGGCATCTGCCTGAAGGGATATGTCAAAGAAGAAATGTTCGAACAACAAGATTTATTAAAGTAAATGTCCAATTTCTACCACAGAAAGCTTGACATCCCTTAACCACAAATCATCTGGGAGTATTCCCTTATTCTCTTTCCCACTCTCTTTTCTAAATCTGGATTTATATGTAGAAGCAAGGGATGATGACTAAAGTCTGATATGACATTTATCTTCACAAGTGAGGAGACTAATAAATCATCAATGACATTACGACAAGTGAGTTCTGAGGTCTCCCCACAAGTGAAGATAAATGACATATCAGGCCTAAGCCAGCATATATTACATGAAATGCCTAATAAGTCTCACTTTCAGCATAGCTGGATTTGATGAAGATGACTGAACTTATGTTATATCTCAAATCCACCACCCAGAGAAAAAGAAATTAAATTTGTCAGCCAAATAAAATCACCACTGAAAGAACCTTAGTACACTTTAGCCTTTTGCCATGCTCTGCAGATTTACAAGTAGCAACATGGTAGTAAAAATCAGCTAAAACTGACATTATGAAACACAGAATCATTCACTCACTCTTCAGTGCATGAAACACACCTGAGTTTCATGCTCTGTGCAATATCATATCCTTGTAAAGCTTTACATCCTGTACATACTTCTCAATGTTCCTGAAGTATGTAGAGACAGTTTTTATTTTCGTCATTACAGAGGACTGTAACTTTTCACAACAGCTTGTGGCTTTCTGCAGGGTCATTAGTGGCAGCTTTGTTGAAAAACTGAGAGTTTTTAGAATTTCTAGTTTAAAGGCACAATAATATTTCTAGAGTGGGAGAACTACAGTTGAGATATTTCAAAAGCATGTTTGAACCAGCGGCGGATTTTTAGGCAAAGTGTATAATAAACTGGGTGTACAGATTAATATTTCCTTTGACTTTGGAACAATTGGTGAGTGAGTGACTTCCTGAGCTGGACATAATATCTGAACTATCATGTGGAAGAAGCAGATGTTTAGTCTATATTATGGCACTTCAAACCCAAAATCTAATACTAATCCTAGCTTATTCTGGTGATCCTGCAAAATTCTGCAGTAGAAAGAAGTTCATTTGAAGTGTGGAATTTTCTGGTCTTAAAGATAGCTTCTGAAAAATTGAAATTAACACGATTGTAGGTCCATGAAGAGTAATGTTGCATAAATGTACATCTCAAGTCTTGTCCAGGTACATAAATCATCCGGCTTTTACTCTTTCTAACACAGTCCTGCTCCATTTACAGATATTGAAATGTCTCAAAATTTATTCTATGTTTTAATTTAAAAATCTCCTGGGGTAACGCTCCACTTAGAAACAATTTCTCCACAATAATATTGTATTTTCCATTAATTTACTGTACTTGCAATCAAGTCCCCTCACGGTAGAAGATGGTCTGAGTGGCATACCAACTCAACAAAACTGTGGTTTTCACATTTCTCACAATGTATTACATTTTGGCTGTGTACAAAAATTAGTGAGAATCCAGGTAAGTGCTAATCAAAGCATTCAACAGCCTGCAAAGATAAGAACAACAGAAATTAAATAGTCTTATCGGTCTAGAAGTCTTAGGCTTAAAAGTCTAGAATTTAGCTTTTGTAAAGGTAATCAGAAATCCAGATTAATGTAAACATTTCTCCTTTGTTTTCCCAAAGTGGTTGCAGAGACCTGAGTAATGGAACAAAATTTGAACCAGTTGCAAACATCATTAGAAAATATTGATCTGTTTTCATTACTGCAGTTAAGAGACATGAAACCATCTGGTAAAGAAGAAACTAGCTGAGAATTAAAACTAAAACATTTTATTGATATTTCTGATTTCTAATGCTATTACAAATTTTTAAATTAAACTTTTCTTTTTCATAGTACTCAAATAGTAGTAGAGAAGTTCTCCTGGAGAGGCATGGGAAAACCAAGCCGTTTGAACATAGTTAAAACTAGCTTGTGAAAGCCTAGGTGGCTAATCTGAAGTATTAAAAATAAACTAAATTAGTTAATAATAAAATTTCTGGAAATTTTTTTCCCCTGTCAGCTTTTTAAGGCATCGAATTATGTTCAGGTTCTGAATTAAGACTTGATTTTTTAAAAGAAGTTTGACGGGAAGACAGACATATGGGAACCAAAGCTTTGCAAGACAAGAAATATCAAAAGAATTCTTGCTTAAACATGAACAATAACCAATAGCCAAAATGCCACTGGAAAATTACTAAATTTTTTCAGCTGAGATTTTCTCTGTGTGTATAAATACCTGAACTAGCATATATTAGCATATATTACGGTTTCTGCTATTGAAAGGGATGTTTTTTAACTTTCTGTTACAAAAACAATCTAGTTGATAAATAGTACTGAGGATTCCTCTGGAAAAGTTGTAAGAAAAAAGAGAGGTGTTCTGAAAAGACCAGTTGTTGTGAATGACAAAAGAGAGGGCCTTTGGGAATTTCCAATATTTAAATAAAAATTTACTACTTTCTGCATCTTCTTGTAAAAGTAAGCAACACGAACTTAAAAAATGCTACTAAATTCTTTCCCATCCTTCCTTACTCGTGGGATTGTAAGATCCACAGAATTCACAATACAAGAAAATAATGACTTAAAAAAAACCCCTAAAATTTTAAATAGTTTTCCTGATATGTCTAATAAATTCATTAACCATAGAGTTATAGAATATCCTGAGTTAGAAGGCATCCACAAGGATCATTGAGTCCAACTCTTGAAAGAAAAAAGAAGGAAAATCTCACTTCTGCTTTGCTTTTAATGATTTGAGAACTTGTCTAGAAAAATGGGATGGAGAACGCTTTTTTTATATGGCTGTAAAATACATACATTTCATTAATTAGGATTCTGTTTAACTGCCCTAGGGACATTTCTCACACATTACACTATTTCTTGCTCTGTCTCCATTCCATTATTCTTTGTCTTATAGCTTTCTTTTGTGTTACAATATTTTGATGAACGTGTTTTTGTGTAAGCCAAGCTCCAGCTAATTACTTATCTAAATAATGTTTGCTAAATGGAGAACAGCAAAACAAAGCAAGCAAATAGCAAAAAGAAATCAAAATACAAAAAAAACCCCACACAACAGAAAAGAGAACAAAACAAAATATAATAAAACAAACAGATACAAAAACCCCAAAACAAATGAAAACAGAAACAAACCCACACCACAAAAATGACCAAAGAGAATCCTTTCAGAAAACTCTAATTAATTTTCTCCAACATTGTTTATTTGCCACTTCACTCTTTAATCAAAAACAAAGAACTGCTTTGCTACTGGAAGAGTATGGGTGTGCACCAATGTTTGTTTTCACACACACACACACACACAAACACACACACACACGCTTCTGAGATTTTAAGTTTTTCACACATTTTACTGTTTAAACCAGAATAATTTCAGTTAGAAAGCCATTCTAATGAGTCACCAAGCTCAGTTCAGCACAGCAAAGGGTTTGATTTGGTGGCTTATACACATCCCCAGTACCTGGTGTCTCGTCTAGCACTGAAAAATCCTCTGCTGACAACTCTAAAACATGCCTTGGCAGGCTGTCCAACTGCCTAAGTCTAGTCACAGTCAAAGGCTCCTTTTCCCTCCTCCTCCTCCTAAACTAAGTTTTCACATCCTGAAAAGAAACCATATGTTTATATACTTTCAATAGGATGATAAAATCTAATACTGAGCAATTCCTTACATGGGAGGCTGCAGGAAAGATGGAGAGGGGCTATTTATGAGAGTGTGTAGTGACAGGACAAGGGGGAATGGATTCAAACTGAAAGAGAGCAGGTTTGGCTTAGATATTACGAAGAATTTCTTAGCTGTGAGGGTGGTGAAGCCCTGGCACAGGTTGCCTAGAGAAGCTGTGGCTGCCCCATCCCTGGAAGTGCTCAAGGCCAGGTTGGATGGGGCTCTGAGCAACCTGATCTAGTGAAAGGTGCCCCCGTCCACGGCAAGGCAGTTGGAACGAGATGATCTTCCAAGTCCCTTTGCACACAGGCCATTCTATGATTCTAGACATACTTTTTTCTTCAAACTAATGAGTTGTAATAAAGCAACTGACCAATGAAGCAGCATACTTACGTTACACCCATACTTTTGAAGCATGTTTTTAGCACTTAGCCACAAGCACTGACCAGTGTATTCTCATCATTAAGCGGTTCAGTTTTAATTCTCCTTCTGTGGGTTACTTTTAATATGCGGAGAAAATTTTTACCATTTACAAAAGCACTTTGAAAGAAAGATCTTCATACAATTTAGAGCACAACACATTACTTTTCTCCTAATAACCCACGGTATCTGCATCTGTGTACCAAGCTAAGTATTAATGGGCTCACCCCCACCAGAAAGACATTTGGTGATCCTCTACTGTCCAGGCTGATTTTGGCCAAGTGGGAAGGATCAGCTACCATCCCCCCTTGGAAAGGGTTGGCTCCTGATGCAGACACATATTACTTGCCGGAATATATTTTTTTTTTTTCTTTCAAATCACTGAGCTGCTAACTATTGTTTTTCTTAGTTGCCTGTCTAGGTTTCAAGTCTCCTTGTGTTGTGTGTCTTTGACATACCTCTCTTTCAACAACAATTTCTTAGTGAAACCACACCAAGGTCACAAAGTTGTTTTGCAACAAACCAAAGCCTGGATAACAGGCAACTCAGTCCCTGGGCTGAAGGTTATAGAGTTGTCAGCCTTTTAAAGGTTTGGCCTAAGTCATTCTCTTACATTTGCCATATGTAAAGAACAGCATGTCAGCACTTGTCATATCATGTACTGTCTGCATTATAATAAACCTCACAGGTTATGATTCATTTTTGTCTGCTGATTTCTCCTCTGTGACTCAAATACATGATGCTTTTCTCTTCTGAAATGAAACATATCATTGTGAGTCTAACTTTTACTTCACCAGATTATTACTACATCCACTGCCTGCGGGTCCCCATAACTTGGAAAACATTTCCTGCTGCCAAAAAATCCATACTGTCAGAAATTGTGCTGACAGGAAAAAAAAAAAAAAGACTAGGCAAGATCAGGCTTCCTGAGTCCTTAGAACAAATTAGATGTTAAATCTGAAAAGTTGAAGAAATTCAGTAAGGAAGCATATCTTTTCAAAGATTCATGGAAGTTAAGCCAGAAGCATGGAAGTTGTCAACTAATGGTGAGTGGAAGGAAAGGTAGAGACATTTTTACACCTAACCCACACAAGTCTACTTGTGGCTAAGTGCTCAATTGAATTTCTTATTAACACAGTCTGTAGAAAACAGTTAATCAGCATCAAAAAGCTACTTAATTGTCTAGAACAACTTCAATCCAATGCTCTCCCCTGCTTCTAAAAGAAAATATCTAATTGCTCTTAAAAATTCTGTATTTTTTGCAAGCTCCCTTATACTCTTAAAAAAAAAAAAAATTCTCAGCGTTTGAAATGTGGTCTCTCTAGAAATAAAAAACATCTTGGTGTTTGCAAATGAAGAGTTATTTAACATCATTGCTACTTATCTGTTAATATTTGGAAATTCCCTTTAAAAGATCATCTTTCCAGTTGCTTTTAATTTTGGTGAACTCCTCTTCAGACACATACCTTTTGTCTTACTGAATCTCATGCTCAGCCAAGTATATCAGAAAATTTCACACAGAAGAGTTCAGCAATTTCAGAGAAAAGAGGAGCATGCTGTTTATCCTGTCCATGCCTTCCGCATCAGCTCTACCTCCCACATGGTTCTTCAATTTGGCATAATGATTGCCGGGCTGCCAGGAATCCCACCTGAGCTCTTGACCTGTGTTTCAACACTCCCTGTTTCTGCCCCATTGCTGGAGGACCCTGCAGGTCTATGCCCTATGAGCAGGAGTATTACACCTTCTTCCCAGGGCACATCACACACAGAAACAAATTAGAACCAGGAGTTGGTGAGGTCAGAAGGAGGGAGGGACAGAAACTGGGGAGGAGGGAGGGACAGAAAACACAGGCTGAACTCCAGCATTAATCTTTCCCTTTGTTTGTTGTCTATGGCCTTTTTAGTTACACAAAGAGTACCTGGAGTTAATTCCAACATTTCTAAATTTATTTTATTACTAAATTATGATGAAAATCACAACCTCGCTATTGTGTGGAGTGAAATATTCAAAAGTCTTTAGACTCAGAAAGTTATCCATAAGATGGAAATGTAATGCAAACTAATAACATCCTGTATTCACCTGAGTATATGCAAGTCATGCAGGAACAAAGTAAAACATTTTAATACTGCTGGACCAGCATTTTGAACTGAAAATTGTTGTCCCTTTAATATGTCCATATATAGGGGATTAAAATCTCCGTTTTACAGACAGTTCTCAAGTCTACTGCCTTCAGTCTATTGTACTTAGTCCAGCCTCTGGTTTCTTTCACTCAGGTTGCAAAGTCCTTCCTCCAGCAGAATTTCCCATTCATATGCTTGAAGGCTTTTTGCCAGCTGGATGTTAACAGAGTACACAGAAAGGAACCAGCCAATTCCTTACAATATTTGCTCTAATCTTTATTCTCTCTTTCATATTATTTTTCTTCCTTCTGTTCTCTGCCTCCACGGAATTCTAAATCTTCATACAGGTCTCAGTCTGTTGATAATGTGGAGTTATTATAAAGTATAAAATCCCCTTTCCCTAGCCTTCCTCTCCAAAGGAAAAGACTGACTTAAAAGCTCCTACATCTAAAAAAAACCAACCAACCGAAACAAACAACCAAAAAATAAAACGCCCTAAAATCTGACCCCAAAAAACCTAACAAAACCAATCTTAAACTAACAAATACATAAGAACTAGAGCTTGAAGTTTTCTATTTTGTTATTCTGGATAATTTTTTTCCTTAAAATTTGTTTTCAGAGCTTTTAATTCAATTTAAAATTATTAGCAGTACCTGGAGAGTTCAGAAATTGCTTCCTCTCTCTTTACTCTCACTTCTTGACTCAAGTTGTGAAGAACTGTAGCCTGGGGGGAAAAACAACAGCATTGAACTCTTTAAATCATGAAAATGTATAAAAGCTCACAAAATTGAGCTGTGTTTCATTTTCTGAAAATGCTTATTTCTGTTGCTGTTGTCACCATCAAATATTTAGCACTTAGGTAATGTCTTGCAAGCATTAGGAAAATAAGTCATATTAGCATATTTTACATATTAGGAGTGGTTCAGAAGAAAATTGGCTGAACGTGACCCGAAATGTGCCCAGGTGGGCAAGACAGCCAATCCTTACCTGTAACAGCAACAGTGTGGCCAGCAGGACCAGGGCAGTGACTGTCCCCCTGAAATCCCCACGCCTCGAATCCTGTGTCCGGTTCTTGGCCCCTCTTGACCAGAAAGACATTGAGATGCTGGCATGAGTCCAGAGAAGGGCAGTGGAACTGAGGAAGGGTCTGGAGCACAAGTCTGATGAGGAGCAATTGAGAGAGCCGGTCAGGGTGTTCAGCCTAGAGAAAAGGAGGCTCAAGGGGGGATCTTCTAGCTCTCTACAACCACCTGGAAGGAGGGTGTGGCCAGGTGAGGGTCAGGCTCCGCTCCCAGGTAACAAGTGACAGGATGAAAGGAAATGATCTGAAGTTGCACAAGGGAAAGGTTAAGATTGGACATTAGGAAAAACTTCCTAATAGAAGAGGTTGTCAAGCATTGGAACAAGCTGCTTAGGGAGGTAACACAGCTTTGAAGGGGTAAAGGAAGGGACACAGCATACTCTTAGGAGGGACGAGGCAGAATGGCAGTTTATGCAAATGAGATTCAGGCTTATATGGAGGGTTTCAGGAAGGTTCCAGAACTTGGGTGGAGATTGAGAGGAGCATGCAAATCCTGTCACATGTATGGTAAAAGAAGGAAAGGCAACAACTGTATAGGGAAAACTGGGGAGGAGACAACCACTTATGGTGAGACTGGACTGCGGCAGATCTTGACCAATGGGAAAATGAGGTGAACACGAGGGAGAACTGGGGAACTATTCTGAACAATACAATATATATGCTTATATATATAACAATGAACATAGAAAACTGAGAGAACATGTAACAACATTGGGAGCCATTAAAACAGTGTCCATGTGTATGCGTTTCTTTTCATGCTCGGATAGCTCACAACTTGATGGTCTTCCTCTTCATCTCCAGGTCTCAAGAAACTGTTCCATGCTGTTTTTTCCACTCTTCATAAGACTGTTCTCCCACATGGAGGCAGTGGATTCACCATCCCTGGAGTGATTTAACAAACATACAGATGTGATACTGAAGGATATGTTTCACTGATGGACTTGGCAGTGCTGTGTTAATAGTTGAGGTCAATGATCTTAAAGGTCTTTTCCAATATAAATGTTTCTACAATTCTATGATTCTAAGAGCTAACAATTTATGAGGGCTGCAGCTGGGACTAGCACTGCAGGTCCAACTAGAAGAGGTGCCTATTTAGCCTCCTTGTGCTTCTTGGAGGGGTGCAGTGAGCCCTTCCCACACATTTCTCTCCAGCCCTCAGTGTACCCCTGGTGCTGCAAATTCAACACCAGGCGCATTTATCCACTAGTCCATAACAAGTGTCCCAGACATGCACAGGGAAGGGTAGATACACCACACATAACCGACCCAAAGAGCCCAGTCTTTCCACACCTGTGATGGAGACTGCTTCTGAACACACGGTGAATCTGTCCTCTTGCTCTTCTGCACACAAAACAGGGCTTCTTACCTTCAGGGTCCTCCAGTAACATTGATACAACATAGTAATTCTCTGAGGCTAGAACTTGAAGCCTGCAGTGGTCAAAGCACCTATAGCACAGGTACTGTTTTCAAATGAACTCAACTGGACCAAATTGAAAGTTTAGCCCCAGTAGCTGTTGGTTTTCCAGCAGAACTTAAGGAGAGTTTGAGGAGTTGCTGGTGCACTGGATTCCTGATCTGTGACTGAAAGAGATCAGTACTTTCAAAGGTAAGAAATTTGTGTGTCTGTGTGGAAACAGAAATGAAGAGAAAGAGGGTTGTGAATGTCATCCTGAGGGACTGCACAAATGAAGGCTCCAAGCTTTTTATAAAGTTGTGTTGGGTTTTTTTTGTTTATTAATAAAACATTTTTACAAAAAAATTAAGACTTACCATTATCTCTGAGTTTCTTTAGCTTTGAGAAAGATGTAGCTGGTAGCATGTAGCTGCTGTAAGTAGCTTCTCATGCCTTTTGTTGAACTCTGGATAAGGCTGAAAAAAACTGTGGGTTTTTTGATTTGTTTTTAGAATTGTGAGTGTCAATGTTTTATGATGCAGAAGCTATTCTGCATGACTTATTTAAAGTTATGAGAGAAGTCCTTGTCAGTTTTAGTTTTTCATATTAAGTACTGCTCCTCTCATGTTGTTTTATCTGCCTAACCTTCAGGAAAAAGAAAGAGGGTATAAAAATGAAAAACTACTACTCAAAATCTCCAGAACAACAATGCTGTTCTGTATTCATTTACTTTTGAGTTCTTGATTATCTTTAAGTGTAAGTTCCATTAAAAGTGTGAAATTAGACTTTTATTTTTTTTATTCTCTAAACAGTAACTCTGCGTTCATTTTCCTTTTTGTGTATTTTCCTTTTTCAATGCACCTTTTCAGGTCTCCAGATGCTAGTTATTATAATATTATAAGATATGAAATCATCAAAGCAGCTCTATTTGTAAAAGAAACTTTTGATATATCAGAATTTAAGCTTATGTAGACTAGAAATAATTAGGTAAGCAGATTGAGAGTGGGAGAGGCAGGTAACGACAGAAGACTTAGAAAGATGCATTTGCTGAAGCTGTTCACAAATGGCCATTAGTCTAAACAGTCCCATCTGGCAGAGATTTGTAGGTATTGCAGGAGAGGTAGGTTTTAAGGAAGGATTTAAAAGAGGATAAAGTGATATGATCTCCAGGATTACCCTTGACGGATGAAATAAGTGAGGATTAAAAGTGGAAGCAAAATTTTTTAAGCACTCTGTACCTTTAAGTCTAAGACTTAGATTGGGAGATAACTAATTTGTCCCCTTTAGAATTTTGAAGAGTTTTACATATATAGTAGACTGGAGAGGTTTGGTGGTGGTCTGGAGTTATATGTGAATGCTTTATCTGTATAGCAGTTTCAGGTTTAGGTGGAATATCAAATGTCTGAGCCCTAGCAGTACACGTTCAGGGCATGTGCTTGTCAGGAAAGCTCTTGTTTATGTGTAGGTGATGGGGGTGTTGCAAATGAGTGGTTGAGGTCACAAATAGAATCATCATCAATGGTATTAGCAGGTTTTGATATAAATTTGTGAAAGTGTGACAAAGAGCAAAGCTTGCTGTTTTTCTTATTGCATAGATAAAACATGCAAAGGAAAATTAGCTTAAAATAATTTCAGAATTGTGTGCATGGAGAATGGGGATGCACAAAATGAGGGAAACTCTTCCATTTACTCATGAGGTTCAGAACAAACCTGCTTTGCTTTCTAAACTCTTAACAGGGTCTAAGTGTATCTGGATCTGATCTTAGTCCTAGACCTCATCAACAGTTTATATCTAAAGGACTTATTCAGCTCTTGATTTTTGATGAATTGAATGCTTACAAAGTGATTTAATGGGATTTACTACAGTTAAGTCACTGTTGTAGATTTGAAACAACAACATTCATTGAATGCTTACAAAGTGATTTAATAGGATTTACTACAGTTAAGTCACTGTTGTAGATTTGAAACAATAACATTCTATAGTTGCTAGAGAGTATATGAATCAGTTCAAACACACAGACATATATCTATATAAATATACAAAAATATCTATCAGTTCCCCTCAACTTCAGTTCAGTACTCATGCTGAATGACTTTGATTTTTTCAGAAGGCAAAAGGTTGAGTATTGAGGAGTGGGGAGTATTGGCCGAGGCCCTATCATCAACTTTTGGTGATGGTCCTCTTAAGTATTGCAAACTTTCAAGTGGGTGAGTTTTGAGAAGTGTCCCACTCAGAGGGAGATGCTGGCACAGCCTGCCACTGTCCAGGAGAGCTCGAGGGGGCTCACTTAAGTCTACTGTTTATAGGGTTGCAAGGTAATTGATTTTATTCATTAATCAATTTTCATCCAGGCAATGATCCGAGTTGGTAACCACTGCAGTTGTTCTAAAGTCTGCAATGGTACTTCTCCATTTGGGCTAAGATTCACGTAAGTAATGTTCCAAGACTGTCAGAGGGTGACTGACTATCTCTTGTAGGGACCTTACAGATGTCCTTGATATGAACAGTGCTGCTTAGCCATGCAAGGTGTGGTCAGGAATGGAGGAGAGAATCACAAGGGTAAAAGTGAGAAAATTTGTGGGTTGAAATAAAGACAGTTTGATAGGGAAAAGAAAAACAGTGGATGAAAGCAAGCCAAAACTAGAAATTCATGCACCACTTCCCATGGGCAGGCAGGTGTTCAGCCATCAATAAGAGAGCAAGCAAGGATTTATCAAATGTAATGGTGAATTGGGAAGAAAAATATCATCAATCTGAGCATCACTCTTCAGTCTTCTTTGTCCCCAAGCTTTACATGCTGAACATGGCTCCATACGGTATGGAAAATCTTTTTGACCAACTGGAGTCAGTAGTCCTGGCTATGTCCCCTCTCTACTCCTTGTGCACCCACAGCCCACTCGCTGGTGGGACAGTATGAGAAGCAGAAAAGGCCTTCATTCTCTGTAAGCCCTGCTCAGCAATAACAAAAAACACTGTTTCCAGCACAAATCCAAAAAGCAGCCCCCTACTGGATAATACGATGAAAATTAATTCTGTCCCAGCCAATACCAGCATGAAACTCAATTCTTCACTCTCTTCTTTGGAGTTGTAATGAAATAATAATACAGAAGAGAAATCTGAAGAGAAATATTTATGTCACAGAAAAGTGAGAAAATCCCCCCTAAGACAGTTTAGTTTAAAACCATGTATGTCTGGATGCTGGTCCAGTAGACAGTTATCTTTGTGATTTATTTCCAAATATCTCCTACTCATGCATAAAATTTAAAAATGGGGTGTTGGTTTGGGTTTTTTTTTGCGTTCTCTGCTCTCCTCTCGTTGATAACACAGCTCTTACAGTTCTTCGCTAAGAGTCTTATAGAGTTCACTTTTCTCCAGAATTTGCTGCAGAACACTTCTTTGGGAGTAGCTTCTGCAGAAGTAGACTTTTGTATTAAAAATAGTGCAATAAAAGCATTCTTCAAAATAGTCTACAGAACTGAATGGTGTGCTTAAGGTAAGTGATACCATTAAAAAGTCCAGCATGCTAAGGAGATTTTGAAAAGTGCTTAAGGGGAAAATGCCTGCAATGAAAACCTGGATAATCCAAAAATATTTTTCTGTCTCCCTTTATATGTATGAACTGCAACAATTAGTTTGATTTGGGAGCTTGTGTGCAGAAGCAGAGGAAGCTGCATAGCCAGAGCTGTTGGAAGGGGAGGGGTGGGTGGGTAAGGTGTCAAGAGAGTTATTTTTAAAAGAAAACTGAGGGTTTCTAATGGTGAAGCCCTGCCTGCCAGTATCCTGTTCACTGCTGTTCCCTTCAGTTTCCATTTTTACTGGTTTTATGTTGCCAGATCTGTGGTGCTTCTCTTTTGCAGTTCTACTATCTCTCCCTTTGAACAACCATCTTGCAAGACATTTCTGCAATGAGTGTGTAATTGTGACCACAAAAGAGGTTAGATACTGGGGAAAGAACAGGTAATGTGCACTGGAAACCGAGCTGAAATGAGGGAGATCACAGCCGGGAAAATATCATCCTGAGTCTCTGACGATACACAAAATGTCTCATGTAGCAATTGCAAACTATCCTGTTGTGCTCTAATCAAAGAAACTGTACTTGGCAGACTGCATACAACAGCTTTTGAAATTCTGTGTCTTTCCACTGGGTTTTATGTGAGTTGTGCCTGCTTAATCGAGGCCGAGGAAATGTTAGTAACCTTTTCTTATATGTACGACTGATCAAATCTTGTACTAATTGTAGCTATGTACACATGTGGGGGTCATTATAGGTACATCTACACACAAGTGGGTGTGTTTAAAAATGTCCATTAAACACCATGTTTAACTTGTTACTGGTTAGAGAGCCAAGAGATTGTTATTAATGGGCCTTGACAGTCACAGAAACGGTTTGGAATAGTTTCTCTAACTGGGACCATAGACTAGCCCAGAATGGAAGGGGCTTCAGAAGATCATCTGGACCAATCTTCTGGGGGAAAGGAAGCCTATATTAAAGTATCCTGAACTTTGTCCAGTCACATCTTGAAAACATATAGTGATAAAATACATTGCATTTTTGTATTACGCAAAACATACAGTGATGAGACTCCATCATGTTCCAGGGAAGGTTGTTCCAGTGACAATCCTCTTTCTCTAAGAATAAACAAGTACATTTCTTTCCTGTACTGAGATAAAACCTCTCCTGGTGCAACTCGTACCTGTCACCCCTTGTCTTCTCCACATGGCTCCCTGTGAAGAGAGAGCCTCTGTCCTTTTTGTAGCTGCCCTTTTAAGTCCTGGAATGCTGTGATGATGTCCTGACTGAGTTTTTTATTTTGCAAAGAGAAAATACTAGACTCCTCCAGCTTTTAATCATAGAGTAGGTTTTCCTAGTGCTTTGAACATCAAAAGGATGCTTGACTGGAATGGAATTATTGACAATACTCAAGGTTATTACCCTTAAGAAGCTTTATATATACTCCTGTTAAAAAAAGGACAATGTGCATATGCCTTGGCTCATGTTTCCTGTATGATAGTTAAAGTTCAGTAAATTCTGGCACATTCTCTTGAAAGGTTCTTCACATTTAGATTTGCTCTGCACCTCTGAGCTCTTGACACTACAAAATCATTGCACATCCTAACGTCTCATAAGTCTTAATTACACTGATATTTAAATATATTAAAATAAAGAGGAAAAAAAACCCTGCTTGTCTAGTCTTTATGGTCTGGGTGAGTTCTAAAGACAAACAAAAATAATTTTTAATATTTTTGTTCTTCCCTTCCTTGTTAAGCTGTAAAACTATCATTTCCCCTTTCCATCCATTTGTTTAGCAGTAAGGAGGGAACAATGGAGAAAGTGCCACATTTAGTCCCAGCATGGTCAGCTGCACTGGAGGCAATACTTAGACTCCAGACTAGACTAGACTGGAGGCAATACTTAGCCTTTCACACCTGTGGATTATGAGAAATATCAACAATGCTGGGTGCTGATTTCTTTGTTTTTCCTTTTGTAAACATGGTTATAGTGTTATGGACTCCACATCCAAATGTGAGGCTGCTTTTTTTTTTGTTGAAGGGATGTGCTATGACTCTGGGATTAGAGAGCGCACTTGCTGGCAGAAGGAGCTGTTCCTACTCTCCTGTTGAATCTGTTCAGGCAAGGCAGGGCACTTTACAAGTCTGTAAGGGCATCTGGAAACAGTAGAGGAGATGGAGTAATTTCATCTTGGAGAAAAGGAAAAGCCCTTTGGTGGCCGACAGGAGACCTTACTGGTCTCTAAAACTACTTGACAGGAGGTTATAGCCAGGTGGGGGTCAGTCTCTTTTCCCATGTAGCAAGTGATAGGATTAGACAAAATGGCCTCAAACTGTATAAGTGGAGATTTAAATTTGATATTAGGAAAAGGTTTTTTTCCAGAAAGGGTTTTAAAACACTAGAGCAAAATTCCCAGAGAAGCTGAGGGGTCAACATCCCTGGAAGTGTTCAAAAAATATGCGGATATGGCACTTGAGGACATGGTGGTGCTATGACATGACTGGACTTGATCTTAAAGGTCTTTTCCAAACTTAATGAATCTAGGATTCTATATTTGACACATAATTCCAAATTCTTCACTGCAACAAGGAAAGTACTATTATATTTTTGAAAAGGAGAAATAATAGTCTTATTTTTGGGAGATTGGGCTTTAGGTAAAAGTTTAAGTATCCAGAGACCATCAAAATCATGGCAGTTGGGGGTAATTCAGAGTGGTGGATCTGGCTTGTGTTTTGTTAGTTTTTTGGGGTAGTTTTGTTTCTTTATTTGTTTGTTTGGTGGTTTTTTGCTTTTTGTTGGTTTTTTGTTTTTTTTTAACAAAAGTAAATTGAGCTTCTGAAGTCAATAGCAGGTTTACTTGACAATCATGGAAGGAATCACCGGTATGTGTAGATTCAGTGCTAAAATAAATACAGAAATTCATGCACTAGGGAATATGGTATGAGGTCAAAGTACTTGTATATTGCAAGCCTCACAAGTCATGGTAAAATAAAGTCCACAAGAACTTAGAAATTTACTGGGAGTTCAGGCTTACTTTTAGATTTGTGAACTTTTACACTTGATATTGTCAACTTTTTTTTTTTTTTTTTAAATACACATGATATGTTTGAAATTTCTTCTTTTGAAAAGGGGATTTCTGGATTACTTGTGTGATAGCAGAAACTTTTGCTTCAAGAAATATCAAATGAGCACTGATTCCACTACAGATTGAGTAAACACTAGAGATGTAATATAAGATACTATTGGAAAAGTTTGAATTTCAGTCTTGGTTTGTAGTAACACAGTACAGTTGTAACTTTCTAGAATCTCCTTGCACTAGTCTGTACGGTGCCTTCTTTTAAATGTAGCAATCTGAAGTATTGAACATGTATTAAGAAGATAAATCTTGAACAGTGGCTATGTGAAAAGAATTAACAGGGTGTAAAATCTTGTCAGATGGGCAAGAGCCTCTCAAGCTCCTGACCATCCCCAGCCTTAAAGCTTTGAGTATCAACAAGGATTCTGTCATCCTAAATGCGTTAACTTTGTAGCTTGGCTTCCTGGAAAAAAGAAGTCTGTCTTTCTGGCTACAAATCAGTCTTGGGTTACTTTTGACTGAGTTAGCAAATTGCAAACCGCACTCTACACTTTACTCTGAGTTTCCTGACAAGAGGTGAAGAGACGGTAGAAAGAGAACCTGTTTAGCACCGTCAAGGAGGAGACAGTTATGACCTGAAGCTTATACTTTGCTAAATATTGTGGAATACAAACTGAAGCTCAGCTTTGTGATTTCTGGGGTTTTGGTTTTGTTTTTTTCTCTGGTTTCCTCACTTACTAGAAGTTAGCAAGCAAAGTTTTTGTTTTTCTTTGGGGTTTTTCTGTCTGGTTTGGGTTTTTTTTTTGTGTTTTGTTTTTTTGGTTTTGTTTTTCTTTTGTTTATTTGTTGGTTGTGCTTTGTTGTTTTGTTTGGTTGGGTTTTTTTGTTTTTGTTTTTCCAGAGGCACTTATAAATTGTCAGCTGCTATGTAACTGTGAAAGAATTGTCACATTTTCTGCAAAGTAGCAAACTCGCTGCATTCTAGAAAAGAAGTGCTGAGCAGGTTTTCCCACCTTTCTTTCCTCTGGTAAACTGTGCAAAATAAGATGGAGTGTTATACTCAGTGTCAGGTGTGATGTGTAGTGTGTGATATGTGGTGTTTTATGCAATCCTACTCCTCCAGTTGCCTCATTTCTGGGTAATGTTGTAACATCAACATCACTCCAGCTTCCTTTTAAGGAAACCACATTAGGAAAGGTGGACATCTAGATCTAATGTTGCGTGTTGGGTTTGGAAGAGCACTTAAGTTTTTTACCTGTGTTTTAATGTGAGCAGAGTCAAAATATGCCTACAATATTGATATTTAACTCAAATTACAGTTTACTTTTTGAGGCAAGTAACCCAGATATCTGAAAAATAGATGTCTGCTCCACGTTGTCCTGAGCTTCCCTTAGATCTCCCCTACAGTCAACGAGGGAAGATAATCGACTCAAGGCACGGGAACCTAAGAAACCTGCTTCAAGTAAATCATTTGCTCTAACTATCCAATTAACTTTGACAGCTAATTTTAGGAGATTTAAGTCTCTTCCTGCTTGTCTGACAATTTTACTGAAGGTTTAGCAGGTATTTTATAAACCTCTGAAAATCTAGTTGAAAAAAACCCCGACAGTCTGTGCAAGCTTTTCAAGTGGACTGCTATAAAGGACTATATCTGTAATGTGTGGAGCTTGAAGTCTGTCTCTGCATTGTATAATTGATAATCATAGTGCTACCCTGGATTATCTTTAAACCACATGGCTGGGATGGTGCTCTAAAAGGTGATTAGATGAGAAGTTGTCCTTTTGTTCCCTCAGTCTGCTGCTCTGCTCCTTCTCGGTCTCCAGCTTCTTTGAAAAGAGGTAGCTTGGGTACATTTGTGGTGACTCTCATATTGGGAAAACTAGTGTTTGTTGTCTAGTTTCTGTTATCACCAGTAGGCAGTTCAGTGCAGGTTCATGCTGGTAACTATCTACTGAAATACTGGAGTGGCCAAGGGGAGGAAAGATACACATGTCACTTCTTCGTGGCATATAAGCATAGAATGGTTTGGATTGGAAGGAAGCTTAATGATCAGGCAGTTCTGTCCTCCCTGCTGTGGACAGGGAAACTTTCCATTAGATCAGGTAGCTCAGAGCTCCATCCAATCTGGCCTTGAAGAATTGCAGGGATGGGGCATCAACAGCTTCTCTCGGCAACCAGTTCCAGTGCCTCATCACCCTCACAGTAAAGAATTTCTTCCTAGTATCTGATCTAAACTTACCCTCTTTCCGTCTGAAACTGTTCCCCCTTGTCCTATCACTACATGCCCTTGTAAATAGTCTTTCTGCTTCTTTCTTCAAGGTTCCCTTCAGGTATTGGATGGCTGCAATTAGGTCACTCTGAAGATTCTCTAGGCATAAAGCTGTTCTAATGCTTCCTAAGTTCATTTTTCCTTGACAAACTGCATGTAAAGCTTAAAATAGGTTTGAATTCTACCTTATCCTTTCCCATCTCTGGATGAGAACACCAGCATGTCCAGTAGGGTTACTAGAAGTGAGTATACTTCCATACTCACTGTGTGAGCATCGTGGGTTTTGCTCTCTTCAGAAGCAGCGTGCTTCTTATTCTGTTCATAGGATCTAAAGCTGGAAACAATACTAAGCCATAGAACATTTCTGACTTCAGGGATTTCTCATGCAAGGCACAAGGGTTATGCAGGAGCACTGTGCCTCTGATGGTTTTCTGCTTTGAAATGTTGTGTCCCTGGCTCCACAGGAAGATTCAGTGTGGATGTGAACTGCTCCTGCCATCTTTTTCGAAAGCTCCTTAAGGGAAGGTGGGAAGAGCATCTATGTACTTTGTCATTATAGTGAAGTTCATTGCTTCTTCATATAGGCAAAGACAGAGGTGAAGAAAGCTGCAGAATCCTCACGTATGTTGAAAACCTGCTGTTATATCTGTAGGTGAAATGGCAGGTGATCCCTTGAAAGCAACATATTTCCTTGCTCTGTAGCTGATTTTGTCTTTTATGTAGTGAAGGAAAAAAAAAAACAAACACCAGTAGCTAACAAGTATAAATGTGCAGTCTAAGGTAGACACCTGCAATGATTCATCCTCAGTTCTGCATTCCCACAGCACTTAGCTACCATCATCTGATGCTTTTCACCAGGGTGCAGCTTCCTGCTGGGTAGGGAATGGGGTAGCTGACAGAAGTGAGTGTGGAAATCTGGCGAGAAATCAATAAAAGCCATACCTTTGCTAAAGAAGGGGAAAGGAAATAAAATAGGAAATTTATTCCTTGAAGAAGATGAAAGGGAAAGTGAGAAACCTGGCACCCCTTAGCCACACATGGAAGAAAGTTCAAAGGCCTCAAGGCAGGCCCAGCAGTGAAGAACAATTCCCGACAAAAGGCAATGAACTATGATGTTAAGATTTGTGATAAGGGTAGTCCAGCCCTTGAAAACTTTAATCCTTGCACATATGAATGATATCTATGCTCTTCTGACTAATGTCAGCAAGCATTCTGGATGAAGCCTTAAAAACAAACACCTAACTTGGAGGAAATGTGTATTTGCAGCCACAATGCACCAGTGTTAGCAGCAGTACTTGCATGTGAGGAGTTTTTATCACTGTACTTTTAGTATTTTGGGTTTTAAATTGGCAACATTCTCCTTGCTGCTTGCTCCAAGGCCTGCATATCATTGCCCCTTCCCACTATGTCAGTTCTGAGACAGAGTTTTTTATTTCCAGAATCAGAAGTTAAAGGAGCAGGAATAGCCTGCACACTCACCAGCAACCTAATAAAGTATTTAGTACAGAAGTAAGTGATGGAAACAGTAAAAGACCTGTAGGAGTAAAACTACATAAAAGGACCTCAAATTTACCTCAAAGCACACTCACTGGAGAGCAGATTTTCAGAAGAATATAAAATTAGCCTGTACAGTTGCCTTCTGGAGAAGACTGCTCAGCTACATAGCTCAATTCTAATGCACAGTAGAGAGGAGGGGAAGAGGACAAAGACCTCAAGCAGAGGGCCAGAAGAAGGATAAGCTGATGAGAGAATATTGCTTTGAAGAAGTAGGTTAGCAAAAGGACATTGTCAACCTTTCCGTATGCTACAATTTTGCTGCATTTCACACCCTGCATGCAGATTGTGCCAAAGCCCTTACAGGAATAGAAGTATGCAGCATGTCCTGTATCCTGCACCCTCACTCTTCTGAGGGAAGAGTGACTTGGGGTCATAGGCCTTGCTGGCATCAGCAGGTTCAGCTTGCCTGGAGTCAGGGAAGCTGAACACCCACTCCTAGCAGCGGTAGTTTGTCCTTGTAGATTTATTCTTATTTTTCATAGCAGAACAACAATTAACAGCATTGCAATTGACAATATATATTTGATCAAGGTGATAATGCAGCATGTAATATTCTGTATACATTATCCACTTATCTCTGTATGTAGATTATGTTTATCACCTGATATAGAATAATATATTTAAGGTAAAGAAAACAACTTTTTTTCTTCTCTCAGAAAATAGTTTTCTAGATGTACTGGAAGAAGAGCCTTGTTTTTCTTCTGGGTAAAAAAAAAACTTTTTTTTTTTTTTTTGTCTGAATGAATGTTTTTCATCTTCCCGTTACTGTGATTTCAGCTCTGCAGAAGCACGACTCCTGTGGATGGTAACAGGAATTATCTAGTGACTATTGCATAGAGGTGCATGCATAGAATATTTCAATGCTATTATGTCAAGTGCAGATGCTGCAAAAGCACAGCTTCTTGCCTTATTATTTTCCTCCTTCCTTTCCTTTCTTACTCCCAGGCTATTGCCTTTGTTGGGCTTACTGTATCCAGTGTAGGTTAGGGTGCGTGGAGTAGCCATAGAGAAGAAAATTCTAAAGTAGCTATGCAATAATAATTTCAAAAATGATAAATGCACAGTGTGTTCAGTTTATAAAAATTCTCCTTTGCTTTTTTGAATTGTGCTGGGCAAGCCAAGAAAATTCTGAGCAGTATGCATCAATTTCAAACCAGGTAAGCTAACTGAAACAATTCGCATTTGCACCCCAGTGAGGTCTGGCAGATAGAGATAGGCAGTTGACTTAGAGTTGGAAAAAGAGGCTGCAGCTCCTGTGCTGTGCTTCCAAGTCTCAGATTAAGTCATAGCTCCTTCTAGCAATTTAACTTCTGGGAAGGTGGTGGGAAGTATTTGTTCTGTCCTACCTGACTGTAACACACGAAGGATGTCCTGGTCTGCATGAGCCTGTTATGGTCAGTGAACAGGTCTTCAAGATGACGCTCATCTTGGTCTATTTTAGCATTTTCATCTGACATTATGTGACTCGTGCCCATGATGGTCCTGTTTCTGTTCCCTAGTTATGTACCCTGTATGATCACATCACAGATCTCTCTGTGTGAGTTAAGGCATTGTCATGCAGGTGACTCCTCACCTGTCATGATCTAACTGGACATCAGAAAATGTGACTTGCCTGAGATTTAGCAGCATCTCAAAGCTGGAGTAAAGATTGATACTGCTTAGTTTAGAGTGTTTCTTGTCTGTAAGCTATGATTGATAAATCCCACAATGACATGAGCATGGGTGAATTCTGACCTTCTTGTAAGCTCTTTGTCTGATCCATGAAGAGTGGTTTCTATTTACAGTGCCATTGTAAATCTTTTTTTTTTGTTGTTTTTTTGTTGTCGCCACACAATATTCATAGGCTTATAAAGAGTGGACTTCATTAAAACATACAAGCAAATAAACCCCAAACCAACCAAACAAAAAAACAAGCACGAATAAAACCCCCAAAACACAGACAACAACACACCAAGCTATAGTCTGTCCTGAACCAACAGCAAAGTGCAGAAATTACCACAGCAGATATAATAAACTAGATTTTCAAAGTGACATGGATGGAATTGTAAGTGTCCTTAACATGTAACACTATTGATTTGTACATGTAAATACTTGCATTTGTAAGTTAAACTTTCATAAATACCCGCAAAACGTTACAATGTTTAAATATCTAGATGAAATGTGTTTCAGGGGGTATTTTTTTTTTAATTAATTCCTTTGGGAAAGTGGGAGATCATCCCTTTAAGCTTTAACACAAATTATTCTAGAATGGTGATCTGTATTAGAATTGTTTGAAAATAATAAATAGTATGTTCAAGTACCCATATCAAAGTGGAAAAACTTGTCAAGTGTTCTTCAGGGACTTTTTTCCAAGTTACGTAAATCATAGTTAAGGCTTATTTACTTCAATAGGTCATTTGCATATCATCATCATCATTACTGCTTTGGAGGTGGGAGAAGGATATATTGTTAATGACATTCTCAGCTTGTCATAAATTGAGAAGAGTTGGTAGTGCCAACTGAGATGATGATAACAAGGATGCTTGCAGAAATGTAAGCCAAGTGACTTAAATTATAAACTAAAATGTAAAAAGGAGGCAAGAGATGAGAAATATGCTCTGATAGAGATGCAGACTGGTGGTGGACAGTAAAGCTTGATGAATTCTGAAAGTTCTAATTCTTAAATAATACCCCCTAAGGAAATGTCAGCACTTGCAGCTGGTTAACTATTTGGGTGGTTCAAAAAAACAACAGGTTAGAAATACATTTGACTTATGCTGTAGCCACAAAAAATGAACTTAAATCTTGATAAGGAGGCTGCAGATATCTATCACAGAGTGGTCTATCATTCTAGAACTCAGTTGTACCAGGCACTGTAATACCTATCAATTAATGGAAGAAACATGGATCGGAGTAATGAAAAAGTCCTTGTAGAGTTCAAGGAATTTCTCAACAGAGACTGAGTAGTAAAACCCAATAGAGTCAGTCCTTTGAGACTAATAGTTCCCATCAATTTACTGAGAAGCAATGCAACAGTTTCCAACTTTCCAAAGAGACTGATGTGGTTCACTGTCCATACTGTAATTAGGGAGGAGAATGCCTCAGCTGATAGAGCTTCAAAAGCTGTATCTTGCCAGATTGTCATAAAAGATTATGGCAGGTGCTTTAGACAGGAGCTCATGGTCCAGTGTTGACCACTCAAGTAAAGTATAAACTTTATCACACAAATGTGACAAGTGAGGAAGAGGGGAAAAAAATGGGAAACAGCAGAAGATGAAGACAATATGGAAAACATGGAAAACCTGTTTGACTGCAAAAAATGACTGTAACGAAATGGCTCCATGGTACAACTCATGGAGGAGTGGAAACAGTGGCTAATCAAGTACAGCAAGGATGAGTGGCACTGGGTGTTTATGTAGCCACTAAAAAATTGCTATTTTCCGTCATGCCTTTCAGAAATTCTCAAATATAAAACCCTTGGATGAATTGGGAGGTCAGCCTTTTTTTCCCATTCTGAAGATTGCATGTAAACTATGCAGATGCATTTACAAAATGTGGATGTAAATATTTGTTAGTGATAATAGGACAATTACCAGAATGGGTGGAGGCTTTCCCAGTAAGAAAAGTAGACACAGGAAGATCAATAAAAACTCTCCTTAAAGAAGTTATTTCTAGGTATGAGGTACCAGAATCTGAATCAGAAGAAAGTCCTGTTTCACAGCAGGAATAATAACTGACTTTATAAAAGTTTAGGAATTAAAAGATTGCAGACCTTTATCATGCTCAACCATTTGAGCAGGTAGAAAGGATGAACTATCAAAGAGAATAGCTAAAATCTGCACATATGCAGGACTAAAATGGCCAGAATAATTCAATTTACCATTTTGGGACATTTGAAAAGCCCCAAGATGACCCTTAAAACTATTGCTTGCTGAATTCCTTACTGGGATACAATTATCTATACTGGAGACTTATTTCCCAGCCCAAACCAGCTTCTTGAATGCAGATGAGCATTCTATATTCTAAGCTTACAGGAAAGTTCCAAAATTAAAAAAGGTCACGATCAGTGGTACTAACCCACACTTCTGAAAGTACAGGTACATGATTTGCAGCCTGGAGATAAAACTTTAATAAGTGTTTTCTCATAAATCTAAATTGGGAACAGGGAGGGGCTGGAGACTGTCTTATTAAGTCCTTACTTTGCTGTAAAAGTTAGAGGACAGGAAGCTGAGATCCATCACTTGCATGTTAAGTGGTTGTCAGAGAGCTATTCAATGGGATGAACAACAACTGGTGCAGGAAGAATCCGCCATGGCCATGGTCTTAAAAAATGAATTAATTTTTATATCTTTTCCAGTGCTCCTCAGATGTGAGGTTTCCTAGTGCCTGAGCAAAATTAGGGAAATTCTACAGTTAAGTTACTAACCTTTGACATGTTTTTTACATGGGTAGAGGGAGTATGCAAATTTATAGAGCCTCATTACTCAGAGGAAAATGTTTATTTTAACCTATCACTAACCATAGTCCAAATTGCTAATAAAGCTAACTCTTGGCTAGGTACCCCCTTCCAAGCCACTCAGCTTTGAGCATTCCTCTGTTAGGGATCCCTGTACCAAACTACATGTCACGGACTACTTTATAAACAAATACTGCTTTCCATCAAGACCACAGGGACTCACAACAGTGGGAGGTAGATACCCTAAGAGCAAAGAACAAATATGCACTGAGTAAAACATCATGCTTGCCCCACTCAAGCTCCTGTATACTAGTGCTATCACTATGAGCAACTTTAATGATTGTAGCCAAACAACAGAAGCTAAAATAGCAGGAATACTTGGGGACTATCCCATGCACCTTGTTCTGTACCCGAGAGAAAAGGCTGGTATGGGTTACGTGGTAAGAGAACTCACAACACTTTACCAGGAGATTAGTTGGTAACTTGTGGCTTAGGAGCCTCAACTCCTAATGCTTGTGTTCTCAAATTTTGCTATGGTAATTCACTAGTAGAAAGTCCAACCACATTCCATTCCTTATGTTTTCTTATGTGATTGAGAGCGAGTGAATTAAAAAAAGTCCTAGTTAACAGTACAGTGGCAATAGAAACTTAAGGCAATAATATTGCTGCTGAAATTATGACGCTCCAAGAAAAAGTTTGACAACCCTCCAAAACTTCTAAAAAATAGAATACCATTGGAGACTTTGTTAACCTTGCAAGGAGGGTGTACACTTATTAATACCAGTAGTTGCATGCTTGTTGACCAGAGTGGGAGGATTTTGGCTGGTGTCTGGAAGTTGTGATAATAAGCAAAATTAATGCATAAAATACAGATGGATAATACTTCAGCAGGATTCCAAGAACTATTGTCTTGGCTCACTCCTGTATATCAGATTTAAGAGCCTGGGCAAAATGAATTCTTTAGGGGTTATTGATTTTTTTAATAATCTTTGTAATACTGTTTGTATTTAACATTGTAACATTTGGTGACTCAACTGGGCTTACGTCTTATAGGCTACAATGTACTGTTCCCATGTAATAAATGCAGGAACATTAACAAAAACAAAGGCAGGACTGTTCTGGAGAGGATCATTATATAACTCAAACTTAGCAATAGTAGTTTAACATTAGTAGACAAAGCCTATAGGTCGTGATACCTGAACAATAATAACCTTGTTGCAGCACGCTGAAGAGCTAATGACAGAACCCACTGAAACCAGCCTAAGGGGGTGTGAAACAGGAGAGAGAACCACTGTATCTTGCATAAAAATATCACTGCCCAGTAATAGAACAACAAGCAAATCAGACCAACAAGAAGTAAAAGCCCACATCTTAATATTGCAATTGGTCCAAACTATTGCTTGAGGGAGAGAAAACTTGGGTTGTAATGATACATCTGCCCAGGGACTTCTTTGTTCAGGTTCCCTCTTTGGAGACACCAGCTCAAGCTGTAGCACTATCAATAAAGAGAACTTTGCTAAAAAAGAAAATTTTTTTTGGCTTCCTGACTCAGCAAGGTTTTAGAATTGAACCCTGTTGTGGTTGGCATGTAAAATTTCCATAACATAAGGCCAGTCTCATGATGGTTGGTGGGCATGTAGACATGCCAAGTGTCAAAAGGATTATGCAGGCACAAGTAGTAGAATTAAGAAAGGAGAAATTGTAAGCTACTTTTTATTTTCTTTAATATGTTCCTAAATGGAAAAAAAAAACCCACCAAGAATAATTCCAAAATATCTGAATTAAAGATCTTCCTTTCATTTTAACTTGCTAGTCATGTTGTAGAAAAGCAAACTCTTCACCGAGGAGAACAAGATCAAAACCCACACACCTCAGACCCATGATAGCAGTCTGTGTTTATAGTTATGTATTCAAGTGTGTTAGATTCTGAGTATAGATTTAATCAATAACTAGATAGCACAATTACTAGAAAACTTAATTTCCTGCACTTTCAACGTGGGAAATTAGGCTTTCTCAGTTTAGTTTCTTGCTTGTGGTTTGAGGGGAGGGTGGGAAGCTTAGGTTTTTCCTTTTTTTTTTTAACTCACTAGATGAATTGTCTTTGCAGCTATACTGCACATTGTGGTATTTAAAGGTAATTAACCAAATCAAACTGTCCAACGAAAGGTCATGGCTTAGATGTACACCTAAACCCAAGAAACAAGAAATAATTATTTGAATAGATGCATGTTTATTAAGAGGGGGAAAAAAAAAAGTAATGACACTTCTATGCTATATATCTAGGGATTTAACAGAAAAAAAATGCATGGGAATTTAAGATAGATTCTTCTTATGTAAACACTTACACTTGATTTGTTTAAAGAACCTGTGAAACTACATGTGTAGAAAACACAACTCTACAAGTATATATGAAAGGCAGAACATTAGCATGCAGTCTCTAATCCACCATGTAGCCCTCTTTGAGCAAGGACCAAATTCCCCAGCTGGTCAGCTGGAAGCAGTAGTCTTTATTTCCCAGGCAGCGAACTTCAGTAGCTGCAAGTTCTGTATCCAGGCTGACCCTTGATCTTGGACCTCAGGTGTTATTCCCCAGTAGGGTGGTGGTGATGATGTGGGAAGTCCACAATTCACCTCTTAGCATCTTTATTCTAAATTGGCTCAGCACTGCCTTTCTTGTATCTATCAAGAAACTAAGAAAAATTTTGCCACAACACAGGCTGTGCTTTTCTCCCCTTCCATGGAGTTCTGTTGAAACTTCTTTGCCTATATGACTTTAAGGAGGTCAGCTGATGAGAATATATGTCAGGCATAACAGTGATATTGCATACGGACAGACTGGGGGGTGACAGGGTATTTATCTTTTCCTATAGCTGTGAGCTGTCTGGAAGGATGCACCTACAACCTAGTACCTATTCCTTAATGTGCATGCACCTTCTATCTTTGCAAGCAAGAATGCAAATTTTTCAGAGCCAGAAAAATTATCTTCTGTTTTGCTGTTCACACAAGTCTTAAAGCAGCACACACCTTCCCTAAGTTTATCTCAGGGATGTTGTCTATAGACAGCTCTAGGGAGGGAGGGGAGGTGCTGAATGCAGGTTGCACAATCTGTTAGATCTATTGCTACTTTTAATGCCAGGGTAAAAGCAAGAAGCTGAGGAATGGAAATTGGTCTACTAATAGTGAAGAACTAAATAAACTCAGTTAAACCTCCAGAGTTAGAGAAGGCTACGTGGAGATCTCATGGCACCTTCCACTATCTGAAGGGGGTGTGCAAGGAAATTGGAGATGGACCCTTCATCAGGAACTCTAGTGATAGGATGAGGGGTAATGGGTGCAAACTGAAAGAAGGGGAATTTAGGTTACATACATGGAAAAAATTCTTTACTATGAGGGTGGTTAGACACTGGCACATGTTACCCAGAGAAACTGTGGATGCCCCATTCGTGGAAGTGTTCAAGGCCAGGTTGGATGGAGCTCTGAGCAACCTGGTCTGGCGGAAAGTGTCCCTGCCTAGGGCAGGGTGTTGGAATAAGATGACCTTTAAGGTCCCTCCCATAGCCATTTTATGATTTTAAAGCCAGTATTCTACTGGAAACATTTCATGTTCTTACACATGGCTTGAATTTTGCAGTTAACAGTCAACAAGCAGAATTTTACAGGCCATTAGTCTATATGTGAATTATTGCCCCTGGGTGTTGTAGAAATGGAAAACACTGTTTCATTTTAGGAACGCTCTTTTCTTTGCAATTAAAATTTCATTAGGATATTTAGGCACATGACTTTAGGACATGTGCCTAGAAACTGGATCAGCATTAAAGACTTTAATACTGCTTTTGGAACAGTTGTACTCAGGATTTATAATCCACAAAAGATAGGAGTTTCTGTTGTCTGTAGTAGTAAATCCTTTTATGTAATTAGTAAGTTTATCAAAATACATATACTTCAGAGCCCTGAAAACTGTTTAAATCACAAGTTGCAAAACTCAAGTTAACCAGTTAAATTGTGAAACTTTAAAAAATCCTCATTATGAATTCAGCTATTGTGAATCGTTCATCTGTCTGCCATCCAGGGAGCCCAGAATGGCTGCCACTGAATGTCTGTTTCACAACCTTTTGAGACTGTGTGAAGTAAAATTTATATATTAAAATTGGACAAAGAGGAAAGCCACGCTCAGAGCATACAAACAAAGCAAACCACAAAAGCCAGAGCTTTCCAATTTAAATATGCAATTTAAAAGATGCACTTGCTTTTGAATTTGCATGGTTTTGTCAGCATGTATCTGTACTATAATGCTATTTAAATGCACGTTTTTGTCTACATCAGCTTTCTGATTGAAACAAGATAAAAAGCTGTTTAAATTCATTATTCAGGTGTATTTGTAGAGCAAAAAGCTGTCCCACACAAGTGTCAAACCAGATATTTTTTTTTTTGTTCTATTTGATTCATAAGACAGAGGGGATTGTGGTTCCTTTTAGGTTTAAGACAGGGAGAAAAATTCCTTCATTTAAAATTGACATTGTGAAGATATCTCTTTCCTAGCAGGTACTTAATAGCATGTTTTTTAATTTTCTTTCAGAATAAAAAAAATTCTAGAAAGAATAATAAAAACAAGTACAGTAGAACTAATTCATGCCCCTATTAAAATTATTTGATGAAATGTCATTATATAAGCATATAAACTTTAGTCAGGAAAGTCTCTAAAGAGATCAATTCTTAACGCATCGGTTGAGCTTTATCTAGCAGGTATGCTTGTATTCCTGTTTGTTGCATATGTCAGTGCCGAAGAACTATGAAAAGTAGAGAAATCTGGTTTGGAAATACCATCTTTAATCACAGCTGCTTCTTTGAATCACTAACACTTCATATTGCCTCATAAACTGGACTGGCATGGTCTGTTTTCCTTCTTCAAAACAGTCTCTTGTTGCAAAATAACTTTTCCCATTTCTTTGCTTTGAATTCTGTGCTTAAAGCAATTGCTTGAAGCTTCTTTTCTTTTGTCTCAGCCCATGACCTCTTCTACTTTACTTTGTTCCCCTCCTGCCCTGTTGAGGAGGGGGAGCATGAGAGGGGCTGGGTGGAGGTTTGGCATTCAGCCCACGGAGGTCAACCCACCACAGCACGAAAGCTTTGCTCTGTGAAGATGAGGGAGATCAACATAAAGGGTACATCCATAGCCATGAAAGAGGCATAATTAGGACAGCTGTTCTGATAAATTAAACTATTCCCTAGGCGTTTTCACACTCTCCTTTAATATGTCAGTCACACCTTCCAGATGTGTCTTTATCCCCCTGGGGTAAAGAACAAACAATAATGTGGCAATATTATATTGTTCCCTGTGTTGCTGCAAATGTCCTCAACAGCCTGGGGGAGGAAGAGAGGCAGACTTGTGTAAGAAAATAGAAGGACTTCTAGAGCTTTAGTTTGCATTATCAGGCCTGATATTTGAACATCATCAGGAGCACTCAACTGACTCCATATGTATCGTGCTGGTACCCCACATACTTTTAAAAATAACTTTAATAAAACTAGCTGGGGTCTTTTGAGTGGTTGGTGATGTTTGTTTGGGTTTTTTTTTAAGTTGGATGTTAAGGATGTGACACCAAAGTCAGACTTTTCTGATTATGATTGTTCATCAACCCTCTGGCATCTTCAGTTTTTACTTTGTCATTTTTGCTTGTTTGGGCCAAACATTATAGCGTCTCCTGTACATGTACTGCCACGCACAAGCTTGAGGCATTCCTTTTAAAAGCCTTTCTTTTTATTTTCACTTTCACCTCTGCTTATCTAATAAGGTTGTAGTTATATCATGGTGTTCCAGAAACCTGTAGCAACTACAGCTGTCATTGCTCTGGTCTTTATCTGTGAGCTCCCTTGTCTGCCAGCCTGCTGAGCTATTAAGCAAGCTTCTACTATGAAGATTCTGAAATGATACACTTTTGACAATAGAAGAACATTTTATTCCCATTACATGTAGCCTTAAGTATACACATTACTCATACCAATACTGTCATTTATTGACAGTGTGGAACTGCCAGTGATCTAGTTAGCACAGTTTGGTGCTGCAGCTTCAGTTGCTAGACAGAATGACATTTTGCTCATGGAGGTTGTTATTACATTTTGATTTTATACATAGGATTAAAGCCAAAACACAGGCTGGTTTACAAGGAAAAAAGTACAGTCAGGAATGGTTCACTGTTTGCACAGTGTTTCCCAGAAATTGGGTATAGATCACAGCTTGTTCCAAACTGGGGAGCAGAAATCTGTGAGGGTTTTTTTTTTTTGTTCTTTTAGAGAGGCTTACATCTATAAATTTGAAATTGTTGAATATTGGTGAACTTGAACCTAATGGAAATATTAGATCATTTAAAGGACCTGTGTTAGAACGGAATACAGGACACTCTTAAGAGGGGTCTTCTTTCTGAATTCAGAAAGTAATTCTGTAGAGTTTTTTTACAAGTATGAAAAATTAGTATGATGACATTGCAAAAGGGAATATGCAAATACGTGTTTAAGAGGGGTTAAGAGTGCCTTGTGTTGGTAGTGAACCGTACCATTTCTTGGACACTGCTCCAAGGATGTGGTTCCTAGTAGTAAAATGGAAAAATGTTGCCAGGACCCAGGTGAGATAGTCTTGCATCGTGGTAGGAACACACTTGAGCAGATTGGTCAGCAGTAAAGAGAAACTCAAGACACATAGTGAGGACCTGACAGCATTCCATCTTCTGTGTCTGAGGGTGGCCAGACCATTCAGATGCATTCATTGGTGCTTGTAAGTGCAAAAAGTCATCATGATTAAAGATATAAGCAAAAAAAGAATCCACTTTATGAGCCATTATACAAAAGTTTTTTGTGGCATAGTTTTGTCATTTCAAGCTTTTATTATCTTGATGCTCCAGAAAGACATATTTGCCAACTGACTTTACTAACATACATAGATTTTAGAATCTGCAAGAAAATCACATGACTTTTAACCTACTTTAGGTGGTTTGGCCCTGTTGTGGTTAGATTAAGGCAACAAGCAAGTATTTTCAGTATGTAGGACTCATGTATTACAGTCATTTGCCCATGTAGCACTCCAAATGTGTATTTTATAAAAAAATGGGAGTAATGCTTTCTACCAAAAATCCTGACCTAAAGCCCAGCACCATTATACTACATTCATTTGACATTTATGCTGAGTCCAGGCAATTCACTTTCTAGTGAACACTTGTCCCACCTCACAAGTTAAAAAAAAAAAGTAAGGCTGGTCTCCAAGGGTGCATTTGCTTTCTAAAATCAGGGTTCAATTTGATAATTGTCTGGTTTCAGAGTCTTCATAGTCTTGGATCATGATTTTATCACATTCAATAGACCTCCAGTTGGCAAAGTGCATTGTTCTTTTTTTGGTCTGAAATACAAGCTCTTAAGGGAAACACCAAATGCTGAAAGACAAATTGCACTTTCATGTAGGAGTGTAAAGCAGAAGGGCTTCTAAGTGCAATGGAAGAGTCACTTTGAGCCTCTTGCATTACTGAGACTCGCAGCTTAGTCCATGAATAGAAGTTGAACAAAATGCTAATCACTGCTTAAATTTAAGAAAATCTACATTTATGCCTCTTTGCCTACCCTACCTTTGCCTAAATTTAGGAAAGTTAGAATAGTGCAGCGACTGTTTCCACAATGTTCTTGGAGTTCTGCTGAGTGATATACAACTAAGACTTTTCCTGACTGTTTGGTGGGAAGGGACCTGAGCACACAACCCACAGTCTTCTCACATATCAATATGTTTGAACGAGAAGAAATTCCCATCATGTTTATCATAGCAAACCCAAAAGGCTGAATATATTTGCCCTTTTTTTTTTTTCCACTGTACTCCAAAAAGATTGCACAGGTGCAATGGCCAAAGGATTTTCAAGGATTTATATAAGTGCTATGGAAAGCATATATAGTCTAATATCTTCCTTCAGATTACCCTCCTTATGCATGCCTTATTTCTTCAGTGAGGATGCACACATAATATAGGAGCAGACACATCAAGAGGGATGCTGAGTTGCTGTTGCCTCAGCCTGTTCTGGGTCCCACTTGTGCAGTTGTCTGCCTTCCAGACGCTGCCTTTTCAGCACAGGAGAGAGAGTCTGTCACCACAGACAGTACTGCTTTAGCTGTTCAAGAGTGGGAAATAGATAGATTTCAGATCTTTATTTAGGAGTGGTATCTTAGTCCTCTACTAGCTTTAGCCGTTATTTCTTTGCCTACAGTGGAGTGGCTAGCTTGTTCTTTCTCTTCTAAAAAACTAGTTTTTCTCCACTATCAATAATATACATTGAAAACAATAGTCAAAAGCCAACCAAGAAAAAAAAAAACAAACCAAAAACGAAACAAGAAACAAAACGAAACAAAAAAACCCAAAGGTACTCCCTGAAAATCTGCAAGAACTTTGTGAGAAACTAGATAGCAAAAACTAAATAAAGGAGGAGAGAAGAATTAGGGGATTAGACAGGGTAGTAATTAATAAAATGAAAACTCCACTCAAGTAATGTAATTTTTATATTTCTTTTACTCTGTTTCCATACAGGTAGTGCCTACTGTATGCCATCAGGACTTTTAAAGCTCTAAATATGTTAAGATACTGAGAACACAACAGGCTATTTTTGGCAGGTTGTAATGTCATAACATCCTTGAGCATCACACACTTGTTTTCCTTCCAGTTTTATAATGTGCTAGGGGCTTTGTGCAAACTGTATCTCTTTTTTAAAGCTCCAGCACGTCTGATAGAAAACTCTCATATTCTTCCCCTTTTTTCTGTGCTAGAGTAGGTTTTGCAGTTTGGAAAGTATGTTCTAACAACATAGTCAAGCTTTATAGGAATGTTTCCTGGCATGCATTTCCATCAGCTGTCCCTTTAAACATGTCAAAGTTAAGAAATTGCAGCCATAAATTAGCCATCTGGTAGCTGATGATTCATCTCTGTCCCTTAGATATAGCAATTCTGCTTTGCTTTTCCTTAAAACCTGGGTTTTCCTGTGCTCACAAGAGAATAAATTTTCAGGGGATTCACTGAGTTCAAGACTACTGTCCTCCTTGACATACTCTTTTGAAGAAGCACCAGCAGTGACAGGTATTTCTAGGGCCAAATCATTTCCATGTAAGAGTGAAACCTTTGGGGGTTTCAGAAGCCATGGATTTCAAAGTACTCAGTGTCATCTCCTTGACATTATATTATTAAATTATGCTGAAACAGACCTGCAAAGAGTTCTTCTACCTGTCTGTACTCACTTTCAAACATCCTGTTTGTGAATAATGATGCTAACTTTTCCATTATTTCTTGGTATTATTTTAAGCATGGGGGAAAAATTAAGATAGTGCTTGAAGGGGTTTCACTTAGTTATACTCTCTTCCCTGTCCTGCCTGTTAGTCTCTGAGTAAAATAAATATGAATGAGGGAAGACTGGTAAACAATCATTTCTCAGTCTCTATAAGTCTTTGCTTTACAGGAAAATGACCCCCTGCTATTTTAGCACTGTTAGCACACTTTTTTAAAAAAAAATCCTATAAATGTTACAGTTCTGCATTTACAGAGGAACCTGATATTTGTATACAGAAGGTGATAAATACTGAAGTTACAATTAGAATGTCTGGGAAGAGGGAGGAAGTGGTATAGTAATTAAGGTTGAGCTGTCCTTTAAATTCATCTCCATAACATTTAAATGCATTCATTAACTCAGTGCATAATTGGGAGGCATGCCATTAATGCAACAGTTCTGAATGTTTATCAAATTACTTCCAATCATCGGTGTATCTTGATGATGCCTGGCAACCCAGTGCATGGACATCAATAAAATACTAATTATGAAATACTAATTGTAATCATTCCATAAGGTCTAAAAAAGAAGTTTCGCTGTTTAAATTAAATTAAATTAATTTTATTGACTTAATTATTGAAGGATGAGCTGTTCCAAGCTGTAAAATTCTGAGCTGACATTTCAAATTACTTCCATACTTATAATTAATGCCAATTCTTCTAAAAGCAAAGACCACAAACAAATAGTTGCTGGAGATAATAGGTCATGCAAATTAACACACGTTTATTCACCAACTGTTGAAAGATAGTTTGTTTAAAAATAGGTTATACAATGTTCTATTTTTTTCTCAGTAGAGACAAAGAACCACAGAAGATCTACATCTCAAACTTTTTAAGTAAGCCTGCTCTATTTGTCACATAGATAAACTGCAATTGCAGTAGGAAATGTTTGTTAACAGCTCAGCAAAATATGTGCGTAGCTCACCAGTTGGTCTGTGTTTTATGTTTTGTGTTCTTTTTCCTTCTTTCTCTATAATCTCATTTCCCAATGCCTGGACTCACAGCTAACCTAAAGGCAATATAGCTGGTCATAATTCTTTTCATTCATAAAGTCTATAGCATTAATAATAAAAGGAATAAACTGTGTTGAAGGAAATGTTGATATCCAAAGCTTGAAGCTACTTAAGTAATCCTAGGTTTGGTCTCCCCTGCATTAGGAGGTATTTAACCCATGTTTGGCTTTCACTTGTAATAATGAATTAATTAAGTCTAGGCATACTATAAACTTTTCCGTGAGTTTCTCATATTTAAATGGTTAGCTTATAAAATGATTATGCAAGCAAATACAGTTTTATATTTGTGCCATACAACAAAGAGCAATAGGGCAGTTTAGAGGGGATAGGGTCATGTGCTGCCTTTGGCTTGTGTAGAGCTAATTTTCTTCCCAGCATCTATTATGGAGATGCACTTTGGATTTGTGCTGGAAACGCTGATACCACAAGGATGTCTTAGCTATGGTTGAGTAGCACTTTCATAGCCATCAGGTCTTTTCCTGCCTCTCACACGTCCCCACCAGCAACTGGGTCAAGGGTGCATAAGATGCTGGGAGTGTGGCACAGCAGGGACCGCTGACCCCAACAGACTAATGGGATACCCCACACCATATAGTGTCATGGTCAGCTTATAAAGCTGTGGGAAGAAGAAGAATGAAGAGGGGATGCTCAGAGTGATGGCTTCTGTCTTCCCAAGTCACTGTTACATGTGATGGGACCCTGCCATCCTGGGAATGGCTGAACACCTGCCTGCCCACGGGAAGCAGTGAATGAATTCCTTGTTTTGCTTTGCTTATGTGAGAGATTTTGCTTTTCCTATTAACCTGTCTTTACCCCAACCCATGGGTTTTCTACTTTTACCCTTGTGGTTCTCTCCCCCATCCCAACACGGGGGAGTGAGTGAATGTCTGCGTGGGGTTTAGTTGTCAGCCAGGGTTAAACCATGACAAGTAGATACTGGAGGCACTGTCATGTAGATGTTTTGGGGCTGTGGCACAGTTTCGGTGCCTCACAGAAGTAAGGGCTCTTTGCTGTATGCAGGGCATTTGAAAGGCATGTTGTTTGTTTTCTTTACTCTGCCACACGTATTGCATCTGTGAATGCAAGAATAATCTGTTTTTCAGGTCATGTCTTCTTTAGCACATAACTGAAAGCTAAGCTTTATTCTTAAAGACATACTAACCAGGACAAATGAGATAGAGCTAAGATACCTTAGACATGCAAAAAATATAAGATTTGGCAGAATGTGTGCTGGGATTAACTAAAACTGTATCTTTTCTGGAGTATTTTGGAAATGAGTGTATAGCTTGAATTGTATATCTCTAAATAGTCTCAGACATCTTTAAATCTATCAAATGCATTTCAGGTTCTTCAGATTTTCACCTATAAATATTAATAACTAATTGAAATTAATGTCATTGAGTTTCCATTACTTTGACATAATGAGCTGAAATTATATAATGAGAATGTTTCCAGGTAAGGTGCAACCATTATAAATGTGAAAGCAAAGTCTTCCTTAACTCTTGGTATGCTTTCATTTTGAGAGGGTGACTTCAGCTGTGGAAGAGTGCAAGTTATTTAGAGCCCCCAATAAAATATCAAAAACTTCAAAATCTTGTATTTCTCAAGTGAAGTTAGTTAATTACATTTACTGTAAAACCTATTCTGATAAGAACATACTCTTATGCAGAACCAGAGCTGTGTAAGTTCAAACAATCAGAATTAATTTTTTACAGCCTTGTATTGAAATTAGAAGCTGCTTTCAGACAGGGTCAAAAAGTTAGGTCAATGTTTGTTGAACTCAGCAGACTCAGCAAGGCCTTTGCTTACAGAAGTGTAATATCTGAAAGGATAAGCTGCAAAATACAAAACCATCCAAAAAGGAGAATTGTTGTTCCTGCCTTATTACTGGCAGTAGCTTATCAGAGTTGATTAAAATTTTTATTTTTCTAGGTTTACAGGAAATGTCTTGGGGCAATATACTGTCAGGCGTTGGCTTTTTTATTTCCCTGATTTTATATAATAATTGCGTAATATATTTTAATTTCTATAAAGATGTAGCAATATTTTCTTCATGTATTTATTTAACATTGTTTTCACAGCCTAACCTCTTTTTCACAAGTAATTATTGATTACTAGTGTTAGCAAATTTTGCTTCTTTCCTTTTTTACAAAAAGCCCACCACCCCGATGGGCTGCATTTCTGCTGGATTATTTACATTCTAAGACATATTAATGGTTTAGCCTGGAATGTTTCAGGTGCTGGGGGCTAGTCTAAGAATTTTTAAATCATTCTTTTGGTTTTTTTTCCTGTCATTTCATTCATTTATTTGTGTAGTAAGGTTTTTAAACTGCCATTGATCCACAGATCATGGATCCATCGTGGTTTAAGCCCAGCTTCTCCCTCTACATGCTTTGTCAATTAAAACTGGTTGGTGACATCAAGGGTGGCTTTCCTTTACGGAGGACCTTACAGAAACCCCATGAGCATTGTCATCTCCCTCTGGAAAAAAGCAGCTCTTTAGGCTAAGGCTTAGAAAGCAGACAGCTAGGATTTTAGTGCCTCCTGCCTGCTCCCAAGACAGTTGGGTTGCTAATCTCTCCAGGGAAGCCTGGCTCCTTTGAGACAGGGAAAAATTATGTAGCATGTATAAATTACATTATATTAATCAAGCTGGAATAGGGAAGACAGGGGCAATCATGCAGAAAGCAACAGTGCCTGAAAGGATCTTGGGGCTGTCACAAACTGCAGGCCACATATGTGGGAGGCAGGGCTGGAAGCCAGAAGGCATTTGGTTTCATGGACAGAAACACGAATGGAAGTATTTATGGTGATCAGTTTATGGTGTACCGGTGGGATTGGGGGACGTGGAGAGGTGTATTTTTGATATGCACTTGAAGTTTGGGGACAGACCAAGACTTACAGAACCTAACAAGAGCACTAGAATGAAAATAATGTCTATAGGTATCTTTTGATACCTTTACAAGTTGCTAGTTTTTGGTTCATAGTAAGAACCCTTTTATGAACTTGTATGACAGTTCTTTAGCTTTGTACCTCTGTGAAACATATTTCTTCAGCATACCTCAGTGATGAAAAGTTAGAACTTAGAGCTCAGTGGCTTCTGAATACAAGGTTTACTGAGCTTAGTATTTTTCTTCTGATTTAGTTTTTCTTGGCATCCTTTGTTAACAAAATCCTCTACTATACATTTGGATACTTAAAAGGCCTATTTTGCTATAGCCAAAGTAGCTCTAAAATCACAATAGAGTATATTTGGAGGACAGAGAGAAATGGAAATATATAATGGCTATGAATATGCTGAACAATGTCTACTGTGCAGCATGAGAGCTTACTGCATTTTGTTTAGTGTGGCATATGCAGTACATGAACTGCAGAGTTCTTGTCATGTTAGACTTTTTCTCTTAAAACACTAGACAGTTTCAAATACTTTTTCTTTAATCCGCCGTGACAGCATGTGGAAAATTGTTAATGAAACTTCATTCTCCTCTTATGAAAATTACTGTTTTAGAAAACAGTGGAGGTACTAATGGTATGAGATGCACAAACTGTCAGTCAGAACAAGAAAAGGCAAAATGAGCCAAACTTTGGATTGACACACTATAAACAAAAAAAAGCTGTTCACATTTTATAGCAATGAGAGGCATTCATAGAAGATTATGTCTTGAAAAACAGGAAGCTGAAAACTCACACCTACAGTAATTATTCCTTGCCTAGTGGAAATGTTGTGCCTGAAGAACAGGGTGGGAGTTTCAGAACTCATCATTCCTCTCCTCCCAGGTTATGCACCAGGCTTCTGGTTAAAAGCCTGTGGAGGGAGCTGTTGCTTTCAGAAAGCAAAGTTCACGGTGGGAGGAAGGATATGGCTGGGTTCTGACAGTACTGGTAGTTGTGAAGCTTATAAAAATATTTCTTTAGTTTAATCAGCAGCAAAATTATTGTCTTGGGCTTCCTTTCGCATGCTCCCTGTCCTTTTGCCTTATCAGTTGTCTGTCTCTTCCCCCACAGCAAGGCTCTTCCTTTCTTCTTCATAGCTTACACTGAGGGGTTGCCCACTGAGGCTGACTGAACACTCTTTTGACTAACCCAGGAGGCTTCTGGCCTTGGCTGTTAGCAGGATTCGACTTTATGTTCTTAGGAAAGTTGATGAAATTTAAAAGCTTGTTATTGCACCTATTTCAGTTTCCATGGGAACGCTGATAAAACATTTCACTTTTTCCATAATCTCTTCCCATTATCTTCCAGAAGATAAGTCATCTGCTAGCTAATTTTCTGGGCACTTATTTCGAGTAATGTCTTCTTCTTCCCTTTTTTCTTTTTTTTTTTTAAATTAAAGAGCTGCTGGTGTGCCACTCATACAGTCTCACCATGGCTGACTTTGTCAGCCATGTTTGTTCTCGTAAGAACAAAGGGTGGACAGAAGTGTGGGTAGAAGTTATGGCATAAGGAAAAATAGGGCACACTTAAGAAATAAAATCATTTAGGGTGGAAAATACCTTTGATAGGTTTAATAGGTTGATATTTTTCCTGCACTGGCCTGGGAAGCACTTCCATCAGAGATGTGATATAAGCAACTGAGAGGAAGGGTTTGTTTATCCATTCAAAGGACAGAGTAGTAGCAAGGTCATGGTATATCTTGTCCTGGTATGCCCTAGAATCCTATGAGATCTCCAAAACCCCAAGAATTATAAAGGGGTATGAATTGTCAGTAACTTCGGTGTCAGAAGTTTTGTTTTATATTACCACACAAGGTGTAGCACAAAAGTTCTGCAGTGACACTCCAGAATCTCAGGAGTTACTTATTCTGATAAACTACTGTTAGTCAGGCAAGTGTCTGAGCACCTTGATATATTGGTGCTCCTGTATCTGAGAGTAGGACTGAACGAAAGAATGAGAATAGACAAGAATAAGAATTTCTGAATACACACAGTGAACTAAAGTGCTCTGAAGTGCTGTTAGAGTAAAATAAGAGGAAAAAAGAAAAAAGAAAAGAAAAAAACCCAACAACAACAAAAACTAGGACCAAAGTCTGCCTGAGATTCTTGCCTTTGTAACATTGAGTACAAACTAGAGAATGTACATTTTTGTTTTATTATTTCTTTACTGTTCTGCAAGTGTGTACTTACCTCCTCCCAGTACATATTATTTTTTAAGGTACATGTCCCTTGGAAGGTGCAAAAGCCAAAGGTCCACAATCAGCTTGGTCTGGTCAACTTCAGAGTGGAAGAGTTATAGTATAAAATTCTGGAATAATACAGAAAATTCAGAAAAGTAGTTGGAACACTGCCAACCGAATAAAAAAGCTATGCATGGACTTTATTCATACTGAAATAATAGAAAAAGCTTAATTTGTTTTAAAAGCCCATTTGAGAATTCGCACCAACTGGTCAGTTAACGTGGGGATTGTTCTATATGATCACAGTGTAATATAATTTGGAAGAAACCCCTCAAAAATTGATGAAAAATTAAATCTCTATCTAGATAAGATCTTAAATATTTCTGACCTTCCAAACCTTGTCTTCACTTTCTAAAGGAAATATTGATAAATTAAATATAGAATAGGACATGTATTTTTTTTATTAATGATAATATTGAACTCTGAAAGCATCTCTGAATATTAAAAAGCACAGATTCTTTTGCTGTTCCTGTACTCATTTATTTCCTTTTTTTCTCATTAATCTTCAACAATTGTTTCTGTTCTCTCTTAAAAGATTTTTAATGCAAATCATCTATGCCAAGGTATTGCAGTTGCAAGCAATCAAATATATAATATACTCATATATTTGTATTTTGTTTGCCTTCTTATGCTCAAATCTATAACTACCACAACAGTCTGCTATCCTCTCTACTTTCATATTTTCTCCCTGCTTTTTCCCTGGTTATTGCCTACAGCGTTCACAAGTTCATACAATTTAGCCCTTGTCCCACTTTTCAAAAATATTAGCATTAGTAAATGCTATGTTCCCTCCCTAGGATTCTTCTCTGGCAGGAATTCCTAGAGCACTTTTAGGTGATATGCACACCACCTAACTTCAAAAGGCCAGTTTAGGAGCTTTGGATCTGGGAACATCCACTTCTCTCTATTGACTACTTAAGAAAATAAGTAACATTAATAGAACAAAACCTACCTTTCCCTCTAAAATGGTTTATATGGTTTATTTAAGTGCAGAAAGTGAGGATCATAAATAGAACTGTGACTTCCACTATGTGGCTATGGAGCCAAGGGATTAGGCCCTTGTCTCACTTCATAAAATTCTACAAGTTAGATCATATAAGTCATATAAGACCTAGAATCAGTTGACATGGTGTTGCTTTTTCTTTTTTTTTTCTTTTTTGAGCTTAAATCCAGTCTTTGTAGAAGTAATTGGATGCATGCTGAGCTTCATATTACTCTGGAGTGAGGTCTGCCTTGGTCACATCCATCGCAGTTGTGATATCTGGGAGGGTCCGTGGTCGCTGAGACAGAAAGAGCGCTCAAAGGATTCAACAAAAAACCCCTGTAGTCTTTAACTGCTGCCTAATCCATGGTTTGTGCTACCTATTTATTGCTCACAGCCATAGGAAAGCAATGGATTGAAACTAGTGTCAGAGCTGAGTGATGTGTGATACTGCCTGAGGCACAAGAGCTGCTGTCAGTGAACCAGCAAAGATAGGGGCACACTTTACTGACCTCTGAAAGGTGTCATTAGGCTAAAGTAGGTCACAAAGGTACCCTAACTTCACTTGCCTCTCATCTTGCTGTAATTTAAGGAAGTGGTTTAGAGTCTCTAGTAACATGTAGAAGTGTTTGTTTGTTTGTTTGTTTTTATTAATAACTTAATTTCTACATTCTTAGATCACAGTATACCCACTATATCATCCCACTTGACTAATGACAACATTTACTGTTAGATTATTAAATCAGAACTCTTACTAAACCTTATATCTCAGGCATTTTATAATTGTTTTTGATAAAATGTTTTCTGGATTCGGAAGAGGAGGATTACTAGACAGAAGTACGGGCTGGATTTTTAACTTATTTTATAGTGTCTGTACTTGACAAAAATAAATTTATTTGTGGAGCTACAATCTGGGGGGTAGGTGATAGGTAATATTTTTAAAATCTTCAGGTATAAGAGTAAGACCATGCAAGCTGAGGAAAAAAAACCCCTTGTACTACTAAGTGCTACCCTTAACCTTTGACAAAAAACTAAAGGCAAGCTCTTTTTGATTTCTGCTTTGTGCAAAAATAGTTTTAATTTTTCCATCCAAACCCAGACGCAGATAAAATGTGTGTTGAGTTCCTTGTGAATTAAGGCAGACAGAAATTATGTTGAGCTGGCAATAAATCTGTGTTTCATTAGCACAACATCACAAGATGTAGAGTCACTCCTTGCCTGAACTATACAATTCGTGTCAGTTTTTATGCACAGAAACCCATAGCAGAGCTACCCTGAGCTTTCCACAAGTGAAAAGCAGGCTTCCTTCCAGTGCCACCTCCCTTCCAAAGCATACTGGCGGTGTGGAGCTTGCAGAGGAGTCGCTGTCAGAGTTTTAACTGGAGCAGCTTCCACAAGCCAAGAGACTCACTCATTCAGAACCGTTGTGTCTACATGTGGAGTGGGAATGCCATTGTTTTGACCCAAATCCTCCCTGCTACTCATGTTCTGCGTGGAGGTGATACTAATACATCCAGTCTTTCCTGATGTTCCACAGAGCTCAGGAATGTCAGTGATCTCCCTGTATTGAAGATGTGCAAGGTCTCAAATGAGGAAAATTCCCTTTAGGTTTTGTGAGAAAAGGCATAATGTATGCACAGAGTTGAGCTCTTTTGTTCTATTGCATGCAAGAATGTTGATTTGTTTGTTTGTTTGTCTTTTGGTTGGTTTGGTTGAAGGGATTTTTTTTAGGTAGCATACTGACTATCTAATGATTATTTTATGCATCATTCACTTTGGGCAATGAAACTTATTTTTATGTATGCTTTGAATGATAAACTGGCAACAAAATATTTCTAGTTCACCTGAGAAATGAGGTCTCTGCTCCTAACAACCTACAGAACAGAAATCACTAGATCCACTATGACTTTATGCAAACAGTAAGACTGATCTTTCTGGGTAATTTTGCTACTTACCTTCTTTGTTTGTACCTACTGCTCTCTTGTCATGGGTTATTTCCTACTGGAATGTTTTTAGATGATACTGCTGTTTAGAAACAAGCTGTAATCTGGGGTCAAAGATTTATAAATCTATCAGAAAATGTGAAGATAAACTACAAAGATTTTCGAGTTATCTGCAATGTTGATGTATTGTTTCTAAAGTGATGCAGAACATATTTTCCAAAGGTATTGAAGCTCAAACTAGCAAACACCAGAGGCAGAACTACACACTCAGGAAAGATTCTCTTATTTATGCTGTCTATCTTAAGCTAAAGTCCAGAAACTGGATGCAGATCAATGCTTCAAATTGTAATCAATTTCTTCTTGGCATCTCTCCAAGGGTCCTATAGACATTTGGCAGTCATTAGGATGCATCACTCCCATGGGTTTTAATTGTTTTTCCTGAGGGTTTGACACATTGCTGGATGCGTCCTCCCTGTCAATTGAGAGAGATTTATCTGTGCCTTATGGCTGCAGTCAATTCCCATGAAATACACGTCTGTTACATACTTGATTCAGTGGTAGGAGATGCCTGAGCTGCCCAGTCCTGATCCCCCCTTCTCACCATGAGGAAGGAGTGAGGGATGGCAGTGGGAGGCTCCCTGCTGAGCAGGATGGAGGTTCCTATCTGCCAACCCAACCTGCTGTCCAAGGTTTGCTGCTCAGATAGCACATCATGGAGAGGCTGCTGAAGCTTGTTCAGGCTTCAGACAGTCCTTATGGGTATTTGAGAAAGCCACAAGGATGATTAAGAGACTGCAGATTATTCCATACAAGGATGGAACTGCTCAGTCTGGAGAAAGGAAGGCTAAGGGTGGCTCTCATTGATGTGTTTAAATACCTAAAGGAGGATGCAAAGAGGATGGAGTCAGGCTCTTTTCAGCAGAGCCCAGTAACAGGGCAAGAGGCAAATGGCACAGACTGAAATGTAGAAGGTTCCCCTGAACATGTGGACACACTTTTTTACTGTGAGGATGACTGCACTGGAAGTGCAGGAAGGTTTCCCGGTGAGGTTGTAGAGGCTCCTTCCCTGGTGACATTCCAAAGCTGTCTGGACACTGTCTTGGGTAATGGGCTCTAGATTACCCTGCTTGAGCAGGGGGAATAAACCGGGTGACTTGCAGAGGTTCTTTCCATCCTCAACCATTCTGTGAGTCTACCATGTGTCTTAAATGGTATAGTCTTAGACTCTAAGGCACAAAAGTTATGGTTATGCAACTAGGTAAATGAACAAAAATATTTTGCTTTTTATTTTTAAATGTAAAAATAACCTCATGGAGTTGATACACAGTTTTTTCTCTTCTTCACTCATGAATTCAAATAATATATATATATTAAAAAAAATAAAAAAGTCGTTCTAAAAAGAAGTGCTTGTTGTCAGATTTGGTAAAGCATTCCTGGTAGATCATTTAAGCAAATAAAAAATTTAAAACAAGAATGATAGGTATATGCTTTGAGTTGTAGAATATTAGTGGGCTTGGAAAGCGTAAGCCTGTAAAAATGCATAGCTTTGGATTCAAGAGCATGCCAGGAGTATACCTGTGAGGAAATTTATCTCATATGTACTGACAGGGGACTGGGATAAAGAAACACATTCAGAAAAATACAAGGGGGGTGGTAGATGGGCTTTTTGGCTGGTTTTTGTTTGTTTGTTTGTTTTTAAATAATGGGGTTTTTAAAGAAGGAGACAGGTAACAGAGCAGCAGGGCTTCAGATTAAAGGGGGATTTCTGATAAGAGCAATATATCATTCTGAAAAATTGTAATATTTGAGATTTTTTTTTTCCCCTTTGGTACTCGTGATATGTTTAAAGTACTCTTATAATGTATCATATGCCATGTAAATTTTTCATTATATAATTATCCATGGACACTGTGCAATCATGAATTTTCAGGAATGTCTCATCATTCTCAGCTCAGAAGAACAGCAGATGGTGTTTGCTGTTGGGTTACCCCAGAGAACACTTTTTTTTTTCCCCAAGCTTGAGTTTACATCTGAATCTATATAAATTCTATAATTCAATTATAAAAGTGCTAACACTATTGACTTGTAAATAACATGTCGCTTGAGTAGCCTTAAATACTGTTATTCCTATTGAGATGTCCCACATCAAAAGTGAAGGGTAGTGGTAAGGTGCGGAGTTAGGGGGGCAGTTCAGTGAAAAAAGCACCTTCCTTTTTTTTCCTTTTTTTTTTTTTTTTTAGAGGACTGTGATTAATATTGAAAATTCCACTGAGGAAATTAAAAACACCTTTTGGAGGCCAGATTGCAAATGCTCCTAGGGGAAGTATGGAGGCAGTGCCTCTCTGCTGCAGCTGTCCCTCACTCCAGCAGCACAGTAGGGACTAACATCAGTACTGGCACCTGAGAGAGAGGCCCCATTTCCATACTAATTGCCTTTTGTACATCCTAAGGGACTTTGTGATGATCATTTTTAAGACCAAAATGGTGTGGCTTAAATCAGGGAGGGACAAACACTTCAAGAGCTGCCAACACTCGTCCCATTCTAAGGTTAATCCTCACAGTGTAAAACTCTCTCAGGGGAGAATAACAAAGAGAACCCAGCTCTCAGATAACACTCAGCTATATTTCCTAGAGAAACTATCATATGGTTTAATATTGGCCAAGTTAATAACTTTGATATCATGGAAAAAAAAAAGGAATTGATTAGTATCACAAGTAGTGAAGAAACTGTTTTTAAAAATTATTCTTTAATGCCTCAGAAACTATTGAGAGATGTGAAAGTATATCTGAAATACATCTCTGTATTATTATGGCTGTTAATTATTATTTTTTTTTCCTTGTGCCTTCTATTACCTTTTTCCCATTGCCTGGTTTTCTTTTCTTCTCTCTCCTTTTTCGTCTCTCTCTATGAAATAGATAACACTTACCAAAATTTAATAGATTAAATAACTCTGAAAGGAGTAAAAATTCTGTATTTTAAAAATAAATTAAGCACAGTAGAATGTATGAAGGCATTTTAACATCAGAAATTACAGCTGATATTAAGGGTAAAACATGAATAAGATTAGTGTCTTAGTTGAACTAGTGTTTTGCCACTGGTAGTATGGCATTTCTCCATTTATCCATGAAATAGATGTGTTACTGTGACATACCACCAGTCTTGAATTTTGAATTAATGTAACTACTGCATATACAAGAAAATAATGCCAAGATGTATGCTGGCATACTTTGTTATAATTTTCTATAAAAATTAAAAAGATTGTATAATTCTCAGGAGCACTTGTTGGTATCTCCTTGTAACAACTGCCAATCATGCTGGTTTTTTCTCTTATTTTAATGTCTTCTTAATCTCCAGAGATGATTTTCAAGTACAGCCTATGAGGAAATGAACTTAGATTGCATTATTACTGAAAAAACAATATTTTGAATATTCTTTCAAATATTTGTTAGCATTTTACTGTGTGCACCTTTCACCTGTTAGTAAACATTAGAAGTTTTCACAAAACTTGCTCTTACTTCCTTAATTTTTAATGAAATTGAAATATTAAATAATTGAGTATCCAGGTCTTCTGTTTTCTATGTGCTACTGAAAACAGCTGGTGAGTTGAACAGGATCCACTATAATGTACTATAATGTATGAACTCAGCTTTCATCCTGGTTTTTGCACATTTTATAAAAACACCAAGGTAAATGTGTGCTCATACCATCTCTTTGTAACTCACACACAAAAAGCAGCATGGACCCCACTCACAAATAAAATTACTAATGAAAAATAATTGTTCTTTTCAGATTTTTCAGAACTTTTTGGAGTTTTCTGCTATCTGGGAGTTGTTTCTTCCTTGTAGCATGCTGGGAGAAAAAAACAGATTTGGGAAAGAAGAAGACAAAGACCTCTCTAGCTAGCTCTGAGTTCTGTGCAGTCACTCAATACGTTATGACGAAAATGGATGACACCACAAATTCCTCCAGTCTAGTCATATGTTTAAAAGAAAAGTGTAAGGCAGGTATCCAGACTGAAAGAAAAAACAGCGATATGTGTCGAAGGGCAGAAACCACACTGGGATCTGAACTAGTTTTACATACCTTCGAGAGAACAGAATGACTAGTTCCTCCTCTTGGCATTTCTTATTTGTCAGTTTAATTCTCCATTGGTCAGTTTGTTTCATTTTTATCTTTTAGCTTTCTATCTTTTGTTTGGACTTGGCTTTTTTGGGGGGGTGTTTCCTGCTGACTGCTCCAATTCCTTCTGACCAATGAGATAACTGAAAGCTAAATTGGCAATGTTTAAGACTGCTATGAGTATGGGTGTATCTAGGCTAAAAAAACTTGCTTCACTTGCTCTTAAAAATCAGAGTACATGACTGGTATTTACCAGTTTGTTTAGACTATTGTCATTTGATTGACAATACAAAAGTGACTCTTTTTTCCTGCTTATGGAAGAAACTAAGATACATCTTAGAAAACAAGGGACTAACTCTCAGGTCCATCA
>JAWWMP010000001.1:13673494-13691019 GCA_035047865.1 Dendrocincla tyrannina
TCCTTCCTTCCTTCCTTCCTTCCTTCCTTCCTTCCTTCCTTCCTTCCGTCCTTCCTTCCTTCCTTCCTTCCTTCCGAGTTCCTTCCTTCCGAGTTCCTTTCTTCCTTCCAGATTCCTTCCAAATTCCTTCCCAATTCCTTCCCAATTCCCTCCTCCCTCCCTCCCTCCCTCCCTCCCTCCCTCCTTCCTTGCCTCCCTCCTTCCCTCCCTGCCTCCCTTCCTTCCTCCTTCGCACCCTCCCTCTCTCAGAAATAGAATGGCAAGTTGACTGTATTTCTTTACTTTGTTTTGGTCTCTTCATATTTTTATTATACTTTAATTCAAATGATCTGCAACCCCAAACTTAAGACAGTAAGAAACTTAAGAATTCCTATTGTATATAGCCAACTTCCTGCTGTTGTGCTTATAATTTTTGTTTACTGAGTGACTTTTTCACCTCTCTCTGAACTTCATCTCTCTCTCTTTGGTTTCGAACATCTCCCTTTATGATCTGGCTGTCATTTCTGCTCTTTCAGGGAAGATTGGCCACTTAAGTGAATCAGTTTGCTGAGCAATAGTGTAAGCCTGGAGAAAACTGGAATACCGGGTATCAGTCAAGGCTCCATGGCAGGATAGGATTTCTTGTCTTTCCAGCCAAGAAAAAGTGCAAAGACGAATAAAATACACCCTGGTAATGAGCTTCCAAAATGAAACTACGAGAACAAAACCAACTAAGTTTTCATTCTCGGGTCTGGGTTTTTGGTTTGTTTTTTTGCTTGTTTCTAAGTTTCTAATTTTGTTTCATTTATTTTCTTTCCTTATAGACCAGAGGAAGTAGAAAGAAATGGAAGGGAAAAGATGGAAGAAAAGGTAAAAAAGGAAGAATGGGAAGGGGGTTTGTTTCCAGATGGGAAGGGATCCCAGTCAGTGACATCTCCTAAATCCATGTAGCTCTTTAACAATAACGAGACAGTTAACAATGCTCATCCATTATATCTCAATAACTCAAACAAGCCAAAATATATTTTTCATAGTCCCTGAATTGGTTAGCAGTTGCAGCCTCCTTTTTTTTTTTTTTCTTAAAATCCAAAAATAGCAGGAGTTATAAATTTAATTTCCTAAATGCGATCTTTAGAGTGTACCTGAGGAAATGCATGGCTTTTATAATATATTCGTTAGAAAGCTGTCACTGCAAGGATGAATTTGTTTCAGTTTTTATCACTGCAGAGTGGAGTTATTTTGTGCATCTGTGCCCAAAGTGCGTAGGCACAGCAGCACCTTATACACGATGTATATGATATTCTGACATACAGCATTCAACAAAACAAATATGCCATTAACCTTGGATACTTGGAAAAAGATAATACTTTTTTGTTCTAACGTTTGATCATTTAAACACATTTCTCATACTTGTTTCAGAGGGCTGAATAACTTGCTTATATAGAGAGTGATTTGCACCTTTAGATGTGCTCTCAGCCATGTATTTCAGTGTAAAATCCACCATCAGAACAACCCTAAAAGGGTTATAATTGTACCTATCTGAAAGCATATGAAACAAGATACAGAAAGGTTATGACATGCCCAAGATTATGCAAGTCAATCTGAGGAGCAGGAACAGAACTCAACTAGTAACACAGTCAGCCCTGCCTCTCATTTTCCTCCCTGCTGTGTCCCAGCTGTCCAAATATTTTAGCTAAATTGGTGCGTGGAAGAAACCCAGGGAGCTCAGGCTGAATACGACCAAGTTGTGGTGGATACAGAGAAGGCAAATAGAGAAGCAAGCTGAAATTATGGCTCTCTTTTCAACAGAGGACAGTCACCTTCTGAATCTTAAGAAAATGGCTTCATATTTCAGTGCTTCTTTAGAAAGCAAAACAAATCATCTAGAGGAATACTTTCCTCAGCCCTCAGCTGAGTGATGGAGTTTTGTCTTTCTGATAAGTCCATGGCTGGAATAACACCAAAAATGTCCCAAAAAACAGCAAGAAAGACAAAATCTCTCTGCCTCATGTCACGTTCCCTCTTCTTGAAGGACAGACCTCTTTAATAATGCTTGGGAAAATGGATGCTCTGCTGCAACTTCACCAGAAAGTTCTTCTTGTCATCTTCAGGAACTGCCGTGGATCCTGAAAATCAGTTCTGCATCTGGTAGGTGCTCTGGGAGATGCCGGTCTGAAAAATTCTCTTTTTAGCAGGTGGCATTTTTCTCTGCTTGTTTCTTAATCTACCTTCCCACCACTTTCTATCTCTGAGGGAAAGGAACTGAGTTTGTTTCTGCTAGTTTTGTCTGGGAGCTCTGTAGCCGGAAACCTCCCCAAAATAGTGTCTGTGAGTGCACATTCTGAGCATTTTCTGGTCCAAAGAAAATTGTTAAAAAAAAACCCAAACAAAACAGTTGATCTCTCCTTACCTAGGTTTGCAGAAATTTTGCAGTGAACTTCAGCTGGACCAACACCTGACTTGCTACTCCCAAAAGATGGGAGGCAGGCGTGCTCCGTGATGCACTCAGCAGTCTTGCTTCCAGGGGGGGCATTGTTAGTCCATCCTTCAGGACTCTGCAGTTTGTCTCCAGCTTAAACAAAAATGGATGGGGAAAAGGAGGATGGAGTATTTTCTGGCAGGATACAATAAAGACACCCCTCGATGTGTGCCTGGACTCAGTAAGTGTTCCCATGTGCTGCAGCTTAGGAGTAAAAGTAGTGAAGAATCTAAGGGACGAAATACACACACAAACCTGCAGTCTGAGTTTATCAAGCAGCATATTTATGATTTAAGATGTGGACATGAATTTTGAATGCTGGAGTCAGTTTTCATTCTTTTTCAGTGTCCATGAGGCCTTCTTCTTGCATGGTATGTTTTTCTGCTGAAAAGATAAGATTAAATTAGTAGCCATTGCTAGCGGAGACAGAGAAATATTCCTGATTCTGAGGCCTGGAATCAGACTTCATTTGATCATTTTGAACTTTACATAACTTGATAAAATTCTGAATGCTCAAACTGGTAAGAAAGGAGGAATATACTGGGGATGAATTAGCAGTAATTTAGTCTTCTCTGAAGGTAATAGGTTTTAATGAAAATTAAGTATGATCTGCCATGGTAGGGTTAAAATAGCATTAATAAGTGTTACATAGAATAAGTAAAGGCCTAATAGTGGGACTGTGACAGCCCGAACAGTACCATAAATGGAGAAAACTAAGAAGGCAAAATTCTGACAATAAATCAGAGCTCTATAAATTGCTCTACTCAATAAATATATTGATTTGCTAAACAAAATGCTATTATTACATCATCCCTGCCTCACCTTTGGTGTCTCTTCTTCCCTCGTAGAAATTAATTGCTATCTTAGGTGAAGATTTGTAGCGTCACTGACAATTGTAAAGAGTCTTTGCAAACACCGAGGAGTTCTGGTAACAGGTATTATGACTTACCTTTTATGAAATATTTTCCTTCTTTGGTGCAAAAAATCTTCCACAACCCCTTTTTGTGAAGGGACAGGGGTTTTTCATTCAACTTCAATGCCTACAAAATTATTGTTTTAAAGCTCTTGTCATGTTGGAAAATAGTGCTGCGTGAGGAAAGCAATGATCTGTAGGCTGCAGATAAAACGTGGTGATATCCAGGTAATGACAACGTTAAGCAGCTGCACTATCCTGTCCAATAGAGGCATACAACTGCAGTTATTCTGGCAGTCATATTGTTATATGCATTTGTTGCACAGTTATTATATGAGTTTAACACCCACACAAGGTCTGTATTGCTGGTATTTGAATGCTGCTGAAAACAAACCAGAGCGTAATAAAGCGTGGACTGTGGAATTAAATCTTCAGAGACGAAGAGGAGGAGTCTCGTTGTCATTTCTGTCCATTTAACTGGCAGCTAGGAGAAAGAAAACAGATGGAAGGGTATAAGAAGCTTCATATAGCTACATGAGGGAATGTAGAGCTAGCTGGAAATTCAGGAGAAAGTTTTCCTATTTTTCTCCATCTTAGGATTTGTGGGGCAGGAGGTTACTGTTGGTTGGTTTTGTTGATATTTTTCCATTTCTTAACTGGAAAAAAATCTAGCAGTTTTGTTTCCCATTCCAAGGCAGAAGGAGGGACTTAAGCAATGTAACTCCATTTCATTTTTCACCAAAATAATAAAAAAAAGCCATCATAGAGGTTATGGTCTTCATCCAAACGAATTATTTTACTGTTCCTTTATTGCACTCCCAGAGAATCTGTAAAAGATAAGTAAGTCGTACATCTTATGTAGATTTAATTGGCGAATCAAACCAGGCTGTACATTTTGTCACATTAAGTTATATTCTGGATTAACATTCCCTTGTATAATTGGACATTTGTATATTTGACTTGTTTAAGGCTGAGTTTTCCTAGAAGTTTGCATGGGTTTTGGCATCTGAGTGGGAGGTGAGCTTTCACAAGGGACCCGGAACATACTTATTTAGAGGAACTCGGTGAAGTCTTGAAATCACAGGTTTTGTTTGAGGGTGGTGTGGTAATTTTAACAATAGAGTTAACAAAGGAAATACATGTGGTTTTCTAGCTCAGAACATTATTAATAATAAAAAATAATATATTATTATACTGGTTTGTGCTTGTATAAAATTCGATATGCCTAGTTTTTCAGCCAGACTGGGCTTGAGATATCAAGAAGTCCTTCTCAATAAGAAGAAAATATAAGAAGTGAATATTAAGTATTTGGGAAAATATCACTTTTTAAAATATTTGCAGAAAGTTTTGAAGAATGCATAGCTAAAGAACAAGGCAATAACTAAGAACAGGTCTTTTGTTTTTTGATCAAGCATGCAATTAATCCAGTTCATTCCTTCTTTGCGATAAAGTTCAAAGTACTTTAAGTTACATTTCTCCTGGAAGGTACCATGGCCTGATGTAAACAATAATTTGGTAGAAGTGCTCTTGGTGATCAGTTAGTAATGCAAACAGACTTTCTAGTCCCTAACCATTTATGAACAGTGTAATGATTTCAGAACTGTCAGCCTCAGTGGAGTGTGGCTGAGAGGGAGGAGGTGATGAGCTGTCATTTGGCTGTTCAATGCTTGCTATTGGCACACCATTATGTACTGTCAGTCACCTAAATCTCATGTCATTGTTCTGCTTACTGAATTACTGAGGCAAGAAATTCTTCAACTAAAGCATGAGGAGAACTCCTATTGCCAAAGGGTTGTGTTTCATGTGTTAGTATGGATAGTTTTACTTAATAGCAGGCTTTTTTATTAAAACATTTTGCAAGCAGTAATCCATTCACTCAAATGCTTTCAAATAGCAAGGAATAAAGGTCATAAATTAATCAAGCTTCCATGGAGATTTCAAAAACATTTTCTTTTTCAGTGTTCTTCTCGAAGCTAACTAATCCATATTTTGTAATTTATTTGTCCTCTGTCACTACTAAACTGTTTAGGACACAAATTCCAGAAGTGCTGTGGAAACTAAACTACAGCTCCTATTGACTTGGGAAGCTATGTATATCCAGCTTCCCTGAGACTCCCCCATACCTAACTATAGCTGTAAAATGAAGGTAATCATTCCTAACTCTCCAGAAGCTGAGGTAATGAACAAGCTATTAATATTAGATGCAGATATGAGAATGTGTAAATCTGCCCAGATACCAGATTTTGTTAAGGGAAGGAATAAGAAATCTCCAATGTGGCATCACTTTAAATGCACCTTTTTGGCTCAGTAGATAAGACACTGCAAAAAGTATTTCAGAGATACAGTAGAATAATTGAGGTACAGAAGTTAAGTACTTGGGTTTTGATATACCAAAAATGTTCCAAATAGTGATAGTAATGGTTTTGCTTGGGCCTTTTACTCTCTGTGCACACTGTCAAAAAGTGGAGATTATTGTTTTTCTATGACACAGAATTGAATAAAGCTGAGCCAAATACAGTTTCTATACAGAAAGTTTTTTGTGGCCTTTGCTGGGTCTCTGGCTTCTAGTCCATGCTGTGCTTGCAGAAGAGCTTTTCAGACTATTTCACATGAAGATGCATCATGTATCAAGCATGATAAAACTCTGCAAATGCCATTAAACTTTCACAAACTTGTTTTATTTGCTTAAATTTTTAATTATATTTGATTATTTTTAAGAAACTGGACTGTGTATTTTGTCTTCTCAACTATACTTCAAATTTTTCTACATTTCTCTAATACAGTGTTTCAAGTATTGGCCAGAACTAGTGCTGTCTATAGTAATACCCATCCCTCTAAAGATAAATGGATTAAAATTATGACAATTCCTGCTTCTGGTCTTGAACAAGTTGAATCACTCACCTTAAGAGTGCTAGAGGTGTCTCTCAGGAGCTTCTGTTGTTTTGGTAGAACTAAACTAAAGAAAAAAGATACGCAGAGAATCATGGAATCATAGAATGCTTTGGGTTGGAAGCTCATCCAGTTCCAACCCCTTCCATGGAGAGGAATACCTTCCGCTAGACCAATTGCTGAGACGTCCATCCAACCTGGCCTTGACATGTACTGAGTTGTCACTGTCTTAATTTCACACTGGAGATAGACCTCCATGTGGATTTGTTTTCATATGAACAGGCATGTTGATTTGTTGACAGATCCATGAATATAGCAGCCTACAATTCTGGTTCCTTACAGACAAGCCAACTGCTTTCTGCAGGGAAGAATAGACTTGTTACAGAGCTAGTTAAAGGCGCAATTTCTAAATTTCAGTTCCCCATCCTGCAAGTCAGCAAACTTGCTTCTTGAAGCTGTTGTGTGAAAAAGTTACTGGATATCTTTGTTTACTTATATGAGGGGGATATGTAAGCAATCTGTCTGTTTTCTTGGCCTGGTTTTGATAAGATTCTGACAGTTCTGACAAGTTCTGGTATGAGCAGGAGATCAAGACGCTCCCAAAGGAGTCTGGTCCCCTTCCCTCTTGGCTGCTTTTGTAGTTTATCCCCTCCTGAGACCCATGGGCTATAACTGTAGACATTGCTGATGCTGTGCTCTCTTAGGGAATTGATCATTTGGCATCATCTGAGAATGGACTCTGTGACCAGGTCTTCCTAACATTTTCCTGCAGAAAATCCATCAACTGTTTCCTAACATTCACACTGTAAACTGTATTACAGGTAGAATGATGGATGGCATCTTGTTATACACACAATTAAATATTTTATCCAGAGGCAAATCTTTGTGTTGACATTCTTACTACAACTCAAGGTGGTTTTGTGAACTTTAAAACTCTGGCTGGACCACAACCATGTTGGTGCAGCCGAGATAAGCTGGACGAAATCTCCCATCCGTGTCCTAGATTGAGCGTGCCATTCAGAGTGCTGCCCCTGGAATCTGCCCTCTTTAGCAGTTTGTCAGAACTACAGTCTAATGACCTTCAGATTAAAAACAAAAAAAAAGAGTAAATGAAATGCTAAACCTTTGAAAGTAAGCAGTCATATCTGTTTTTTCTTCGGATGTTTTTCGTTCAACTCTTGACTGACATAACAAAGCCCACAGCTGATATTCATGTGAACATGAAGGGCCTCCTCCCTCTGGGTTATTTCTTTTGCCTGTCTTTTCAAAACCTAAGTGGTTGTACAGAACAAGACACCATGAAGTATTTTAGTTTATCTAAACAAAATAATGTTAATTAACTTGTTTTCCCAGTAGCTTTGTATTTTTTTCCAGTGGCTGAATGTGTTTATTCTCCTGTTTTCCCAGTAGGAGCGTAGCACATGTATTTTAATATATTGTATCATTAGTGCCAGTCAGAATGTATGTCTTAAATAGCACTAGAGAGGACATTGTTCTTGCTTTCTTCGGGGTTGGGTTAGTGAATACTGCATGCCAATAATTAATGAATGAACAAGATCCTTTGTTACTTCTGGGAGTTTTGACTATTCCATTTGTATTTTTCACTCTAAGTTTATCACATTTATTGTTAGAGTTTCAGTGGTCAAAGAGGTTTAAACAGCAGACAAAACAAAACAAACAAAAAAAAACAAACAAAAAAAAACCCCAAACCAAACCAAGCAAACAAACAAAAAAAGCCATGACACTCCCACAGCAAAGCTTATAGTAAATATTTGTAACATATGCACTTTTGAAGACAAAGATCAAGAACAGGTAATACCAAGTAAGTCTTGGGACCCAAATAAGTTCTAATTCAAACTGTTAAACTGTCAACTGCTTTGTGGCCTGAAGTTTGTATGTATAAAATGTTTTAAGGCTACTGGAAAAGGTCAGAGTCCTTAAAAAAGAAAACGCAACACAAACATTAGATTTATCTCCTTCTTAGTAAGTAAAAGAATGGTAAAGAAGGGATTCTTCTGTCCTTGAGGCTTTGGAAAAATCTAAGGATAGAGCAAATTTATAGTAATAAGATCCTGAAGTCTTTTATGCAGTCAGATCACCTCTTGCCTTTGACAATGGTCCCTGAAAAGCTACTTCAGCTTCCTCTGAGTCAGTGGAAAACCTTCTAGTGATTTCAAGAGAATTGGATGAGCTTTTAAATGCAGTTATCCAGCTGCACAATTAACAGCCAGAAAAGCACATTCTATAAATTATTTTGCTATTTAGGGATACATTTAGCATGTCCTAGCAATATCAATTAACCGGGAGAAGAATGACTCATCCGAGCCTTCTCCAAATCCATTAAGTCAATATCTGACTCACTTTTTGTGGTATGAAAAATGGTCTGCTTGCTAAATTCACTCTCGATTTTTATCAGATCATCCAAACTGTATTAAACTGAACTGCAATCAAGGCAATAAAAAATTGTGGCCAGAAAGTGCCAAGTTACAGTAGAAAACCAGCAGGGGTTAATTTGTCACCTTGCCAGGTTTTGCCATTTGGCTGAAGACACCTTGGCCCGAAGCAGCTTTAGAAGTCCTAGTTTGCAGTAATTTCTTTAATATGGACATGAAGAATCAACTGCTTCCTTCCTTTTGGAAGCAACCTTTGCACATCCGAAAACAAATATAATGGTTGTGGGTTTTTTTCCTTTTGTTTCCTCTCCTGTTAGATCATGAACCCCATTCCAGACATTATTTGTTAATAGGATCCTTACTGATTTCCTTTGAATAAACTCTAATGGGTCTACTTTTTCTTGGCCTTTGAAGTCCAAAAGTCTATAACCTTTTTATCTATTCCAAATCTACTTCATTCTCCGAGATCCTCTTGATGCAAAATAAAGGAGCATTAATACAAGTTTACATATTTGATAGCCTGTGCTCCTTTTTCTGTATCCCTAGTTTTCCTCTTCCCAAGGAGCCTGAGATTGCTGATGATTAATTGGAATTATAAATCCTTAACTTCTCTCCTGGAAAGCAGGTAGCTGACATTTTGTACTCATGGACCATATTTTTTTAGCTGAACACTTTTTTTTTTTTTTTAATATTTCTATTTTTTTCCTCTGATTTTCTTTACAGACATATTCTTCAGGTTGCAAATCATCTTGAATTCTAATCCCAAAAACTTGCAACACCTGTGGTGTGTGCCCTTCCACAAAAGAGCTGGTAACTTGAGATCAAGTTCCACCTTGGTATGGAAAGAAGCCTCCTCTTAAAATGCCACAGAATGCCCTGAAATTGAGGCCATGGATTGTATAATATGAAGATGAGGAAATTCATTCTTTGCCTTCAGGCAGAGCAATTTGCAGCCTGTCTGTCTAGCAGCAGCAGCAGCAGCAGTAGCATTATTCTCAGTCTGGCCATTTGCTGATCTGTAATAATGTGTGGTTCTGTCAGCACTTCATTTCTATCAGAAGCACAACAGGTATGTGTGGAGCATGATATATTTTTATGTGTGTTAATATATTTATACAAGTGTAGCTACATGCATTAATACACATATTGGTCTCGAGCCATGCATCAGATGCTCCCAGTCCTCTTCAGCTCATTAAAACTCCATAGAAGCCTGCAGCAAAGCATTTTCCCGGGAGCCAGAATGAAGGTGGCACACATGTCAGTCTGGCTACCACTTTATTATTTGGCAAGCAGAGAAATATGAATGTAAGACATAAATTGGTCTGCTAACATTTCTATGAAAATAAGCTCCAACTGCTCTGAAACAGATCCTGTTTGTAAATAGAACTCGTTACTGTTTGGAGGCAGATTGTTTCTAGTCCATCCACCCTTCCCTTTTTTTTTCTGAGTTGTGTTTCTTTGGCAAAGAACTGTGAGTTCTGAAACTCACAACCTGCTTCAGAGAGATTTAAATGCCAGTCTTCCTGCACATGATACGTTTTTTCCTTATATAATACAGACTATTAACACAGAAGAGTCAGTACTGCACCAGATACCTTGGTCTTTACATTTCTGACCGTTATTGAGTAATGCATCAAAACAAAACAAATACTGTTTCACTACCTTTGACATACACATTCTATATTCACTGAAAAGATCATTAACTCCTGAGCTCTGAATATGTCACATTATAATCATTCTAATGCCTTACTTGCCTTGTCAGAATTAAATATTAATATCCTCATTCTGGATCAGTCTCAGATTTAAAAGAAAACTTGTAGGCTTAAATTCAGAACATCTTCAGAATTTGATTTATTTAATAAAAAAATCAAAATTTAAAATTCTTCCCTTGAGAAAATACAGGGTAAAAAAGAAATTCCTTTTCTTTGATCATCCTTGGTTCCAAAATGATGCTTTCAAGATTTCTGGGAAAAAATACAATATTTTCTTTTTAAAAAAATATATTGCAATTATTACAGATAAGAACATAAAAACTTCTTGGAAAAATGTGTTCAGCAAAGATGTTTTAATCCAGATGGAAAAGAAATCTGGTACTATGCTTAAGGAATGAACCTTTTTAAGTGTCTTGAAAGAAGGTAGAATTGGATTTCAGTGATTAATGTTTGTTCTGCCCCCTTGTGGTTATGGAGTCCAGTAGGGCTTAGGTACAACTGGGTTTTAAATATTTGTGACTAATTAAAAAAAATAAGCCTTCTCTGTAGTGTAAGTGATACACTTTATCCAGAATCTGTGTGAACCAAGAACACAAAGAAAAAAGATAAGGCTCTTCAAATATGAACAATGGGCAGAGTAATGATTATCATTTAAAGTATTTTTTCGAAAGTATGTGTGTTTCATTGTGAAAGGAAGCTCAGAAATTTTAAATATATGCAATAATTTATTCAGAAAGTAATAAAGGATAATTTCAACTTTAAACACAGCTTTTCATTGTGGTTTTACTGATACAACTCAGTATCATGGATGCTTTCCTTTCCCAGAAGAAGAAAAAACAATTGCTTTGCAGTTTAACTCACTCAAAGCCAAACTTTGTAATGTGATCCTATTATGTTTGTAAAAGTGCACTTATATATGCCAAGTTTTAATTTATTTAGACAAATTCTGGAAATATTTTGCTTAATTTTCAAAAGTTCCTAGGGTTAGTTACTCACAGATTACTTCTTACGCAGCCAGTCTGATTTTTAAATCAAGAGATCACGTAGCAAGCAAAGTCACTGACTCTCCTGTCAATAATGACTAAAGGTTAGTTGGTATTAAAGACATTTTATTCCTTAGCTTTTTCTGACTTTTGTTACACAGAGAAGATAATATGATATTACTACTCATTTTATGTTCAAACTTCCACTAGAAAATATGTTAAAATGCTTTACTTTTATAGGGTTCTAATTGTTCGATCCCAGTTTACAAAGCCAATCACTAAATGGTATTCTTCAAGTTTTACTGGAAGTAATTAATTAAATGTTTTTTATTAGTCTTTAATATTTCCTAAAAAACTATGCCCTGTTGCCCCCAAACCCATGTTTTGTTTCAATACAGCTTCAAAATAACTGAGTTTAGGGGTCTGGGTAGTTTTCTTTTTTCTTTCTTTTTCTTTTTTTTTTTTTTTAATGGAGTTGTGAATTTATGATTCTATGCAAAACCAATTTCAGTACACAGAGCAAACTAAGTCAAGCCTCTCTCGTCCATAACCACACAGGACATGTAATTACATTACAGGACATGTAATATTAAAGTATGCATCACTGATTTTTTTTTTTTTTTTTAATGAGACACATGTATCTCTATATTTTTTAACCCAAATCAAGTCCTATTCTGTAGAAGTATAAAAGGCACTGTAGCAGCTGAACTTTACAAAAAGCACTGGATGGGGAAGTATCACACAGTAGTCTGTAAGCTCACTAAGCTCAAGCACCAACACAGTCTCGACAAGCCATTTTGTTTTCAGCTGGATTGCCAAGACAGATGTGTCCTCTGGGATCAAACTTTTTCTCTCATGTTCCCTTCAACACAAGTTATGAACACATTGGCTTAATGCAGTTACAGTTGTCTGGAGCAAGAAGTTTCACAGGTAATCAACTGTGTAAAAAAACGTGCGGGGGAGATTTCTGGTGGTGTCACATCTACAAGAAAAGTTACCACATGATACAGCATGTCATGAGACTGGATTGTCAAAGTCTTGTTCTGAAAGGAGCAGGATGCTGAGCTTTAACCACAGAATATTCCCGGGATCTTTTATATGGAATAGACCTCCCCAAGGTCCTTATTCCATAAATGGTTGCGCGCATTGTGACAGAACCTCTAAATAGACTGATTTGCAAAAAGTGCCACTGTAATAACCCATGGAGACAGCTTTGACAATGTGAGCCACCAAGGCTATGCAGAGACTTGGAAGTGTGTCTTTGTAATTTCTAATGCTGTTTTTTAATACACTGTCTAATGGTAATGAACTTCCATTTAGAAAGATAGCAAGCCATCAGGATAAACACAACCTGAAGAGGCACAAGTTCATTGCTAATAACTTTTATTAGCCCAAATGCTAACAAGATATTTTGCATAACATCAAAGGAAGTCTGCTGCTAATGGAAATAGCACTCACATTGGCACCAAAGTACTCCGTGGGAGGTTATAAAGTACATGCAGAAACAGCAGAAAATGTTAGACTGCCCCAGATAAAAAAGTTAATTGTTTAGGAAATGTGAATGTGGTGGAAGTGAGACCTCAGCCATTCCTTATCTCATGAAAACTCTAATTTCATATTACAGAATCACCAGTATTTAAGGTTGGCGACACCACTGGAGGCCATCTAGTCCAACATCCCTACTCAGGCAGGGTTCTCTAGAGCACGGTACTCAGGAGTGTGTCCAGACATATCCATCGTCTCCACCTCAGATAATTCATGTCTATTAAAATAGTGTCTCTTAGAATAACGCTCCAGATGAACCACATTGCTGGGTGATTCACAAAGCATTCGGAATAAAGACATTAGGGATTTTTGGAAAGGAGTGGGGTCTAGAGAAATTAGTGTAACACAAATACATTTATAGTACAAACTGCTGATGAACTGGTGTGAGGAGGGCAATGTATAGGTTATACATGTTAAAATATGGTACTTTCTCATCTTTCTCACAGAAAGGGAGAGGAGGTTGTGAGGCTTCACAGCCACTGCAACTATTAGAATTCTGTGAGGCTCATGAATCAGCTGTACAGCTTTCTCTTCTCACTGCTCATCTGCCACCACAGAGACAACGGTGCCAGGCTTTTTACAGAGCATGTAGTTATTTGTACAGGTTTGTATTCATCTGATCTAATGCATTTCCAATGAACTCTTCACTGTAAAATTGGTGCTTTCTTGAACATGAAAAGAGTAAATCCTTGGATTCTCTGCCTGCTTTTCAGACTAAATGAAGACCATGCGAATTAAACATTTGTATTCATGAATATTTAAGTATATTTGTTCTTGTATTGATTTTGTATAACGCCTTTGGGTGTTTCCTAGCAGGACTCCCTATGTAAACCTAAGTGAGTGACTTATGGGGGGTGGGGCAGAGTTTGAAAAAACCATAAATATTTGTTTACATCGGTAAAGGGGAGAGTCAGTGTATTAACATTTCATTTCCTTGCTTTGCTTTCATTCTTCTTCAAAATCTTAACTTTAAACAAATACTAGAGTTCGCTTTTTCATGTTCTTGAACAGTGTGATCTATTCTTAAAGATACTTAACGTTCTACACTGCACAAAATACACATTCTTCTTACTATTTTAAATCTTCTTTTCCAAGTTATCAGTGTTTTGGTGTTTGTTTGGGTTTTTTTGTTTCTTTGCATTTTTGGTGGTTTTTTGTTCTTTTGGGTTTTTAGGGGGGTTGTTTGGTTTTTTTCTGATTTTTTTTCATCTGTTCTTTTTATTGAGTGTTGGTCTTGTAAGACGTTTTAAGAGCTGTCTGTACAGTAGCACATACTATATACTTTCAAATTCTTGGCTGAAAAGGGGTATTGAAGAGCAGCTTCCACTCCACTATTGAGGTAAAGTTATGTAGGTAGCTCTGTGTTATGTTTTTATCTGGAATTGAGAGGTTATATTCATAACCTATAACCTAAGATTACCTTATTACATTCCTATTTATGAAAAATATTGGTGAGACATATAATATCTATAAATGTGGGTCCTTCATGTTATGTGCATACTGTAAGTGGACTAATTTACAAGCATTTTATTTCCTTTGGTTAACACAGGGCCTCCATTGATGTGCTGGGTGGATTCAGCAATTCATTTTAACAGATGGTAAAATGGAGGCTTGTGCTCTGGTGTCACTGTATGTGATGAGTGCTTAGCTGTGTCTCAGCATCACATAACAGATGCTCTAGGAACAGCTGGCAAGAAAGAATAAGTGAAACAAAGAAACATTGCAATGTTATACAGCACTTGCTTGATTAGTAGGAGCAATGCGTGTGGCCAGCAGGACCAGGGCAGAGATTGTCCCCCTGCGCTGGGCCCTGGTGAGGCTGCACCTCAAATCCTGTGTCCCGTTCTGGGCTCCTCACTGCAAGGAAGACATTGAGGGGCTTGAGCATGTTCAGCAACAAAGCTGGGGAAGGGTCTGGAGCACAAGTCATAGGAGGAGTGGCTGAGGGAGCCAGGGGTGTTCTGCCTGGAGAAAAGGGGGCTCAGGGGAGACCTTCTTCCTTTCTGCAACTACATGAAATGAGAGTGTAGCCAGGTGAAGTTCAGGCTCTTCTCCCAGGTAACAAGTGACAAGGATGAGAAGATACAGACTCAAGCTGCACCAGGGAAGGTTCAGGTGGGACATCAGAAGGAGTTTCTTCGCTGAAAGAGTTGCTAAACATTGGAATGGACTGCTCCGGGAGATGATGAAATCACCATCCCTGGAAGTGTTCAAGAAATGACTGGACGTGACAGTCAGTGCTATAGTTTAGTTGACGAGGTCGTATTCAGTCAAAAGTTGGACTCGATGATCTTGGGGGTCTTTTCCAACCTAAATAATTCTGTAATTTCCAGATGATGATATGTATTTAAGCACATCATTCCCAAGTCTTTGAAGCCTAAACTCAGATAAGACTCAAAGAAGATAGCTCCTTCAGCTCCATTGCTTGATAGCAAAAGAGATGGACATTATTTTTAGAAGGCTGAACTGTCAGTGGTGTCACCAGCTACCACACACAATCCCTCCCCAAGCAGCATACCCAAAAATCTTTGAATTAACTTTCACTGCAAAGGTCTTCTCTGCTATCTTACTTTTTGGAAAGATAGCAGCTTATTTTTTCCTCTTGGGATGAAAAATAACTGTCTTCACTACTGAAGGAAAGAATAGAATATTTGGGGAAAAACTCAGGATTGTTTATTTTTCTATCTTGCCTAGACTAATATTGCTGAGATATTTTTCAATTACATATTCAAAAGAAAGATGAAGAGAATCAGATTCACATTCTAAACTTAGGAAATCTATTCAACTCTATTTGCTAGAAAACCTGTTGAGAAAGACCACATCATCTCTTCTATGAGGAGTAGGAAATGATTCAGTGCAAGGTGCATGAGTTTAAACAGTAATAAGCAAAGACCATCTTAATCCCCAAATACTTTCAGACCTTCCTTATCCTTGAAATCTGTTTCCTAACTAAAGTTTAAGAAACACAATTTGATATTACAGTATTGCAGACTCTATTGCAGAAGTGTCACTTTTACTGATTTTCTTGGGTCTAGTGCTGCATTTATGTCTAATAGTCATTGATGCAAGCGTAGAGAAGCTCAAATTTTCTTAGCCAGCCATGAGAACAATATCCCATGTTTGAAATCAGTGTTTTCTGAGCTGTGTTTGGAATGAGCTATCTTTGGACTGCCACTTCACACTATGAACATTATGATGCCACTAGAAGGTTGATCAGGAGTCACAGCTTAAGGCTTACACCCACCACCTCTCTCCAGACTGAGCTATGATCCCTGAGCATCCAGACAACTCCGATTGAATTGTGATGATTTCCCAGTATGAGGTTACCTAATGCACAACAGCTAAAGCATCTGGTAGCTATTTTAATTCTATATGCAGCTAAGATAAAAATATTCCTCACCTCCTTAGATGCACATCATCTCTACCATTTACTTACTGAGATTTCTTTACAGAATTTGAGTTATTCTTCCCTTATTTTTTTACTTTTCTTAATTCTTTCTCTCATGATATTGCACTGTCCTTACTCAGATCATAATTAGATTGTCCTTTACAGTAGCAAAGATTCATTTTGACTTTGAACTTTTAGTGTTTAAACTGCCCATAAAAACTGGGAAGAGTGTTTCTTATGTACTCTGCTCAGCACTAAATCCAATGGGCACAGATTGTCATCAGCTGATCTTAGTGAATGACTTGGTACATAAAAACTGACTCAGTGCATAACATTTGCAAAGTCAGGGCCTTACATCTGAAAGACTTCTGCAGATGTAGGATTGTGAAACTCTACTCATTAGTTTCCTGTGATGTTGAAACCTGTTCACCTTTTATAATGCGTTTTAAACTCCATTAAAAATAAAGGGTTGCAAGCAACTGGCAAAATAATTTAATAGGCTTTCTTCATCAGTAATTTCTGTGATTCTGTTAACTGAGATAATGTGGCTAATTATATAATTTTAAAATAATTAAACCTGTAAACATTCCCTTCTCAAACTGCTTATATACTCTCTGACAAATTAAACAGTCTACTGATAATAGAAAATTAACCTACTACATAAGTAAAATCTACTCCTATATACTTTGTTCAAATATTTTACCAGCAATTCTTAAAATCAGACCAAAATTCATATGAAAATCTCAGGTTTTGAAAAGGATACTTTTTGTTTTGTTTCTGAACTTTGTGAGGGTTTTGCTGGTATGGATGTCTTAGAGAAAAAAATGCCTTTTTAGGTTAGATGTCAGCACAGTATTTCAAACTCTAGCGCAGTGTATCATAATCTAGAGAGTTGAGCACATTATTTCTGTGAGAGTTACAACTAGATAGAAAGCAAAGTTCCTTTCTAGAGAAGAATTGTAAATTACCAGTTTCTGAGATGGATTTAGATTGACTTTATTATCCAGAAAATTCGTGTCTTTAGCCCCTTAGAAAAAAATATCTGCTCATATCTGTCTGTAGTCCACAGTCCTCTCAATGTGGAAAGAGACCGAGAATAAATGGGGTGCTTTAAGAAGCCTATACTATTTTCTTTACAATTTACACTGCCTTCAAGGCAGCTTTAATATAGGTTTAAATGTGATGAAAGTTGAAATCCAGATGGCTTGTAGGAAAGTCAGTTTCCCAAAGCTGACTGTAAGATC
>JAWWMP010000001.1:13691119-13717704 GCA_035047865.1 Dendrocincla tyrannina
GTTTCCCAAAGCTGACTGTATTTTGGATATTAGTTTATAACTTTATGTTTTAGTTTGATTTCTTATTTATTGTTCATCTTTTCTTGACACTTATATTGATTAAAGGTGATTTTATCACTTTAAACTATCTAAAAAAATGGGGTTTATATAAATATAATTATATATTCACTAAATATTTCTAGATCCTTTAAATTTAATATGTTTTATGCTCAAAAGTTAATTTATCATTTTATTTCACACTATGATTTTAAGCAAAATTATATTCACTCTAACTTGTGTAAAGTAACACACTTCTTGATAATGAATATCATACATCTGACTACTTTAAAGCTTCAAAGGCTTTATGAGAATATGTTTAAAGTGAATTCACAGTGATTATCAGTATTGAACATATGAAATACAAAATCACAGGATGTCTGAGGCAGGAAGGCATCATATACTTTAACCCCATGTTAGAAGTAGGGTCAGACAGAGCAAGTTCCTTGTGTTCCTGTCCAGGCAGGTTGTGAATACTTAGAGATATAGAGTCAAGAAGTATTCTGGGTACCCTGCTACAGTGTTGGACCACCCTCACAATAAAAGTTTCGCTTAATTTTAAATGGATTTTAATATTTCCAGCCAGAGAGCTAAAACCCTGTACCATTTCTTCCTCCCCAGGTGCAGCACATTGTGCTTCCCTCTGTTGAGTATCACAAGGCTTCCATTAGACCATTTCTCCAGCCTGTCAAGGACCCTCTGAATTTTAACACAATCTGTTTTTATATCAGCACTCCTCCCAGTTTGAGGGAAAGACTTGAAAACTTGCTGAGGATACATTCTTTCCCATCATCTGGGTTAACAACAATGTTAAACAAGATGACTCCAGTGTTAACCTGTGAGATACATCGCTAGGGATCACTTCCAGCCTGACTTTGGGCTGCTTATCAAGGCCAATTTTCAATCCACCTTGTTGTCTGCTTCTCGCGCCCAAGCTTCATCAGCTTACCTACAAGGATATTATGGAAGAAAATTACAAAAGCTCTACTAAGGTGAAGATAAATAACATTCTCTTCTCTCCCCTCATCCACCAAACCAGTCATCTCATTATAGAAACCTATCAGGTTTGGCATGCATGACTTTCCCCGTCATAAATCCATGCTGACTACTTCCAGTCACCTTCTTGTCCTTTGTGTGTTTGCAAATGGTTACCAGGATTATTTACTATGCCACCTTCCTGGGGACTGTGGTGAGGTTCACTACCCTGCAGTTCCTTGGCCCTGCCTTTCTTGATGGTGAAGGTGATATTTGCTTTCTTCCAGTCTTCAGCAGCTCCCCTGGATTACCATGGTCTTTCACAGGTAACTGAGAATGACCTCACAGAGTCATTGGGTAGTTCCCCCAGTACTTGCGAGTGCATTCCAGTAGGTTTGAAGGCTTGAGTGTGTTCAGTTTCTTCAAATGTTCCCTAACTTGTTCTTCCTTCACAGCCAGTTAAGTTGTCCTTGTTCCAGGTTTTCCCACGAATCTCAGAGCCCAGAATTGCTGAAGAAGCTATTGAGCACCTCAGCCTTCTCCAAGTCCTTTGTTACCAGAAGACATGTTCCATTCAGCAGTGGGCACACTTATCCCTAATGTTCCTTTTCTTGCTGATGTACTTGTAGAAGCCTTTCTTGTATTTTTTTGCATTTCCTATGCACCTGTGTCAGGAAACTCAAGGCATCATTGAATTCCAGAAATCCATTCAAGGTATCAACACACTCCAGAAACCTGCTGGACTGCTCAAGCTCTGCTGTGTTGCCCATCAGCAGACACCAGGATAGTTCAAAATTCACACAAGGGCCAGAGCCAGTGAACATCCAGTTTCTTCCAGGCCTCAACTGCTTCTTCTCGAACAGAAGAAGCAGTTCTCGAACAGAAGAAGCAGTGTAATCACCACATAAAAGGCAACTTCCCCTCCTCATCTTCCAGCCCATACTTCTCTAAGGGCCAGAATCTATTCATGGCAGCCCTCCATTTGTATAAACCATCCCACCATATTGCTGTCATGACAATCAGGTGATAGACCTTCACCTTCATATGCATCTCTAATTCCTTCAGTTTGTACTTCACTCTGCGTCCATGATTGTACAGTCACTTCAGAGATCTCCCCATTTGCATCAATTTCAAGAAAAGGCATAAAACCTTCCTGCGTCATGTTGTCCCCTCAGCACTGGTTTATGTGTATATGCTTGGACTGGGTCCATTTCAACACTGATGTGTTGGGTTTAGAATCTGCTTTCCATATGAGATCATTTCTTTTGCTTCCCCACTTGAACATGGGTGCTTATCTCCCACCCTGATAATTTCTATCTTAAAGTTCTCCTGAGCAGCAGCCTCTCCATGACATCCCAGCTCTAAGAAAAGCAGAAAACCCTCATGGTGAGCAGTTTGCTTAGCAGGTGAGGGGCCTCTTTGCCCTCCAGGAGTCCTATCACAATCCCTCAGTGCATCCTCTGGGGCTGCAGCCTCAGGCAATCTGCTAGATGCAGTTCCCAGTCCCTCATCTGTAACCCAGGGAGCACTGGAGCTGTCCTGGTCTAAGCCTTTCTGCTCCTGCACTAAGGGGATCTCCATCTCCCAATCTCATGAGCACAAGCATACCCCACTCTGTGGGTACACTGGGCTTGAGTCTCATCTCCCACTTGCATGTACTCAATGAAGATGGACATCAGGTCCACCTCCTCTTTGCTGTGCAGGCTGCTCCCCTCCTCTTGTAGCACCTCCAGCTAGGGAAAAAGACCCCCTGCCAGCAATCAACTTTTGGAAGCAAGGACACATCTACCCCAGGCTCAGGAAGAGTGTGATGTCCCCTTTGAGATTGTCTGTCAATCCTTCATTTCCTGATGACCACTGGCAACAGTTGTAATAGATTTGTCTGGTAACTCAAAGTGGATTTGGGAAGGACAGATAAAAACACAATAGTCAAGGGCAAATTGAAGCAACGGCACTGGTCAGGGTCCAAGTCATGTCAGGTTTGGAATACAACCACCTCTATAGTTGTTATGCAAGTATGACCATGAGTCAATTACCGTACTCCATAAACAGTGGACACTGCAGGGCATACGGCACTCTCCTGCATGCCAGGATCCAGCCTCGAGTAGAGATGCTTCTCAAGGTTACTCCTCAAGGTTTAGAGATTCCTTATTAAATCAGATGCTCAGTAAGTGAATTGTGATATAAAGGCTTGACTGTATACATATAGTCCTTTAGACATACACCATTGACTGAGTCTTAGACTAACTGAATATACTGCTTTTCTCTTATTAGTGAAGTACATTACTCTGTCCGCGATGTTCCCACAGTCCCAAATCTGCAGAGGTGCAGCCTCTCTCACAGCTGTGTTCACCTGAGTCCCCCAACACACTGTGTGGCTCATGTACAGGGTGCTAGGGCTGTGCCCCACAGGGACTCACCACCACTGCTCTATGCAGGGACATGGGGGCACTGTACTCTGCAGAGCTTCATCCTCATTTCCATGTCCCTTCCAGTGCACCCTGCACCAAAAAAAGCTGCTTCTTTTGGCTCCCTTTGCTAGCAATAAAAGGAATTTTAAAGAACTGTATGTTTTGTTTGGATGTGGTGTAAAAAGCTACGTCAGGTGTTAAGGCTTTCAAACAAAACCAAAAACTCAGTACTTTACTTCATATTAGTTCAAGCTATCTTGAATTCTAAGTCTCAGCCATAATTTCGCAAGGCTTCAACAATGTGTCTTCACAATTACTTCTTGCCATTTTCATTATAGTTCTCCACTAACATATTTTATTAGAAATATTTCAGAAGTAGTAGCAGAAAGAGGTCAGGTTCTGATATTTTTACTATAGCAATGTAGCAACAGAAAGGAATTCGGAGGGTCTCTTATTAAAGGAGGAAGCAAAACAAAAACTAAAGCAAAACAAAATCAAGACTAACTCCTGAGTGTGCTACAGAATTGCATAAATGTCCCATTTACAAATGTTTCTGGAATAAAATAATTCCTTTCCAAAACGGTTTGAACTTGCCAAAATTATGTCTCATTCCAAAAATAGTTAATGGAGAAACACCGAAAGAACTTAAAAAGTCTGGTTACCATTCCCCTTTCATATGACTGTGTTGAACCTTATGACATGCAGGCAGTGTGCTTTCACAACCATTTAATATTTGCAAAACACAATCAAATTAGGGAAAAATCCACAAAATCAATTTATTGCAGGTAAGAGAAAAATTCTTCCAAATTAATAGATTCTCCGTCTCCTATTTTTTTTTTTCATTCCATCTATAAAACTAAGTATAATTCTGTCATAATCATTCCTTATCACAGATCAAGGGAATGATTACATTCTATGTTTGCAAGATACCAGAAAGTTGCAGTAATTGTTAATTTACTGACTTGAATTAGCAAAATGTCCACAATATTTTGGACCACAATACAGTCTTTGTTATAAAAGTTACATTACGTGCCCTTATTTCCCATTAAATAACTTTTGTCTTGAAATAAATTATATTTACACAACTATTTTACTATTTCCATACTCTGATTTAATCTTTTGATCATGCATGAAATTAATTTGTGCTCACTCACTACTAGAAAACATGTGATACTCAAACTACGGTAAACCTCAAGGAAGGTGATATTTTTAACTAAAAATTCGGATTTAAAATTTTATTTTTATACTTGTTTCTCCATGTTTGTTGGCAAACTATATTTTAATAATATTTCCTGACTATCTCTGGGGTTAAAAAAGTGCATTTTAACTGCATTTAAATAGTTTTACTACTCAGGCTATTTTAAGTATAATTGCTTTGCAAGCTTTTTTAATTCCTGTCTTCCACCACTATTCATTTTTGCTTCCTTTTAATATTTTGTGACTGAATAGAACATCCTTCTCTTGCCAAACATAGTGAAAAGATCAGGACCTAATACTGATGTTTGCAGTATCGCTCTTGTCACATACATCCATTTTTGCCTGTTCCTTCTCACTGATGCTGTTTGTCTTTACTCCTCAAGATAGCCCCTTTATCCTCATAAACTGCTTATACCTCCTGCAGTACCAGATGACCTTGCTAAAAGTCATCTTTGGGTGGCCATATAACAGGAGAGATTTTATAGCGTTTTCTGTTAAGGCTGTACATTCTGATCAAAATTCCTCTGACAAATCCTGTGTATTACTTTCCCATATATAACTGTTATGTTTGTCACCAAGATCTTTTGTGAAACCACCCTGATAAGCCTTAAACAATGCTCCTTTTCATTCTTCTCTGCTTTATCTTTACTCAGCATTATCTTGTTTTCTTTATGCAACTCCAGACTTGGATGTGCGTTGTTTGAGGTTCTATTAATGATTACTTCTGATGACAAAGGTTCACATCATCTTATATATTGATTTCCCCCCATTTTATATTAGGTCCTGTTGATTTTAGTGTCTTTCTTAGACGTGTTTTCTTTTGCCAATTGTTCTGTTCTTTTCATCATGTAATGCTACGCTCCTTTAGGTTTTTGATCATGCTCTGATATGGTGTAAGTGATTCCCTGTTGTTAGTTTTCTCTTCAGTCTTTTTTTCCTCCTTTGGGAATGCTGAAGTAACAGTTCATATAAATAGCCCATGGTGACAGTCACCTGTACCAATAAATTATCCCTACTGTCTCTTAAAGGGTTACTCACTGCAAAACACTCCCTTTCTCCTTAATGTTGCTGCAGTAATATTATTTCATTCTTGGCTTCACATTTCCTTAAAATTGGATGGTTTTTTTGTTTTGTTTTGGTTTGGTTTTTTTATTATTTTTTTTATTTCATTCTTTTGGCCACATTCTATAAACTCCCCATCATTTTTTCTGCTTGAAGCATTTTGTGTTTTATGTTCCACACTTTATTCTTTTAAAAATAAAATGGTACCCTTGCACTTCAGCAATACCTTTTATGTGAAGACCTATATGCTTTATAATAACTATGGAGTTAAGCTCTGTTACGGAAATTGCACATGCCAGCCACTGTAACATGGTTTGACTCCAGGTTTCTGCATAAGCTAAAAGACAGATTCCTTTATAAAAGGACTTTTTATTAATTGTGCTTGAGAGGGACCTCATGCAAAAAAATTCCTGGGTAATTGTATCCTCACAATCTGAGTTCCTCACCACAGATGTGATCGTTTAGACCAGTAGTACTATTAGGGTCTAAGGTCTCCTTGTTTTTTATTGAATTGATTTGTTTGCTATTTGGTTACCAAGTTGCTAAGTGGTCATTTCTTATACATCCTCTCAGGTCACTTTCTGCAGTCAGCCATTCAGCATGTTGTAATACTGTTGTTACAGTTCACATACCACAATCTACAGGCTGTGACTACACCAGCTATTGATGGTTAAGCTGCTAACTTTGTCTGCTCTAGCTATTGTTAATCTTTGAGCTGCTAGCTGAGTTTCAATTAACTTTTTCTGCAACAGCTCTCAATATGTTCTAAGAAGTAATGCCAGTTATTTCCATAATAGTAGAAGGAAACTGAGGCACTGGAGCAAGACAACTGAATTCCTGGAGATAAATTCTAAGTTTCAGTCAAGCTGTAAGAAGTATAATTTTGCTCCCCAGGGTTTTTTTCAGGTTTAGTTCTAAGGTTTTTTTTGTTTTTATTTTTTTTTACCAATGTGTTTACCACAATATGCTTCTCTAATAAATAAGGTTTGACTATAATTATTATTTCCTCTTCATTCACTGATAGCAGTCCCTACAACTGATCTATGCCTTGCCATTGAACCTTGCAACCCTATCAGAAGAGAAGGAGAACACTATTAAAACTTCTTTCAAGCTACTTATATTGTGACCTTTCTCATATCCAGCATAACAGCACATCTAGTACAAGGTGCTGTTCTGGGTATGTGTTGTTTTTCAATATTTTTTCACTAATTAAAAACTCATAATCTAGAAATAATAATTGATACTGTATTACTTTCTGTGCATGTATGTGTTACATTTGAATTTTTAATTTTGTCATGGCAGTTACATTCCAAGGATGTAAAATATGCATATGCAGCACCTGCAGGCTGGCATTCAAATAGTTATCCCCTAAACTGCTTGTTTTGATGATGACTCTAATATAAAAGTTTCTGAGTAGAGACCACCTTACTAAGACATTAATTCAGTTGACAGATTGATAGCCTTACACTAATATGTATGTTTTAGCCTTGTAGTAATATGTAGGTCTTTTGCCTTCAACTGGATTTTTGTTTGCTTTGGGGGGGTTTGGGGGTTTTTTTTGGGGGGGGGTTTTTTTGGTTGGTTGTTTTTTTTAAGTTGTTAAGTTCAGTATTGTTTAAGGTGATTTTGTGTTTCTTATGCTGTGTGTCTGTACCAGTTTTGATGAGGATAGAGTTATTTTTTTTCCAAATTACCTTGTATGGGACTGATTTGGATTTGTGCTCAGAACTGTGGACAGGCATGTTTTAGCTATTGTCGAGCAGTGTTCGCCCAGTGTCAAGGCTGGGGGCATACTAGGAGCTGGAACGGAACACAGCCAGTACAGCTGATCCCAATGACAGGTGGGATATCCCAGGCTATATGGTGTCATGCCCAGTATATAAAGTGGGGGGAAGATGGAGAAAGAGGGGGCTATTTGGAGTGGTGACATTTTGTCTTCCCAAGTCACCATTTAGCACGATGGAGCTCTGGGGGTGTCTGAACACTTGCCTGCCCATAGGAAGTGATGAATGTATTCCTGGTTTTGCTTTGCTTGTGCATGCACAACTTCTGCTTTCCTTATTAAGCTGTCTTCATCTCAACCCACAAGTTTTCTCATCTTTTCTCTTCTGATTCTCCCCCGATCCCAAGGGCAATATGTCCAGGTGACTGTGTGAGGCTTTGTTGCTTGCTGGGGTTAAACCAAGACAGTATGTTTTGGCACCCAACATGGAGCTCAAAGACTTTGAGATAACAAGGTTTGATTGGAATGTGCCAGATCGAATATACAGCTGTCATTGCTGTTTAGCTTTTAATTGACAGGCTTCTATGCTTGCCATGGGGCTTTTTTGCCTTAGTGTATATCACAGTCTAGTGCTCATTAGTGGCTCTGCTCTGACTTTGCTGGTTGCTGTAGTGCTCTGCTGTTTATCATCTTATTCTGCTCTGCCTGGGAACATTTTGGTAGGAACAGTGGCCATGCATCTGGGCTGGCAGATGACCAGGGCATTGCTGCTGTTTCTGTGCTGCTGCACTGGGCAGGCTGGAACTCCAGTGTGAACCTGAGTCAAGAGCACTGTGACTTGTGCATGAGCAGGACACTCTGAAGCATCTGTGGCTGTGAATAAGAACACACTAAAGCAGTGTCTGTGCCACAGCAGCTACAACCCTGAAAGGACTGTGGGCCAAGGATTAGTTAACCCTGGAGAAGGTACAGCTCAAAGCACCATTGGCTGTGCATGAGATCATGGTGGAGCATCTCAAAGTGTGTGGCCGTGGATAAGTCCATGACAGAACAGGTACACCCCTGAAGGGACTGTAGCCATTGGAAAGGCCCTGTTGATATACAAATTTATATTAATTTATGTATTTATATATACATATATGAATACATCATAACCAGTCTGAAACAGGTGCACCTCCAAGTGAGTGGTTGTGGATAAGCTGTGCTGCTGCACCTATCCCTCTGCAGACACTGGGGCTCACAGATAAGGCTCCACTTGGAGCACCTACACTTCTAAGGGTCTGCAGTCTGTGCGTAAGTCCAAGCTGAAGCAGGCACAAAGGGAAGAGTTCACTGCAATATTAAACCCTATGGTCTGGCCCAAAGGGGATGGGGTGGAAATTGTAATGGAGGTACCTTTAAAGTTTTGTAACGTGTGTTTTGAGTGGCTTTTTATAGGAATGACATTAGCAGAACCACCTGAGCAATGGAAGGCCAGTCTTAAAAGAAGCAGTGCAAGTGCAGCAGTAACCTGGCTGTTGCCGAGTGGTGCTTATTGCAAATTTCCCCCTTGGTATCTAGAACAAATTTTCATCACTCCCCTACTCTCTTTATTGTCACTTATTGAGCAATGGAGATTTTATCCAACATATACTTTACTTCCCCAGATCCTCCCACTCTCTGCATGCTTTCACAAATGCCAGTTCTACCCAATTAGGAAATGTGATTCTATTTTCTGCCAATTCTATGATGTCTTTGGGGAGCCACACTTCCACACTCTTAATGTAGTCAATGCCTGACTTCACATCAGAAACAGTGCAGGGAACAAACATGAAGTACTGCATTGTGCAAATATGAACGGGTCTTCTGAGTAATATAGTTTTGTTTTGTTTTTTTTTTTATTTGTCTGAAAAAAGTGCCTTTCATTTTTGGCAACAAATATTGCTCTCTCAAAATTGTTTTATTAGAATGTTTCCTTTGGAGAAGCAAGATGAGAGAAAGAAAAGAAAAACAAGCTAAATTGTTGTTTGTGTGAATTCTCACAACCAAAGCTTCACTGTGCCATATCGTGACATAAAACACCAAACAGACTAACAATCCCTGACCCAATGTGTTTCTGATTAGCAAATATCATAGAGGCTTGATTTTGTTACCCCTATGGAAGAGACTTTCACTTTCCTGCGTTAAGAGTATAATCAAAACCCACGTAAGTACAACTCTACCTCAGGATGAATCAGAACAGCAAAATGTAACTCAGTTATTTCACTTCCAGACAAAGACCTTCTGAAAAGATGACAAGAAGAGATGAAGTAAATGCTGTTGTGGAGATGTATCTAATTTTAGTGGTGTATCTGACTGAATAGTCTTCTCTAACTACTAATTGAATAGATGGATTCAGCTGAAATAAAAGGGACTGGGGTCCTCAATACGGGGTTATGGCATCCCCAGTGTAGCTCCTCAGCTGTCAATGCATGCAGAGGATGTCAGCTTCACAGAGATAATACTTGTTATTGGTGTATACTTATGTAGTGCAGGCTTAAACATGTGCAAGTACATTAAAACTTAAATGTGAACTCTGCAAAAAGAAGAGAAGAAACAGAAGTTGCAAGGCTTAGTCCTCATATTCCCTTCTATATTAGCTTGCTTTATTCCCCTAAGCTTGAAAGATAAATTGTAATAACAAGTGTCTGCTAAAAAACCAGAGAAAAATACAATATCCTATAGAACAGAAAAAGAAATATGAGCTATAAAAGATAAAAGAACTTATTAATGTTTAATCATGTCCTTTCTGAAAGAGTCAATACTTTTTCCAGATGCTGGAGTTTTTTTTTTCTTGTCCACTAAACGTATTAACAAATTTCTTAAAGACAACATAGCAGATCAAAACCCAGGGAAAGGCTGTAATCCACAGCTAAATTTTAATGGGAGTGTAGACTTTATACAGTAAGAATAGATTGCGACCTTTGCTGCAGAAAATAGTTAAAGTTCTCTTATTGTGCCTGAGTTTCTCTCTTAAACAAGAATCCCATGCCATCAAACTCTTTGCCACAGCAGGGCAGGCGTTCCCCAAGGCCACTGATCTTGACAAGCTTTCCCCAAAAAGCTCTTACTCTTGAATTGTGAATGTTTTTTGCACTGCGCCTCTTTGAGGATGACTCTTTACTTCTCTTCCAGTTGGTTTGTACCAGTGTCTCTCCTGTTATGGTTATCCTGATTAAAAAAAAAAAGGCAGGGTAACACCCCCCCACACACGCACACTTCCCTACAGGCACCTTTGATCAAAACTGACTATTCCTGAAAATCCCTTTCTCTTTTAGTGAGGGTGCACCAGTCGTAGTAAAAATTCTTGATTTGTATTCTTTCCTTTGAGAATTCGATGAGCAGTATGAAGCAAATAATGCTATTACAATATGTACTCAAAATTAATCATTCTGTCCTGTAACAGATAAATACAAAAGAGTATCCAAACATGTCTTGTCTTTTCTCCCCCTCACTACTCTATCCACTTTTTCTCAAACCAACTTCAATTCAGATTTTTACTGCCAAGAGGAAATTAAAGAAAATGTGTTCTTCATGGAATGCAGTTTCTCTTTCAGTCAGTGAACACTGCAGCTTTTAATATTTTCATGCCTTTGGCAACCACCTGCTTTGTTTGTGTGTTAAAGCCTAAGATAATTCTAAGAAATAAACATTCAGCACATAGTACAGGGAATTCAACAGATCATTCCTATAACTGTTAATTGAAGAGTGTCCTTTAAACAGGCTGTGAATATTATGTGTGGTGGAAAACAACATTGGACTGAATGACCAGGGAAGCTTTCTGGACATGACCCTGCAGTCACAGGTCCACTTTTCTGATTCAGGCGTTTAAGGCCAAACATCTTGCAGCAGTTTCTTTTTCTCCTTCTCATCCCCAGTAATCTGGGATTTGATTAAATTTATTGCTTTATGTTTCATTACTCTCTTGGATTAGGGGAATATAGCAGAGCAGTTGAGTTACTCACATATGTGCTGGTATGGGTAGTTGACTTCAATTACAGGGCATGCAGTTCCTGACGAGACACAAGAATTCGGTTTTAATGGACTATTTTATGTTTTCCTCTTGTTTCTTTCATTTCAGAGAATAAAACTATCCTTGCAAATTTAACCACAGTCTCTAGGCTGGAAGTTCAAGCAAGAAAAAACACCTTTATTAGAGTATTCCTCAGTATGAAGGTAGTCAAGTACAAATTACAGCCCATCACACACAAACAGAATTCTCCTGAACCTCTTCATTGCACAATTCTTTTTATTCAAACTTTCGTTTTTTCACTTCATATTAATTAATATTCTGTGAACTTAAGTAAACACCTATTTGCACAAATTTCAGAAAGGCAACAGGCCATTTGCCAAGGCACACATAAGCACTAAAGTCCTGTAGGGTTGGCTTCAACTTTTCCACAGGCCAATCCAAATCTTGTTGATCAATGTTTATACATGTTATAATTTCTTTACAGGTGTGAGGTCTGTAATGTTTATTGCTAATTTAAATGAACTATGCTTATTTCAATTTCATATATGTTATAATGAAACATCATTCTTAAGTAATTTTTTTTGGCAAAGCTAAACCAATGTAAAACATATGCAAATATGTTTATTTTTACTCTTATAATTTGTCAGCTATAAAAACTGGTTTTTGCCTTTAAATAATTAAAAAGTACTCTGGCTAAGACTTAGTTGCATTTTAAAAAAAATCAAACTCTTCTTTTATAATTGAAAAAAAATTAATTTGCTGTAATGGTAGATATTCATATCACTGGAGAACTCATTCTTAAAGTTACCAACAATTTATCATTAAAAAAAATATTAACCCTTATGTGAGACACAAAGAAAATAGTAGTTTTAGAATGACAGCAAGAATTAGAAACTTACAGATGAGGACAGAAATCAAGTTTAAGTCTTAAAATTATGAGAAAAAATAAATAGAAACAGACATAATAATATACCACTACGTCAAATATGTCGAGTTTGATCCAGCTGAAGCTACTGTCAAAATATGTTTATAACTCAAGAATTCTTCTTTGTGGATATGACTGTGGATGTGAATGATGTCCTGGGAGCTTCTTGGTTTGTCTTTGTTTTTCAGCAGAAATAGTGCCCAGTGTCCTGGTGCAGTATATGAAAGCAGAAACAGACTATGACAGATTATTTAACCTTACGATGTTTGAAACTGGGGGGACTAATCTCCGTTCTAGCAGTCAAGAGGACAGGAAGTTGCAATTTCTTCTTTGACCAGAACTCTGGAGTCCTTGGTTGTTCTGTTTTTCAAATTATTGCTCCCCCAGATACCCTCCAAATAACAATAACTTAGTCATTAAGTAATCATTTCTTAACATAATGCTTTCTGGTTTATATCTGACTATTTTGTCATTAAGCATACCTTTCATTTTTCATAGGTCAATTTACCTGCAGATACTGTCAGACAAGAGAAAGTATATAGTCCTTGCACTGCTTAATATATACATTATGAAGTATGCAGTATAAATGACACCATGATACCACTTACATGTTGTAGATTAAGTGATTCACAAATTCAGAATGAATAAAGAGAATTCTTTCTTACACAACTTTGTCAAACTAGTTGGCAAAAAGCTTTGCTAAAGATAGAAACTTAACAAGATTTTTTAAAAGAATGAATCTATCCTGTAAACAAGAATATATGTAATTATCAGTTATTGCTTTTGGAAATTATTACATGTACGTCAGACTATTGTTGCTGATTGGGACTTTTTTTTTGAGCTGTCCATTGAGTCAGCCACTGGTGCATAAGTAGAAGAACTGAAGAGTAAAAAATTCTGTTCTACTGTAATGATTTTGATGTTCTTATATCAAACAATGGTTTAGATGTCTCTAAATTCACTGTTGTTTAAAAGAAGTAAGAACGAAACAACAAAAAATTCCAAATGCTTTCACCTAATGTACAGCACACCATCTGTCACTGATTCTCTATTGAATAAACTATAAATTCATTGTACACCTCTTGTATTTGCTACTCATGAGAATGGTAGGCCTCTGTAGCCTTCATGAAGCTCTGAGTAATCAGATTTAATTTTGAAATTATCCTTTTTTAAGTAGAAAAGGGGAGACTACATGACCCCCAGAGGTCCTTTGTTACCTACTTGATTTATGACTTCCATGATTTGAAATGGTATTTCAGACAAATCACAATGCTGTTGTTCAAGCTAGAAATGACCAAAAATACATTAAGTGGAACTATCTGATAAACCAGGTCTAGACTATGGTACTCTGTATTCCAGAATAAAACTCATAAAAAGGCAGACAACAATGAGAATCAATTGGAAACCCCATTTCCTTGGTTAGGAGTTCAAGGATAGCTCCTTCCTAAGTGTGAACATGCACCTCCATCTGTTAGCCTTCAAGGGGAAGTGCATTTCTTCCCCCAGCAAAGCTTTTCAGACACTAAGTACCTACACTCGGTCATTTAAGAGTCATTGGCCTCAGTGTATAACTCACGGTACACACAGGGAAGTGAAAAACTTGCTTTACTTGAATTGCAGTCTCTTAAGTGAAAATATTACAGCTCTTCTGAACATATATAAAACCTTAATTTTCCAGAGGCCTTGACTCTCTATTTACTTTTTTATCTTTGTGAAAATACTCTCTTCCCTAGATTAGTATTTTTCTCTTTTTGAATGCTGATATTCTATCATTTTGGTATTTAATGTGGTACAGCTATAAAAATACAGATATACAACTTCTCACTTTAATTGATTAAATATTTTCAACACTAAAGTTAAAAAAAAAAGAAAAGAAAAGAAAAAGAAGAATATCTGCTTGGATTTGCTTGGATTTCTTCTCTTTTTTTTCTTTTTTTTTTTCTTTTTTTTTTCTCTTATTTTTATGATTCAATGATTCTCGAGTAGAAATGCTGTAAGAAAAGGCAATAAATAATCAGCAAAGGTTCAGTGTCATTGGACCATATATTACTGTCTGTCTGGTTTGTATTTTTTGTGATAGAATAAATAAATGATGTGAGAAATAGAAAGTTTGGCTTCAAGTCATATGTACTGTTAATAAGATTTTGACAAATATAGTTGAAATATTTACTAAAATACCTTGACAAGTGTTAATATTGTGGCCAATTAAGACTTCTAGAATCCTTTTTGTCTTTTCTTACATAGAGATCTACCCCAGCATGTGAACTGGAGCTGTACTGTGCATCACCATGCCATCTTCTGTACACGTCAGTTCAGCAAGCTGACTGTGTTGCTGTAACAGAGAGTACGAACATACTTCTTGCATCCTCAGGCCATCAGAAAGTTTTTCAAGAGAGCAAGCTTCAGTTCAGTGGCCACGTTAGCACTGTGGATCATAACTTGAGGCAAAAAAATATTTTGAGTACCCAGCTAATGTGATGGTCTGGCCAAAGCTTGATCTGTAGAAGTATAAAAATAAAAAGCAAGCATAAACTGCAATCAGAAATAGTATTCAAATTATATTTTTATGGGTATCAAAGGATGCTAAGGCAGCAGAATTAGAATAGGGACTATTAAAGAAAAATACCAAGAGAACAATTAGCAACTCATTTAAAGACTATTAAAAAAAATAAAAATAAAAAAAGAGGATGAGAGAAAATGGAAGGATAACACATAGAATTCATGAAAATAGACTGAGATGTGGGCATCAAGGGCCAAATTGAGTGTACTATCTCTTAGTAAAGAATCACCCTGAAAAGAGTTTTGTTGTGCAGTAACATATATAATAAACATATATAAAAATAAAACTGATTGCCCTACTCCTAAAATTGGGGTTAACTATTATTTTGGTTAGAGACATCTCATGACAGCAAACAAAAGTTAATGGATAGTGATTCCACTATCTCATAATTCTCCATAAGGGTCTCCCAAAATTATTTTATCACTGAGCCTACAGACAGCCTGAGCTGTTAAGGGTAAATTCTTTTAAGTGATATTTTTAACACATAGTATGATTTTCCTGAATCAAAGAGTCATTCCCTCTTCTTTACTTGCTCTTTCCTTTTCTTTTTTTTTTTTTCTTTAAATAATTATGAGTTTTCCTGGAGCTTATTAATACTTATTATTTAAATTCATCACACACATAAATTGCAACTCAAGAGTTCATACTGATCATTATTTATGACTGCTTGAAATTTCACAACAAGGAAGCTATTAAGAAGGAAAAAGGGAAAAAATACTTTCATGTTTCCCTTGCTTAAATGTTTTCAAGTAAAGATTTACTTGGCAATTAATGCAAATGAAAAACCATGAACACCTCAACACCTTCTCTGCTGGCTTATCTGAGGCATCATAGAAGTCACTCAGTAGAAGGAAAGGTCCTTGAGGGCAACCAGGATGCTGAGAGAAAGGAAAATACTGCAGGGAGATTTAGAGAATTCTCTCTCTTGCAGCTTGGGAGTCATACAACAGTCACATACTTGCAGAAGGACTGAGGTAGGAAGGCATCTCTTCAGCCCTAGACCAACACCCCTGCTCAGGCAGGGTCAGCCAAAGCAGGTTGACCTGTACCTGGTTCAATCAGTTCAGTCAGGTTTTGAGTTTCTCCAAGGACAGTGACTCAACAACCTCTATGAGATACGACCCCAAATAAGAGATTTATCTTAATTTTAAACAATGTTTCCTATATTTTAGTTTGTGCCCATTTTCTCTTGCCCTTTCACTTGGTATGATGCCAGGAAGAATCTGGCTTCATCTTCTTTCCTGTGCTCCATCACTTATTTTTATATATTGATAAAATCCCCAAAAAAATTTCATTGCCAGACTGAATAATCCCAATCTCTCAGCCTCACCTTGTGTATTGGATGCTCCAAGGCCTTAATCATGCTCATGATTCTGTGTTGGACTCATTCCAGAACGTCTTTCTTTTATACTGGGGAACACAGCACTGGACCCAGCACTCCAAATGTGTCTCATTTACCATCATTTGTGATCTTTTCTACCATACAAATACTCCCAAAACCCAATTTTTACTTCAGTAAATACCCTGGGTTCAAAGCAGACAATACCACAACGATGCTAATTTGTATTTCCAAACCTTCTCCATAGGTCTTTATTCCCTATAATTCTGTGAACAAAGGGAACAATCCAGTCTTAAACCAGTTTTGAATGCTTTCTACATGTTTTTATGTTCTGCTGAGTTCCTGAATTTAACAAAGAAACAGAAATTCCTCAAGGAAAATATATTAAAAATAATATTTTTATTAATCTCTTATGTAATATTTTCCCTTTTAACTCTCTTTCTGACAAATATTGATCCTTCTCAACCCTCCACCCTTTCTTTTTCCTATGAAGTAAAAGTCAGCACAGCAATATATACAGTACACTGATCTCTCCTGCTTGTCAAAAACATAACTGATGATTTCATCAGTGTTATTGGCACAGTTGTTGGGGGGAAAAAAGCGCATTTCTTAGCTTGTTTTCCCTGATCTTGCTTCTTCTGCAGTAATGCAAATATTCTGCAGCATCGTGCTTTATCTGCGACAACTGTGAGATTGTGAAACATTCTTTTTGTTCTCAAAGAATGTATCTAGAACTCAGAGGCTCCTACTTATGAAGTTGTAAGAGACATTTCTTAGAATTTTGAAAATATTGTTAATTACTGGGTCTAAGTTAGAGCAGAAACTGCCAGGGGGATGACCTGAGCTTAATGCTGAGTGCTGATCTCATTTAGTGTGCTTCCAGCTCTCCTGGGGAATAAGTAAACTAAAAATGTTGAACGGTCCAGGTTTAAAGAGTCTGAATATATGCACAGGCATAATGTGTGCCTGAAAACAGGACCTGAATCACCTGGAAACTCTGTCTTTGAGGACCTCATTTTACAAGTATTTCAGTAGAAAGCCCTCTTCACTCTTTATTAGGCTTGGAGGAGGTCGAGGTGTGCTCACCTAAAAGAGTCAGGAAAAGTTAGACCTTCACATATCATTTTTTTTTTCCCAGCTAGATTTTTCTCAAGTTTTCAGCTTGTTACACACAACTCTATGGAATGAGTTTCCCTGTGTGGTAAAACTCCCAAATGCAACTGCTCCCAGACAAACATTTTAAATTAATTATTTATGTAATTTTAAAAATGCATTCCAATTTTAACTGTTAAAATTGGTGTAAAATTTCTCTTTCAAAATGTATTTTTCACATCTCATTCCTTATTATTTAATCATAAATACATGTACACAGAAAAAAATTAGTCATAAAAAGGCATAAGCAAAGGTGTTAGAAACCCAACCGTTATTATTTTAGATAAGTTTAATTTCAGTATGTTTCTCATCAATGTATGTAAGTGTTGTTGGTTCTTTGCTTCCCTATTCTAAGTTAAATATCTTTTCAAGTGAGCTTTTCCTTGTTCAAAGAATGTTTAGTGCCCTACAAGATTTACTGCTCCATAACTATTGTTCTTGGTATACCACACTCTGTTAATGTGGGTAAAAAAATATAAATCTTGAATGGCTGAAAGCAACCTCTAGAAAATTATGTATCTCCAAAGAAAAATCCTATTTCATGTTTCTATGCACTTGCATAACATAGTTTTGCTTAATAATACAAGATTCCCCCCCTGCCTTTTTAAGACAAATATCATAATATCCCGACATTTGCCAGCTCAAATGGTTATTTATTAGAAAACATTCATTATTTACTTTGAAAATCTGAACAAGAAAGCACTGAAAAGCAAGACTTCTATTTTACTTAAGGATCTTGTAAATGTATATAATTTTTTTTACAGAAAGATAATTTGATTTTTTTTTTTTGGTAAGTTATGGAAGTAGGTGCCGTATTATAATCTGGTTTGAAGATATAGGAGAATGTTTACTCTTATAATCTAAAGAAACCAAATTGAGAACTCTTATCTTTGAAAAATCATCAGATGTAAAACTAATGCAAGAAAATGTTGTGTAACCAACGTAGCTAAACTTTGAAACTGCTTGCTGTATACATATGCTACAAGATATCAAGAGCTCAGGATATTTCATTAAAGGAGCAGATGTCTCCTCATGAATAAGTACTTCTGAAGTTGTAGGTCTGAAATGAAATTAAAAGGCAAGTGTGGGTATAAACTATGGAATTTAGTTCACATGCCTTCATAGCAGTCGATAAAAACCCTACAATTTATTTTTTAATTTTTTGCCATTATTTATTTGTCAATCTTTTTCTGAAATCACAGCTGAGTACTTTCATCATGACCATGTTGAGAACTGGAGCTATGGAGAGTGCTTTTATCATTTGGACAAATGAATGTAGTAAAAATTTTGTGTTACCTTTCCTCCAACCTCATTTATGTGTATAAATAAAGGCTTATTTCTAGGTCCTCCATAAAGGTCTCACCAACTGTTGACAGTCCTTGCTCATTTGTGTCATGTCTAAGTCAAAAATTACCCAGTTTCAATGCAAACTGAGCGAGTGGTGTGGATTGGGATAGTCATCAGATCACTCTGAATTGCAGATACTCTAATCGGAGCAGCACTTAAAATATACACCACTTTTCATAGAATCATAGAATGGCCTGGTTTGGAAGGAATCTGAAAGATCATTTAGTTTCAACTCCCCTGCAGGGGACACCTTTCACTAGACCAGGTTGCTCAGAGCTCCATCCAACCTGGCCTTGAAGAACGGCAGGGATAGGGCATCCACAGTTTCTCTGGGCAACGTGCCAGCGCCTGACCACCCTCTCAGGGAAGAATTTATTCCTCATATCTAACCTAAACCTGCTCTCTCTCAGTTTGAAGACATCCCCCTTGTCCTGTCACTACATACTCTTGTAAAAAATCCCTCTTCATCTTCCTTGTAGGCTCCCTTCAGGTACTGGAAGGCCACGGTTAGGCCACCCTGAAGCCTTCTCTTCTCCAGCTGAGAGAAAAAAAAAACAAAAAAACCCCAATTCTCTCAGCCTTTCCTCATAGCAGAGCTGCTCCATCCCTCTGACTACCATGGTGGCCTCCTCTGAACTCTGTCCCACAGGTCCATGTCCTCCCTGTGCTGGACCCCAGAGCTGGAGGCAGCACTGCAGGTGGGGTCTCACCAGAGCAGAGCAGAGGGGCAGAACCCCCTCCCTGCCCTGCTGCCCACACTGCTCTGGATGCAGCCCAGGACACGGGTGGATTTCTGTTTGCAAACACATTGCCAGCTCATGTACAGCCTCTGGTCCACCAGGAACACAATATAGAACTGTGAGACAAAGGTATCCATAAACTTTTCCCCTTTATATCTAGTTTTACATTCTATAGATCACTTTTCTTTCTTTGGTCTTTGGTTTTGTATATTTTTAGTCTTTGCTGTTAATGAAAGTATGGATGGCTTAAAAAGTGTGATTTACATTTTGTTCTGCATGTCTCTGAAATTCATCATGATTCAAAGCACTGCAGGGAACAAGTTTCACAGAACAGCAGCTGAGAAAGGTCTGTTTTGCACACACAGCCACTTTAAAGAAAACTGCTCTTCACGTTTTCACCATGTAACACCCATTCTTTGCTATTTCATGCTGATACAACTTCTGCACATCTTGGCTGAGGCCAGCAAATCTTGTTGTCTCTTCTTCAGTGCTGCAGTAATAAAACATTCTTGAAGATCCCTTCAACTAAATTAACTGATACTGCACAAAACCAGATATTAGTACTTGCATGATCTGGTAATATGGTTCATGGAGGAATTGTTTATATCTAAGAGATGGTAAGAAATGACTAGTGGGACTTTAACCAAAAGCAGATGCTTACACTTGTCAGGCACTAAGGTGACAGTTCCAATGAATTAAAGAAATGGAGTAAATTATGAAACAGTGTTTGGTAGCATCCAAAATACTCCCAGGGGAAAAAAAAGAGGGGGCTAGGGGGGAAGGCAGTTTTGCTCTGGAAATTGTATGAAATAAATCACAGCTAACTAACAAGAAAGAAGGGAACCTCCATGAAAAAAAGGGTGTACAAGGCTGTTTGTAAGTACCCTTAAAGGAGGTAAAGTGCACAACTGCCATATTGCTGAATATGTAGCCAGTTATGTTTGAGACAGCTGGAGCATCTCAGTGTTCTCAGGTAAAATAATTAGTGTGTCCATAATCCTGTTCAAATACCTGGAGCTGATAGTAATGGGCTAATAACTGTTGAGAGTTCGTGTTTATTGAGTGACTGATATGAGAAGAGGAATACAGTCACACATCTAGAAATGTGGTAACCTGGAACATATGGAAATCTGCCTCTAGAGTTCAGACGAGTTAACTTGTCTCATCTCTCAAATGCTACTCTTGCTGCACCAGACACAGGCATATACAATGCTTTCTTCAGACATATAAATTCAGCTTATTGATTTCTTTTGTCAGCACAATGTTTTATATTGTAACCAAATTAGCACACTGTACTTCAAGCAACCTTGCTATCTTCAAAAATTAGGCAGTTGTCTTTACCTGAACAGAATTATTTTACACATGTCCCTGTCATTATTAAGTTCCAGAAATGAAACAGAGAATTATCCTCCCTGTACGCAATCCGTGAGTCTCTTCTAAGTAGTTGAATATTTTCAAGATTCTTTCAAGTTTTTCTAGCAGAAAGGAGACTTCTTATTTAAAGTGACTTGAAACAGATCAGAAACAATGGTTTTGCCTCTTTCTTATAAAATGTTTATCCAAAAAGATGGTAATTTTTGATCTCTATGAAAGTCTTTAAGAAAGTCTATATGGGATGTTAAGAACTTGAAATATAATACCGGTGTAAACATTTATGAAACTCTTTTGGTTATTGTGCATCATTTCCTTATCACAATAATGTTGTTGTTCACTGTTGTATAATTTATCTTAGTGCCCCTTTAATTGTGTTTTCAGTTTTCATAGGAAAGCATTGGGATAAAAGCAATTTGGGATAATTACTCGCTTTGGAGATGATAAGCAGTTTGGTCCATGAGCACCTCTGTAAATTGCCCTGTCTGCAGAAGGCATTTCCCTGCAAGGGCAACATACTGTGCTGGAAAGAAGGGGTATTTTGTCTTTCCTCTTCTCCTTTCATATCTCCTTTCCTGTCCCCCAAGATATTTGACAATTGCTGTATAACATGGCAATTTTCTTACAGCTCCTCACCAGTTATTTCCAGATGCATGATCTCCCTCCATGCCTTTTTTTTTTTTTTTCTGTAACTGTGCCATTATGATAAGTTCCCTAAAATTCTTGGCTAATTTTAAGGTGCTCCCTTAACATTTCAGTTTCTGTAAGACATGTAGGCAAATCCAGCTGGATCTCTTGGCAACTTGGGTGTCCATAGGGAAACATGTATTTCAGTATAAATATCCATTATCAAATCAACATCAAGATTTATGTTTCTATATTTAATTGCATTTGCATTGAACATGTAATCATCAATCAATTTAAAAATAAAGTAATGCTTGCAAAAACACCATGGAGATGTTTCGTGACACATTCAATCACAGCAAGTTTACAGATCCTCTGTTCTTCTAAACTGACTCAAGTGCAGTGATGAGAGCTTAAAATGGTTCTGTTGCCAGAGCCTAATTCTGCCATTTTTATTCATATGAGCAGATAGACTACTGTATAAACAATCTCACTGAGCAAAACAAGTAAGGAACATGGGGGAAAATTAATTCTTGCTGTCTTTTTTGCTACCTTCGCAGTAGTAAATCTTTGAGGGAGAAAAGCTGCATATGATAACACAGTTGTGAAAGCTAGAGCCTGCTGCGTGAAAGACAGGGAAATTGGTACATCCACTTCAATTCTGAGTGTGGTACCCCCAAAAGATCAAAGGGACTAATCAAACGTGTGTGTAACATTAGGTAATATTTTCCCTTTTTCCCTGAGATGTTTCTGGCAAGACTTTCCAGTCACTAGAGTTGCACTGTAGTAGCTTTGAGAACCTATCAAAGTTGGCCTCCTCTCCTTTGAAACAACTGCCCCAGCAGAATCATTATGATACTTCCTGGTGCTGCACCACTTAGCAGTTCACATGCAGTAATACTCACTGTAGTTTATTTCTGGTCCTACTTTTAAAACTTACATAGTAAGAAAATGTGTTTGTTTTTTTACCAGTATATTTTCATACGTGTCATATGCAGAAATCATATTTCCTAATTCCCTAATCTAAGCCATTAAACTCCACCTAAGGCTTTCCCCCAGTAAACAGGACACTCTTTAAAGAAAAATGTTGCTAGCCAAAGAATGGCAAATACCACAGGTGTTTGCTATTGATACCAATTAGTATTTTACAGCATTTTGAAATGCTCATCTTTTGATTAATTTAATATATGGTAATGAACACCAAGAGTCATATAGATACAGATGGCAGAAAAGTTGAGTCCTATTTCTAATCCCCATTTGTGTGATCTCACAGATGATTTGCTGTTGTTCGCTACAAGAGACATTTTTACAGATATTTCTTCTCTAACAAATGAATTGTTCCATAAGCAGCAGAAACAGCAAAGCCTTGCACACTTGCTCACTTTGTCCCTTCCTCTCGTCCCCTCTCTGTCCCTCCACTGCTTGGTCTCAGGACCTGCATATACCTTTAGGTGGTTTATGTGACAGAGTACTTTGAACTACTTGTCTACTAGTGAGCAAACCAGCTCTTCCTTCAGTGAGGTCTCTGTATTTCATAGTGGTACTATACGAATGGGATTACCTTTGAGATTTATATTCATCTTTTGTTGTTTTCTTCTTTTGACTCAGAGCAGTGAAGAGCATGTTCCTCTTTTCCTAGAGAAGCTGGACTGAAAACAGATTTCTCCAAATCCTGTGGGCATGTGGCATGGACAGTCTATGCGGTGGGCTCTGCTGACTGCTGCAGACAAGTAATTAGGTGGACCTCTCAGGACAAGAAATTCTGCTTGGGAGCAGAGCATTGTCATCCTGTTTTAAAGGAACAAGAATTATTCACTCAGATCTGAGACTGGTGAATTTCTCATCATATTAATGATTTAAAATCAGCAAACTTGGGATAGCAGCATTCTTTCTGTTATATATAGTTCTTATGGGGCAAGAAACTTCCTGCTTGCTTCTGCATTGTGTCGTGGTGGAGCATCTGCTGTATGTGGGTTTCGTTCCTTGCACCCATGCACCTCTGCCAATCAAAGTGCTTCTGGCTCTTAACTAAAGCAGACTGTCATAGATGTTAAGGTATGTGTACAAGCTGTTTGGTTTTATTTATTAACACTGTTTTTATTTTCTCTATTGATTGCATTTTTGCTGGATGGAAATGCTACAAAACATTAAAATCAAAGATAAATTTGATAAATTTGGCATCTTACACACTTCGAAGTGAAGGTTTCTTGTGTTTTGTCCCAGCAAGGCCTATATTTCTTTTTAAGGTTTTTATCTAATATTTGGTTTTATCATCATTCTGTATTAGTTTATTAATGATGTCTATTTCTGTAGGTGGGTACTAAGGCTGCCGGAACTTTCTTACCTGGAAAAAGTCCTTCTCCAAAAATTTCCTTTGCTGTGCTTTCCTGAACCTACACTGAAGGTCCCTGCCAAATGTTTCTGCAATCAAAGAGCTCTCATGACATTCAGGAGCAAAGCACTTCCTAAATATAGATCCAGTTCTCACCTGTAAGGCTTTGCTGAAGCTGCCATATTTTGGATTTCTGAAGTATGAGGAATAACAGTTCAATTCCCACTTAAATGAACATGAATCTGTTCATTTTATACTAGGTAACAAAAATCTTTAATTTCAGAGCAGGACCATGTGGTGTGCAGATGAGCAATATGGTTCTGACTTACGTGGTGTAGATTAACCAACCAACGGCACAAAACTCTCAGCCTCCCCTCTACCAGCATTTTCTGTCCATGTTCCCAAGTGTCCTAAAACATCATCCTCTGGGAAAAGACTTCGGGGTTTATCATCTATCTTGTAAGCTCTGACTGCATAATTTCTTTTTCCTATATTTCATAATTTTATAAGACTACCGTGCAGAGTCAAATGGAAGATACGCATCGTGTCATTCATATTAGTTTGCTGCAAAGGGACTTATCTACCTCCTCAAATCTTCTTGAAAAAGGCAAAGGAAGTGTTGGGAAAAAATATTAAGGATGTGTTAATTTGGATTAATTCTTTATTAACTACTGTCACTGCTGCTTCATATTACTATAAATCCACTTCTATCTCCATCCATGTATCGTACAGGTGGTAGGGTGACAGATTTATGGAAGCTGCTTAGGAGACTATAGTTTAATTAACCCCCTCAAAAAAAATTACCTCTTCGAAGTTAAGCTGGACAAAAAAAAACCCCACCTATGTATGCTGTGGAGGGATTTTTTCCCCTCACAATGCAAGATCCTCATCAAGACAGCACTGAGGCATCAAAACTGTAAGCAATTTATTTTTACCGTGTTTATTTCGCGCAGCCGTGAATGGCAGAGGTATTTTTCCCCTCTGGACTAATGCCAGAATCCAAATCAAGCGAGTTCCTAGACAGGTGAATGAACAGGCATAAACCCATTGGGGATTAGTTACAGGCGCACGCATACGCGCGGTTCGCCGCGATCCCGCTTCCCACGGGCGCTGCAGGGTATTACGGCCCGCGGACGGAGAGGGGGCACCGCCGCGCCCCGCAGCCCCCGGGAAGGCGGTGGGCCGGTCGCTCCCGCGGGGAAAAGGGATGCCAGGAACACTCCAGCCCCCTGGCGCGACCCTCCCTCTCGAGCACGCAGCCGAAGAGCCGCTCCCGGGTTCTCCCGGCCCGGGATGCTGGGGGCTTCCCAGAGGGATTCTCCGCGGAGCCGCCGTCTCTCCGCTGTATCCCCTCAGCAAGTGGCAGGAGGAGCGAGTTCCGAGGGGCCACGGTGGCGAGGCGGTGGAGCTGCCTTACCCCGCTGGGGGGCTGCGGACGGGCGGGCGGGGATGCAGGAGGGGATGAAGGGAAGAATGCAGGGGGGGATACAGCGAGGGATGTAGGGGGGGGATACAGGGAGGGATGTGGAGGGGGATACAGGGAGGGATGTGGAGGGGGATACAGGGAGGGATGCAGAAAAGGATGCTCCGAGCCTTCTGCCGCCTCTCAGAGCGGCGGAGGAATCTCGGCGCTGCCGCTCGTCGGTGTTAACAGCGCTGAGAGTGCGGCGGAGGGATCGGCCTGCCCGCCGAGCGCCCGCCCCCTGCGCGGCGGCACGGCCCCGCCGATATAGCGCGGCGCGGGGAGGCGCGGCCGTCACTTGGCGAGCGGCGCTCCGCGGGTGCGGGGCTGCGCGGGCGGGAGCGGCGGCAGCGGCAGCGGCAGCAGCGGGGTTTGCCTAGGCTGGCCGAGCATCCTCCAACTTGGAACTGTCCACCGGCGCGAGCTCCTGAACATGAGCCTCCTGCCTCTCTACCTGCTCGGATTGCTCCTCACTGGCGGGCAAGGTAGGAGCGGGAGCGGGGCCGCCTTTTGCCTTCTTCTTCTTTCTTTTTTTTTTTTTTTTTTAATTAATTATTATTCTTACCTGTGCTATCCGCTCGCTCAGAGTAACCGCAAAGAAATGGAGAAAAATTAAAGCAAGGCATTATCCTGGAACCAAATTAAGAAGACCTAAAACTTGCTTCATCGCCCACCTTTCTTTTTTTCTTTCTTGTATTTTATTTTTTTAAGTCTTCAAGAGGTGTCATTTATGAAGGAAAAAAAAGAAGCTGAAAGGTGTTAAGTGTACTTAGCTGCTTTGCATGGGGTTTCGCCCCTTTTTTGCGTGATAAATGTGGGGGGGAGATGAAGCGATTCTAAAAAAATGTATCTGCCAGGGACCGTGCTTTAAAATCCGCGTCTGGCCGCGGGGAAGGCAGCGCGGGCTTCGTTTTTGGGAGCAGGGAGAAGTGCTGGCGGTAGAGCCCGTGAGAAACCTGACTTAAAGTCTGCCTGTCGGGGTTCCTCGTCTCCCGAAGATCCTTCCCGTCGCTCCGCCGGGACACCGGGCGGGGGGCTCGCGGGTGGGCGCTGCCGGGGCGGGGGGCTGTGCGCCGTGCGGAGCCGCTCGGCCGTGCGACAGCGCCGCGGGGGCAGGTGTGTGCGGGCACGGCGCGCCCCTTGCCTATGTGTGTACAGACATATATACAGATACACACGCGTACAGCGCTTCGAGAACCGCGGAGTCGGGGCTTGCGGTGCGGTCGCCGCGGGTTTTTGGCTTTTTCTTCTTTTCTTTTCTTGGGGGGGGGGGGGGTGGAGGGGAGGGGGAAGGGCTGAAATGTCTGTATCCCCATTTATTTATTTGCTTATTTTGGA